>OX352764.1:38241247-39454343 GCA_947095585.1 Nephrocerus scutellatus | reverse complement strand
TCGATGCAAGTCTGCGGCTTGGATTTGGAAAATTCATGCTTCGGTCATGGTCAATTATATGTAGCCTGCTTCAGAGTTGGTAAGCCCAACGATTTGTTTGTATAGGGTGTACCAACAAGAGTGCCGGATTGAAATTTGCCGCCATTTTGTTAATACGAGTTGTACGGTAATTTTTTTTGACATTTGTCACGTACAGACCACGTGATTTAAGAATATGGAGAATGTTTGCTTAATTCAAAAATAAATGTGTTTTTTCTTTAAAATTTATATACAAAAATTTAAATTTGAATACAAGAGAATCCGGAATACGCCGAAAGTGGAGAAACAAAATTGAATTTATTAAATCGAAAATAAAATTTGCATTTAAATCCTACCGTAAATAAAAAACAAATCTTGAAATAAAATAATTATTTTAGGCAGAACAACGTTTGCCGGGTCAGCTACGAGTATCTTCTATCTTCTATACAAATAAAAATTAAATGCTGTTTGTTGGTAAGCGCATCACTTGAGAACGGCTAAACCGTTTTGGCTCATTTTTCTTGGAAATGTTCGTAATAGTCCGAAAAGGGCTTTAACGGAAATTGGAATTGGAAATATTACCCGGAAAATTGGAAAATTCGGGTAAAACTGAAAGTGTTTTTTTTCCATGGGATTTTTGTATGAACTCGTTTTCCTTTACTCCGCGGGGGAGCATATGGCTTCTATAAACGCCCGCAAAAGAATTCGATTAATCGCCTGAGGTTTCAGGAGACGCCACTCGGTCCCCTGGGATCTTGCTTCCTCTTCTATTGTCCTTTTCCATGTCTTGCTAGGACGGCAATTTTTATGAAATTTATTAATTCAATGTAAGTTATTGGCTGCTGGGAGATGGCTATAGGCTATAGTACACCCAAACCACGCTTTGGTAAGAGGAGATAGGTAGCGGGTAGTGAAGCGCCCGGATAAAGTTGTTGTAAAATTAGAAATCAAAATTCCTCTTCTTCTTTCCTTTACTCCGCGGGGAGCATAGGGCTTCTACAAACGCCCGCCAACGAACTCGATTTATCGCCTGAGCTTTCAGGGGACGCCACTCGGTTCCCTGAGATCTTGCTACCTCTTCTATTGTCCTTTTCCATGTCTTGCTAGGACGGCAAACTCGGCGGCTTCCTTGTGGATTCCAGTCGAGCGCTACCTAGTTTCGTAATATCGTCCGCCGGCTTTCTTAAAGTGTGGCCAATCCAGCTCCATTTTTGTCGTCTGGTGGTGATCGTGATTGTTTCCTGCTGCGTTACTCTCCACAAGTCTTGATTGGTGATAATGTCCGGCCATCTTATTCTCAGTATCCTCCTTACGCACTTGTTGACGAAGACTTGGAGGCGCGTCGCAATTGACTCTGTGACTTTCCATGTTTCGCAGTCATACAAGAGTACTGAGAGAACGTTAGATATGAAGATCGTTAGCTTTAGATTCCGGGAGATTTGCGAGGAGTTCCAGATATTATTTAGCATAATATAGGAGTGTCGCGCCTTGTTTACACGAAAGCACACATCCAAGTCAGCACCACCATTTTTTGACATCCAGCTGCCCAAATAACAAAACTTATCGACTTCCTCTATCTGATGACCGTCAATCGAGTGATCACATGTTCCACTAGCGTTAACGCGAAGTAGTTTTGTTTTTGAGACGTTAATTTTTAAACCAACTTTGTTAGCGTGGAGTTCTAGTGAGTTTAAAATTCACTCCATGTCACCTATCGATTGTGATAGAAGACAGATACCATCGGCATAGTCCAGGTTTTAAAGTCCGTGAAAAACATTCCATGGCAAACTCGATGGAGTACGTGTTATTATTTCATCCACCCAGTCGCTGACAATTGTGAAAAGCAATGGGGAGAGGTTGCAACCTTGCTTGACTCCCGAGTAGATGTTGAAAGGTGAGCCAAGATGACCGTTATGAATGACGCGGAATGTTGAGTCGCGGTACAGCTCTTAAATGATGTTAATGAGTTTTTCCGGAACACCATAGCTAGACAAAATCTGCCACATCATGTTTCGGCACACGCTATCAAAAGCGCGTTTTAAATCTACAAAAACCATATACAGAGGAGAGCGATATTCAACCGACTGTTCAATGATTATACGCAGGGTGTTAATTTGATCAGTACAAGAACAGTTTGGGCGAAATCCTTCTTGTTCATTTCTCAAAATCCAGTTTTCGCAATTGCTCAAATCACCTTTCTTGGTTGGAATAGTTTCAGATTCCCAGATACCTTGATATATCGCATGCAATGTTCGCGTAGTTAGCTCAACGTCGGCTTGAAAGAGGTCTGCGTAGATGTTGTCATTGCCTGCTGCTTTACCTAATTGCAGTGAACGAATTTTTGTCCTTATCTCACCCAACTAACGACGAGCGACGCTGATGTTAAGTAGCCTATGAGGAGGCATATGTGGGTTGATAGACGTGCCTGGCGAAGTACAATTCCAAACATTCTTAAAACGTTCTGTCCAGTGGGTTAATTGTTGTTCCTCCATACTATCTACTATTCTATTCTACTATCAGTGGCTTGCTGTGCTTGTGTTGCGATGTCGCTTAGCCATGGTCTTTTGTCGTTCCAAGCTGAACAGCCAACTTCCCGGTCAAGCTCCCTATACTTCCGCGCTAATGTGCTTCGCTCGGCACCCGAGGCCGCGTTTAACTCTATTTTGATGGATTGACGTTCACGAATGGTGTTCCATGTGCTATCTGATATCTATTATTTTCTAGTTTTGTCGGGATGTGATCAATCTGGTTGTTGTACATGTAATCAGGAGAGGTCCAGGTGGCTTTGTGGGGAAAAATTTGTGCCTCCAATGATTAGGTTGCGAACAGAACATAGATCAGCAAACTTTTCACCGTTGTCATTCATAGAACCAACGCCGTGGTTGTATTGACGAACGTGCGAAGTTCCAAAACGTTTCCTTTTCCATGGGACAAAGGTCAGTTTAGTTGAATGGTGATTGGCCAACGCAACCTAGGTCACCGAGCAAGGCAAGTCCCTTTCTTATTTAGCCCAAGCTAATATAAATCGGATTGGGTACCGAAATCGTTCACTTGATTTGGCCGAGTTTCCAGTGACGCGACGTGGACGCATAAGATAGGAGTTGTGATGCGAGAGGCTTAGGACATGACTGTCAATAATCGCGTCATCATCACTGTTTGAATATAAAAATTACGTGTTGTATTTATTTTCGTCAGCGTTGTTAATGGAGTCACTGAAGTCACTACTCACATACAATTTTTTTAATTCGTCAATTCCATATTCCATGTTTCGAACGATTTGAATTAAATGCTAATTTTTTATCCGTACGAAAAAAAGGTTCGAATAGAACCAACTCAAATGTTCGTATTAATTTCTACGCTTGTTTATAAAGCGTAATTTATTGTTATTTGAAAAAAGAATACCAGCAATTAATTTGGTTTTAATTAAATAACAATAACAATAAAAATACATTCATAGTTTTCAAACGTAAATCAAAATCATCCTATCTTTTGTTGTCGTAATTTGGCTTGTTTAGTGACATTCATCGCCGATAGCATGGGTTCTCTAAATCTTCCTTCTTTGTGTTGTTGCAATATTATTTAAAGGAAATTAAGTGTAAAGCTGCACAAACTTTGCCTATCAACATGTTTTCCAGCAATTAGCAATTAGTGTGGTTTCAAATATTACGAGAAATTCGGGGAACCGATTAGCCGGACTATTCGAGGTATCCTGTAAATGTAACAAAATTTTGTTTTATGTATAGATCGACACACGCCATACCCCACACAGTCCTTTTACCGCCAAATTCAGTTTTTGAGGTCGGGCCTATCTCAAAGTATTTTCTTTTTTCTACGCATCACACGCGACACGCGTCACACGCGGGATATCAAAATTGTCCCCTAAAATTGAGCTGTTCACCAAATGTCAGCCCTCTAGGTCGTGCAAAAGGTGGTTAAAAAGGACCTAAAAAACGATAAAATGGCCACATTTCCACCAATAACACACGTCACATGCGGAATATAAAAAATGATATTTGTGACTTAAACACACACAAAATTTCAGCTCTCTATGTCGTATGAAAGGTGGTTAAAAAGGACCTGAATGGAGTCGAAAATACAGACAAACAGGGGTCAAGTCAAGTTAAGTAAATGTTTCTAAATAGGCCAGAGTTATGTATTACTCCTCCTGCTGTCAAAATGGGCGCCGGGAGGATTTTTAGAAAGTGCAGCTATATTATATAATTTATATCTATTCATTCTTAATATGCTTTCAGATTGTGCATTGTTGCCTCCTGCACCTCAGAGTATTGAACACTCTATGGGACATAGACGATCTCAACACTCACAAATCCGCTGGGCCAGATGGTATTTCCCTATTAATTCTGAAGAGGTGTTCTTCCAAGCTGACATTACCATTGCTTAAGCTTTTCCATCTATCCTATTCTTCTGGACTCTTCCCGAGAAGTTGGAAAACAGCCTTTGTCCAGCCCATACCCAGAAAAGGCGAGCCGTCGTCTCCTTCTTCGTGCCCACCTATATCCTTACTTATCTGCGACTTCTAATCCAATTCACTCTTTCACTGACGACAGCACTCTCAGCTTCTCATATAAGTTTGAGGAACGTCCTTCCACTTCTCATGTGGAACACAAACAACTTCGTATGTTATAATAATAATATTTGGCGCGACAGACCATTGCGGTCCAAGGCCTACAATTTAAAGCCGGATCCGAACGGCGAATTAAGAAGCATTCCGTGACAAGTTATTACTCTCGGAACGTTTGTCACCCATTCGCGAGAGGTGGGACACCGGGAAAAATAATTTTGGTGTTACTGAGATTCGAACCACAAACCCCCTGTTCAGAAGTCCATGCTCTTATCCACTGAGCCACGGCGCCCACAACTTCGTATGTTAAGCACGTTAAATTCTGACCTAGACAGCATAATACAATGGGGAGAAAACAATCGAGTAGAATTTAACGCTTCCAATGCTGTCTCCTGTCGTCTAAGCGAATCCTAAATCCCATGCCATTATCCATGAATGGCACTTTCATCGAGGAAACTGAAAATCTCGCAATTCTTGGTATGTGCGTTAACGACAAGCTTCGTTGGAATGACCACATATTTACCGTCGACAAAAATGATGCGAAATGTTTAGGTTTTCTACCCAGGCGCAATAAATATTTCACTCCATCTGATCTGGCTACTATATACAAGGCTTTTATTCGTACTAAACTTGATTTCAATTGCCATATCTGGGCTGGTGCGCCTAAAACTACTGTGCATCAGCTAGATAGTATTCAAAACCGCGCGATAAAACTTATCGGTGACGCAAATATAGCGAAATCAATAGATTCGCTCGAACACCGTAGAAACGTTTCCTGCTTGTCACTGTTTTATCGCTTCTTCTACCAGCGGTGCTCAAGAGAAATAGTGCATGCCACCTCTCCTTGAATTCAACCGCAATACTCGTGGCGCTCTAAATGCTCATCAGTTTACCATCAAGCCCATCTTCGGACGTATAGTTATATTCAGGAATTCGTTCTTCAGCCGTACAACAACGTATGTGGAATGTTCTGCCAAGCTCTGTCTTCCCACATCACTATGATCCACAGGCATTCAAAACACAAGCTCATAGACATCTCCTCTTTTCTCCTCCTTTTCCATAACGCCCACGCTGTGCCAAGCATATAGCCGAGCATTATAAGGGTGCGAATCCTGTGAAGCGTGCGCGAATTATAAAAAAAAATGTTCAATCATGTTCCTACACACAAACCGGGCAAACCGCTCAAACCGGTTTGACTATAGTTTTAACCAGTGCATAATGATCCAAACTTGCAGCCGGTTACATTTCAAATTTCAAATAATCTAATAGCCTAAAAGTATGCTATCTTTAATACATTTTTAGTGCTTATTTTTGGACGAGCATCTACATTGCGATTTATCTAGGATTTGAATGCAATTATCTGCGCTACTAACTACTTTTCGTAACAATATTATGGGTAATTAAAATGACAAAATTTTGGACAACAACGCCTGAAGCATATTCTCAAAAAATGACTCTTTTTAAAGTTCAAAAGTTCAAAGTGTATATTTAAAATACATAACCATTCATTTACATAAGTTATTTATAATCATCCTTAATATAGGTCCCGTCGTAAGTCACACCTCTGAACGGATGCATATACATATTTCCAGACTCCTGATACAATATTGAACATTTTTTTTTGCATTTTGAATTCTATGGTATTTTGTTTAACATTGTAGGAAGAGTCCAGACACTGCGATCCAGAAAAGTTTGCTCGTGAGCAAGCACAAAAGCAGAGGAAACACGACAAAGAGAAGAGCAAGTAGATGATGAATATGAGTTGCTTAAAAATTCATTACTGTTTCGTAATGGTTACTCCCTAATTGATACTGTTAGAAAAGACACATTTGATTATTTAATATGCACATGGTTTGCTGATGTATCTGGCTTAACACCAAACAAAAAGAGTTGAATAAACAATTGTTAAGTATTCTTAAAGACCTTCCATATTTGAGTGATGAAAGTTATCGTGATAAAGACATTTTACGTGATTTTTTACGGGAGAATAAAGACGATGACGATCTAAAATACATCTTACAAGAGCAGAATCTGAGTTGACAATACTATATGTAATATCAAGTATGGATGGTAAGTTAGTTGAAAAATGTGTGAATTTACTTTTGGAGACTGGAGCTAATCCTAATATAAAGGACGATAAAGGAAAAATACCATTACATTATGCTTCCTATAATAATATAGGATCCTAATGCGCAGGATAGTGAGGAAAGAACGCCTTTGCTTGTTAATCAAAGACTCTCGTTCTTTTGGAATGAACAATTATTTGGAAGTTCCAGTTGAAGAACCAAAGTCGTTAAACATACTATGTTTTCCGGATATCAATGGTGTTTTAAATGGAGTTGCACTGAATTTATGTAACGGAACGCGGTTGGTTGTCAAGAAAATATTTGTTAACATCATTGAATCCACAATTATCGATGTCAAGTTTAAAGGAGAAAATGTTTTATTGTCAAGAATGCCGAAGATTCTAACAGATTCTCCAATTGCATTTAAACGCTTACAATTCCCAATTTGTCTGGCATATGCAATAACACTCAAGGCCAGTCGATGCAAGTCTGCGGCTTGGCTTTGGAAAATTCATGCTTCGGTCATGGTCAATTATATGTAGCCTGCTTCAGAGTTGGTAAGCCCAACGATTTGTTTGTATAGGGTGTACCAACAAGAGTGTCGGATTTAAATTTGCCGCCATTTTGTTAATACGAGTTGTACGGTAATTTTTTTTTACATTTATCACATACAGACCACGTGATTTTAGAATATGGAGAATGTTTGCTTAATTCAAAAATAAATGTGTTTTTTCTTAAAAATTTATATACAAAAATTTAAATTTGAATACAAGAGAATCCGGAATACGCCGAAAGTGGAGAAACAAAATTGAATTTATTAAATCGAAAATAAAATTTGCATTTAAATCCTACCGTAATTAAAAAACAAATCTTGAAATAAAATAATTATTTTAGGCAGAACAACGTTTGCCGGGTCAGCTACGAGTATCTTCTATCTTCTATACAAATAAAAATTAAATGCTGTTTGTTGGTAAGCGCATCACTTGAGAACGGCTAAACCGTTTTGGCTCATTTTTCTTGGAAATGTTCGTAATAGTCCGAAAAGGGCTTTAACGGAAATTGGAATTGGAAATATTACCCGGAAAATTGGAAAATTCGGGTAAAACTGAAAGTGTTTTTTTTCCATGGGATTTTTGTATGAACTCGTTTTCCTTTACTCCGCGGGGGAGCATATGGCTTCTATAAACGCTCGCAAAAGAACTCGATTAATCGCCTGAGGTTTCAGGAGACGCCACTCGGTCCCCTGGGATCTTGCTTCCTCTTCTATTGTCCTTTTCCATGTCTTGCTAGGACGGCAATTTTTATGAAATTTATTAATTCAATGTAAGTTATTGGCTGCTGGGAGATGGCTATAGGCTATAGTACACCCAAACCACGCTTTGGTAAGAGGAGATAGGTAGCGGGTAGTGAAGCGCCCGGATAAAGTTGTTGTAAAATTAGAAATCAAAATTCCTCTTCTTCTTTCCTTTACTCCGCGGGGAGCATAGGGCTTCTACAAACGCCCGCCAACGAACTCGATTTATCGCCTGAGCTTTCAGGGGACGCCACTCGGTTCCCTGAGATCTTGCTACCTCTTCTATTGTCCTTTTCCATGTCTTGCTAGGACGGCAAACTCGGCGGCTTCCTTGTGGATTCCAGTCGAGCGCTACCTAGTTTCGTAATATCGTCCGCCGGCTTTCTTAAAGTGTGGCCAATCCAGCTCCATTTTTGTCGTCTGGTGGTGATCGTGATTGTTTCCTGCTGCGTTACTCTCCACAAGTCTTGATTGGTGATAATGTCCGGCCATCTTATTCTCAGTATCCTCCTTACGCACTTGTTGACGAAGACTTGGAGGCGCGTCGCAATTGACTCTGTGACTTTCCATGTTTCGCAGTCATACAAGAGTACTGAGAGAACGTTAGATATGAAGATCGTTAGCTTTAGATTCCGGGAGATTTGCGAGGAGTTCCAGATATTATTTAGCATAATATAGGAGTGTCGCGCCTTGTTTACACGAAAGCACACATCCAAGTCAGCACCACCATTTTTTGACATCCAGCTGCCCAAATAACAAAACTTATCGACTTCCTCTATCTGATGACCGTCAATCGAGTGATCACATGTTCCACTAGCGTTAACGCGAAGTAGTTTTGTTTTTGAGACGTTAATTTTTAAACCAACTTTGTTAGCGTGGAGTTCTAGTGAGTTTAAAATTCACTCCATGTCACCTATCGATTGTGATAGAAGACAGATACCATCGGCATAGTCCAGGTTTTAAAGTCCGTGAAAAACATTCCATGGCAAACTCGATGGAGTACGTGTTATTATTTCATCCACCCAGTCGCTGACAATTGTGAAAAGCAATGGGGAGAGGTTGCAACCTTGCTTGACTCCCGAGTAGATGTTGAAAGGTGAGCCAAGATGACCGTTATGAATGACGCGGAATGTTGAGTCGCGGTACAGCTCTTAAATGATGTTAATGAGTTTTTCCGGAACACCATAGCTAGACAAAATCTGCCACATCATGTTTCGGCACACGCTATCAAAAGCGCGTTTTAAATCTACAAAAACCATATACAGAGGAGAGCGATATTCAACCGACTGTTCAATGATTATACGCAGGGTGTTAATTTGATCAGTACAAGAACAGTTTGGGCGAAATCCTTCTTGTTCATTTCTCAAAATCCAGTTTTCGCAATTGCTCAAATCACCTTTCTTGGTTGGAATAGTTTCAGATTCCCAGATACCTTGATATATCGCATGCAATGTTCGCGTAGTTAGCTCAACGTCGGCTTGAAAGAGGTCTGCGTAGATGTTGTCATTGCCTGCTGCTTTACCTAATTGCAGTGAACGAATTTTTGTCCTTATCTCACCCAACTAACGACGAGCGACGCTGATGTTAAGTAGCCTATGAGGAGGCATATGTGGGTTGATAGACGTGCCTGGCGAAGTACAATTCCAAACATTCTTAAAACGTTCTGTCCAGTGGGTTAATTGTTGTTCCTCCATACTATCTACTATTCTATTCTACTATCAGTGGCTTGCTGTGCTTGTGTTGCGATGTCGCTTAGCCATGGTCTTTTGTCGTTCCAAGCTGAACAGCCAACTTCCCGGTCAAGCTCCCTATACTTCCGCGCTAATGTGCTTCGCTCGGCACCCGAGGCCGCGTTTAACTCTATTTTGATGGATTGACGTTCACGAATGGTGTTCCATGTGCTATCTGATATCTATTATTTTCTAGTTTTGTCGGGATGTGATCAATCTGGTTGTTGTACATGTAATCAGGAGAGGTCCAGGTGGCTTTGTGGGGAAAAATTTGTGCCTCCAATGATTAGGTTGCGAACAGAACATAGATCAGCAAACTTTTCACCGTTGTCATTCATAGAACCAACGCCGTGGTTGTATTGACGAACGTGCGAAGTTCCAAAACGTTTCCTTTTCCATGGGACAAAGGTCAGTTTAGTTGAATGGTGATTGGCCAACGCAACCTAGGTCACCGAGCAAGGCAAGTCCCTTTCTTATTTAGCCCAAGCTAATATAAATCGGATTGGGTACCGAAATCGTTCACTTGATTTGGCCGAGTTTCCAGTGACGCGACGTGGACGCATAAGATAGGAGTTGTGATGCGAGAGGCTTAGGACATGACTGTCAATAATCGCGTCATCATCACTGTTTGAATATAAAAATTACGTGTTGTATTTATTTTCGTCAGCGTTGTTAATGGAGTCACTGAAGTCACTACTCACATACAATTTTTTTAATTCGTCAATTCCATATTCCATGTTTCGAACGATTTGAATTAAATGCTAATTTTTTATCCGTACGAAAAAAAGGTTCGAATAGAACCAACTCAAATGTTCGTATTAATTTCTACGCTTGTTTATAAAGCGTAATTTATTGTTATTTGAAAAAAGAATACCAGCAATTAATTTGGTTTTAATTAAATAACAATAACAATAAAAATACATTCATAGTTTTCAAACGTAAATCAAAATCATCCTATCTTTTGTTGTCGTAATTTGGCTTGTTTAGTGACATTCATCGCCGATAGCATGGGTTCTCTAAATCTTCCTTCTTTGTGTTGTTGCAATATTATTTAAAGGAAATTAAGTGTAAAGCTGCACAAACTTTGCCTATCAACATGTTTTCCAGCAATTAGCAATTAGTGTGGTTTCAAATATTACGAGAAATTCGGGGAACCGATTAGCCGGACTATTCGAGGTATCCTGTAAATGTAACAAAATTTTGTTTTATGTATAGATCGACACACGCCATACCCCACACAGTCCTTTTACATTGTATTATTTGGCAATAACCGCCAAATTCTGTTTTTGAGGTCGGGCCTATCTCAAAGTATTTTCTTTTTTCTACGCATCACACGCGACACGCGTCACACGCGGGATATCAAAATTGTCCCCTAAAATTGAGCTGTTCACCAAATGTCAGCCCTATAGGTCGTGCAAAAGGTGGTTAAAAAGGACCTAAAAAACGATAAAATGGCCACATTTCCACCAATAACACACGTCACATGCGGAATATAAAAAATGATATTTGTGACTTAAACACACACAAAATTTCAGCTCTCTATGTCGTATGAAAGGTGGTTAAAAAGGACCTGAATGGAGTCGAAAATACAGACAAACAGGGGTCAAGTCAAGTTAAGTAAATGTTTCTAAATAGGCCAGAGTTATGTATTACTCCTCCTGCTGTCAAAATGGGCGCCGGGAGGATTTTTAGAAAGTGCAGCTATATTATATAATTTATATCTATTCATTCTTAATATGCTTTCAGATTGTGCATTGTTGCCTCCTGCACCTCAGAGTATTGAACACTCTATGGGACATAGACGATCTCAACACTCACAAATCCGCTGGGCCAGATGGTATTTCCCTATTAGTTCTGAAGAGGTGTTCTTCCAAGCTGACATTACCATTGCTTAAGCTTTTCCATCTATCCTATTCTTCTGGACTCTTCCCGAGAAGTTGGAAAACAGCCTTTGTCCAGCCCATACCCACCTTCTTCGTGCCCACCTATATCCTTACTTATCTGCGACTTCTAATCCAATTCACTCTTTTACTGACGACAGCACTCTCAGCTTCTCATATAAGTTTGAGGAACGTCCTTCCACTTCTCATGTGGAACACAAACAACTTCGTATGTTATAATAATAATATTTGGCGCGACAGACCATTGCGGTCCAAGGCCTACAATTTAAAGCCGGATCCGAACGGCGAATTAAGAAGCATTCCGTGACTAGTTATTACTCTCGGAACGTTTGTCACCCATTCGCGAGAGGTGGGACACCGGGAAAAATAATTTTGGTGTTACTGAGATTCGAACCACGAACCCCCTGTTCAGAAGTCCATGCTCTTATCCACTGAGCCACGGCGCCCACAACTTCGTATGTTAAGCACGTTAAATTCTGACCTAGACAGCATAATACAATGGGGAGAAAACAATCGAGTAGAATTTAACGCTTCCAATGCTGTCTTCTGTCGTCTAAGCGAATCCTAAATCCCATGCCATTATCCATGAATGGCACTTTCATCGAGGAAACTGAAAATCTCGCAATTCTTGGTATGTGCGTTAACGACAAGCTTCGTTGGAATGACCACATATTTACCGTCGACAAAAATGATGCGAAATGTTTAGGTTTTCTACCCAGGCGCAAGAAATATTTCACTCCATCTGATCTGGCTACTATATACAAGGCTTTTATTCGTCCTAAACTTGATTTCAATTGCCATATCTGGGCTGGTGCGCCTAAAACTACTGTGCATCAGCTAGATAGTATTCAAAACCGCGCGATAAAACTTATCGGTGACGCAAATATAGCGAAATCAATAGATTCGCTCGAACACCGTAGAAACGTTTCCTGCTTGTCACTGTTTTATCGCTTCTTCTACCAGCGGTGCTCAAGAGAAATAGTGCATGCCACCTCTCCTTGAATTCAACCGCAATACTCGTGGCGCTCTAAATGCTCATCAGTTTACCATCAAGCCCATCTTCGGACGTATAGTTATATTCAGGAATTCGTTCTTCAGCCGTACAACAACGTATGTGGAATGTTCTGCCAAGCTCTGTCTTCCCACATCACTATGATCCACAGGCATTCAAAACACAAGCTCATAGACATCTCCTCTTTTCTCCTCCTTTTCCATAACGCCCACGCTGTGCCAAGCATATAGCCGAGCATTATAAGGGTGCGAATCCTGTGAAGCGTGCGCGAATTATAAAAAAAAATGTTCAATCATGTTCCTACACACAAACCGGGCAAACCGCTCAAACCGGTTTGACTATAGTTTTAACCAGTGCATAATGATCCAAACTTGCAGCCGGTTACATTTCAAATTTCAAATAATCTAATAGCCTAAAAGTATGCTATCTTTAATACATTTTTAGTGCTTATTTTTGGACGAGCATCTACATTGCGATATATCTAGGATTTGAATCCAATTATCTGCGCTACTAACTACTTTTCGTAACAATATTATGGGTAATTAAAATGACAAAATTTTGGACAACAACGCCTGAAGCATATTCTCAAAAAATGACTCTTTTTAAAGTTCAAAAGTTCAAAGTGTATATATAAAATACATAACCATTCATTTACATAAGTTATTTATAATCATCCTTAATATAGGTCCCGTCGTAAGTCACACCTCTGAACGGATGCATATACATATTTCCAGACTCCTGATACAATGTTGAACTTTTTTTTTGAATTTTGAATTCTATGGTATTTTGTTTAACATTGTAGGAAGAGTCCAGACACTGCGATCCAGAAAAGTTTGCTCGTGAGCAAGCACAAAAGCAGAGGAAACACGACAAAGAGAAGAGCAAGTAGATGATGAATATGAGTTGCTTAAAAATTCATTACTGTTTCGTAATTGGTATTTTTGGTATTTTGTTTAACATTGAAGGAAGAGTCCAGACACTGCGATCCAGAAAAGTTTGCTCGTGAGCAAGCACAAAAGCAGAGGAAACACGACAAAGAGAAGAGCAAGTAGATGATGAATATGAGTTGCTTAAAAATTCATTACTGTTTCGTAATGGTTACTCCCTAATTGATACTGTTAGAAAAGACACATTTGATTATTTAATATGCACATGGTTTGCTGATGTATCTGGCTTAACACCAAACAAAAAGAGTTGAATAAACAATTGTTAAGTATTCTTAAAGACCTTCCATATTTGAGTGATGAAAGTTATCGTGATAAAGACATTTTACGTGATTTTTTACGGGAGAATAAAGACGATGACGATCTACAATACATCCTTAATCTTACAAGAGCAGAATCTGAGTTGACAATACTATATGTAATATCAAGTATGGATGGTAAGTTAGTTGAAAAATGTGTGAATTTACTTTTGGAGACTGGAGCTAATCCTAATATAAAGGACGATAAAGGAAAAATACCATTACATTATGCTTCCTATAATAATATAGGATCCTAATGCGCAGGATAGTGAGGAAAGAACGCCTTTGCTTGTAAATCAAAGACTCTCGTTCTTTTGGAATGAACAATTCTTTGGAAGTTCCAGTTGAAGAACCTACCAAAGTTGCCAACTTGGAGAGAGTCAATCGCCAAATGTTGGAGATTCGGGGAGTGTTCGAAGAAGTCCTCCAGCCACATCATATCAAAGTAAATCGCAATATCCCGCCAGCCTTTTGCTCGAACAAATATCGCTTCGAAAGGATTTTTACCAGAACATACTTAAATACAGCATTATTTAACCGATAGTTTTTTTGAACCTGAAAACGCATCTCATGTATGAAGTGTAAAAATATAGTACTTAAAAATGTTGTACTTTAATTTTGTAATCACTGTCAAACGGATTAAAGTTATCTTTTAAGTTTCTTATTCTATTCCTGCAACTTTGGTGATGCGCGCACTTGGGCTGCTAGGCTTGGTGATGCGTAAACTTGAGCGGTTGGGCTTGGAGATGCGTTGACTTGAATATCTGGGGCCGTATCATGATTTACGCCGCGAAACAATTTTACACGATAACGTCAGAATTTGGAATCACCAAACACGATACATTTCCGCCATCTATTTCGAAAGCTGTTATATTTTCGATTGACAATTGACATTTCTTTATTGTGCTGACGATCGACAGTTGTTTGTCAAGTCAGTCTAACACTGAACGAGTGCGTCTGTGACCAATGGGTCTTTTCGATAGAGGAACTCATGATACGTAAGTTAAAGCGGGTCAAAAGGAAGATATCGAAATAGTTTGACTTGCGGTGGAGTTCATTGTGGAAATATCTAGTGCAACAACTTTACTTTCACAAAATTTGTGAATAGACTGGTTCCACTTTTCAGTAAGCTATGCCATCAGATCACCTGTAGAACGTTCCCTTCGAAAACCGTACTGCGATTCGATAAGGATTTAAAGATATTGCATAAGCTTACGATTGATCAGCGCTTCCATCACTTTAGAAAGTATGGATGTTAGCGCAATGGTTCGGTACGAGGAAAGAGATGACGGTTCGGCCTTTTTAAGAACAGGCTGGAAAAATGCTGTTTTCCAATTCCTTGGTAAGACTCCAGAAGAATAAGATATATGAAAAAGTCTGCACAGTGGCAATGCCAACGTTGAAGAACCAGACCCAGCAGATTTATGAATGTTGAGATCATTTAATACTCTAGCTACTTGATGAGTACGAAAGTAGATCTTTCACATAGAGGTTTCGACTCTTGAAAGAATAGGCGGCGACTACGCGCTATCTAGATGCGTGAACTATTCATGACATGACATGACGAAGGGCTTTGTTTTTGGCCTGTGGTTTTGGTTTTCTTGGGCGCTGTAGCAACTGGCGGTGATGCCTGTTTAGCTGTTGTATTCTGCGCCTTTTTTGGTGTTTCCGTTTTCTCCACAGCGATTTTCATTGGCGCTGTCACAGTGGCTACTGTAGGAGAAGATAATGTTGGTGGAGATGTTGGTCTGGAATGGGAGAAGACCGTTCATTGCGACTTATAGCTTCGTCGCTAGAATAATTCTATCCTTCGTTGCTAGACTCGGATTCTAAGAAAACTTAACCGGCAGAAATTCACCACCATGGTTGGTTGCCTAATCAGGAAAAAGACTGATTGCATTTGCTTTCGTTTTTTATTTTTCCCTATTTTATAGGGTTAATAAAAACAACCCATAAAAATTGAAATTTTTCATTTAAATCTTTTATGGGAGTCGGCCCTTAGGCCCGATCACTTCCCAATCTCAACAAAAAGTGTTGTCCCTGGAGAAATACATGTTTACAAAATCTGAAGATAATCGTATTAATTTAAAAAAATAAAATAAAAAGAGAGCAACTCGCCCTTAGGGCCCGATCACTTCCAAGCCCATAAAAAAAGTGCTGCCATCGGCTACCATAGCCCCCCGACACGATCACTTCCAAATTTTTTCAAAAAGTGTACCCATGTGTATCTCCGATGGACAACACTTTTTGTAAAATTTTGGAAGTGATCGTGGTTCGGGTCGGGGGGCTCCCATACATTTTTTTTTAAAAAGTCCGGTATATTTTTAGTATTAAAATATTTATTCAAGTCAATCGGAATGTTTTCATCTAAAAATACTACTGCATCATTTCCGTGGTCCAACGCCTTTTAAAAACTTACGAACTTTTTTCCCACAAATTATGCCAATATAGACTAACTAACCTGCTAACCTGTAAAGAACTCATTTTGTTTGACTAACAGTTTTTAGTAGTATTGTGTCTTAAAATTCAGATTAAAACTGGCAAATATACTTGTCAATACTTTTTAATATACTTTTAATATATACTAAACTTAAGCCCAGATACGAAAAAAGTATTTAGAAATTGACATTCATTTCGATTTTCGTTTTTTTGGTTATTCTTAAAAGAAAACTCGATCCGTTAAAAATCTTTATTTATCGCTAGTCAGTTAATTTTTTTAATAAAGACCAAAATAAAAAAATTATTAATCTGTTAACAAAAGAAAACTATACTTCCAAAACAGGGCATATGACCTGATATTGAAGATAACAGCTATTTTTCCAAGTTTTTCGCTAAAAATAGAAAATAACAAATTAACATTTTGAGATACTCGTGATTATAACCAGTAATCGTATGTTTACAAGATACAAATCGGTTCTGGTCTGTTAAGCATATAAGATTACCCTAATGTCCACATTAAAGGAAAATGACTTGTTGATAAGAGCAACATTTTTTCCACTTGCTCATAAATATTTGACATTTTGTTGATAACAATATTTTTGTCGAGAATTCAAAAAACTGATTACGATTGTAAGAGAGTATGCAGCTAAAATAATCGATCGCGTCTGACAATGAATTTTGCGCCTTGTTTAGTCTTAATCTCGAAAAGCTTTAGCAAGGTTTGCAGTATGCGATTATTACCAACTTAAGTTTAAACGAAATAAAATTTTCGGTCTCTCCGCGAACTGTGTTGCTAATGGTTAAATTTTTCGCAAAAACAAATAATAAGGTTGTCAGTCTTTCTTAAGTTGTAATACTCGTGCTTGTGATGTGATTAGAACGTTTTCTGAAGCAATGGGTTAAGAGGATGATCAGTTCTCACCCAAAAATGTGGTATGTGGACACCGTCGATACATAAAACTTGCAAGTAAAAATATATTCATATCTTCAAAACACTGATATAATTTTATTGGTTTTGGAAGACTTAAATTCATCATCATCATCTTCAGTCAGAATCTTGTTCTGACCTCCCTAAAATATCAAGGTCATTTTCTACGCGCCAACTGGTCGTGTTCCATTAATTTCACCATAAAGGATTTTTCAGGCATATTCCTCTTCGCCCATGAGAGCTAGGTAAGTACATTAGATAGTCTTGAAAGGCGGCTCGAAGGTTTTAAGTAACTGCAAAATATATCTGTTTTCAAGCTCTTATTGACCCTGCCTCTACCTTAATTGAATGAGAAATCTTGAATCTTCTGCTTACAAATGAGTAGAACACGCACTTTACCCTAAATTTAATTTCGTTTTATAACGTTTTTCGGTGGCGTTCTATTTTTCATAAATTTTGCCAGATAACTGATTTTTCGAAATGTATTACCAATTTTTTGTGTTTTCAATCGCTTCATTGTTCCAAAGTGTTAGATAGCCTCTGTGGCGTTGCTTTTATTTCGATCTTTCGAAAATCACAGAGATTGTGTGATGTGACATTCCAATATTTACAAAAAGTGTTGTCCATCGGAGATACACATGAGTAGAAAATTTGAAGAAAATTGGGTACTTTTTTTTTATAAAATTTGTATGGGACCCCGGGGCCCGATCACTTCCAATATTTACAAAAAGTGTTGTCCATCGGAGATACAGATGCGTATAAATATTGAAGAAATTTCAATAGGAAGTGTTGTCATGGGAGATCCACATGTTTTCAATAAAATCGGGCTTAAGGAAGTGGATTAAAAATTGATTACAAGATTTGGTCCGGCCAGCCAACCACGGGCACGCGAAGTTATTATTAGAATTTAAAAATCAACAGTGTCGAATTAAATGTCGAATTACGACATCAGTTAACGACTGAATGAAATCCATACGTTAACGAGCGATCGAGTATTTACATTGGGATGATCACTACTCGTCACTCGTTCACGTAAGCGCTCATGCCAAATCAACATTATTCAGTCACGTATGTGGTAATTCGACTCCTGCTTCCCGATGATTTGGAAAAGAAACTTGAGTTTTCTAACTGCATACTGGAGCGGAGATTGGATGACAACGAGTTTATTAGCAAAATTCTTTGGACAGACAAATCTCAATATGGACTGCGGAGTATCCACACAGAAGGAGACAGTCATTATTTAAACACAAATTCAGCGTCTATATGTGGGCAGGTGTAATTGGAAACAAGTTAATCAGCCCCTTCAAACTACCACCCTAAAAACGGCCTCTAGCATGCATACATAACAAAGTAGGACACTTTGAGCACCTGTTGTAACTGTTTTTGTAAACACATAAAATAAAAATTATCTTAAGCCATACCATACCAAAGTAAAAAAAAACCCTTTTTTAAAATTTTACCTGCTGCAGTTTTTCCCAAGTATCATAAAATCTATAGGGTTTTCCGCAAACTTGTTGGTTATTAAATTCTGGGTGGCTGGGTGGCTGGCTGGCTGGTCAGATTTTCTGATCAATTCTTAACCCACTTCCCAAATGCCGATTTTATTGAAATTTTGCACAAATGTATATTTCCGGTGACAATACTTTCTATTAAAATTAAAGGCCCCTCGGACCTCGGGTTCCGGGGGCTCCCATACAAATATTTTACAAAATTTACCCGATTTTCTTTAAATTTTGTACACATGTGTGTCTTCAATGGAAAACACTTTTTGTAAATATTGGAAGTGATCGGCCCCCTGGGGACCCCCATATACAATTTTTAAATATCGCTATATCGCATCAGATCACGGCAAAGTCTGAGCTCTGAGATTTGTGTGCAGCGCTGTTCTCTGCCGCTGCGTCATTTGGTGGATGGATTTGCCACAAAACAAGCAGGCAGTGTGTGTGTGTGTGTATCCCCCATTCGAGAATTTACATTAAAAATTTTATGGGTTGTTTTATTTCTTATTTTTACAATTGTTACGTTTATAAGAAAAAAAATAATAAAAAGTTATGTTTATTACCCATTTTCTGGAGAAAATTGACCTCAAATTCAAAAATTATCATGGGCAGGAAAACTGGAACAGGTATTGAAGTTGGATATCTGAAGACTCAAGTAAGAAATCCACTTTATATAAACGCAGTTACAATGGCTAGTACTTCTTCTTAAAACGAAGTCCTAAACAAAGTTTCTACTGTAAGTATTAAGAGAGCCATTTCCGTTAACATGGGTCAGGGTCCACCAAAGTAAGCATTTTCTTCCATTCCCGATAAATGATGTCAACATTGGAGATAGAACCCTTACTGTAGAACGATTTTTTCCCTAGAATATACCCAAGAAGCATTTCCCAAATTATTGTGCACCAATTAGGGGACACCCTGTATAAATTTCTTATGTTGTCAACTTCAGACAGTATCATCAACATCATCAACATTGGTGATTGGATCATCGGATATTGGATCGGAATAAATTAAGTAATAAATTCTAAAAAGTGTTTTACTTTATTAACATTATTTAGTCGATTAAAATTTATGCGCGATATAGACTGGCTAAAACGCTGCTATTAAATAAAATTGATAACATAATTTGGAAGCCTTAGACATGCATTGTTTGAAACTCCTTAAGGAACAGAACAATCAACACTGTTATTTTTAAATTTATATTTATTTATATATTTTTACCAACAAAATAGTTTTATTTTTGTTTTGTTCTTTGTTTTCACTAGACGACTGATACCTGTTGAAAAAGATAGATTTCAAACAGTTTCCATTTTTGTATAGTTTATCTGAAGTACTTAGCACATAGAGATAAACATTGATAACCAATATATTTTATTATAATGATTATAATTAATGGTTGCTAAGTTTTTTCATATATTGCACAAGTTTTTAAACTCTGGATGATTCATATTACCTGTTAGTCGAGTGATTTTCAAATTAAAAAAATAATCCATTGTTCACAATTTAGTAAATAAATATGCTTTATAAATCAAAATGTAATGTATAAATTGTGGGCGCCGTGGCTCAGTGGAAATGAGCACGGCTACTGAGCAGGAGGTTGGTGGTTCGAATTCCAGTAACACCAAAAGTGTTTTTCACGGTATCCCACCTCTCGCGAATGGGTGACAAACGTTTCGAGAGTAATAAAATAACTTGTCACGGAAACATCTCAATTCGCCGTGCGGATCCGGCCTTAAATTGTAGGTCCCTTCCATTTCTGTCCAAAAATATACATGCGCAACACAAATGGTTGCGAGAAGCTAGGCCTTGGACCGCAATGATCTGTCGCGCCGAATATTATTATTATTAATGTATAAATTTGCACCTATAAGAGGAGAATTAACCCTTTTATAGGTGCCCTCATGCCTCGCGTACCCGCCTTTCGTATGTCCTGCGTATCAAACCGTTTGACATGTTCAGCCGATAAATACTAAACGTTTTTTACATCGACGTTTTCGGAATGTTTAAATGAAAAAGTTTTACTATCTTCTCAATGGAATTCAAAAGGCAAGATCGGAAGATGCTCTTAATGTGGATCGTATATGAAGTTTATGCCAAATCAATGTACTCGTATAACGAGTAGCGAACATATTGTTACGAAAATGTAAATGTTATGAACGAAATCTTTTAATCGCACTGTACACAATCGTATAAGAATTTAGAAATTATCAAAATTCATGGCATATGTTTAGGCGTAGGAATGTATGTAAAATTATATATGGGAAATTATACATTAAAGAGTATGTGGGAAATATTATATACAATGTAACAGTTTGTTCTGGTATTTGCTATCTTGTTCTTTTTGCATTTTGTATACATAGTCATTTTCTAAGAATAGAACCTTCTCGAAACGGTTAATATAATATAACTGCCTTATATTTTATAGCAGTAAGTTAGTTAACATTTGGAATTGTACCAGAATTGTAGAAAGCAGTGTTACAAAATGTTACACTTAACGTAACGCAATAACGAAATAAAATAGCGTTATTTATCTTAATTGTGTTTCATTACATTTCATAAAATTAATTACGTTACAATACCGATAAACGTGACGATAACGTCAAAATATTTTTGGTTTTTGTTTATAAACGTTTAAGAACATTTATTAAGCATTACTAATAAAGATTTAGCAATTGATCATTAAGCAAAATTATACAATTATAAGGTATATACAATAAGTCCAATAGCAACAGCTATAACAACAATGAAGTAAATGAATCACCCTCTGATTCTACTCAAATTGCTGATGGAATGCAAAAAAAACCTAGGCGCAATCATCGGTATCGGTAATATAAAAATCAAAAAATTGTGCAGAAGCTTTAACTGATAGTTTCGATAATTTTGAATCTGATCTTTGGGATAAAAAAGACAAAATTTTCTCTAAGATTTCAAAAATTGTATTAGCCATACTTGCGTTTCATGTTTCGGAGGGAAGAATATTTTTGATTCTAAAATGGATACTAAGCGACAAAAGAAATACTATTTGCGAGATACTCTTCTAATAGATATAAACAGACTATAAGCAGAGATTCCTGAAAAATAAAATTAAATTTTATTTTAAATGTATTAAATTAATGATGATTTGATTAACAATCAATGAATTAGAAATGCAATCAAGAATTATTATTTTCTATTATTTTTCGATTTTTATTTTTTACGTTTGTTCACATTTTATAATCCATTAAATTTAAAAATAACGCAATTATATCGTTATAACGTAATGAAATAAAATCTTTTTCTGTTACATAATGGATAACGCAACGAAAAAATACTATAATATTGTAAAGATAAAATGTATAACGTTATGATTTTTGTTTTGTTTTGCAGCACTGCTAGAAAGCCTAAAATGGGTTTAGAAGTGGGATTTTGCCAATCGAGAATTAATAAAAAAAATAATTAAATGGGTGGTGACGTGAACATCAAAACTTACACTTTCCTGGAGCTAAAAGAAAAGCTCGGAAGGCGAGGTTTAAGCAAACAGACATCAAAGTGTTGAATTCAAAATTCGATTTACAAAAACAGGAAATAAGTCAGCAAACGCAAGATCCTTATCCAACAAGCAAAACACTAGAGGAATACTCTTAATAGCTGCAGCTTCATCTGTCGTTGTTTATAGCGAAATAATTGCTCCACTTGACCTTTTGACACTATTTTGGGATTAACAACTGACCTGGAAGGTCATGTAGCCAAGGTAAACGTGCATGGTTTTCCTTCTAAGCTACAAGCAGTAGTAAAGGCGCTAGATGTATTTGCTGATGATTTAATATCAGCGACACCGACATAGGTAAAACCGATATAGTGCAACATCGAATTGATTCAGAAATTTCCACTCCAATTCATTAAGCGCCAAAACTTTTACCGCTAGCTTAACCATGAAGCTCACCATTGATACTTGTCCAAAAAAAGGATGCTTCAATGAGATTTTGTGCCAGAACCCTCACTACATTGGATCTGAAAAGCGGATTAGCAGGTAGCATTTCATAGCAACGCCATGTGCCACAAGCAAAGAACCGCAAGTAAGAACTAGAGGAAAAAAACCATCCAAATAATGTTGGAGCGCCATTTGAGCGGAAAGCAATGGACATAGCTGGCTCATTTCCATAAACAAGGGACGGATGTATATCTATACTCGTTTTCATTGATTATTTCGGAAAATGGGCAGATGCATATACCATCGCAAAACAGGAAGCTAGGATAGTGGCTATAGTATTTGTAAAAAATTGGATATGCAGATTCAGAATACCACTGGAACTACATTCCAACCAAGACGGATTTTTGAATCGCTAGTCTTTCAAAAGCTGATCTAAGTAGTCAACACCAAGAAATTGAGCACTACTCCGTTACATCCACAGTCAGACGGTATAGTTTAAAAGTTCAACAGAACGTTGGAAGAACTCCTGAGAAAATAAGTTAATGCCAATCAAGATGGCTTTACAATGCCAAGACAAGACAAGCGAAATAACAGCGGAGTTGAGAAGGCCGTTACACGTCAAGAGGATTAACGATGTAGGATATCGGGTTTAACAAAGCCCCAGATGTAAAATGAAAGTTTTCCACATCGACAGATTGACAAAAGGTACTACGTGAGGAGGAGAGCTTAATTTGTTTGGGAGGAACAGATTCAAGGCGAATGTAATGTTACGAAAGTAGGCGCCGCTGCTCTAGTTGTTAGTGCGTTGGAATTTTGATCAAAAGGTTCGAGGTTCGAATCCCAGAAACACCAAAAGTATTATTCACAGTCACACCTCTTGCGAATGTCTGACATACGTCAGCAAAGAGTGACGAAAAGCTTCTCAACTTGCCTTTCGGATACGGCATTAAATTGTAAGTCTCTACGATTTGTGTGCAAAAATAAAACACACACAACGCGAATGGTCGCGAGAAGCTATGCCCTGGACCGCAATGTAAATGTAGAGGTTATGAAGAAAAGAAAATTTAGAAATCTTTTTAATCTTACTGTGCATATTTGTATATGAATTTAGAAATACCAAAAACCCTGGTATATGTTTAGGCGCAGTATAAGTAATATTGTATATAAAATTATGTATTGGAAATTGTAAATTAAATTGTATTTGGGGAAATTTTATATAAAATGTTCCATTACGTTTTGTAATTTGCTATCTGGTTCTTTTCGCAAAATACATTTTGTATATACATACATAAACATTTTTAAGAATAGAACCTTATGTTGATTAATAAAATTACTCGATATTCTCTCGCAGTAAGTTGTTACCATTTCGAAGTGTACCAGACTACTTGACAAGTAGACTGAGTAACCGCCTAAGAAATCACCAGTGTACATTTGTAAAATCTTGCATTTTGTTAATTAAAGCTGTAATCTGTAATTAAACGAACTTGAATTGTGTTAGTTGTACTTTGTACATTTAATGATTCTACTGTGTTCCAACTTCGTGAATTAAAATCTATAAAAAGCTTTAAACTTTAATCGAATACCCTTATTTGCTAATGTT
Organism: Nephrocerus scutellatus; assembly: GCA_947095585.1. Taxonomy (NCBI): domain Eukaryota; kingdom Metazoa; phylum Arthropoda; class Insecta; order Diptera; family Pipunculidae; genus Nephrocerus; species Nephrocerus scutellatus. The sequence goes on along the minus strand of OX352764.1, from coordinate 39,430,121 downwards.
CTGTTTTTTTAAACTTTGGTTATACTGTTTTCTTTGATTTCCACGGCATACTGACACATGAGTTCTAGGAAGTTTTACGTCGTTTGCTTATAGCAGCAATAAGAGAAATTGCAACTGCTTACACTTCAATCCTTGTTCGTGAATCGTTTGGACAAAACAACATCGTTATGATGTCTTAGCCTCCGTATTCACCAGACGTGGCCTCCTACAATTTCTTTATACGAATATTTTCGAAGATTAAAAAAAGTCACGAAAGGACAGCGTTTTGCCAATATTGAGGAGATAAAAACAGTAACGCAGAAGGGGCTTTACAAAAAGGCTTAAAAGAAGCACTTGAAAAAATGTATCTAACTATATCTGATTAGTAGTCCCAAGAGGAAGAGGAAAACATTAGTATTCATTATTAAATAAAGTTTTTTTAAAATATCGAAGATTCCGTGTTTTCATCAAACGACACAGTACTTCTCTTTTTTAAAACGTTTTTAAATTCTCTATATTAACTTTCAGTGCCCGTGGCTGGCTGGCTGGCTGGTGGACAGAATCTTGTGATCAATTTTTAACACACTTCGTAAAGTCTGATTTTATTCAAACTTTGCACACATCTGTATTTCCCTTGACAATAATTTCTATTAAATTTTGAGAGTGATCGGGCTGCGGGATTGGGGGGCTCCCATACAATTTTTTTCCATATAGCGGCATCAGATCATATCATACTATAATGACTGTGTTCTGTGTGTGCTAATGAACTGATGCGCTGTAAGCAGCACTTCTTGCTTTACGATTGTGGTTGTTTTGTTGTTGGGTTGCAGTGCTTCACATTTGTTTTTGATTTTCAGCATTTATAGTGGAATTCAGTATACTTTTCGTTATTGGAAAGCTTACTTGAAAAATTTTAATTTTTTAATTCTCTATGTATTAAAACTTCGCGTGCCCGGGGCTGGCGGGCCAAATCTTGTAATCAATTTTTAACCCACTTCCTTAAGCCGGGGTCGGTGGGCACCCATACACATTTTATAAAAACAAGCACCCGATTTTCTTTAAATTTTATACGCATGTGTATTTTCAATTGACAAAACTTTTTGTAAAATCAATCGATTTTGATCGGTCGGGGGGGACCCACAAATTTTATACAAAAAAGTACCCAAATTTCTTCAAATTTTATACGTATTGTATCACCGATATACAACACTTTTTGTAAAAATTTTGGATTTATCGGGCCCCGGTGTCGGAAGGACCAATACAAAATTTTAAAAAATTTACCTGATTTTCTTCAAATTTTATGCACATGTGTATCTCCTATGGAAACACAATTTTTTTATATTTAAACTTATTGCCAAGGGAATACTCCCTGAATGACTTGCGCCACGGCAATAACGTGGGCTAAGCCCTTTATTAAAATTAAGAATATATCACATTCCTCACGTTTGTAGCCGGTTTCAAATTATTTTCTCGGAAATCTCCCTGATTCATTGAAAAAAGCAATATGGCAAAACGATCACGAAAGTATAACGACGCGAGTACAAATGCTTTAATGAATGGATCATGGTCAAGGAAAACTACAAAAAACCTTGACCAAGAAAAAATTACATAAAAATAACAAACGTGAGCCTTTAAAATTCATGGAACCTCCATTGAAAAATTCGCAGAAACTAACTGACTTCTTTCTTGAAGGCTCGACAACTCGACAGTGAATTGCATCAGATTCGTTTGTAGTACCAGGCATAACAAACGAAAAAGGCACGCACAACTATCGAGCCGATAAGCTCCAACGCCAACATTGCACCAAGGATGAGCGAAAAAGCTGGAATCAAATGAAGGTCTTGAAGATTCTTTTCGTTTCCTCGTAGCTTGACCAATTTCACCGGAGAAACCTCCAATTCAGGCCTTTGATCAAGATTTCTAAATTTGGTTCTATTGTTTAAATTTTTATGATTTTAGAAACAATAAAAATGTAAAAATGTTTGAGTGATCGGTATAGGGGCTCCTAAACAGTTTTTTTTTAAATTTACCCGATTTTATTCAAACTTTGCACATTGTTTATCCCCCGATTGGAGAATTTACACGAACAATTTTAATTTTTATGGGTTGTTTTATTATTAGCTCACTTTCGTGTATGTCTGTCTGTGCGGGTGAAAAATTTTGTAGTTGATTTTAAACTAACTTTCCATTAAGCTAGAGACTTGAAACTTTAAACGTAGCTCAGAACTGGATGAACATTAACAAATCACAAATATTCAACGCGAGTTTGCAATTTGTTTTCGATCAAAGCAAACTACTAAGCACAATACTCGTTTTAAATGTTTGAAATTAAAAATTAATTTTTATAAGCTATCATGTCTGTTATGTATTTAAAACAATAATTTAAAACTTTTCACAATAACGTGAAATAGAGTATTATTTTCTCCAAGCACGCATCTCTAGATGCCTAGATTATTGTACTAAACCGCTCTGATCTTGCGCTGTCATAATCGGCCAGATTAAAGTACTTTTAAAATTGTCCCGCCATACGATGATGGTGTCAATTGTTTTATGTTGTTATTGAAAAATTATATTTAAGTAATTTTTGCAACTAATCAAGCCGGCTTGAACCTAGTACAGTATTCGAGTACGAATCCGAAAATGTATCTCTCGCACAATTCTAGATTCGAATTTCGACCCCTAAATGCGAACAAACTTTACTTTAGTACAAGAGTCGGGCAAAGTAAATCCAGGGTAACAGAGCAAGACAGTTACGGCAGACACAATGGTGGTCAGTGTGGGCGACTAGGACCATTATACTCGTAGAATATTTTTATTATTGCTTAATACCTCACATGCACATTAAACGCCGTAGTATAAAATAGTGCAATACCTACACGTTATCTGATTGCCTCCCCTATTATAACACACACAATTGACGTGTTGGTGGTGGTGATGGTGTTGGTGCTGATCGCATAAAACGGCTCTCCTAAAAAACTGGCGACTAGGTTAGTTAGTCGGTGTTAAGAAGTCGAGAATCATTTCTCCAAATAGTCAATTGATAGTGTCCGACCGAAAGCACGATCTCCGATTTACAAATCATTCAGTTCACATTATAGTATTGTATCAAATTAAAATAGTTAGCTCGGCAAAGGATATACCGACACAACTGACTTAATGTCGAGATCGAACAGATCCTTTGGAATTTCTTGTAGAAAGCGCGATGACATAAAAACGAAACGATCCGCAGCTAAATGATCTTCTAATAGTTTATCTATGAAAATATGTTAATCGTAAAATTATGAAGTGATAAATGAACTGAATGTTGTATTTAATTTTTTGCATTTTGCACATAATAATTTCTTGTATTTATTTATATTGATTGTGAATATTCGAAAATAAAATAAAAATACAGCAAATAAAATAAGCACGAGAATTAAATAATGTTTACGATCATTGACTTTTGTTAAATCATTTAAAATGTGTGCTATAAAATTAATGATAAGTGATAATAAAAGAAAATTATAAAACCACTTGCGTGCTAAGCATGGTCGACGATCGGTAAAAAACCTAAGGCTCGAGTATAACAAAAAAAATGAAAACATTACAAATTTGAGCGAATTTGTAAAGCAAACCAAGTGTAAGCATAACGCATAAGCACCATTAGACTTGATGATGCGTTTGATAAGATAATTTTTGATTACTTTTTGCTTTGTATTCTCGTCTAAAAGAGCAATAAAGTAAAGTATCTTGAGGTATTGAGCCAGTCAGCATGAGTGTTTAAGTAAATTATTACCGAACAAGAAAATTGGCTGTCAAAGCGAGTAATGTGCTGTTTGATGTCTACAAAATAATTACTGGCAGCTTGCATCCTTGCATACTCCAAACTTTTCAGTATTATTTACAATTTATGTGTATTTAGCTTATCTTACAGGTTTGCATAAAATATTGTCGCATTAACGGTGATACCATGTCGATCTGCTACGTCTTCTTCGTTAGATACTCGTATTTTGATAAATGAATTTGCTAATTTCCTTTTAGTGCTCATCGTGATTATACTATACAGATTCGTATCTGTGTCTATATCTATATACGGATTAGTTTACTTATATGGAATGCTATAAACATTGCACATTTGAGTGGCGTAGAGTGCATAGATTTTTCTTATCACGACAATTGCACGAACTCTAGACTCTCTGATCATAATAAGCCTAATAAAACAATTTAATTAGTTTAACCGTGATTGCATTTGGCGTTATAGTGGTAGTTGGCACTGTTGTTGTTTTAAACAAATCCACCTCAAAGTCATAGCCAGCCAGACAAATGCACTTGCTGCAGAAATTAAAAGCAGCAATAATTATACCTAACATATCCCGTTTCAAACATCAACTAATTATTGTAGATGTGTGGAAACATAATTTATTTATTTTCCCACACTGTTGCGACTTAAATCATAATAGCAAGCATCAATTTATTGCAAAACCATCACAAGTACAATAAGTTCTGTATGTAAATAAACAAAAAGATAAGTTTTGTGATTATAATAAGCCGTTAATTTAGCTTTGTCTGCACGTGTACGTTATTGCCCTAAGATATAATTCAATACAAACACTTAACCAAAAAAATAGTAATAAGATAACGAGTGTTTATAATGCGTGTTAACAATGCATGCGAAAACAACTTAATTATTTTACAGCAATCGAGTTAAAGTCGAGCAGATTATGGTGATTATAATCTGCTTGACATTTTATTTTAAACGGACTTTATTTTAAAGTCGATCTTAAATTAGTGCAGGACTGCTATTGTAAAAATGCGTTTAAAAAAATGAATTTTTAAGGACTTTCAAGTAGCACACAATTCGTTATGTAGCAACCTCAACAGTAATAAGTAACAGTTAAGCCAAACAATTTTACCATATCCGTCCGTCTAACTAATCGTCTGAGAATCAAACAGATATATAGCTTAATTCTCTTACATACCCATTAACCTTTTTTGGTAAAAAGTATTTTGCATTATTTCTTAAGACTTATAAAGCATATTTTTTTTTTTATTGGCAATTTCTGAGTTAAGCTTATTAATAAGCTGACACTCTGAATGAAAACTTATGCAAATCCTTTCCAAAAAAAAAAACCTTAAACGAAATTTTCTTGTATTTATGTTATCTATGATATTGTATTTTCTTCTTTATGTCCTATATCCCCTTGTGGGTCCTAGTGCCTCTACTCCGCCTAAGCTTCGGCTCTCTCCAAATCTTCCCCAATTGCTGTGACTCCTCCTCAACTGTTCTGCGCCATGTATTTCTCGGACGACCCGTTCTTCTACCATCCTGAGATAACGGATTCCATTGCATTGCGTAGTTTGCTATGGAAATGTCGCCTTTTCAGAGTGTATGACCAATCCACTGCCACTTCCGTTGGATGGTTGAGCCTTTTGGTTCTGACCCGTTCTCTGGTAAAGATGTTCGTTAGAGATACGGTTAAACCAGAAAACCCTTAAGATGTTCCGTAGGCACCTATTTACGAACGTTTGTAATCTTTTTGTGATAGTAGCGGTCACCTTCCAAGTGCTGCACTCATACAACAGCACAGATTCAACATTTGAACGGAACAGTCGCAGCTTGGTGTTTAAGCTGATCGCATTGCATCGCCATAACATGGACATCATTCCTTGAATTTGATTTTGCTTTGCCGATTCGGTTGACAATGTCCTGTTCGGTTCCACCTTTGGTCGAGACAATACTCCCAAAATATTGGAAACTCTCTTCTCTCTCTACCGGTTGTCTAGCAATGTTAACGTTACTGAGAGTTCAAACCCGCAACATTTGCTTCCACATTTGTTGTCATTTGGTGCAGCTCCATAATCCTGTGTGAGAGTAAGCAAACGTCGTTAGCGTAGTCCAGATGTTTGAGTTGAGATGTAAGAGTCCAACGAATTCCTCCGTTTCCAGTAGATAAAGCTGCGCGAAGCACATCGCTTATCACCAACAAAAATAATGCTTTAATAATAGCTATTAGTTTATCGGGCATACCCCTCATGCGCCAGATAAACTGTTTGTTGGCCTTCTCAAAATCGATGAACAGCAGGTGCAGTGGTGACCGGAATTCAACGCACTGTTCAATAATGATCCGCAGGGTGTTGATGTGGTCTACACAGGAGGATCCAGTGCGGAAACCTGCTTGTTCGGCATCGAGTGCATCATCCAGATGTTCCTTAATTTGCTCAAGTACTACTTTGGCTATTACCTTTGCAACTGTATGAAGAACGCCAATGCCTCTCCAGTTTTCGCACTCCATAGACTACCTTTTTTAGGGAGCTTGACAATCATTCCTTTCTTCCACTCGTCGGGGAAACTTTCTGCCTCCCAAGCACTCTCTACAAGAGTATATAAAAGCTCTGCTGATGTCGTTGGAGCGGAACGTAGAAGCTCTGCGGTTATACCATCTAGTCCTACCGACTTGTTGTTCTTTAGTGCGTTGATCGCGGTAGCGATCTCATCTTTACTTGGAGTTGAGGTGCGAATTCGGGAAATTGTTACTTCCGGCAGCTCCGTTTGATTTGGATGCATATCATTGGCGAATACACGGGTAAGCACCGTAGACAAATGCTCCTTCCATCGCTTGAGCTGATCCTTATCTGAAACGAGTACGGCACCATCTAGGCCTTTCATCGGATGTTGGCTAGAGCGGTGACCACCTGTCAGCTCTTTGGTGAGTCTGTAAACGGTTCTGCTATCGCACCTGCTCGCTGCTTCCTCTCCTTCTGAGGCCAGGTTGTTAGTATAATTACGTTTGTCACGTCTTACACTACGCTGCCCTTCTCTCATTTTGCTTCAATACAGGGACTCTAGCTCGATCCTCGCAGCTGCTGGGGCTCTTCAATCCGCCTCCAGGCATCTTCGGTAAGCCACCAGCAAAACTACAAATCTGACAAAGTAAAGTTTGACGTCGAATTTTTTTACAATTCAAGAACCAATTAAATAATTGCTTTGTACATGAAATGTTACTTTAAAAAAACCGCAATAGAATCCGTTTAGATTTAATCGATATATGAACTTAATTTTGTTTGGTTCGGAGTAAGCCTTAATTTTAATGCCTATCCATTTAGCACGTCTTTTGCTAACTGCCTCCGATTGCACAAACCCATTCCTTGTAGGACACCGTCCACTTCTGCGCTCAATATAAAATGAGACCTTCCCTTAATGCGTTGTTCCTCTTTTCTACAAAGCCCGTCAACGCAAATAGTATCGATTTCTGTAGTGGTCTCATTATTGGTTGTTATAGCGGTGCTTAGGTACACTAAGTCTCTACCACCTCAAAGTAATAGCTTTTAAGAATTGTTGAGTCAGGCTGATATATGAACTTTACCAAGTTTTCTTCGGCATTTTAAAAAAGCTTGGCAGGCATGCCTACAGGTCCAGCAGCTTTGTTGTTTTCTCACAGTGATTTTCCCTTTGTGTGGCGTTTGCGATATCCCCACTTGCACGTTGAATGTACGTTGACGTTAAGCCAATGTTGGCCACTCAAAAGGTATGGATATGTCGTTTGGACTGTGTTTTGGTGTTGTCGGTTACTTCCTCTGTAGGGGGGCACAAGAACGCATCCTAACACTGTAGTGTATTCCAGGCTAAATTTATGGCGATTAATGAAGTCTTGTTTTGGCTGAAACCCTGGAATCAGTCTGTACGAACTCTATTCTAGCCCAAAACTACATCTTACGGAGTTGGCGAAGCAGTTCAACATTTACCTGTGATGGGTGCCGGGGCATACAGACGTTCCAGGTAAGTGTAGAGCTGACGGACTCGCCAAACACGGAACTACACTACCCATGTTGCCTGAAAATGGTTCTCTAGGCATGCCAATCGCTACATGCAAACTGTGTTACAGAGGAATGCTAACGAAAAAACTAACCGTAGGTGGTCAAACGGAACTACTTGTCTGGCGACAATGCAGATCTGGCTCAAGCTGGATCCGAAACGCTCCAAGTTTTTAATCTCTCAAAAAAGATTGCATATCGGTGCTTTTATAGGTGTCATCACGGGACACTGTCACATTGGCAAACATGCAGAAAGGCTTGGCGTCTTCTCGAACGACTTCTGCAGAAGCTGCATGGACGAGGAGCATGAGGAGGAGGAGACCATTCTCCATCTTCTCTGTACGTGCTCAGCCCTCTTCCAAACCCGTAAGCTTCATCTGGGAGCTTTCTTTTACAATGATCTTAATGATCTAAAATATAAGGACATAAGTAGTATCTGGCGCTTCATACGAAGCTCCAACTGGTTCAACAAGTAGGTGAGAACATTTTACTAGATACACGTGGTATCACAATGGACAATTACTGGTGTAAGTGTGACGGCCTTTCGATCGACAGCCACTTTAACCTAACCTAACTCAACTATGTCAAAAGCTTAAGACTACGGCTATAACAAATCCGCATCTCGGAGTAGATATGACAGTGATGGCAGTTATGTTAACTCTGTATCTGACTAGGGCCTCCGCTTACTGTTTGGCTGCACGTGGTCTGTCGAGGATGCGAACATTCATGTGCAGATTCGGAAATCGTTGTAATTAAAATGTTTTGCAGGATCTTCATTAGTATATTAGTCCTTATCCGAGCATATTTGTTAATGTGAACACTTGATTTTTACGTGGCTGAGATATAATGGTAATGGTAATGAGATATGATGGTCCTTTTGTGTCTCCTTGGTTGGGTATGCCGATTCATAGATGGTCAGAAGCTCAGAACATCTCCGACCAAATAAGGTGTTCACCATGGCGTTCATCCTAACTGGAATTGTGCACGCCATCATTGACTCTATGCAATTTCTTCGCTGCCGTCTCACGTTGCGTTTTGCTTCCACACTTCGGACTGACGACCTTTGAAGGCATTTCTGCAGATAAAATATCCACGATCAGAAAGCTCTGTGGTTCTTTCTTGCAGTTGTGTAAGGCTTCAACAAGGCTAACCTCAGAGAGGAAGACATTGCTGCTACATCTATGATATTACATGGTGACTGACACGAAGTGTTACCAAAACCAAACGCCACAGAATTTTTATTTTTTGATGAATTTTATTGAATCAAAGTAAATGTTCACAAATATTAAAATTTTCGAATTGCATAAGCAGTTTTCGATTTGGCCACCCTTAGCCGCGATTATGGCCTTCAAACGGCCGATAAAGCTATTGCATGCAGCACGAAAGTGGCTCTGCGGTGTTTTGGCCCATTCCCGGCGAAGCGCTTGCTTGAGATGATCGATACTTTGGTAGTTTTTTGTCTCAACCTTGCTCTTCAAAATATCCCAAAACCGAGAAATCTAGCGGATTTGCATCCGGCGAATTTGGTGGCCATTGGGCAGTGGAAATGAACCGCGGAACGTTGTTTCTCAGCCAATCTTGATTGACGCGCGCTTTATGACTCGGCGCGAGTCCTGTTGAAATGTCCAGGCTCTGCGGCCGAAATGTTTTTGTGCCCAAGGCTTCAACGCTCCCTCCAACACAAGATCCCGATAAATTTGAGGATTTATCTTGATGCCACGGTCAAAAAAAAACGAGCGGTGAACGGCTTACGGCCGTTACGGTGGCCCAAACCATCACCATCGGCGGCGCTTGGTTTCGAGTGGCAATCCGTTGGTCCAAATTTTCAGTAGAACGGCCAGGCAAGTAAATCCGGTCATTTTGCTTGTTCACATATTGCTCAATAACGAACGGTGACTCATCCGAGAAAAAAAAATTCGGCAAATTGCCACTTTCGTGCAAGCGTAACAACTCCTTTACTCTTTCCACTCTAACTTTTTTTTGAGCATCGGTGAGACCATGCGTTTTTTGGAATTTCAAGGCCTTTAGTCCAAGATGAACTTTCAATATGTGCTGCATCCGTTCGAGCGAAATGTTCGCCTCACGAGCCATTTTTCTGCCGCTACGGCGCGGATTCCGAGCCAATTTGGCCTTCACCTTCCGAATGATATCCGGCGATGTTGCAGTGCGTTTCGGTCCACCACCATGGCGTTTTGCAATGATGCCAGTATCGTTATAACGATTTATGGTGCGATACACAAACATTTTATTCACATGCAGATGTTTTAACTGGTTAACAATCTGCGGCTGTGGTTTTCCAGCCAAATTTAGAGCAATCACACTATTACGCTTGAATTTCATTGCGGATAACTTTTTACTGAATATTTCCCACTAAAATGCTTTTGTACGCTTGTAAACAATAGTGTACATTTGAGTGCTCTTTCATCACTGGTTTGACAGCAATGACAGTCTGAAGTTGGTAACACTTCGTGTCAGTCACCCGGTATTGTTGGTCTTCTTCATAAAGAAAATAATTCTCTAAAAAATTAGGCAGGTCTCTTTGAGAAATTTAGGATTTAACGTAAGATTATCTATATCAATTAATCAATCACTAGCGAAACATTTGTTCATAGATCGCAGCCAACTTATATTTTAGGTTAGCAGTTTTATTCACAGCCTGCATTATCGGAGCATATTTTTTGATGATTTTGATTCTTCTTTGACTCAAAATTTTTGGTATGTATTTCATAGCGTTTTTTAACCATTCGTATCAAAACCAACTTGGCAATATCTACTAAAAAATGTTTCCATTAATGTACCTAACCTACCTATAGGATGTAAGCCGGCATTTTGTGCTGCAGCAAATTAAAGAATGTTAAAGAATTTTAGCAAACGTAATGGCAAATCAGATAATCGAGGAAGTCTTGCTGAGTGAATTAAAACAAATAATTGTCATTGGAGGTTGCTCACAGAGGGGTGCCATTAAAGTAGCACATGTGCACTGGTACTTTTCCATTACAATTCATAGGTACGTATGGATATGTGCAGTGCATAATGGGCTAAGGCTGAATAGATGTTTAGAATTATTGTTAAATATTTTTGTGTAGCAAACGACCGACATGATATTACTACTATTTTTAGGTCCAAGACACTGATTCGGTACTGCATGCTAGATTCAAAAATTATTATTACTTCCCGTCTGTTTTAATAGAAGATTTATTAAACTTTATTATAAAATGTTTTTTTTATTACAAGTTTCTAATTTGAAGTTATTCCTGCATAAATGTACGAATTGCCTTTAATTGTTGTATGGTTTATGAAATACGTCGTAAACAGTATATGTTTAAATATGTTAAGAGGCTTTTTTAATGAAAACGCACGTAAAAAAGGAGATATTTAAATACGGATAATAATCTCTGGGATCTATGCACTAAGTGATTCTTTTATCAAAATTTTTTAAATTTCTGCCCCGATCCGGAATGCATGACACAGGAAATAGTCCAGCGTTGCCAAGATCTTGAATGTTAATTTCCAGAATCTTGTATTAGACATTTGCAAATAATATACTGCGAACGTTCAATACAATTCAAGTAAAATAAAACCTAAAATAACAGGAGCGTGTGCATGTAGTAAAAGTGACAGTCCTTTCGCGGCATTTGTGTGCCTTAATTTGTAATAAACTAAGCGTCGCTCAGTTAAATAATAGTATATTACATAACGAGCGAGGAAAGTGGAGTTTAGTTTATGAGCACTTTTCTGCGAGTAATGTACGCTATTTTTCACACGACGAAAACCGGTTTTTCTGCTAAACCAGGTGAGGTAGATAAACTGTCTGTTGGCACTGTCAATCGCCATATCAAAATCGATGAACAGCAGGTGCAGTGGTGACCGGAATTAAACGCACTGTTCAATAATGATCCGCAGGGTGTTGATGTGATCTGCACAAGCGGAACCCTGCTTGTTCGACATCGAGTGTATCTTCCAGATGTTCCTTAATCCGCTACTACTACTACTACTTTGGCTATTACCTCGCTTTCTGCACGCCCCTCTTCGTCACAAGTGGAACTCGAATAACAAGGTATGTTAAGCACGTTAAATTCTGACCTTGACAGCATATCAAGGTCGGGACTACATAATAGAGTTGAATTAAACGCTTCTAAAACCCAATGTTGTCTTCTGTCGTCTAAGAGTCATTTAAACCCCCAACCTTTATCCATGAATGGATATTGCATCAAAGAAACTAAAAAACTCTCAATTCTCGGTATTTGCGTCAACACCAAGCTTAAGCCTATTTTCGGACGTACATTCCATGTACGTACATGACATTCCAGTTGTCAGCTCTATAGACAAAGCCAATCTGTTTGCTGCGCATTTTGCAGCTAGCTCTACGCTTCCAGATTGTGCATTGCCGCCTGCTGCACCTCAGAGTATTGAACACTCTATGGGACAGATATTTATTCGTACTCGTGCAGTTGCTAGAGTTTTAAATGATCTCAACACACACAAATCCGCTGGGCCAGATGGTATTTCTCCATTAGTTGTGAAGAGGTGTTCTTCCAAGCTGGCATTACCATTGCGTAAGCTTTTCCACCTATCCTATTCTTCTGGACTCTTCCCCAGAAGTTGAAAAACAGCATTTGTCCAGCCCATACCCAAAAAAGGCGAGCCGTCGTCTCCTTCCTCGTACCGACCCATAGCACTTACATCCATTCTTCCAAAGGTCATGGAAACGCTGATCAATTATCAGCTTAAGAAATATCTTGAAACCAACGAAATACTCAGTGACCGGCAGTATGGATTTCGTGGGCAACGTTCTACTGGTGATTTGGTGGTATATCTCACCGAACAGTGGAACCGATCTTTGCATCATTTTGTAGAAAGCAAAGCTGTTGCACTCGATATTTCAAAGGCATTTGACAGAGTTTGGCATCAAGCTCTTTTGTCTAAAATGCGTGCTTATGGTGTTGATGATAAACTGCTTCATTGGATTAGAAGCTATCTTTTGGAACGCTCAATTCAAGTTGTTTTGGACGGTTTCAAGTCTGAAATACACCACATAAATGCTGGCGTTCCCCAAGGGTCTGTTCTGTCCCCGACACTCATTCTCATTTTTATTAATGATCTCTTATCTGTTACTTCTAATCCAATTCACTCTTTCGCTGACGACAGCACTCTCAGCTTCTCATATAAGTTTGTGGAACGTCCCTCTACCTCTGATGTGGAACTCAAACAACTTCGTATGTTAAGCTCGTTAAATACTGACATTGACAGCATAATACAATGGGGAGAAATCAATCGAGTAGAATTTAACGCTTCCAACACCCAATGCTGTTTCCTGTCGTCTAAGCGAATCCTTAACCCCATTCCATTATCCATGAATGGCACTTGCATCGAGGAAACTGAAAATCTTGCAATTCTCGGTATGTGCGTTAACGACAAGCTTCGTTGGAATGACCTCATATTCACCGTCGCTAAAAATGCTGCGAAATGTTTAGGTTTTCTAGCCCGGTGCAAGAAATACTTCACTCCCTCTGATCTGGCTACCATATACAAGGCTTTTATTCGCCCAAAACTTGAGTACAATTGCCATTGCGCCTAAGACTACTTTGCATCAGCTAGATAGAATACAAAATCGAGCGATAAAACTTATCGGTGACGAAAATATAGCGAAATCAATAGATTCGCTTGAACACCGCAGGAACGTTTCTTGCTTGTCACTGTTTTATCGCTTCTTCTACCAGCGGTGCTCACGAGAAATAGCCAGCTGCATGCCACCTCTCCTTGAATTCAACCGCAATACTCGTGGCGCTCTAAATGCTCATCAGTTTACCCTCAAGCGCATCTTCGGACGTACAGTTAAATTCAGGGATTCGTTTTTCAGCCGTACAACACGTATGTGGAATTCTCTGCCAAGCTCTGTCTTCCCACATCACTATGATCCACAGGCATTCAAAACACAAGCTCATAGACATCTCCTCTTTTCTCCTCCTCTTCCTTAATACCCACGCTGTGCCAAGCATAGCCGAGCATTATAAGGTGCAAACCCTTTGAAGCGTGCGCGAATTATAAAAAAAAAACTAACCAATTCAGAGATTCCTTCTTTAGCCGCAGGATAGTTATGTGGAATGAATTGCCTGATTCTGTGTTTCCGCTTTTGTATGATCTGCAGTCGTTTAAGACACGCCCTCTACCTAATTTCCTAACGCCCACGCTGTGCTAAGCATTATGAGGGTGCAAACCCCTTTAGCGTGTGTACATTAATAAAAAAATCCTCTCCAGTTTTCGCACTCCATAAGACTACCTTTTTTAGGGAGCTTGACAATCATTCCCTTCTTCCACTCGTCGGGGAAACTTTCTGCCTCCCAAGCTGTCTCTACAACAGAATATAAAAGCTCTGCTGATGTCGTTGGAGCTCTGCGGGTATACCATCTAGTCCTACCGACTTGTTGTTCTTAAGTGCGTTGATCACGGTAGCGATCTCATCTTTACTGAGAGATGAGGTGCGGATTCGGAAATTTTGTTACTTCGGGCAGCTCCGTTTGATTTGGGTGCATATCATTTGCGAATACATGGTTAAGGTCCGTAGAGAAATGCTCCTTCCATCGCTTGAGCTGATCCTCATCTGGAACGAGTACGGCACCATCTAGGCCTTTCACCGGATGTTGGCTAGAACGGTGACCACCTGTCAGCACTTTAATGATTCTGTAAACGGTTCTCCTGTCGCACCTGCTCGCTGCTTCTTCTGCTTCTGAGGCCAGGTGGTTAATATAATTACGTTTGTCAGGTCTTACACTACGCTGCACTTCTCTCATTTTGCTTCGATACAGGGACTATAGCTCGATCCTCGCTGCTTACTTACGTTCTACAATCCGCCTCCTGATATCCTCGGTAAGCCACGTGCTGTGCCTTGCCTGGCTTCTACCAACAATACTTTCCGCTCCAGATGTGAAAACATTTTTCATAGCTTTCCAATGTTCTTGGATGGTTGTCGGCAGTGAGCTGCTGATTGCTACGTTACCTAGTCTAAAAACGATAGACCGTTCGCACTTGCAATTTTAGACTACATATATAAGGATTTATACACATAGTTGCCCGGGGACCAACACTAGGATGTAGAGCAAGCACTACATCACGAACTTGATTATTGCGCTACTGGCTCCAACCAAGTTTTGAGCAGTCAGTAGGTTCTCGATCAATCGCAATGCAGATCCCAAAGTATTGCGGTTTCTTTTTTTAAATGCCAAACAGATAAAATTTAAGGACGCTACCATTTAAAAATTTTGGACGAATAATTAAATCATGAAATCATGATTTTCTGGAAACAAAAAATATATGGTGACCCCTTAACCCATTTCTGAGCACTTCCAAAATATAAAAGGGTAAAAATTAAGTATGTGACCCCTTAACCCATTTCTGAGCACTTCCAAAATATAAAAGGGGAAAAATTAAGTATGTGAAATGTTCCAAACACAAGGCACTAGTATGTATTATAATGCCATGCAATGGTCATTAAATAAGTTTCACTTCTATTTGGTACACTGGGTGGTCGCGTACAAATTTTATTGTTCAGGAGTACTCTGAGTTTTGATAATCCATTATTAGGCAAAATATTGAAGAAGTAAGAAGAAGAAGAAGAAGCTATCTTTTTAACAAGGAGAAATCAGGTTGGAAATTACAGGAAAAAAATTGTCAGCAACAGTTCACCAATACACCTCCACGAACTTTGGTTTAGGCTTACGAGATACGAGTACTTGATAAAGTGGCACGAAGATATAGTAGTAAGTCCAATAGTTCTCGAAGGTAGCCGTTCAAATATTTAACAATATATTAAGTATAGCTGCAATAAATGCACGGGATCTATACACCGAGATAAGCGGAAACAAGTACATGTAAAAAAAAACTTCGTTTTTCAGGTGCTAACTTTTATGTATACATCGAGATATGCATAAATTTTCGTTTTGATGCTTTGCTTTTACGCGTCCCACACACCAAAGGCGATTCCCGACGAGCGTCACACACGGGATTTTAGAAATGGCTTGTGTGACTGTTGGCGCCCTGGCTAAGCGCATAGCTACTGAGCAGGGGTTCGTGGTTCGAATCCAAACACCAAAAGTATTTTTCAAGGTGTCCCACCTCTCGCGAATGGGTGACAAACTTTCCGAGAGTAATAACATGTCACGGAATTCGCCGTTCGGATCCGGTCTTAAATTGTAGGTCCCTTCCATTAGTGTCCAAAAATATACATGCACAACACAAATGGTCACGAGAAGCTAGGCCTTGGACTGCAACGGTCTGTCGCACCGAATGTTATAATTATTATGAGACTGAGCTGCTTACAAAATTTCAGCTCTCTAGGTCGTGTAAAAGTTGGTTAAAAAAGCCCCAAAGATGTAAAAAAAAAAAACAATTTTTCAAATATCACCGCGTCACAGGCGGGAACTCAGAAATGCCCAATGATGGTAATCTGCTTACACATAGGGGTCAAGTCAAGTTAAATTAAAGTTTTTAAAAGATAACCTGTAGGAATTTTGAATTCCAATTGGCTCAAAATGCTTGTCATGTCGGATCTGTGCAATCAACTATGTACATCCTATTTCTTACATTATTGCCAGAAGCCAATTTAAGGCAAGTGCAATATAAAAAAAATTTACGTGTTAGAACTGTGCTTATGAGTTCACAAAAAAATACAATACTATTCTATTCACATTCAAAATTCTGGTTACTTAATGCTTGTGTCAAATATATAATAATTGCCATCAGTCTCAATAGGTGATAATAGTATTCTGCCTTCCTAGAGTTAAATCATCCCCATGTATTCTTATTATGCTTATGACTCTAAAAATCTTGATTTGAGTTTAATTAGCTATAGTGTAATTGTTATTTACTAGAACCCGTACATATACAGCCAAGTATAAATTTGTTTATTAATATTCAACTAACACTGATAGTGCTCTTTTTATTCTACGTATATATTATCAGTGTCGACTGTGATTAGAAATTGTTGTTGTTCTATTGCTAATTTACTCTTCAAAAAACTTTAAGGAATACTTACGAGTAGTTTAAATGCCACCATTTAATTGTTGGTGACCAGAAAGGGAATTTTTTGCTTAAGTTCTAACGGCAAATGATAAAATAAAAATTCAAAGTGAGATATCATCTCTGGTAATGATGGCACATACCATCCAGGGTTTCCTTAGATTTTTAATTATACTCATTTGCAAATATAAACAAGATATTTACATAAAAATTACATCATAAACTAAAAATATTCTTTAAATATCCCATAAATTTCTACAGAAACCAGCAATCTGGCGTACGAAGTTTCTACCGCATACAGAAACGACAAGTTCCATTCGAACCCATGGTAGCTGTAAATTAACTGTGTTGGCAAACACAAAAGGCTTCTCTAAGCCATAGCCATACAAGGAAATATATTATTTCGTAAGCAAGCCAAAAGCGATAACAAAATATTGATCATTAACAAACGATTAATTTAAGCTGCTTGCGGGAACACGTCTATTGCACACGTAACGAAATCTATGGAACAATGACTCCACTAAGTTATCTCTACAATAACAGATTTAGTAGTGGAAAAGATGTTGGAAGCTTGAAAACGACCAATTCAACAACATCAGTGGTAACAACAGCTGCACTTGCTGTCTCGCATCAAGACCTCAACACCAAACAGGCAACGATAAACTAGCCTGTGATTCTATTTAATTCAATTTTGAAACTATTACCACCGATTGTTGCAACAGAATCGGACCTAGCTGCATTTTAAATGATTCGTTCTTGGTATAAATTTCGAAAGCGGCTTAAAAAATTTCCCAAAACAGAATCGATTCAAATAATTTTTTGGTCGGGGAGATCTCAAACGCAAGAATGCTGAATAGTGACTCAGATGCGTCGGCTTATTGTCAAAAGCGTAAAAGCACTTTTCATACATTGTTCCTGGAGGCATTGGACATAATACTGTCAACAGTAGTGATCGCACCATGCGTTATTGCATATTGGCGAGGAACATGGGAACTAATGGGAGCCCTAATATATCCAGGAAATCCTCCATTTTCGGCGTTAGTGTCATTAGGTATAGGCACTGTTGGACATTTATTTTTTACAATGGCCCAGTTCTGTTTAAAAAACCACCTTCATCCTGATAAATATCGTTTAACTTATTATGTGATGTCGAGATTATATACTGCAGTATTTGGTGTCGTCTGTGTAAATATGTGGCGGGGATCGTGGATTTTGTGTGACTATTTGACAAGCGCGACCTCAATTACAATAGTTGCCATTGCTACGCTGTTGGCGATATTCTTCCTAATAGGAACACGAACAGTGCGAAATCTGTGCGCAGCACCGTTTGCTTTGGCTGTGGACCATCGGGCTGACTATTTCGATGTGCATACAATGTTCAAAATTCCGGTAAGTGTTATTGCGAAAAAGTGTATTTTTTGTCTTCTTTGTCGTTGATGTTAATTTTGCTTATTTCTTTTTTTAAGTTGGGTAGGTAGATATGTACGATGTATAGATGGTATACCCATTTACAGTTAATATAACAATTGCAAGTTGGCGTTTAGTCCTATCATTTTTATATATTGTAGCCACAGGATGTAAGTTCAGATTTCCATATGATTTTATTGGTTTCCCAAGATCGTCAACAACGACGCAAATGTGTGGAAATATACTCTTATGTTCAAAACAAATAAACTAATATCCAAATTTACATGCGTCACACTCGCTAAATGCGACTCGCGACACGAGTTATACGCTAAACCGATGGGACTGAGTGGCTCACAAAATTTCAGCTCTCTAGATCGTCTAAAAGTTGGTTGAAAAGGAAGTCGAAAAAAAGTTTAAGCACGATCACGCACTACGTTAGCTTTGTCGTAGAATTATATTACATGTTTCAATGCAAGCATGATGAGAAAGGAGAAAAGTATCGAAATTCATCATCAAAATCATCATCAATGGAGTTAGAAATGTAGAAAGAAACGAACGAAAATGATAACGTTAACCTCGTTTATATGCAAGGTTTAGTGTTCAAGTTGGAGTTGAGTTAATATTTCGTCTTGAGTATTTTAGCACATGGGTTTAACAGACGATTTTTTAGTCTAATTTTTCAACAGAACTATACGAGTAACCTATCTATATAAATAAAAATAAAAATTGGTTTGCTTGTTATTTATGGAAAGTCACATTTACCAACCGACTTTTATGAAATTTTTAGTATATATTATTGGCAGGTGGAGGAAGGCTATAAGGTATTGTAGATTCTCTTTCCCCTCCATGGTGAGTGAGAAACGTAAAATGTTAGTATCAGCCACATTTACAAACCGATTTTTATGAAATTTTCAAAATGCCAGATGGAACAAAGGGTTAGACGCTTCGATACGCGCACATGTGAAACTCCGTCTTTCTGTTGCCATTCCCACCCTGCAATGGGTAGCTGGTAGCGAAGTTCCTCGGATCAGCTAGTAAATAAAATGAGTTAGGTATTTTTTGTGGTTAACGGCTGATCAAAGCAACAGCAAAAACTAATCAAATTTTGGTCAATTTTTTGTTTCATGTGTTTGCCAACTTATCCATATATAATTTTTAAAAGTCGACTCTTGTGGTGAAAATTATAAATAAAAATTTGGTTAAATATTTCTTAACCAAAACAACGTTTCGTTTGGCAATCGTAAAGAAAAATGTAATGCTACGTAACGAAGCTACAAACGGAAGCTCTAGTTCAAAAGTGCTGAACATTTGCTTTGCCTGACAGCTCAACAGCTGTGAAAAAACCACAAACAAAATTATTTTGCGCGGGAAAATTAGTTATATGAGAAATGTCATTCAAAGCAAATATAAAGCAAATTCAAAGCGGTTATCGTAACGCAACGAAGCCGAAGCTAAAGCGTGTTTGTGTTTCAGGCATAAACGTCCGGCGAAGCCGAAGCTGAAGCGTGTTTGTGTTCCAGGCATAAGATATTTTATAACTGACTGCTTTTCGTCGTTGATAGAACTGAGCTCCTGCCTTTAAATTCATGATAACCTCTACATGCCATATTAGAGTTGCATTGCAGTAACCCTCAATGGCGGAAATGGGGAAGTAACATTCTGTGGACATTTGCTCAACCTCGTGGTACCATATTGGCTATGGTAAAGTTTTGTAAATTAATATTGGGAACTAATCTAATCTTCGACTGGAAATCAATAAAAAGGATGGAGACTTGGAAGTTTTTGTTGAACTGGAGTTGCAGAGTGGTGTAGTCTATGTTGCCTGGTGGAATCCTGAATAAATTCAGAACGTAGGAGTGTCCAATTTTTATTTGGGTGATTGCACTGGGGCGAACAGCCACGCTAGCACCTGCTCGCATACTAAAGATGTCGAGTGGTGTTAGGTTGAATAGAATGTCTAGTGCAGTGGAGAGGTGGTGCGAAGTACTTCACTCATAATGCAGTCCACCACGCAACCACACCGTAGAGACGTGTAGGTCTTACTACCAATATATATAGGCTATAAGTGATATGTGATATTTGTTTCCAATCGCTTTTTGCAGGAGAAGTGTATTCTGCTTCTTAAATTCAAAACAAGTAAATGTAAAAAAGACTTCGTTTTTCGGGTACAAACTTTGGTTTATACATCGACATGAAGATAAGTTTTCTGTTTGAGATGCTGTAAATAATATCCATTTTTACACCGAGACGTATCACACGCGGGATCTCGGAAATGGCCCATAAGACTTCGGCTTTCCGACTCTTTCTTTTATGTTATGTTTTGAGCTTAGATTTCCATACAAAATAAGACCAAATATTTGACTTTATCAGAGTGGCGTTAAGCTTATGCCCTTTATAGAGAGTGGGTCAATATGTGGAATTTTATACTTCATAGTGAAGAGGACAAGTTCTGTTTTGAGGGGGTTAATTTCCAAACCACAACGATCTGCCCATCTCGTTAGCTTGTTCATTCGAGATATAAAGGTACTTTCCTGAGAAGGCAATAGCAACGTAATCCGCATAAGCGATCACTCTGCAGCATTACCTTTTCAGGTATTTCAGCAGCTCATTAACCACTAAGTTCCAAACAGATCTTTTGGCAGACGACAGTCCCAGTTTTAATTTAATGATCCTACTTGTGAGCAGAAGATTAATCAATTCGCCAAGTGAGTCGTCTGCCTTCACAGTCAACAATGCAGCTGCGATCGCAATTGTGTTGACGTTATTAAAAGCGCCTTTCTTGTCGAGAAATGCTACCATTGCGTATTTTTGTGGCGAAGAGAATATTTGATAGAACGTACTAACGTATGCAAAGCTGTTTCTACAGATTTGTCGATGCTAGTGCGTTAGGTGGAAATCAATCAGTGTTTCTAATGTTTTTAAAAGGAATTATAATAGACTTCTGGGTCTCAGATCTATGGAAACATTTGCCGGCTTTGGGTATGAAGACCACTTTCACTTCTCTTCATAGATCGGGAATGTGGACCAGATCTGGATAGCTCCTTAGAATTGTCTCTTGCTCAGGCCGGATAATATCCGAGGTGTTTTGCAGTTCGGTCTGGTGTTATGCCGTCAAGTCCTGCAGATTTGTATGGTATGAAGGTATGCAGCGCCCAAAGAAATTTATCCCTAGTAATCATATCTTAAGAAATTGTTGTTTGAGAGTTTGACCTATTTAAGAAAACGTCACTAATAACATTGGAGCTACCTGGGAAATGGGTTTCAGTAGTAGCAGATTGAGCAATTCCTCGCTAGAGGTAGTTCATCTGCTTTTTTCAAACAGCTAGGCATTATCGGATTGGTTGAGGTGATTTTTCTTATATATTCTTCTATTTTTCCACAGAAGTCTCCACAATAAACCCTTTTATTTCATCAATTCTTTTTTATATACATTGAGGGATGCTTTGTAGGCATCCCAGTCAGTCTCTTTTCTTGTGACCTTGGCTAAATTGAACAATTTTATATAGCTGTTTCTAATTTGTCCCAAATCTGATGTCCACCAATGTGGTGTTTTCTTGCTTCTTGAACTTATAAGAGAACAGGAGGCAGATATCGCTTTATTGAAGGACAGGGTAAGTTCCTAAACCTTGCAATCAGCTTATTAGTGTTGTTGGGAATGTTTATGAGTGCAGAGTTAACATAATGTTTAAGTGTTTATCTGTATTTAAGCCAGTTGGTTTTTCGATGATTTCTAAAAACAGATGGGCAAGGCGATTCATCATCCAAACTAAATTCAATGGAACAGTGATCTGAAAAAGAGTGTTCAGCAGAAACCCTCCAGTTTATAATTCTTTGATTGATGGAATCAGAGACAAGAATTATGTGTAAGACTTCTTGTCAACTGTTGGTTATGAATGTTGGCTCATTATCGATAACGGACATAATCAGGCTTATACCGCAAATATATTCAAAAAGTAATATATTAATGCTCATCAATAATCATTTATTTAGTAATCAATATTAATAAGAAATTACTATATAACCTGTCATATTTTTAAGGGTAAAAATGTAATGTATTTTTAAGAGAGATCTCTTACTAAACAGACAGACGTACTCACTCACCGTGACAATGTATTTAGAATCATTTTGTTTTTGAGTATCTGATAAGAGATATACGAGTATCTACGGGTATTGTTTTGTTTATAAGCAGAAAGGTAAACATTGTTGGCTTTAATTAGTTATGTGCTCTTCAAATTTTCGACCTTAATATTATTTTATTTATTTATTTAATTTTTCAAATTGTATGGAATAAATCTGCTCGTATTATGACACTTATATCACTTTCTTTTAGATAAATAATGTCTAATATAGATGGCTCGTATTAATGAGTGTATTAAAAAATTATCATCATGAACATGAAAACGATAGTGTTTATTGTTAACAATGACATCAAAATTAAGTCATGGTTTTTTAAATAATAATTGCTTGATAAATAATAAAGCCAAAATACAAAACTCTACAGTAGGTAGGTACCAACTTTATACACATATGCCAACAGTACCTATATATAACAGTACTAGTAGTTACTATGATGGACATACCATTACTAACGACTTTTCTTTGAGGTTTAATTTAAACTTTTTAGTTTTTAAGCTAAGCTTCTAGATCATAATGATACTTTTAGGTTAAGAAATTGTGGCAGCACAAACATGTTTGCATATTTCTTGAGTTTATTTCTTTCTTCTGTTTGTGAGACTTTTACAAACCAGCTTAATGCAGTCAAAACATACCATATTTGCATAATCAACCGAATTTATTTACGACTTGAATTTTAAAATATCATATATTATAAACAAATAAGGAAAAAATGTTTACAAATTATATTGAAAATTCCAAGCAGTTTTTGTTTTTTGTTGTAATTTCTTTTTTATTATTTAATGGAGCATGGAACTAGAAATACGTGCATTTCTGTTAAACCAACAAACCCTACTATAGTCTGCCAAGATCATTTAAACGTTTGTATGAGAACATAGTCGTGATAGAATAGCAATCGTCATCATATTTGGCTCTACAACCGGGTCGGGTCCTGGCCTCAAAAAATTATTTCCACCTGTCCCGATTTTGACCCAATGTCATGCAATTTGGTATCACTGGGCGTCCTGGTCTTCGCTACCCTTTGCCAACCTCGTTATGTCGTGTCCCATGAATCCTACCGCAAATCACTTTACCTCGGGATCCTCTTCGCCCATGCGAGCTAAGTGTCCTGCTCACCGGAGTCTACCGATTTTAGTTATCTTAACGCTGTCGAGATCACGGTAACGTTCCTAGATCTCATCATTGTAGAAGCTCGGATCGATTCCTCACATATGGGGCCAAAAGTTCTCTTTAAGAGGTCAGAGTGACGATTGTCTTATACACTGGAAGCTTAGATATTGTGGTTAAATTCCTGGATTGTTTTAACAGACTGAGATATGCTTTGTTCGCTTTATGCGCTTATTTCTGATCCCATGCTGTTATTGGCTGCTAAAATTAAACTGACTTATTTAAATGATTGGAATACTTAAAACTCGCGCTGCACTATCTTAATTGAGGTAACATCGATGGATCTTTGACTAGAGCCGAATACAGAATAATACATTTATGAATAAAAGCCTTGGAAACTCAGCTAAAAGTTTTTTGAACTTAGTCATGGACGAGAGTTATGCCTTGTGGAGAGTTATTAGACATAGACATATTCATGAAGAATGACTATTTGAAAAATCATGCTTTAGCAATAATCAGAATCAATTCAGAATAAAACCAAGCCGTATTTTAAATTATCAGTACGTAGACTAAAACGGATAGAATTAAGAAAAGCATAATGATTCATAGCTGAGAGAGTTGGAGATATTTTTGATAATTTTGTGGAGAACAAAATAAAAGAATAATAAAAAATGTTCAACCAAGATTTATGTATCTGTCATAACCTGAAATCAAAACCAAAATTAGGCAAAAAAGGATTCCGTTGCGTTTTCTTTAAGATACCCTTGTGCTGTATACTTATTCATTTAAATAAAATTAACAAGAAAATTTCGATGACAGACACCGTTGTCAACTCTTCTAATAACCCGTAACGGTTTAAAAACTCTTTAGTAACTAGTTTGCAATTGTTGACTTGCTGACTTCATTCTATCCAGCATCATTATATTTATCTCGAAACTATGGGTGCAACAATAATATCGGCAACCACCCCACCCGCAGCCAAAAAATGCGTTAACCTATGTTGGATTCCAGATTGTAAGCAATATGTAAACCAAGTTTGGATGAAATTGGTCTAGGCGTTCCACAGTTAGTTAGGCTAAAACATACACACATATACATTTTATAATTTATATATCAAGATATTTTTTTTTTGTTTTTTTACCTTATTGCAGGGCTTCAATAAGCCAGGACTCTTTATACTTGACACATTTTTCTCAATTTTTGTAATTGGAACTTTAGTTGTAGTTGCATGGAGAGGCCTATGGGGGATTCTAGATTTAACGCTATACCCGAATAGTAAGCTATTTTCTGCATTAGGCTCTTTGGTAAGTTTTTATCGATTTAGATTATACAAAACTTTTAATAATATTTAATAAAATTTCAGGTCATCGGATATGGTGCTGTAGTAGTTACATTCGTTGTGCAGCCTGTGGTGCGGTGTATATGCAAGAAAGTCAAGGGAGTTTGTCGATTGATTGTGTGCGACATATTTTATTTTATAAGCTTCATTGGAGCAGTCAATGCTTGGAGGGGGATTTGGATGCTTCTGGATATATATTTTTTCCCCGGTAGGTTGTTAAAAACAAGTGCACACAGAACAAACCAAATTCTTGTCTTTCTAGATAACAAGCTGCTGAGCTTCTGGTTAACAAATATTGTACCATTTCTGTTATTAGCCGCTCTTAAGTGTTCCAATTCGATTCTTGTCCGAGGCGTTTTCATCGACGGCGAAGAGCCAGGAGGAGCGTGTGTTGAGTTTTCAATAGAATATATTAGACTGCATTTCCAAAGAGAGAGAACAAAAAAGCATGAGCGCCATCTCGCTGCTGCCGACAAGGAATCTCTAAGTACTTTAATTGATAAGAAATCGAACCAACAACCAAAGATTATACAAAATATGGACTCTAGCCAAACAGTTTAGAATAAAATAAGAAAGTAGAAAAAGGTTAAGTAATCAAATTTACACACACAATTAAAAAATAAACAATATAAATACTTAAAGCGAATTAAATTATTATAATAATAAATATTAAATTTTAATATAAATAATTACCTTAGCAATAATGTAGTTTTAATTTTGAAGTAAGTTCGGTACTAGAATTCGTATTGAAATTATTTAAAACAAATATTTATGATTTAATTTTGACGTACTGTGGTAGGTAGCTAATTAATAACAATTTTTTTTAATTAATTACGCATATTTAACATGCACTGCACAAACAACTGGTATTATTTTATAATATGTACAGTAAAATTATTTTAGAATGAAAATTATTGTCCTGCTATTATTAAACCAAAAAAAATTAAGTTCAAAATTCTAAAACATTTAATTAAGTACGAGTATTCTATACAATCCAATGTTCCAATCCAATCCAGTGCTTAAACCCGCTATACTCACATATTCCTTGTAATATTTAATGTACTCGTGTTATATCAAACAAGTCAAAAACGCTCCTTATACAAATAAACTAGTCCTACAGCATTGTTTAATTTAATGTTAATTGTAAATATTTCCCCAACAGTTTTCTGGTATTCCAAAGTTAGGGAAATCACTGAAACAGTTCATATTTTCGGTAAACATTTTTATTCCACTGCTACGTTTTGGTTTATGTCTCTATTACAATTTCCCATTCACGAGAGCGCATTGCATAAATTTATGCGATTTGTATTTGTGCGTCCATGAGCGAGCGATTGTCCTGAGCAATTATTATACTGATTGTTATAATTGTTTTTTATTTTAAAGATTCAAATACAATTTAAAATGTATTTTAGTGATGTAAAGGTGTTCAGTAAAATTTCCGTAGCAATAAAAGAGATGTTTATCAGACTAAACCTTTAACTTTAAAATCTATTTCTATACAAAGATACAACCAGCACATCCGTAATATCCGTTCCTCAATTTCAGCCTACTGGTCTACCATTAGGCCTATCTTCGGACGTACCAACCTTCAAGATTCATTCTTTAGCCACACAATAATTATGAGGAATTAATTGTCCGATTCTGTCTTTCCGCATTTCTATGATCTACAGTCGTTTAAGACAGATGTGCATATACATCTCATCTTTTCCTCTCTTTAAATTCTTAACGCCGACGCTGTGCTAAGCATTATAAGGGAGCAAATTCCTTGGACGTGTCGCGTGTGTCCATTATAAAATAATTCCTTGCTTTGAATTAGACATATTTAAGTTAGCTAGTGGGCTTTATCACGGTTCAGAACCAGAGACACCATCATAACAAGCTGAACTTGTCTCCATTAGCAGACGTGGCAGAGACATCTCGAATTTCCGGATATTTGGACACCCAGCATAGTCACCTTTTTGTCTACGATGAGTTGAGATGGCTATTGTATGACTCAGTACTAACACCTGTGCTAAGAAGTCAAGCTATACCAACAGGAAAATAATACATATTATCCGATGGCGATTGGACAGCTTAGCTAGAATATCTAGCATTCCCGGCGGGTATGTTTTCACTGTTTGATGAGCGGATTACGTTCTTTCAAAGATACCTTAATACACGAGGCGATTTAGGCAAATTTTTAAAGATAGATATTGATAAGTATTCACAAACCGGTCGGTTGAAAAATAAATACAAACGTCTATAGGTGTCGGTGTTCCAGAAACGTCATCATCATAATCAATAATTGGCGCTACAAATCAAGATTACCTTTATCCAGTTCAACAATAATCTTAAATTTGTATCGATTTCAAGCCAATGTTCTCAAGTTCTTTACTCGCATGTGTCTAATATCTGCTACTACTTTAAGATAGTAAAGCGAGCTTCTCAGCTCGCCATATGGATAGTTGTAATTCAGCTTAAAGACTGAATTATCTTGAAAGGATTTTATTTAAAAAAAAAACATTTTTTTTCTCCTAACCCCTCTGAATAAAACAAAACTCAAAATTACACCATCACAACCTGAGCGCTTAGCAATTGTTTTAAAACAAGTCCCATAAAAATTCTGACCTGTAGATGTGTGCGTGCGTGATACGCGTCACGTCATCGCAAGCCAAGTTTTAAAACAATAACTTATTTTAAAAAAAAAATTGACACGCGCCACACGCGACAGTGACGCGCGTCAAGTCATAGCAAGCCAAATTTCAAAACAAGTATTAAAAAATTATTAGCTTCGCTCTTCGGGCTCCCAATCAAGACGTCTTGATCCTCTTAGACGATTGGCTATTTTGTATGTTCTTCATTACGTCATTTACTTCACAGAAATTATAAAAGTTAGATTATTAAACATAGTCCGAATCGCGTGTTGGGGCATTTTTTTCTTAAAAAATGTATAGCCGTTGTTCTCTTGCTCTTTGTAAGAGTCTATAATTTTAGGTGACTAGTCGAGCCCTAGCATTTTCTAATTCTAATTTTTTAATTCGTGAGAGGAGTTTCGATTTGAAGAAGTGAGTACACTTCCACTTGTACTATGTTTTACTCACAGCCAATATATGCTGTCTTAGAAACTAGATTGAATGTTGTTATTGTTTTTCATAGTAACACCCAATCAAATATCTCAAAGGTGTAGATGTCGATAGGGCAAGATGCAAGCTGTAACGCGTATACCGCGTCACACATGTGACTCTATAAAGGAGACACAGTTTCTCGTGCCACACGCCGCATACGATTTTCAATTTGCGCATTGACTTACAATTAGACCAAGTTACGCCCATGCATGTCTCTGTATCGATAGTCTCGGACATTTGCAGTATTTTTCTTGGAACACAAAATTCAAAAACCTTTTTTCAAACAAGCAACGCAGATGTCATACTAATTATTTCGCTATAATAAATCCTTTACACACCTCTATGTGGAGGTCAAAAATTTATCTAAATACATATATCCATCGAATCCATAATCAATAAATCCACTGACTCGATAATAGTTCACAAATGTCAAGTTCATGCACAACGAGGCTGTAAAAAAGTAAAGATAATAAAGTTTGTATAAATTATTTATATATTTTAATTATACGAGTAGCATATAAAACACTAGAAAATATTTTAGGTAAAAAAAATTGATTTGTGTGGTATGGTAAGTAACAAAAAGAAAAATAAAATTTATTTTTATATTCTTTATATTAACTTTGCGTCCAGATGTGTTGGTTTGTGGCTGTCTGGCTAGCTGGCTGACTGGCCAAATCTAATGATAAATGTTTAATCCACTTCCTAAAACCCGATTTTATTCAAACTGTATGTATCTTCGATGACAACACTTTCTATTAAAATTTGTAAGAGATTTGGACCCCAGGGTGAAAGGGCTTCCATGTAAATTATCTTAAAAATTATATTATTATTTCGCACTTCAATAAAACGGTATACTTTCAGGCGCATATTTTGAATTGTTTCCTTTGCTTCACGTGTTTTTAATTTTCTGCGTTTTTAGTGGAAATGTAATCAACGGCATCCTACGCATTGAACGGCAAGTTGTCACAATATTCAGTCATTTGGTCATTTAGGGAATTTACCTGAAAATTTTTTAATTT
This sequence comes from Nephrocerus scutellatus, assembly GCA_947095585.1. Taxonomy (NCBI): domain Eukaryota; kingdom Metazoa; phylum Arthropoda; class Insecta; order Diptera; family Pipunculidae; genus Nephrocerus; species Nephrocerus scutellatus. The sequence goes on along the minus strand of OX352764.1, from coordinate 39,401,226 downwards.
TTATTAATATATTAATATTATACCATAGTTTTACTCCACTACACTTGAATCAACTTTGTAAACAAAAAGATATGATATCTCAGGAGATTCTGTACAAATTTTCAGCTTTGACTGTGAATTAGTTTTTGAAGTGATTGGGGGACAATAAGACAGACAACATCTCATTTTTATGTTATGACAAAGAGAAGATTAGAAATTATCAGTCTTACTTTGATGATTAAGAAACTAATAGCAACGCTTAAATGATAAATATTTGCTTTAATATAACACATTTTGACACAAACACCACGAATATTTCCTCACAAGCACTCAGAGTTTCTGGAGCTGCAATAAAAACGACAATTTTTATGAATTTAAGATCTCAATTTTCTTGTCGAAGACAAGATAACTTTGTTGGCGATTCGGTAACTGCTCTAATCTTAAAGTGGCTTGGAATGTATAAATATCGTTAGTAAATTACTTCTGCTTAAAGAAGTACATACGTATATTTTGCGTAACGTTATTTTTTTGAATATCGACTCTACTAAGTTATCCGGATCACAGCAGGTTTAGTTGTAGAAATAATGCCGACAGTTTTGTACAAATGCACAAAGCCTTAACAATCGGCACAAGCTGATTTATTGTGATTTTATCTCACACCGAATTTTAAACTAAAGAGCGTTGCATATTAAGTCGTTTGGTCATTGGAACAGCTTAATTATTTCTTTGAGAAAAGTAGGTTTGGTTGAAACTCAAAAATGCTGATTAGCAATTCGGATGCATCGGTTCACGGAAAAAAACGTAAAAAATACTTCCACACTTTATTTTTGGAAACTTTGGACATAATACTGTCAGCTTGCGTGATTGCACCGTGTGTTATTGCATATTGGCGAGGAACATGGGAATTGCTGGGAGTGCTGATTTATCCAAAAAGTCGTCCAATGTCGGCACTAGTGTCATTAACTATAGGGACTTTCGGTCATTCTTTTTTCACAATGACTCAGTTCTGTTTAAAAAAGCATCTTCATCCTGATAAATGCCGTTTAACTTTTTATGTGTCTTCAAGACTATACACAGCAATATTTGGTATCGTTCGAGTAAACATGTGGAGGGGTTCGTGGGTTATGTGCGATTATTTGACAAGTGGAAACTCGTATTTATTATTTGTGATAGTGATGTTTGGAGCGTTATTATTGCTAATAGGAACACGAACAGTGCGAAATCTATGCGCAGCACCGTTTGCCTTAGCTGTGGACCATCAGGTCGATTATTTCGATGTTCGAACAATGTTCAAAGTTCCGGTAAGTGTTATTATGCATATAAATTATTGAGTTTTGACCTGCTACTTGTCTTGAACGGACGTGCAACTGCCTGGTGAGTAAAGTGACAAAAAAAAATGCTTAAAGCGACATATCGCTTATTAGACGTAGTAAGTTTTGTGACAGATTATCAAATCGAATATGTCCGAAAAATTGAGAAGCAAATGATCAACAATTCAGAGTTCTACCTAAATAAATGCGTTGCGTACTTAATGTATTCAAATAAAAAGGTTAATGCACGTACATTTTGTATTGAGTGTGTATCGAAACACGCGGTGCGTTGCCGCAAATAAATTCAAATTTCCAGTTTTTACTTGCGTTTTGAAGTAAAGTTGGATGCAAAAAACAGGAAAAAAGGAAATTTAATTTATAAATATGGACAGATAATAATAATAGTCGGCGCGACAGACCATTGCTGTCCAAGGCCTAGCTTCTCGCGACCATTTGTGTTGCGCATTTATATTTGTGGACACAAATGGAAGGGACCTACAAATTAAGGTCGGCTCCGCTCGGCGAATTGAGAAGCTTTCCGTGACAAATTATTACTCTCGAAACCTTTGTCACCCATCAGGTGGGACACCGTGAAAAAAACTTTTTTGGTGTTACTGGGATTCACTCAGTAGCCACGCGCATTTCCACTGAGCCACGGCGCCCACATGGACAGATAGCGGTAAACTTTATATGTGTATCTAACATCCATCTGGTGAATAAACGAATTATAATATTAGAAAAACGTTGCGATTTTAGAAATTGGTTTTTATAAAAATTTTGGTTCAAATATTCGAAGTAAATTAAGCAAAGTTAAGTTTTAAGCGAATCGCAATATTTAAACGTTTGAAATGAAAAATAAAATATTGTTATGCATCAGCCTGACATCTTCGACTGACTGCCATAAATGCGGCTAGTTACATTATTTGCTTCAAAAATAGCTGGAGAACGTTGGGTATGTTCGATACACTTCTTAATTAAAAACTATATATGGAAATGACATTCGTTTGGTGGGTCCATGGATCAAAGGAAAACACAATCAGTGTGGCAGAAAAAAGGTTTGACGAAAGGGTTAAGAACCCAGGGCACCAGGCATTAATTTAGGCAATCAACCGTAAATCACGGTCAATGTTTTAAAAGTTTTCAATAATTTAAAACAATGCTTTGGATTTTTTAAAAAGCAAAACTCGAAAGGCCTTTGCATATTTCATGTAGGAAAATTAATATTTTTTCAATATTTTAAGAAAATAAAAATATTGTTACTTACGCTTTCGATTTCGTAAAAGATTTTGCAAATAAAAACACAAGTTTATTAATTCACAAATTACAACTTTCATCATCATCATATTTGGCTCTACAATCGGTGTCCGGTCCTGGCCTCTCTTCACCGGTCCCGATTTCGAGCCGATGTCATCCAATCTGGCATCCCTAAACTCTGAGCGTGCTGGTCAACGCCATCCTTCCAGTGTAGGCTTGGCCGGCCTCGCTGTCGTGTTCCATAAATCCTAACACAAAGGACTTTCGGAGCAGGATCCTCTTCGCTCATGCGAGCTAGGTGTCCTGCCCACCGGAGCCTACCGAGCTTAATTTTCTTCACGATGTCGACATCGCGGTAACGCTCTTAGACCTCATCATTATAAATTCTCCGGAATCATCCTTCCTCACATACGGGGCCGACTCCGTAAGACTTTTCTCTCGAACGTGGCTTGGATAAAAGCTTCCTGATGTACAGGTCTTCGGTTTCTACCAACTATGTCAATATCGTCTGCGTAAGCAAGTATCTGAATAGACTTATAGAGGATTGTTTCTCTTGCCGTTACGTCAGAGTCTCGAATCACTTTCTCCAACGCCAGGTTGAAGAGGGCGCAGGCCAGTCCATTTCCTTGTCGGAGCCCGTTTTAGATGTTGAATGGGCTTGATAGTGATCCGGATATTTTTACTTGGCTTATAACATTGGCCATAGTCACCTACATAGTCGTGTCAGTTTATTTGGGATGCTGAATTCTCTCATGGCTTTATAAAGTTCTACTCTGTCTATGCTATCATAGGCGGCTTTAAAGTCTATAAAAAGATGGTGAGTTTTGAAACTCTAGACATTTTTCCATCACCTGCCTAAGGGTGTTAATCTGATTAGTTGTTGATTTGCCTGGGATGAAGACACACTGGTATGGACCAATGCTCCCTTTATGGGGTTATCCTATAATGAATGATAGAGAAAATCTTATACGCGGTACTCAACAACGTTATACCACGATAATTGCTACAGGTGGTGATATCTCCTTTCTTATTTATGGGGCACGCCTCTACACCAGTCTTCTGACATCGCTTCTTCCTCCCATACTTGCACTATTACTTCATGAATTGCTTGGTGTATTGCGGGGCCTCCTATATTAATAAGCTCCGCTGGGATACCGGGGCCTTATTATATTTGAGCCGATTTATAGCTCTGCTAACTTCGTCTATGCTTGGTGGCGGTAGCATAGTGTGGTCTTCGGTTCTTGGTGGAGCCTCCAATTCCTCAGTTAGCTGGCCATTAAGCAGCTCACGAAAGTGCTCTTCCCATCGCTCTAAGATGCCTTTGAGATCGGCGATCAGATTACCCCCTTTATCTTTGCAGTATTGCGTCATACCGCGGTGAACTGTTTTTTAATATCTTTGAGCTCTTTATATTCATCTTCGCGTGCCCGCGTTCTATGAGATTGTTGCATTGCTCTGTACGCAACGTTCTTACGTTCAGTCGCTAGCTTACATTCGTCATCTAACCAGTCGTTCCGATCTCTACGACTACTGCCTAAGATGGAGTCAGCAGTACTAATGAAAGTATTCTTAAGGCGTGTCCATTTCTCTTCTACGCCCGGCATCTCAGCCCCAGGACTTACTCTTCCTGCATTCCCGGCGAGTCCTATCGCTTTACCGTAGTTGTTTCTGGTTTCTTCGTTGCAAAGGGCAGCCGTGTTGACTCGAATCTGATTCGCGGATGCTGTCTTTCTTGATGATGCAATCCGCGCTCGAAGCACCGTACCAACAAGATAGTGGTCCGAGTCGACGTTGGCACCTCGGTACGTTCGTACCGTCATCAGATTCGGGTTGTGGCGGCGGACTATCAACACGTGGACTATTTGGTTGCGAGTGGCTCCATCAGTAGATACCCAGGTGGCTTTGTGGATATTTTTACGCGCAAACCTTGTACTCGCAACGACCAAATTATTGCATGCTGCCATCTCTATGACTCGTTATCCATTGTCATTAGTGTTCTCGTGTGTATGGGTGCCAATGTACTGTATGAATACTAGCTCCCTACCTATTTTTGCTATTATATCCCCGAGAATTATTTTTACGTCATACTGAGGACAGGCGGTACTGATTCAAAGAATTCTTCTTTTTCATCATCTGGGGAATCCTCTGTAGGTGCGTGGACGTTTATGAGGCTTATATTTTTTAATCTGCCCCGCACGCGAAGCGTGCATAGCCGTTCATTTACTGCTTTAAAGCCGATAACGGTGGGTTTCATTCTTTTGCTGACTAGAAACCCCACCCCGAGCACATGATGTCTTGCATAACAGCTGTAATATGTATATGTCATATTCTGATTTTTGTAAGACACCATTCCCCGTCCATCGCATCTCCTGAATTGCTGTTATGTTATGAGAAAATTCTTAAATCGGTTAGCCGTTTCGTTGCCGTGGTCGTCGTCGTTTATCAGTGTATCCGAGGCTAATTTTGAGATCCGTTATATTGTTTTTTTTTTACGGGGGAGGTTATTGTCCTCGCGCCAACCTTACTTTGAAGGGACTAGCCCGATAATTTAGCTTTTCCTGTTCTGTAGAAAAATTACCAGCGGCCACCACATGGAGGTACACATGTGTAAAAAATTTTGGGCACCCCCCGAGCCTTAGGGCCCGATCACTCCAAAAAATGTACAAAAAGTTTTGTCCATCGGAGATACACATGTGTATTTTTGTACGCGAAGTTAATATAGAGAATTTTGTATTTCACTACTATTCACTTAGGTGGTAGCTTTTTCTGCTTGCGAGAACTTTTGAAGTAGTCTGGTTGACTAATAAATCAATGAAAATTATCTACCACAAAAATCTAAATTTTTTAAAAATTAAAAAGATTTAAATTTGGATATGAAGCTAACGAAACTGTTGTTTAACAACTATCACTTATATTATGTCATTGCGAACTTATGTTATTTAACCTCGCACATATTTCAACGTTTTTCATTAACTCGTGTTTTGTTAGTCGATGATGATATAATTTTTAAGTTGTTGTTAGTGTCGTTAGTGCAGAGGACATTGTAAAAAAAAGAAGAATTTTTCCCTTGAAGCGTGCACTTATAGCAGTTTAAGATGCATAAATAAGGCATTATGCATAAGTAAAAGTGTCATGTTGAAAAATGTGCTGTTTACTTTTGATGGTATAATAATATAATTATATTTAATCCTTTATTAGTTGTAGCATAGGTTCCTGTCTAACGACCGGCTTTTAGCTTCATTCAGCTTCTGCCGGATGAACGCAATTCTGACATGACTTGACGTTTCCATATATTAGTCGGATCCTCGAGGACTACATTCGATAGACATGTGTCCTATCCAGATGAATTTCCTTTCGCGGATTGCAATTGCAAATGGGGATTTTTCTGACTGCCTTGAAATTGACATCGGTTGAGAGCTGCTTGCAGTGATTGCGTTTCAGGGTTGAAAAGATTCTAATAGCTCTTTCGATTTGCAGAGTAGAGTTAAAATTTCTCTCTCGTGGTTTTGGTTTGGCATTATATTTCCCAACTGTACCCGAGGTACGGTACTGCGGACGTACACAAACATAAAAAAACTTTTTTCTTTAAATCAAATATTTTTGTTAAGCGATAAATGTATCTCTTAATCTTAAATATTTGTTTAGTATCTTGAGTATTGTGTTTTTGAAGCTAAGTACATAACATCAAATAATTGCGAGCCCGAAGGTCAAGCGCTCGGCTTGCGATGGCATCATTTTGAGATTTTTTTTATTTATATTTTTTTTATTTTTATTTTATTTATGTTTTGGATTTGTACCAGAATACTTGCAAGAAAAAAGGAGAGCAGTCTAATATGTGAATAATAAATAATCACCAGTGTACATTTGTGAACTCTTACTATTTGTAAAGTTTGTAAACGAACCTACTGTGTTGTTTTGAGCTGCAAAATCTATTATTTAAGCTCCAAAAAGTCTAAATTTCTTAACAATTGGTGTTAGGAGTTGGATTTTGCAAATCGATAAAAAATCAATTTTTAAATGGATGATGCAGCTAACATTAACATCTACAGTTCCTGGAGCTAAAAGAAGAGCGCAGAAGGCAAAATTTAAGCACTTCAGAAAACAGACAAGAATTGTTTCTAAGATTGCAACATGTCGTAAAAGTAAAAATAGTGAAGTTGAAGTATTTACAACTGTGACGGAGCTAATAAAGCAAATAATCCCTACTTCGGAAGGTAAGAATGTGTCAAACATGGAAGCGATGTTAAAAGGTCTAATGCAACAAATGATAAGCAAGTTTGACCAGCAACGAGAACAAATGAAGCAGCAAAGTGAGTAAATCAAACAGTAAAGTAAAGAAAATCAACAAATAAAAGTTGGATTAATAGAATTCTCGAATGAGCGATATGTTTGTCCGGCAAAATGTTGTTTTTGCTGGAACAGGATCAAGAGATAAATAATGAGCTGGATCAACAAAACCAAAACCTGAAGAAATAGTTGGATCGACAAAATCAACAACAGAGCCAGGAACTGAAGCAGAAATTGAGTTTGAAATTTGATCAACAAAATTAAAAGGTAGATCTTATTCAGGAAAATCTAAGAGCTGAAATGAGTCCAATTCTAGAAACGCTTAAGGGGGAAATGAATGGAGTCCATATAACGCTCAAAGATGAAACAAATGGAGTTCATGAAAAACTGAATGGTCTGGAAAACAAAATTCGCGAAAGACCACATTATTTTGGATGTGCAACAAGCAGCAACTACGACTAACTGGACAAAAGTAGTCTTTTCTGACAAAAAAAAAGTTCAATTTAAATGAATCGGCTATAACTTTTACTTCCACGATCTAAAAAAATAGGAGCTGTTTTTAAAACGCGATCAAATCAGAAAAGTGGGGCTAATGGTTTGGACTGCAATATCTTACTATGACACCATCGACTTAGTGGTACAAACCTCAAAAATAACAGGAAATAGCTAGAAAGCGGTGTTGGAATGAACTTTTCCAAAAATCCACGATCACTAAAGACCAATTTCATGGATATATCAACACGATAACGCTCATATACACACTCGCATTGTTAAATCACATTTGCTCTCTTTTGAGCAATTTTTAACCCACTTCCTAAAGCCCGATTTTATTCAAACTTTGCACACATGTATATTTCCGATGACAACACTTTCGCGGTATGGATTTTCTTCAAATTTTATACGCATGCGGATCGCCGATCGATACCACTTTTTGTAATAATTCGGTTGTGATCGGGCCGGGCGGTCGGGGTGCTCCCATACAAATTTTTTAAAAATGTATCAGATTTTCTTAAAAATCATTCATTTCAAAGTCAGTTTGGAGCAGCGGTACAACACAATGGATGAGGTTCTGAAGAAGAACTAAATGCACTGATCCTTACATTGAGGGGCAAGGGAGATTATAATTTAAGAAGAGATGAGATCCGGAACAATACTGAAAGAGTTGGATTTGCATTATGGACAGTTTCACACCCAGGAGCTATGTTAAATAAAACTGCAGACGAAAAAACAACTGCGCGGAGAACGGCTAAACTAAACTAGCACGCCGGCGTATTGCATGATTACGGCTCTTGACTTAAGAGGACTAGTAGTGGATGCCTTAATCAATCCTGTGCTAGATGAACAGCTAAATTTATATTTGAGGACAACATCCAGAGGAAAAACGATGAATAAAGTATTTGCCTTTTAAATAGCTGCGCAAGCTGAAAACCAAGGATATAGCAGTAATATAAGCCCTTATTGAAAAGAAAATACGAAAACCCAAGGAAATAATTTTTCGAAACGACAGAAATAGCAGATTCGGTGCTTCATCAAGGTGGGATTGAAAGAAACCAATCACCGAAAACACGACGAAACAAGTAAGCAAAGGCGTCAAGAACCTGAAAAGATTACGGCGGATAGATGTACTACAGTTGAATAAGGCGGAGCAATCGGCTTATACCAGCTTTGCAGTGCAAAGGATAAGAAAGACAAGGGAATATCCCAGAGTCACTATACGCAGTATCAGTCTATGAAAAGATTTCACCAGTCTAGTAACTAATGGCGTATTGGAGAGTATATAATTCGAATTTTATTCTAAATACAGGAGCTTCCGGATCAACTGTAAGTCCTGAAATGGTGTCTTGACAGAAAGTGTATTACTACAAGCTGAGAACAACTACAGGAGAAGCTGCAGCAGTTATGAGACAACGGGAGCAGTAATGGGTCGTGTTTCGAGGATTAAGCTTTGGACATCGGTTTAAAGGTAGAGCTAACAACGAATTTGGTGAACGAGGTTCTTAACCAAATACACATTAAACATCAGGAGAACATTTGGGCATTACCAAGACACTAGATAAAGTTATAAATCGATTCTTTTGGGGCAATTGCCGCAGAGGTGTTGAAAACTGGTGCCGAAAGTCTGAGAAATGTGCTGCTAGAAAATGACCGCAACGTACAACTAGAGGGAAAATGCATCGATACAAGGTTGTCGCGCCATGAATTGAGCACAAATTATGGTCAATGAACATTCTACAGTAAGGAACAACATAGTGGATGCCAGAAACCGCGATTTCACCTGCGTTCGAACTATGGAAGGAGCTTTTATCTGGCTTTACAATCCCAAGAGAAAGAAAAAGGGAAATCACCAAAATTACAGATAAGATACAGATAAAAATTAATAATGTAGTATATCGGATTCTCCAAAGCCCCCGATGTAAGATGAAAGTTCTCCACATCGACAGATCAACAAGGTTCAATGTCAGAAGTAGTGCTGGATCTGTTCGGGACAAACAGAATTAAGACGGGGCTTATGTTAAAAAAGTTCTGGGACGCTTACCTTCGCCATCTGTAGTTCAGTATAAGTAATACTGTACATAAAACTATCTGTGGTGAAATTATACATTTTTCTTTTCTATTTTATAAAGACAAACCCTGATTGGCTGATACTGCGACCTAAAAAGATCTATTGTATCGTAGGGTGTAGCTAATCTAAGATATTTACTACCTTCCTAATGAAGGATAGTATGTCCTTAGTAGCAGAGTTTGGCAGATCTGCCGACGTACATATTGCCTTGTGGAAAATACGTTTCCTTAACCAGATCAAACCTGGACGATGGACAGAGAATGTGCCCGGTTGTTTCATCCTCCTCCAAGCAGAACCTACATTCCGTGTTTGAGCCCATATTAATTTTGCTAAGGTGATATTGCAAGCCACAATGACCTGTGAGAAAATACACCAGCTTCCTAATGCTATCCCTATTTAAATTAAGCCCTGGGATATTATCCCAGTGGGCCAGATGGAGTTTATCTTCCCACATTTATTAATCATCGCTGTGGTGGCAGCCCAGTTGATACCACAGTAAGGTTCCGGTCCTAAGAACATAGATTTTGAACCAGCCCTGGCTAGTTCATCTGCATATTCGTTGCGACATCTTAAAGAGAATTAAGCTCGGTAGGCTCCGGTGGGCAGGACACCTAGCTCGCATGAGCGAAGAGGATCCTGTTCGGAAAGTCATTTGCGGTAGGATTTATGGAACACGACAGCCAAGCCTACGCTGGAAGCATGGCGTAGACCAGGACGCACAGAATTTAGGGATGCCAAACTGGATGACATCGGCTCGAAATCGGGACCAGTGGAGAGATTTTTGCGGGAGGCCAGAGCCGGACACCGGTTGTATGTAGAGGCAAATATGATGATGATGATGATGATGATGATGATGATAGCTCAATAGACCTATTGCCTGGTTCAGGGATAAAGATTACGTTAATCTTTATCCAGGTATACGGAATGTAACCTCAGTTGTAGCTGGCTCTAAATAAAGCAATCAAACCCGGCAGGATGAGCCTAATTGCCCTCTGTAATAACGCTTGAAAAATGATTTGAATGTTTTTAAGGAGCCTACGGCCCATTTAACCTTACCGGGACTAAATTTTTTTCCCGATAAACTATTTAACCTGCTGTCAATGATTAGTAGCATTAGGGTATGTATGTGGGACATAAGTAGGCGAACCGGGGAAATGAACTTGAAGTAGCGTTCTAATTGTGTCCTCTGTCCGACGTGTAGTTATCATCTATCTTCTTCAGTAAGCTTACACAATTTGTCTGATCCTTGACGAGTGCCTTGTGGATTCGTGCCGCTACTACCTTATCAGCAATGTTTTCACAGCATTTCCTCTATGTGGCTCGTTTGGATCGTCTCGTAAGGGCGAACCTATATTCGTCCCAGCTCATTCCATCAGGGAACCTTATGTTTACTCAGACTGGTTTTGGAGACACAGCTGCCGTAGTAGGATTTAAGCAACACATCATTTAACTAAAATGCTGACTCATCTAGGTCTCATATGGACTTTATATGAGTAGGTAGCATATGTATCTTGGTGAGGACAAGATCCCGATAAGGATTGCAGTTCGTAGACTTAGGATCGTATCTGGAAGAAGCATGTGCCAATCTGCCTGGAAGGTCAAACCTGATATGTTGATGGTCAGAAAGAGAGGCTTCATCGGACACATGCCAGTTTTTGACGATACTAGATATAAATGGACTGGCAAGCGTGAGGTCAATTACCTCTTCGCGAATCGCATTTATGAATGTGGGTTTTTAACCCTTTATTAACAATTTCTACATTACTACTAATGAGATATTCTAAAAGACACTCACCCCTTCTCTTGATGTCACTTCTGCCCAAGACAACGTGATACGCATTTGCGTCACAACCAATGATTTATTGTAGGTTGTTGTCCTTGTAGTATAGTGTAAGCTTCTGGACCTCAATGGTCGGAATGCTGTCGTCATCGCCAGGGAAGTATGCCGAGGCACACACGATGTTATTTAATCGTCTTTACTAGAAGTGCCACCAGGTCATTCGTCATGAATTCCGGAATTGGAAGAAAACTATTGTTTTTGCTGATCAAACACGCCGCCCTTGGCGTTGGTTCTCCGCACTTAAATATTAGCTTACTTGCCATAAGAAATTTGATTTGTCCGCTAATAACCGATGGTTTTTGGATGAGACCAAGGGTTATGTGTTCATCAGCGAATCTTTTAAAGAACGGAAGCGCCATTAGCGTTATGCAAATTCGCTTGTAGCATCCTAATGGTGCTCATAAATCCTCGTTTGAGGAACTAGCTTGTCGGAGTAATTGGTCTTTTTTAGGGCCTTTTCCTTTGCGGCAAGCAGTCGGAGTTTGACCCAGTGGTCTGTTGTTGGGCGACTTAACTTTCTTACAATTTGCGTGCCCAGCAGCACCGCTTTTCGGGACGGGATGTTGTCGGTCGTACAATCTTTACGATAGTAGACCGAAGGTCTAACTATGGTTTTGCCACCTCTTTTGCCAGAAGAGCTTGGGTCGAAGGAATTGGTCTAATGACCTTTTTCTTAGGGGAGGCACCGGAGCCGCCTTGCTCAACATGCCCACCGGTGTTGTTGGTCGAAGTGGACGGTTGTGATGCCTGAGTGGAGGGTATTACTTCGGAAACATCGTTTTTAATCAATAATCACTAAGTGGGGGCGCCGTGGCTCAGTGGAAAAGGGCATTGCTACTGAGCAGGTTGTTCATGGTTCGAATCCCAGTAACACAAAAAGTATTTTTCACGGTGTTCCACCTCTCGCGAATGGGTGACAAACGTTCCAAGAGTAATAACTTGTCAGGGAAAGCTTGTCAATTCGCCGTTCGGAAACGGCCTTTAATTGTAGTTCCCTTCCATTTGTGTCCAAAAATATACATGCACAACAACATGCATACAATGGTCTCGAGAAGTTAGGCCTTGGACCGCAGCGGTCTGTCATATTATTATTAATCACAAAAAAAAAGTAAACGACCCAAATGGATACCATGTGAGACATCAGATTGGAAACAAATATCTTCAGATAGAGACTGCAGTGGATAACAATAGTATTTTCTATGTTAAAACACTAGTGTGGATAATTCCTTTATTATTTATAATATTATTTACTGCCGTCTCAGCAAACACAAATTCACACATTAGTTTTGCATTGCGCATGAGCAATTTAGCAGAAATCTCATTTCGGTTTTTTGTCCATCCCAATTTCAGGGTTTCTTCCAGCCGGGACTGTACATACTCGACACGTTTTTTTCAGGTTTTGTTATTGGATCGTTAGTTGTTATTGCCTGGAGAGGCCTATGGGGACTTCTGGATTTGACATTGTATCCGAACAACAAGATATTTTCTGCATATGGATCATTGGTAATGATTTTACAATTAACATTAGTTAAAAAAAAGTTCACCATTTTAATTGTATATAATTGTTTTTTAAGGTTATTGGATATGGAACGGTAACATTAATATTCTCTGTTCAGCCGGTGGTGCAGCGTATATGCGAGCGAGTTGAGAGTGGACTTCGTAAATTAATTTTATGTGACATATTTTATTTTATAAGCTTCATTGGAGCAGTCAATACTTGGAGGGGGATTTGGATGCTTTTGGATATATACTTTTATCCCGGTAGGTTTTTGCAAAAATGATGTGTCCTACGAACAATATAAAATCTTCCATTTTTAGATAACAAGCTGCTTAGCTTCTGGTTAACAAATATTATACCATTTTTGTTATTAGCCGCTCTTAAATGTTCCAATTCGATTCTTGATCGAAGCGTTTTTATTGATGGCGAAGAACCAGGAGGAGAATGTGTTCAGTTTCCAATAAAATATGTTCGACTGCATATCCAGAGAGAACGAACAAAAAACCATGAGCGCCATCTCGTAACCGAAGCTCAAAGTATTTTAATTGATAAGAAGCCTAGCCAACAACCAAAGATTATACAAAATATGGATTCTAGCCAAACAGTTTAGATTCAATTCAATTTCACAGACAGACACAACAAATACCAAAAACATTATATGAAAATACATAGAAAAGCAAAAAATAGCTCGGTTACAAAATTTCTATGAAAAAATATCTATTGTTAATTTAGTAAAAATAATATTCATTGAGAGTAATATTACGGAAAAAAATATAATATATATTTTATCAGTGAAGACCTAGAAAGGTATAACAATTTTTTGTTATTCATTATTGTTTCGAAAATGTTGCACGCAATTTACAATAATTAAAAAATGTTAAATAAAGGCTTTGCAATCATTATTATTTAATGATTTTTGGAGCAGAGCATTATTATACTTATAGATGTATGCATGTAAACTAGAAACAATTTCTTAGGTTAATTGAGAACATTTTTTATAATATACTCGTATTTTAGAATAATGAAAATAAATAAAAAATGTATTTAGAAAGTAATCTTAGTATATAAAGAAGAAAATTTATATGTGTGTATGTTTTTGCGTTTGTGTCGGAGGATCCCTGAAACGCCTTGACCCTAGAATTTGAAGATTCTGGCGTGTGGTAGATAGTGGAGAAGGCGATACATATTAGAGACAATCAAAATGTTTCGACCGGGCAAGCCGGTGGTGTCAAGCGTATTTCTGGGTGAAATGAAGAAACTCGAGGTGTTTTAAAGGTATTCCTGGAAAATGTCATCCGTGATGCAGTGACATACACGGAACACGCAAAGCGAAAGACAGTCACAGCAATGGATGTTGTATATGCTTTAAAAAGGCAAGGACGCACCCTTTACGGTTTTGGCGGTTAAATTCTATTCAATCATATTTGCGTTCTATCAGTAAAATATCAATAAGCTATTAAATAATAAAACCAATTTGTTGTTTCTCAATAAATGGGATAGAATACGACGACAAAAACAAACAAACAGCAATTCAGGACCATAAATTTGCAGAATCAGCAATTGCGAGAAATAACATAATAACACCACGGAATTTTCTGAGTCAAGAAAACAACCCATAAAAATTCAAATTTTTCATGTAAATTCTCTAATAGGAGATACATATTATGTGTTTAAAATTTGAAGAAAATCGGGCTAATTTTTAAAAAAATTTACATGGGCACCACGCAGGTCTCAGGACCCTATCAAATTAATGTTTAAAATTGGAAGAAAATCGGGTTTATTTTTTTTAAAATACCTCGGAGCCCGGGGTCTCCAAAATTTTTACAAAAAGTTTTGTCTATCGGAGATACACATGTATATAAAATTTGAAGAAAATCGGGTAAATTTTGTAAAATATTTGTATGGGAGCCCCCCGACAGCGAGGCCCGAGGGGCCCAAATTTTAATAGAAAGTGTTGTCATCGGTGACATCTTCTTTGTTTCCTTTACTCCGCGGGGGAGCATAGGGCTTCTACAAACGCCCGCCATCGAACTCGATTTATCGCCTGAGATTTCAAGAGACGCCACTCGGTCCACTGGGATCTTGATTCCTCTCCTATTGTCCTTTTCCATGTCTTGCTAGGTCGGCAAACTCGACGGCTTCCATGTGGATTCTAGTCGAGCGCTAGTTTCGTAATATCGTCCGCTGGCTTTCTTAAAGTGTGGCCAATTCAGCTCCATTTTCGTCGTCTGATGGTGATTGCGATTGCTTCCTACTGCGTTACTCTTCGCAAGTCTTGATTGGTGATAATGTCTCCGGCCATCTTATTCTCAGTATCCGCCTTAAGCACTTGTTGACGAAGACTTTGTGACTCTGACTCTGTGACTTTACACGTTTCGCAGTCATACAAGAGTACTGAGAGAACGTTAGATCTAAAGATCGATAGCTTCAGATTCCTGGAGATTTGCGAGGAGTTCCAGATATTATTTAGCATACTATAGGAGTATCGCGCCTTGTTTACACGAGAGCACACATCCGAGTCAGCACCACCATTTTTTGACATCCAGCTGCCCAAATAACAAAACTTATCGACTTCCTCTATCTGATGTCCGTCACATGTTCCACTAGCGTTAACGTGAAGTAGTTTTGTTTTTGAGACGTTAATTTTTGAACCCACTTTGTTAGCGTGGAGTTCTAGTGAGTTTAATTTTCGCTCCATGACACCTAGCGATTGTGATAGGAGACAGATATCATTGGCATAGTCCAGGTCTTATAGGCGGTGAAAAACATTCCATGGCAAACCCGATGGAGTACGGGTTACTATTTTCATCACCCAGTCGATAACAATTGTGAAAAGCAATGGTGAGAGGTGACTCCCGAGTAGATATTGAAAGATGAGCCAAGATGACCGTTATGAATGACGCGGCATGTTGAGTCGTAGTACAGCTCCTTAATGATGTTAATGAGTTTTTCCGGAACACCATAGCTAGACAAAATCTGCCACATTATGTTCCGGCCCACGCTATCAAAAGCGCGTTTAAAATCTACAAAAACCATGTACAGAGGAGAGCGATACTCAACTGACTGTTCAATGATTATACGCAGGGTGTGTGATCAGTACAAGAACGGTTTGGGCGAAATCCTGCTTGTTCATTTCTCAAAATTGGCTCTAACACATTCCGTAAGCGCCTAGCTATTATAGAGAGGATCACTTTGTTTATGGTGTTTAGCAGGGTAATTCCTCTCCAGTTTTCGCAATTGCTCAAATCACCTTTCTTGGTTGGAATAGTTTCAGATTCCCAGATACCTTGATATATCGTATGCAATGCTCGCGTAGTTAACACGACGTCGGCTTGAAAGAGTTCTGCGTAGATGTTGTCATTGCCTGCTGCTTTACCTAATTGCAGTGAACGAATTGTTGTCCTTATCTCACCCAACGAACAAGGAGCGACGCTGATGTTAAGTAGCCTATTAGGAGGCATATGTGGGTTGATGGACGTGCCTGGCGAAGTAAAATTCAAAACATTCTTAAAATCTTATGTCCAGCGGGTTAATTGTTGTTCCTCCATAAGGATCAAAGGTCTATTGCCTTAACAGGGTAGTTGATGTGGTGTTTCTTGTTGGCGAGCTTACGAGCGAGGTGGTAGACTGTGCTATATTGTCTACTATCAGCGGCTTGCTTTGCTTGTGTTGCGATGTCGCTTAGCCATGCTCGTTTGTCGTTCCTAGCTGAACGGCCTACTTGCCGGTCCAGATCCCTATACTTCCGCGCTAATGCGCTTCGCTCGGCACCCGAGGCCGCGTTTAACTCTGCTTTGATGGATTGGCGTTCACGAATGGGGTTCCATGTGCTATATGATATCCATTATTTTCTAGTTTTGTCGGGATAACCTAAAATGGTTGAGGCTGCTTCCGGAGATATGCATGTGTGCAAAATGAAATCGGATTTTGGGAAGTGGGTTAAAAATTGATCGCAAAATTCCACGACAAACAAACAAACACAGGGGCAGGCGAAGTTTATATAGAGAATTTAAAAAAATTTGTTTCTTATAAATCAATTGATCATTTAAATACTCGTCACAAAATATTCCATTCTCGAAAGTCTACTCTCAAGTACAGTACGCAATTGAGCATTATTTATACTACGTATTTCTACATTTGTATATGTATATGAAGATTAATTAATAAATAAGAAGTAAAGGTATGATATATTCAACATGTGAAATTACACGCTATTTATCAATGTAATTAATAAATTTATTAAAGCGCAACTGATTTGTATACCACAATAATTACGTAAGAAACAAAATCATTCATTGCATTGAAAGTCCATGCCCTTTTCGATGCAGCAAATGCAAAGGAAGTGTAAATGGGCTTCCCCTTTCGAAATTCAATCAACATAAATCAAATTTATTTGTGATACACAGATGCACAAAAAGCAAACATTTTCAACGTTTGTTAAAGAGCCGATTGAGCACTAAGCATCTAAGAGCGATTGTAACTTTTGGCCGAATGCAATAGCTAATTATTACAATTTAGAACTTTTATCTGCAAACTGACTGGTGAAGTGAAATTAAATAATCGGCAAATTCTGAGACGCAATCGACCACCCGGTGGTTCGACGATTAACAACCCGCTAGAGCACAGCTAGTGCAATACAAATGCAATTAAACCAAAAACATACGGCGACCAGTACCTATAGTAATCAGATCGAAATAATCTAGAATCAGTCAGTATTCGTTTGGCGTTTGAAATAGAATAGATTTAAATTTAGTTGCAACATAATGTGGCACTTATAATGAGCCAACGCGAAAACGATTAACCGATCGAAGAGCAAAATTTTTGCATTAAATAATTCAATATAACCTTAAGAAAAAACAGTCATTGAACTACTATCGAATCATTTCGCAACAAAATTATATCGCTACGAGGTGAAGTGTAGCTATAGTGCAGTGTTTACATAAGTTACCAAAGTTAAAAGATGGGAATTCCAGACATAAGGATGCTTATCCAGGTGGATTTCGAAGTTTTCGGCACAGTTCAAGGTGAATGTTTTTCATTTGGAAAACTATCTCATTAGCAAATGAACTGTTATTGTTTTTGTTAACAAAAATAACTCGTTTCAAGCATTGCATGATTGCATCTAAAAAAGAGATTTCTAGATAAGTTAATTTGTGAATTGATTTTTTTTTCAGTTTTAAAAATAGATTACAAAAATTTTTTAATAGTAGTTTATTTGTTCGAACAAAACCAAATGAATAAGTACATGTTTTCCTCTGATAGTCACCAAATGGGTATAATGGTGTTGGTATAACCTTGGCCATTTGGTTTTCCTTTCACTTCGGGACTAAATAAATAAAAGCCAAAATACATACTCGTATATATTCATTCTTAAAAGAAATTGGCAATCACCACAAGCCATAATTCGATCAGATCACGAAGTACATGTACATGTACGAATTTGTTTTGATGTAAATTTTTTTGAAAATTCACGGTGGTCTTTTACTTTTTTTAAGAAATGACGCCGCAGTTTAATAACTTCGACAGAGACAGTCCATGCCGAGCATCTAGACTCTATCTAGAATATAGTCTAGACTCTAGAGCACCAACGAGTAAAGGAGATTGTTAATGCACAGTCTTGGATCAGCCGTGAAAACTAGACATATAAATTTTGTTTTTTTTTGTCCAAGTGGCGGAGCAATCATGATCTCAAAGACAAATCAATATACACTTGATTTCCACAAGAAATGGTGAATCATCTCCCACCCAACAGTGCAGCTCTTCCATAATCAGGAGTTCTTAACCCATATATGCTGCGTTGCTTTGGCAAAGACGGCTTGGCTTTACAAAGCTACAGCTTTTGGCTTTACCGCCTTACGGTGAGCACCAGTACTATAAAATGGCTTTAGTTTCCTTAATCCTGAACATTTTTGTTTACTTCGGCTTCATGTCGCTTTATCACCGCCTTACGGTGAGCGCTATAACTATAAAATGGCTTTAGTTTTAAATCCTAAAAACTTTTTGGATTTATTTTCGGCTTTATGCTTATGCGATTGTTGTTGTACGCCAAGCTGGATTAGCCAAAGCAATACAGCTATATTTTCGGTTTTGAGAACCGTTCCAATAATGGAACAGTAGGAAAATATGACACTCTAATTACATTCTTGCCTTTTAAGATGTAGAAGAAAGGAAACGTATATAATCAGAACATTTAAGTATATTTCGTTTTAAGTATATCTGTATTGGTATTAAAATAGCTATAATTTTTTTCCAGGAATTAAAATTGTAGTTTTATTTTAATGTTATACATTTTATTTTGTATGAAAACCGATAGAGCAGTTATTGTGTAACGCAACGTTGCAGATTTCACATTTCATTGTTGTATCTTGTAAAATAGAAAAAATCGTGGGAATTGTTTCCGTTTGAAAGTGGGGACATCTTGTAAAGCTGAAAAGCGTTATTGACACTTACGTTGATAGGAAACATAAGAAGCTGCCAACACCATCTTTTTCCTTTTCCCTTCATCAAATTCGCGCTCCACTATTAGAATTGAGGGACCAATGTTGGATCTTCTACTCGCACACGTGGCCACCATGTACTTTGTTTTGCTCTCATTTATGTGCAGCCACAGATTTCGTGCCGCCTGCTCTATCTGGATGAAAGGTTTCTGTACAGCTCGTCTGCGTAAGCCAGTATCTGAATAGACTTATAGAGGATTGTTTCCCTTGCCGTTTCGTCAGAGTCTCGGATCACTTTCTCCAACGACAGGTTGAATAGGACGCAGGCCAGTCCATCCCCTTGTCGGAGCCCGTTATAGATGTTGAATGGTCTTGATAGTGATCCGGATATTTTTACTTGGCTCATAACATTGGTCATTGTCAACCCACATAGTCTTGTCAGTTTATTTTAGATGCCGAATTCTCTCATGGCTTTATAAAGTTCTACTCTGGCTATGCTATCATAGGCGGCTTTAAAGTCCATAAAAAGATGGTGTAGTGAGTTTTGAAACTCTAGATATTTTTCCATCACCTGCCTAAGGGTGTAAATCTGATCAGTTGTTAATTTGCCTGGGATGAAGCCACACTGGTCTGGACCAATGATCCCTTTAGCGTATGGGGCTAAAGGTTAGAGGAGAAAATCTTATACGCGGTACTCAACAACGTTATACCACGATAATTGCTGCAGGTTGTGATATATCCTTTCTTATGTATGGGTCACAGGATGCCTCTTCGCGTTGTATATTGCGTCATACCGCGGACTCTTTGGTGGAATTCCACGCCTGGTGCGGTCTTCGCTCTCTATACTCTTCTAGTTCATGGACGAGATTCTTCTTCCAGGCTGCTTTCTTTCGCCGGTGAACTGTTTTTTCATATCTTCTGAGCTCTTTATATTAATCTTCGCGATTCGATTCGATTGGAAAATTGCCTTTACTACTTCAATTAAAATTGTCTCTATGCATGATCAGGTTCCACAAACTGAAGTTAGCATCTATGTTAGCAAGCATGTAAAATATGTATTATATATATTATAAAAAAAATTAGTAGATAGTATACATGGCTCAGCAGTTAGAGCTTTGGACTTATTAGCGGAAGGTTTGAAGTGAATCCCAGCAAAATACCAAAAAAAAGCTGGTGTATTTTCTAACAGGTCATTGTGGCTTTCGGTGTCACCTTACCAAAATTGGTGTGGGCTTAGGACAGAATGTAAGTTCTACTTTGAGGTTCTGATTATGAGTCATCCAAGCATACTTTCTGTGAATGCTCAGCACTACTTTGGTTAAGGAGACGCATTTTTCATAAGAAAATATTTTCGACAGCGGAGTTGAGTAATTCTGCCACTAAGGATATACATACTATGCTTTACTATGGAGGTGGTACGTCTCTTAGAGTAAATACACCCTAAGATACAACAGATATTTTAGGTCGCAGTGTCTGCCATATGGGCTAGGGCCAAGTTTCCCAAAGTGTGCTCCGCGGAGCACAAAGTGCTCCGCAGACAGAAAGGCAAAAAATGTAAAATCCACAAGATCATTTATGTTTTCGCGCCTGCAATTCCTTTGAATGTCGTCACATTTTTTCAAATATGATTTCTTCTTCTGCCGGTTAGAATCTATCTGAAATCCATTTTCAGTTGTTGTCGCACAACCCGCAACTCTGTTCTGCTACCCAACATGAGAGAGGTATGTTTATACTCATCTTCTTGTAACTGACATATGTAGTTGTAGCCGCAACGGCGTTATAACGGTCCTTTCTCGACACTTCTGTCTGTGAATACATCTCAAGATGCGAAGTTCTTAGTAAATGCAGAAAAGGGCTACGCATTGTCGATTGCCTGCAAAACAGAAACATTCGCCAACACAGCCTTATGATCTTAAGACCCATTTGATTTTGTATGCGAATAGAATCCGTGCATTACGTAGTAATACTCATAGTTCAGCAAGACGTTTTTCATAAAATATTTACATACCTAGTTCTTTTAAGTTCATCTATGAATAGGATTTAATACCTTTTATTTTTGTATGGAAACAATCGTCGTAAAAACAAGACATCTCTTCGTTGTGTTGAAATTGTAAATAATACAATGGATCGCTGTTTAAAGTCTGGATCCTTAAAAGGAACAGTAAAATTCTCCGATATTGCATCGAAAATAGCTCCTGAAGATAGCAGTTAGGAGGTAAACTATTGTGCTAGCATTGCTGTTGTGGATGAGTGCGCAATAGAAACAGCGAGTTCAGAACTTTCTGAAATGTTGGACAGTTTACCTAGTACTAGTTCTATGGAGCCAACGTGGCAAAAAAAACACGTGAATCCTGACTTTTTTGCGAGACCAGTACAATGTTTCCAGAAAAAATGAGGCGTCATTTTGAGGGGGGCTTCACCCGGAATGCAAGTCTAAGCCCACAGATTTCTTTAAAAGAAAGTACGGTGAGCTAACATAATCTCAAAAAATTATAACACCACAGTTAATGAAAAAGCTTTAATGGCATCATACTTAGTCAGCTTCCGAGTTGCTCAAACAGGTGAAGCTCATACAATCGCTGAAAATTTAATTAAGTCATGTGTTAATGACATTCTTTGCACGTTACCAATACCTATCGCTAGAACAAAGCAAAAGGCCAAGTTATGTTCTAGAAGTCATTATGTTCTTCATCGCCATGCCCTTGCTATGAGCAAAATGCCTTTTTCCTTAAAGAAGTCCTGTACGAAAGCTTGAAAATAATAAACTTTATTAAATCACGACCTAAGAACGCAAGGCTATTCAAAGTGATGTGCGATGACATGTATGTAGTTGGCATATGTTTTGCTACTTCACGCAGAAGTAATTTCGCTTTCTTCAGGCAAAGCTTTAATTCGGCTCTTCGAAATGAGGGCTGAAGTAAGAACGTTTTTTAGTAGATGAAGACTGCTTTGGGTGAGAGGTAATGCAATGAGCGATGGCTTTTAGAGTTAGCTTTTCTCGCAGATATTTAAAAAAATGAATGATTAAAGTCTTTTTCTTCAGGGAAACGCAATAACTATTTTTGATACCAGCGACAAAGTAAAGGCGTTAAAAAAATTGCTTTTTGGGAAAAATCAATTAAAAATCGAAATCTAGACAGCTTCCCAATGATCAAAGAGTTTAAAGAGGAGATAGATTCTGATATTCTCGATGATATTTTAAGTGAGATTCACAATCACCTGCGTATATTATATTTATGTATTTATGAATTACATTTTTATTTTTATTTTAAACATTGTTGTTGCTTTTTTTTTGCTTTAAGGAAAAATAAATTTTATTTTGGTATCAACTTATTAAAAAAAAGTGTGGTTAAAATTATCGGGCTGAAAAAAAGTGCTCCGCTGTAAATTTTTTTTCTTAAAAGTGCTCCACGACAAAAAAAGATTGGGAAACGCTGGGCTAGGGTATTCTTAACAAAAAAAACCAAAATCGAAATCTAGGCAATGGTATATAATGATATTTGACGATGGAATGGATTCAGATTCCCAGATATCTTGATATATCGCATGCAATGTTCGCGTAGTTAACTCGACGTCGGCTTGAAGGAGTTCTGCGTAGATGTTGTCATTGCCTGCTGCTTTACCTGATTGCAGTGAACGAATTGTTGTCCTTATCTCATCCAACGAGTAGCGACGCTGATAGTCATATTTACCAATTAAATATCAGCAATGAAGTACGTTAAGATTGTGTTCTTTCCCCATTACTCTTTTTGGTTGTTTTAAATACTTTCATAAAAAAGAGATGTTCAAAATGGAATACCATAACGCCCGTCACATGATTAATTTAGTTGACTACGCTGTAGACAGCTGTCTTATTCCAGAATCTTAATATTGGTTAATTCATAAATTAACACCAGGATGATACATTTTGTTTACAAACTATGGAAGGTTTTTCCATTTTAAACCCGAAACTGGTAGTTTTTAATACTCATACGCAACATATGCGCTTATAATTTGGTCTAATCCGATATTTATGTTCCTAATGATATATGTTCTGTTTGCAGGTTGCTACTTTACAAAACATTGTCGAGACCTCTGCACCAAAGCGGGTATAAAAGGATGGGTAAAGAACTCAAAACGCGGAACAATTGTTGGCAAGATGCAGGGTCCAAAGGAGGAAATTGATAAAATGTAAGAAATTACTTAAAAGACTGCAACATTCATTTATATACAACTATTTCTTGACAGGATTTATTGGCTCTCGCACGTGGGATCTCCCGGCTGTCAAATTGAAAAATGCGATTTAACAAATATGGGCTCCTTAAATAGGATGGACTACAAAGAGTTTTCTATTCGATTTTAATATTTGTGATGACATTTTTATATAATCTTTGTTTACCTATTTGTTTATATTAGTTTAAAATTTAAAGAAATATTTATGTTGTGCTTCTAGTTGTTTTCCTTATGCTGTCAAATCTTATGCAACATTAATCTATTTAGTTGCTCTAAGTCTTATTATGATATCATTGATTAGAACATATTGCTAAATTAGTAGTGAACGCATGGCTACTTTAATCAAAGGCAAGCAGCACGAGTTCGCTTTAGCGAATGGCGCAACTGAAGAAGTAAATCGGTTGTGGGCTGTAGTGAGGTAGCACTACGACCCATGCAGATCTATTGCGCTTCCCCCTACCTTGTGCTTTAGGGATAGTGCATGCCCATCGGTACATTCCATGGCTAAGAGGTCAGAATGCTTTTTGCTAAGCACCCAAGTCTCGGATCCATATGTAAGTACTGGTATGACCATTGTCTTGTATACCAGCAGCTTTGATGTTATGGTTAAGTTACTGCATTTGAAGGCTTGACAAACTATAGTAGGCTTTGTTGGCTTTAAGCAACGGTGCAAGTATTTCTGGTTCCATTCTGTTATCGGCTGCTACAGTTGACCCAAGATAGTTAAAGGATTGCACTACTACAAATTCGCGCTCCACTATTTTAATTGCCGGACCAAGTTCGGATCTTCTACTCGCAGACGTGGCCACCATGTTCTTTGTTTTGCTCTAATTTTGGTGCAGCCCCAGATTTCGTGCCGCCTGCTCGATCATGGATCCGGATATTTTTACTTGGCTTGCTCAACCTACATAGTCGTTTCAGTTTATTTGGGATGCCGAATTCTCACATGACTTTATAAAGTTCTACCCTGGCTATGCTATCATAGGTGGCTTTAAAGTCTAGAAAAAGATGTTGTAGTGTGTTTTGAAACTCTAGACATTTTTCCATCACCTGCCTAAGGGTGTAAATCTGATCAGTTGTTGATTTGCCTGGGATGAAGCCACACTGGTATGGACCAAAGATGACTTTAGCGTATGGGGCTATCCTGTCTTGAAGGATAACAACGTTATACCACGATAATTGCTGCATTATGAGATATCTCCCTTCTTATGTATGGGGCACAGGATCCCTCTTCGCCAATCTTCTGGCATAGCTTCTTCCTCCCAGACCCCGGGGCCTTATTTTTTTTGAGCCGATTTATCGCTCTGATGCTAACTATGTCTATGCTTGGTGGCGGCAGCATAGTATGATCTTCGGTCGTTGGTGGAGCCTCCAATTCTTTAGTTAACTGGCCAATTAGCAACTCATGAAAGTGCTCTTTCCGTCGCTCTAAGATGCCTTTGAGATCGGCGATCAGATTACACTCTTTGTCCTTGCAGTATGTGCAACACGGTGTATATTGCATCAGACCGCGGACTCTTTGGTAGAACTTCCGCGCCTGGTGTGGTCCTAGCTCTCTGTACTGTTCTAGTTCACGGAGTAGATTCTTCTCCCAGACTGCTTTCTTTCGCCGGAGAACTGTTTTTTCATATCTTCTGAGCTCTTTATATTCATCTTCGCGTGCCCGCGTTCTATGAGATTGTTGCATTGCTCGGTACGGTGCGTGAACGTTTATGATGCTTATGTTTTTTAATTTTCCCCGCACGCGAAGGGTGCATAGCGTTCATTTATTGCTTTAAAGCCGATAACTGTGGGTTTCATTCTTTTGCTGACTAGAAACCCGACCCCGAGCATATGATGTCTTAAATGACACCTGTAATATATGTCATATTCTGATTTTTGTAAGACACCATTCCCCGTCCTTCGCATCTCCTGAATGGCTGTTATGAAAGCATTATATTTGGATAGGGTATCGGCTAGCTGCTGTGCAGCTCGAACTCTATACAGCGAGCGTACGTTCCATGAGAAAATTCTTAAATCGTTTAGCCGTTTTCTTTGCCGTGGTCGTCGTCGTTCAGCATTGTATCCGATGCTGATTTTGGGTTCCGCAATAATAATTATTTTCCGAGCGAGTTTATTGGCCTCGCGCCAACCTTACTTTGAAGGGACTAGCCCGATCATTCCGCTTTTCCTGCATTTTGAGGAAAATTACCGGCGGCCACCACGTGGAGGTTTGATCGCACTTCCACCAGTCAGAGATAGTTGCGGCCACATGTATTTCTGAAGCATTCTGTGTTATTCGCCCTATTCTGCTGATGGCTGACCGCCCGAAGCCTCATCCGCCTCTCCGAAAAGCCTGCACCTACTTTTCTATTCTACAATGCCCCGTAAGGAACTCCGTAAGGAGTATTACATTGCTTCTACTTAGTCCTAAAATGAAACGAGACCTCTTTGGTTTATAGTTCCCCAACAATGAACCCACAAGAATTCCAGACATTGTAAGTCATAACCCTAATACCCTTCACTTGTTTCTTACCTCTGATCCTAACAAATCCACCGTCAGTGTATCTTCACCTCTTCAGACCATTGTGTAGTATCAGCAAATTTCTCGTTGTCGAACCACGCAGTTAATGATCACAACCCTAAAAGAAAAGTAAGGTCACACGAGAAAGCCGACTGGGGTGGCCTCAACAATTTCATTAGGAATATTAACTGGCCACTTCATGGCAATGGTGGTGTGGATGCCATATCTGATACGATCACATACATAATCCAGGAGGGTATGAGACAATGTATCTCTTCCAGGACTAAGTGTATCAAACCGAACGAAAATTCTTGGTATGATTTAAGCTGCAAAGAGGCTACTAGGAACCGGGAAGTATGCTTTCGGTTATATAAAGAAAACCCCACTGTGGAAAACCGAACCAAATTTAGACGAGTCAGAAATTATTGCAATGCCTACGAGTCAAATTCGACTTTGACCAGGAACTAAGACAAAAAATACTTCAATGTCCCAAAGGAAGTAAAAATTCTTGGTAATTTCTGAAACGAATTAAAAATACTGCCTCGTCTTCAATTTCATGGCTCATTCGAAATGAGATTCCAACTGTTAGCTCTACAGACAAGGCCAATCTGCTTGCTTCACATTTCGCACCCAGCACCACGCTACCAGATAGCGCGTTGTCACCACCAGTACTAGCAAGAGCCGAATTCTCTATATGACAGATTCGTACTCGTCAAGTGGCTAGAGTATTAAATGAGTATTAACGCTATAGTTCTGAAGAGGTGTTTTTTAACGTTGGCATAGCCACTGCGCAGGTTTTTCCATTTCTCGTATTCTTCTGGAGCTGTCCCAAGGAATTGGAAAAAAGCCTTTATCCAGCCTGTTCCTAAAAAGGCGAACCTTCATCTCTTTCCTCGTACGGACCCATTGCGCTAACATACATACTTTCTAAGGTCATGGAAACGCTGATCAATCGTAAGCTTATGCAATACCTTGAATTACGTGAAATCGTGTTAGCGACTAGCCGTACGGTTTTCGTAGGCAACATTATACAGATGACGTGATGGCTTATCTCACTAAAAAGTGGAACCAGTATATTCCAAAATTTGGTGAAAGCAAAGTTGTTGCACTCGATATTTCCAAGACATTTAAAAGTCTGGCATCACTTTTCACTTTTAGGATTTCAT
Source organism: Nephrocerus scutellatus (assembly GCA_947095585.1). Lineage (NCBI taxonomy): Eukaryota > Metazoa > Arthropoda > Insecta > Diptera > Pipunculidae > Nephrocerus > Nephrocerus scutellatus. Next base: position 39,374,177 of record OX352764.1, on the reverse strand, counting down.
ATGATTTCACGCTTTCAGCACGCCCCTCTTCGTAGCAAGTGGAATTTGAACAACAACGTATGCTAAGCACATTAAATTGTGATCTTGACAGCATAACAAGGTGGGGACTACATAATAGAGCTGAATGTAATGCTTCCGAAACTCAGAGCTGTCTTCTGTCGTCCAAGTGAAATTTAAACCCTTCAACCTTTATCCATAAATGGATCTTGAATCAAAGAAACTGAAAAACTCGTAATTCTCGGTATGTGCGTCAACAACAAGCTTCGTTGGATCGACCACATATTTGCTATCGCCAAGAATGCTGCGAAATGTTTAAGTTTCCTCAAACGGTGCAAGATATACTTCACTCCTGCAGATCTGGCTACTATTTACAAGGCATACATTCGCCCTAAACTGGAATACAACTGTATTTCTGGGCAGATGTCCCAAAGACCACATTGCATCTACTAGAAATTATCGCGAAATATCGCGAAAACAATGGAATCGGTTGAACATCGTGGGAATGTTTCCTGCTTGTCACTGTTTAAATGCTTTTTCCACAAGCGGTGTTCAAAAGAAATATCCAGATGCATCCCGCCCATTCTTGAACCTATCCGTAATACCCGTACCTCAACTCGAGCACACGGGTCTACCATTAAACCTATCTTCAGACGTACTAACCAATTCAGATATTCCTTCTTTAGCCGCACTATAGTTTTGTGGAATGAATTGCCCGTTTCCGCATTTGTATCATCTGCAGTCATCTAAGACACACGTACATAGACATTTCATCTTTTCCTCTCCCTAACTTTCTAACGCCAACGCTGTGTACATTATAAAAAAAAACATTGCATTTGCCTGCCGTAGGACTGGGAGATTTTATCGCTTGGTGGCAAAAGCGAAGCAAAAACAAATAAAATCTTAGCTTGGAAAAGGCAGAGCGAAACACTTTTCCATTTTAAAGAAAAGATTCGACCACTTGCTCACTTAGCTCAAGCTGCTTTGAATACATATGATCTTGTATTTAACAAACTAATTCGCTACTACAAATTATTTCACAGTTTTGATATTTACGGACCACCTAAAATACAAATTTTGTTTTAATTTTTTTTGGTTGCGATTCGCTCTTACAATTGACGTTGCTTTGGACCCTAATTTTACTTGCAATCGACCTTCTTATGTACTGTCATTGTTATTTAAACGGAAAAAAATGTCCTTACAAGTTTCAAGTCTTAGAAACCAAAACCAAAAAGGATTAAAACTTCCTCAAATTTTTTGGATATCTTTTTTACGGACCAAGTTTATTACTCATAGAATATTCATCTTAACTGCAGTAATGGGATAATAATTACTTAGCAAGATTGGAAACGACCGTTGGCTTTCATCCTCTCAAATGATTTATTAGCATCGTATTTCCTGTGAATATAGTAAAATCAAAATTATTTTTAAATTTTGGCAGTTTGGAGCACACTTACTTATAGAATTCTGCATAGGCTTCCTTCCTTGGGTTGTTAATTAGAAGTTTGTATGCTACAGTGACGGCGGTGGTAAGCGCAAAAGCGACTATTAAGTTTTTCTTGATTGTAGCACCATGGAGTCCCCTTAACATGGGCTTAGCAGCGCTAACAGATTCTGCTGGAGTGCTGGACATATTGCAATCTCTGAAAAATGGTAATATGCAAAATTTTACCTTGGGTTACGTAATGTTTTCAACAATTTTTGGAGGAGAAAATAATTATTTAAATATTTCATGTATATTTATGATTGGAAATATACCGAAACAAATGTTTTAATTTTAAAATATATATTTTCTCACGTCTTGAAAGAAGATCGAAAACCACAAACCTTTAGAAATTAATGCATGAATATCAAACCGATACGAAACGAACGAACGAAAAATTTTCGTATCACGTATGTCAAATAGAATAACTTCGATGTTCGAAAAATATTTACCCCTTGCGGAATTCCAAGAGATACGGTGTTATCACATTCAAAACAAACTTACACACTATACAATTGTTTAAGTAAAGATTTAAATGCAATTAGTTATAAATAAATAAAATGAAATTAATACAAAAACTACGCTTAGAATACAAATGTTAAAATTAACAAGGTATTATAAATTTTATTGAAGTTTTTAAAAATTCATTTGGATGTGTTTTGAAGTAAAACACAAGATACACCGTACGCATCGTACGTTTTGCTCCGTTTTTTAATTTACATATTTGTAGTAGTTTTTTTACTGTGGTATCGATTTGCGTCATAGTATGGTTATAAAAATTGTGGACGCAAAACGAAACAATGCAATTTGAAAAACATTTTCTTGTATATTCCTACACAATTCGTTGAAGATTGGTTCCAAAGTTTATAAAAAAGATATGATGTGATGCAAATGGAAGCAAATTTCCCCATACTATTCAATACTTTTGGTAGTAGATTCGTTCCATAGATGATCAATTTTTTTTTCATTAAAAAAGTCTCAAGTAAGGTATTAAAAATAAAATAAAGTTATAAGGAACACAAGTTAACTCTTTTAGCTAACATTTCACTTTGCTTCAATTCAATTAAGGCATTAAAAATAACATAAAATTATAAGGAATATAAGTTAACTTTTTTTTTTTGCTAACATTTCATTTTGTTTCAATTCAATTAAATTTGTCCGTCCAGATAAAACTTCTTTTTCGCTCTCAATCAAATATTCAGCCTTTTCAAATTCGTCTTCGATTTCCTGACGAACAACAGCTAATTTAAAAAAATTAGTTATGGTTGATTGCATATTTGTGGATGGCAATTTGTATGTTGATACATCTTCATCTATTTTTTTCATCGTAGAACTTCGCTGCTGGTCTGAATCGTTTTCCGTTAAAAGTTCAATGGCCTCGTCTGTCAAGGAAAACGCATTGGATAGATCTTTTTTGTTTAATCTGTGTTTAAAATCTAAATTTCTAAATAATAGTAATATTTTTGTAGCGACGCAAATCGAGGAAACAACGCAAACCGTATTTTATTTTCTTTTTGAGGAAACTTATATAATGCAAACTATTTTGTGATTTAAAATATTTAAATTCGAAATTTCACAATTTAAATATATAGCAGCATTTTGTTAGATACAAAGTCAAGCAAAAAGGTGCCAGACGTTACGCCAAAAATCCGATGCATTCAGTGTATTTCGATAAATGCGTCAAAAAATGGATTTGTAGATTCTGAGGCACAACGTGTTCATTCTATATCTTAAAATTTTGATTATTTTTTCTGACAATATTTTAAAATAATATAATATTTAATACCTGAATATAAAAATAAATAAGTGTGTTGGAAACTAAGATAATTGAACACATCCACATAATCCAAATACACAAAAACCAAAATATAAACAACAATAGCTGTATTTTATTTGCCGAGGAATAAGGAATTACAACAACAATTGCACTATCTTATTTATTCCTTCTTTAGAATAAGAAAACCTGCTGTTTTGCTGGTTTTGACATTCGAATTCCTTATTCGTCGGCATATAAAATACGCCTAATATTAAGATTTCCGTACGAGTTTTTCACAGTTTTTTATAGCAACTGTGACATAAGAAAATCTTTATTAATTTTGTTATAAGAATCAATAATTTCTTGCAAGTTCATAGTTGTCCCCCCGATTAATTCCCCGAAGAGAAAAATAATTAAGCCTTGTGGAATCTAAAATAATTGAACGCATCCACATAATCCAATATATATAACCCAAAATGTAATCCACAATATTTAGCTTTCTGTACCAGTTTTTCCAAATTTTTTATAGCAATTTTGATATAAGAAAATCTTTAGAATTTGTTTTGTTATAGGTCCAACCTCATAAAAGTAAAATATTTATTTTTTATTTATTATTAGTACAAAATATGATGTAAGAATACTATATCTACTTTTGTTATTCAGTTTACTTGTTTTTATATTTTTTGTGAATAAAATAACTTTTATATTTTCTCTTTTGCAAAAGAAATCTGCTTTAGTGCGGCCATTTCACTTTTGTGATACACGATTTTTAAAATGGAAATTTATATTCCGTAAAATCATGAATAAAAACTTCATTAAATGGGTAATAAATAAATAATAGTAACAAAACTTTTATTTTTACATTGTATTTTTTGGTTATATTTGTAAAATTAGGTTTTTGAGGTAGGAGCTGTATCATATTTTAACCAATCTTAAATTTAAAGCGCTTTCGATTTGCTGTGTATAGTGAAGGTTTGTTGTCCCATTTCGACAGCGTTATCGACGAAAACCAGAGAACGCTGTAGAATTGGGCCGTTAATTACTTGTAGCTTTCTTGCTACTAAATAGTTGTGCCAGTTTATAACCCGAGGAGTAAAATAAATTAGCCCTGTGGAATTTAAATTTATTGAACACATCCACAATGTAATCCACAATATACAGAATTCCGTACAAACCATTGAATGAATGCAAATAATATCCACATTACTGGAACAATTACATAAATGACCTGGAATGGTAAAATAATATGCCCAGAGACATAATCCATTGGAAGTATTGGAACGCATGCCGTTTCGTTTTTCTCAGAGGAGTTTAATGCAAATGGCGGTTGTTATTGTTCGTGGTCAAAATTTGTAAAAGTACAATTTTTCATAAACTGTGTGCACATTCGCTTTAATTTCGAAAAAAATTTACCGAAAAAGTGTGTATTAATTGAATACGGATTGAAATTCACAGTTCGTTTGCGGAAAATCTATGAATTAAAAACAATATTTTACGAAGAGGAATCGACGACAATCATGTCCTCCGTTGCTGCTTCACTGTGCTCGCTACTCCTATTAATTATGTATGTACATACATAATAAATGAAAAGTGCTAGATGATTGCTTGATTTTGGTCGTAATTGTGGTCGTGGACTAGTCAGAAAGAGTCTTCCTTAATCAAGGCAGCAAAATTGAATAAAAATGTGAAGAATTATAGATGAAATGTTTAAAATAATTTTATTATTTTATTAGTTCGTGTGAAAGAATTGTGAATGAACAGCAGCGGGTACAGTGTATGTGATAGTGTACAACTCTAAATCTTGGAGGCAATTTGATATCTTGTACATTTACTGTGCCGTGTGACTTCCCAACTACTTCAGTGCATTTTTATGTTGGCACCAGAAATGATAAAAGAAATTCTTTCCTTTTGCTTTATTTGTCAGTGGTTTTATTAATGTATTTAATGTGTAAGTGGAGTGTGAATTTCTTTTGATCCTGCTGACAGCTCCACCACTGTGCATTTGGAAAGTTGGAAAGCAAAAAATGGTCAGAAGTCTCACAAAATAATGTTAAAACGAAAAGCAGAAACAATTTTCTCAAATTGAAAACATAATTAGGTGTTTTCTTATTAAATTTATATGCAATTCGTTTTAAAAATTATCTTCTTGGTTTCTCAAATCAATTTTTAAATAAGGAAACGATAAACAAATCATCAAAAATACTAGAAAACGAGACGAGAATCATCAATCTTTTAATGAGGCGGCTGTGTTTTTGAAATTTTGTTCGAAAATTAATCTCTGTCGAGTGTAAATTTTCGTGTGATGATATGCAACTTAAACAGGTAAGAACGAAAATAGCTTTTTATATAAAAAAAAATTTGTATGGTGTTGATTGGAAGTCTTTCCAATTTTAGGATTTGTTGATTTATTTTTTATTAGAGAGAAATAAATATTTTTTGTGCCTAAGAATTTAATCTCTATAAAGTAAAATTAAATTTTACTGGAATAAATTTGTAGCTTGCACCTTTGGCACCATCAACGGCGCACCTCCTTGGACAGTCAGAGTCAAACCATGGTTGTGATTTGTGAAGTAGATTTTAATGGTCACTTCCACTTGGCTAGATTGGTTGACGGTTGTTGTTGGCCTACTCACTCGTTCGCTCGTTAACTGTACCTGTCACATATTTTCTGTCCATCCCTCGCATTGTGTTATCTATTTCATGCCCAAGACAAGTCACACAATCGTAAACATGCTTAGCAAGAAATAAACCAAAATGGCGGTGGTGTGAATAACACGAAATCTACTACATTTTAAAAATTTTAAAAACATTTGGTTATTAATAATTTACGTTTTATTCTTTATATTTACTTTAAATTTTATTTATACTTGGTCTTGAAATACTACTTTAATCATGTTTCAATATAAATATCTTTCTCTTTCACTCGCACCTTAGGGAAGCATCATAGAACACATCTCCACTAGAAATGTCAAAAATATTTTGGAATTTTACGTTTGAAATTCTTATAGCTTTATGTAGTATTTTAAATATTTTCATAATTAAGCTTAAATAATAATTATATAAGTTAGAGTAATATTAGCTAAGTAGCACTCAAAAGCAAATAAAATAAAGACCCCAACCGATGATTAGAAAAAATTACAAAGCTTTTTATAAAAATATATACCTTTTATGTAGTTTTTTATTTTTAACTTCTTTCCATTTGTTGGGAAAAAAGGAAACAATTTTTCACAATTCCACATGAGTACATTTTCATTTTACTTAAAAACAAAGCAAATAGGTGCTTTCAACTATTCTTAAGTCTTAAGCTTCAAGTTTATCCATTGCGAAAGCGCCATTAGGCAACAATGTAGGTATTTATTGTATTTATTTTATTCTGTTCTTTCTATGTTTTTATCATCTATCATTTTAAAACTATAAATTAAAGTAAAAGATAATATGCAGGACCTTTCCTTATTTGTTGTTACAGTATCGGTATCGGTACCGTTGAGTGCGGTGTGTCATCCGAACTGAATAAATTGAGCTTAATCCCACCGACAAATCAGGAAACAACCTCAAACTGACATTTTCTTTGGCCAACTGTACCAATAATTTGACTGAGCGGTGATATTTATGCAAGTAAATGTAAAAAAATCATAATCAAAATTATAATCTGACAAGACTTTCGAAAGTGATTTTTTCACAGTATTGATACTCTGATATCTCAGAGATATCAAATCTCTTATATTGATGCAACATATGGAAGTTGCAGATAAAATTCTGCACGAATGAAATTTCATTCCAAGCTAGAGGGCTGAGCTGTAAGATCTGTATAAAAAAAATCGAAACAAAACGCCATTGACAACATGTTCGAATTCAACATAAACCGGACCTTTTTCACTTATGGCTTTCGATTTTCAGGGTATAGTTAAGATTTCTCTCACGTTGTTTTGCTTTGACGTTCTATCTGCAAACTGTACCCGGGATATGGTTTGATTTTGCGTTTATTTGCAATTTTTTTTAACCGCCACTGTAACTTTGATCAGCAAAATAGTGAAGAGAGAGCAAGCAGACTAATTTCTCAGTTTGTTTTTGTTTTTGACATTTCAGTGACGACGACGATTTAAAAACATTGTGTACCAAAAATTATTTTAAAAGTGTATATAATAAATAAATATTTTAATATTGAATGAAAAGTTTTGTTTTGGCGTTCTATTTGCAAAGCATTTACCACGAAAACCCTGTCACTTTGACAGCTTACCTGTGGGCAAGGTTTGAGCAAATAGAAAGATGCACTACTCTACATTACCGTCCTCTCACAAACTTAAGACAAAAATGTATGGATTTTGGTTTTGACAAAAAAATTTCTGCTCGTTATATTGGTAGATGTTAGTGCTTAAGTTTACAAAATTTTATGTCGAGTTTTTTTTTTGTTTTAGCAATCTGCGGTGGAGCGTAGATTTTTTCTCGAAAAAACGAACACGAAAGCCGAGAATCTTTTGTTTACATTGTTTTGTTGCATGTGTGTGTGATGTGTTTTACCTAAACCAAATGACATCAGTTGTTGGTGTTAGTAAAAGAGGGGTAAATCTCCCAAAATATCAAGATCTGTTTGAGGGGAGATCCAATCTACCGTAGATTGGTTTTTGGAATAAACTAACAAGTTGACAGCCAAAAAAGCACTCTACGGCAGATTTTTTTTTTTAAAAAAAACTCGACATTAAAGAAATACAGAATGAAGTTCGAAACATTTCCAAATTCTTCTTCTTCTTAAATCCTTTCACCCCTCGGTGGGCATAGGGCTTCAACATCGCCTACGCGCTATCTTGTTCTGTTTTTTGTAAATCGTTTCATTCATTCATTCACACTCAATTCATTCCCAAGGACCCTGCTTCCTCCTCGAATGTCCTGCGCCACGTTCTCCTAGGGCTTCCCGCTGTTCTACCTGCGTGGGTGAGCGTATATTCGCAATGGAGTTGTCGTCGCGCCGTAGTGTGTGTCCAATTCATTCCCACTTTCTTCGCACAATAACATCTATAGGTTCCTGGTCCATTCTTCGATGATATTCGTCGTTGGATATACGTTGGATATATTAGGCCAGAAGATCCTCATTTCAAAATTGATGTGAAATATGTGTAGGTTTTTTAAATGCCGTTTTCCATTTTGCCTTCTGGAGTACAATGGAGTAGATGAAAATAAAAATGCATAATTTTTAATAATTTATCTCAATCCCATTTTACAATTATTGTTAGAAAGTCATTGCAAAATTAAAAATATTTATTAAAAAAAATAATATAATAAATGATGGAAACGGTGGAGACTTTTTGCGGGAGCCCAGGATCGGACCCCGGTTGTAGAGCCAAATATGATGATGACTATTTCAATGCATATATTTTAAACCCATTGTGCGAGCGCATTTGCAATATTGTTAAAGCTGTCATTGTAGAAATTACATAGTCGTTAACAACCATATTGTTTTAAGTGTCAAAAGAAGAGTGACAACTAATGGAAAAACTTAATACTTAAGACTTACAAGATTGCATGGATTTCCAACATAACGAGCAGAATTTTTTTTTGTTAAAACCAAAATCCATACAATCTTGTAAGGGTGCTATCACAATGAAAATGTATGGATTTTCGTTTTGAAAAAAAATCTGCTTGTTTGGTGGTAAATCTTAGGTCTTAAGTTTACAAACTTTTGAAGAAATACAGAATAAAGTTCGCAACATTTTGGAACGGATGTGAAATATTTCTTTTGTTGTTGTTAAGTCTTCAATATACTAACAATGAAGCTTGTCACAATTTGATATTTTGCTGTATTAATTGTTCGAGCTCTTCTAAGGTTTAAGTCTTAAGTTTTTCATTGTGAGAGCACGGTAAGTCCTAAATATCAAGTTTTTTCATTGTGATAGTGCCCTGATTAAAAAAAAACTTAAAAGTTTATTTCCTTTTTACTAAGATTTCTATCAACATAACAAGCAAACACTTTTTTTGGTCAAAACCAAAATCCATAAAATCCTTTAAATCTTACGTATTAAGTTTTTCATTGTGAGAGCTCCATAAGTCTTAAGTATTAAATTTTTCAATTGTGATAGCGCCCTCACTTAAAAAACATTTAAAAAAGCTCGTTAGCTTTTGTCCTAAAATTTCTACCAACATAACAAAACAAAAAATTTGTTTTGTCAAAACCAAAAACTATGGGCGCCCTGACAATGAAAAACTTAAGACTTAACAGTAACAGAAATATATGGATTTTTTTGACAAAAAAAATTCTGCTCGTTATGTTGGTAGATCTTAGTTTTTAAGTTTATAAACTTTTGAAGAAATACAGAATGAAGTTAGTAACATTTTGAAACGGATGTGAAATATTTCTTTTTTTTTGTTATGTCTTAAATATACGAACAATGAAGCTTGTCACAATTTGAAACTGCTGTCACAACCTAAAACTTTATGTATTTACTGTGCGAGTTCTACTAGGGTTTAAAGTCTTAGTTTTTCATTTTGAGAGCAGGGTATCTTGTAAGTTTTGAGTTTTGAGTTTTTCTATTGTGAGAGCTCTGTGGGCGGTTTCTTTAAGTTGTATATCGAATTCTCAAGGCCAAAAATTAAGTTTATAAATAAAATCCACTTATTTTTATGGTATTTTTTTTTAAAACGTATATTAGCACATTTGTTCTAACAAAGGTAGCAATCCTTATATTTGAATGTTCGTTTCGTTCGTTTGCTATATGATTTTGAATTTTGTTGCAAACTTACAATTCCGTAAAATTTTTAATAGAAGATAAAAAATGAAGTATTGAAGCATTTTAGTAAAAAAAAATGCATGACCTTATTCTAATATACCTGCGAATTTTTGTATGTATATTCCATTTTATACATTTCTTTATCTTTTTTAATCATTCAGTTTTTTTTAATAACTATATTTATATATATATATGTAATTGTCTTCAGATTGAACCGTGGAACAGTGTGCGGATAACATTGTCAATTCCAAAAGATGCAGCACAAAAGCTTCGTCAGTTGGCATCGGAGGGCAGCGCGGCATTGCGTGCCCTCGGAATTTTATCCGTACAGTTAGATGGCGATTCTGTGATATCATTAAAGCTAGCAGGACAAGATATTGTCCTGCGAACGACAGGTAAATAATATATATTCATATACAAAAAGTTGACGTGTTTAATGATTTCCTTTCTTAATTACAGAAAATACCGGATTATCGCAAGAGGCTGGACCCTCAACTTCTGGCTATCGTGGTGGTAACAATAATGGTGACCTAAATGATCTTACTAGATTGCTTGCAAATCCAATGCAAGCAGTAGTTAGGGGTTCGTCAACATCGGCTGTTGTTGGGACATCTTCCTCAACTTATCATCGAATACAGCGGTCTACCAATCTAATTGCTACGGATAATGCGGGATTGTTGTTGCAGCAGCAGCAGCAGCAACATCACCATCAACAACAAAATCCAGCGCATCATATGCAGCAGCAGACGCAGCAGCAGCATCAGCAGAATCAGCAACAACATATACACCAACAGCAGCAGTCGTTGCAGAATGCAAAACGTGTGACTGTTGGTGGTGGTGGAAGCATAATATCTAGTAGTAATATCAGCGGTAATGTGGTGGCTACAGCGACGGGGCAAACAGGGTTGCTTACAAAGAATGCTGCTTCACAGGATTTCGAAACCCCTCTAGTATTTAAATCGCCGAATATGGTGTGCCCAATGGATGGAAAGCTACCAGTAGCACCTCCAATTAATGCCGTCGAAAGAAGGGAATTCCCATTTGAGAGTATGACACAGGCACGAGTCTTACAACGGCGTGAAAATGCAACAGCCGGAGTTTCGTCTGCCATAACTAACAATCAAATACAGTCGATGATTCCTGTTCAATCAGCGGCAGGAGTTGCAGCTTCAGTAGTAGGACCGGGATCAGTAAGTGGAATGGGTAATCAGCAACTTTCACAGCAACCGCAGTTAATCAACAGCATGGGCTCGCCGCCAGTTGTGCTAGCCCCGCCATCACAGCCACCCAACGCAATGGCGGCTGTTCACGCTGTTAATGCCCTCAAAGTCAAGAGCCCACTAAACGAGTTATCCTTGACTAAATCACAGTTTTTGCAACCACCGCCGCCGCCTTATCCCAGTGCGATTGGTTCCGCCACAGTGAGTGCAAAGCCAGTCGTTCAAATGCAAAACTATATACCAAGCAATGCCACTAATAATATTGCAATATCATCGCCATTGTTAGTGAACTTGCTTCAAAGCGATGGATCTGTGGGGAATCAAATCAAAGCGATATCAGCTGCTCCTTCACCATCATCGGCGGGAGCATCACCCGTGACGATGGCAATTGGTTCCCCTCAACAACACCTGGTTATGAATCCGCCGCAGCAGCAGCCGCCACAACCGCAACTTCAACATTCACTTACATCTGTCAGTACTCTTGCCAACATGAGTCCAAATTCAAGCATTAATCGACAAATGTTAGTGAATTCGCCGCTGAGACAAAACAACTCGAATGCGACGTGCAATATTGGTGCAGCTGATCTTGGTCCGAACAGCATTTTGCTGCATGGAATTAGTCCGTCAGATAATGGGCTTAGTTCTTCTTCAATTGGTGTGCCTTCTTCGCAATTGATAAATCATTCGTTGAGAAATCTCAATCAACAAATGCTCAGTTCGCCTTCTCCGATAATAGATGGCAGCAATGTAAATGGAATTCACATACGTCAGGGAAATCTGACTGGTGCATCTCCACTGCATTCTCAATCACAAACGCCACCGGGAATTAATAGTATATTTAGTCAGCAACAGCAGCAGCAGCAGCAGCAGCAGCAGCAACAACAACAACAACAACAGCGATTTCAATTGCAACAGCAGTTGTCGCCACAGCAATCAGCTCTTTTGCGCCAGCAACAGCTGCAACGGCAACAGAGTCCTATGATGATAAGTGGTGGGCCGGCGGGAGCATTACAGCAGAGCAGATATATTAATCACCAGCATAACCAACAGTTACAACAACAGAAACCGCCTCAGTCGCCACAGCAGTTGCAGACAAATCAACTATTGCAAGGTGGCATTAGCCAGAGGCAAGTGCGGCCAACAATTATGCAGCAAAGGGCACAGCCGCAGCCGCACCAATCTCCACAGTATATTGCTCATTCACATCAGACATTGCAGAATAGTATAGTAGCTACTAGCATGCCGTCACCATCATCCAGTCAACATTCGATGCCAAGCCCCCTTATGCCTTCACAGCTTTTGTCGCCATCGAGTGATATTGGAAAACATACTCCAAAGCAACATATTTTGCATTCACTAACACCTGCACAATCACCACACCTAAATCAGCAGCAGCAGCAGCAACAACAACAACAACAACAACAGCAGGCGCACCACCATTCTAATAACCTTACTCACCAACAACTTCACCAGCATCAACAACAATTTCAGCAACAGCAACATATTCAGCATCAGCAGCAATTACAGCAGCATCATATTCAGCACCAACTTCAGCACCAACAACAGCAACAAATAATTCAGCAATCATCACATGTACCTCACTTAGCACCTCATTCATTGATGCAATCTCTGCAGCAGCAACAACCAACACAACCACCACCACCACCATCGCCATCACCTGCAACTCTATTGCCTCATGGTAGTGGATCCATGGTTTGTAGTACGACGGCAGGACCCAATACAAATTTTGGGTTGCCGCCACCGAATTACAATCAATCACGATGGTCATTTAAACCAATGGATTCGGCGACAAAGAGCAGCTTTCAAGAATTCACCCGATATCAAATGCAATATAATTTGCAGCAACAACAAATCAATCAGCTGTCAACCACGCCTAACGATTCCGTTGCTGCAGTGTCTTCACTTCTTGATAGCAATATTGATTCTACGGTCAGCGCCTGTGATGGTATCGACAAGCAAATTGATCCGCTCATCTCGCTATCGGATCTTGACGAACTCACTAAAAACGATTTGGACTCGTTGTTGCCGACTCTAGGCTGTGATCTCGATTCGACGCTTAGTCTGGATGACAAAAACGAGCTTGAGTCGTTGCTGCAAGACGCCAAGGACCTTGATCTTGATTTAATCGAACAGAGCCTCCCTGTAGGCGTGACGTCGACACTTCTCGAGAGTTCTCTTAATTCTGCTGCTGCCTGCACACCTGCTGCCAATTCGATTATAGCTGCGAATCATGTGGCTTCAACGGCAATAATTCCACAAATGCACACCACTCAGCAAATGCAGATGCAACAAATGCCACATCTTCAACAACAACAACAACATCAACAAACAATGCTACTACAACAGTTGCCCCAACGTAACCCCCCACAGCTAAAACTATATTCACAGCAGCAGGCAATTAACAGCAATAATAACATAAACTTAAATCAACACGTCATCAACTTGCGAACAGCGCAACCGACGAAAACAGTAAGTGGACATCAACATTATCAACATCACATGACATCCAATCAGTTCAATATTTCTGGCAGCATGAATGTTATGACAAATCCCTTACATGCAAATACAGTCGCTTCGACAACATCTTCAGCATCTTTGACAAATCAACAATATTTAATTAATCCGCTGACTGGCGAACTAGAGCCGATTCCAAGTGATGACAGTGAGACGGAAGCCGAGCAAGAAGTACAAAATTCAATGCTCTTTTCCGGCTTGCCTGACACAGATCTTACGAATTCCCTTTACTCGGACGACGAAGATAATTCATGTAGTACAGCTATATCGAAAGCCTCTGAACACAGCGACACAGAACGATCAAGAGATTCGCAGGCTTCAAACAAGTCTCGTGGTAATTCTAAGAATGATAAGAGATCTATGGCAATATCAGCGATGGCCGCGGCAACGGCTGCTGCCGCCTTAGCAGCAAATAAGAAGGATAACGGAGTGTGCAATAAAACGTTGTTGACGGAAACGCCCGTTCGCCAGAACAGCAATAATAATATATATAATACGGTGGGGAGTGTCGTTTCAACTGTGGCTAGCGTTGGTAGTACAAGTATTAGCAAGAAACCTAAGCATACGCTGCTGCGAGAGAAGCTGCAGCAGGGAATCCGTGAGAAAAGTCGCGTGACAAAGCAACCACGTGAAAAGAAGGAGCGCGCTAAGTCCGGTGCTACAAAAGCTGTGACGGGGACCGGTGCCACGCCCACGCTTGACAAGAGCTCCTCGTCATCGGCGCCCAATGAGAAAATTAAACTGCGCTTAAAATTGGAAAAGTCTGAGCCGGTTTCGCCGGCCTACAAGGTTGATGTTAGTTTTGTTCCGTCACCAAAACGTTCTGAGTTTGCAACGACGACTTCATCGACGACCACAAACGAAACAACACTGGCTAACGTAGATACTAATTATTTATCTTCGAGTTTGCCTTTAACGCAACAACAGAGAGCGGGAAATTCTCTATCGATCGGCACTAGCCCAGGAGCTCCTTTGGCCTATTATCAGCATCTCCAACACAATCAGCCACAGCTGCAGCAGCAACAACATCAACAACACCAACACCACCAACAACAACACCTGCAGCCACAGCAGCAACAGCAAAGCTTACCACCCGGAGCATCACTTGGAAACAATATGAACAGCTTATCGCATTCAACAAGCGGTGAAGAACCACGGGTGCCTCCACTACATATTAGTTTACGGGGCAAAAACTCAATCATTATCAAGAATAGTCGAAAAGATCGTAAAAAATCTCAAAGCGGTGGGGAAGAAGACGACGCCACCAAACGAAATCAGCTTAAAAGGAACTACGTAATGTTAGAAGACGTCACCGCATTCCCACAGCATTTGGCCTTTGATTCCTCTGCCTGCGAGTCGTTAAGTAAACAGTCTAAAATGCAACACTACAATGGTGAGGAGTACCCATCGATGGCGGAATCCAGTAAAAATAACGCAGGTGCCACAGGCAAGAATGGTTTAAACCTACAAGCTACACAAACACATGCTGATGTTAAGCGATTGCAACGACTGCCGACGCGACCATTTTTGCCGCCACAGAATGCTTTTACATCTGCGCCTTTGCCCACAGAAACATCTTGTGTGGGAAACGATCTGCGTTCGGCGAACATAAGTGAAAGTCCAATTGGATCTACAAATATTGGCACATTACCGCAATCTTCGTCTCTTTCAAAAAATCCCAAAGTCTCTAATAGTAGCAACAATAATAACACTAATAGCAATATTAATAATAATAATAACCACAATAACAACAGTAATAATAGCAATATCAATACTTCAATGTTTCAGTCCGTTCGTTGTACGACGGTTAAAAGTATAAAAAATCCGTTTGGCGGTGGTAAGCCACTGGCAAAAATCCACAAACCACTGTCGTATGCGGCAGTGCAGCACCAACAGAAGCAATGCAACACGATAGGAGGACAGCCAATGCCGGCCCAAAAAAGTGTCGAAGTGCCGTCGCCGGTTAAATGCGAACTTTTTAAGCAGAAATTGTTGGAAAATCAGCAACAACCCAAAGCCGAGGAAACAAATTCTCTTGAGCAACAGCAGCATAAAGGACCGATTTCAAGATCACCGCCCGCAACGACAAAGCACCACTACCACCCCGTAGAAAACGTCTTTTCGGAGCGAAAATCTGAAATTATAGCAAAAGATTGTGATAATATCGACAGTAAAGCCGATGCTAAACTTGTGGATTGTGAATTAAACATTGAAGAGCAGGTTATTGTTGTCAATCAGTTGGAAAAATTAGAGGCTAATAACAGCACAGCGGCAATAGTACCGCAAGCAATAACCAGTGTTGTAGGCGGAGGCATAGGAGGACCACTAAGTGCAGTGGTACGAAACTCACCTGGTTTGCAGGCACATGGTGGCGGTGAAGACAGCGGCATTGAATCTATGGATGCCTTGTCAGAGAAGAGTCCGCACCAATCTTGTAGTCCAGCGCAACTACCGGAAACTTTAGTTCAGATGCCGTTGCAGCAGCAGAAAAAACTATCTGCCATTCAAGTCGTCACCGTAATTAATAGTATCAGTAGCACAAGTACTAGCACCTCCTCCCCTATTAGCAGCAGCAGCAGCAGTAGTAGTAGTAGTAGTAGTAGTAGTAGCAGTAGTAACAACTGCACAACGACATCACCAATCACAATTCCGAGCAGCAATTCTGTAATTGCTAGCGCACAAGCAAGTTCTTCTAAAGATGATCATGATGAAGCTGTGTCAACAAATATCAATGACATTGAAGAAGCTTTAGCTAAAATGGAGGGCTTGAACTCGTATCTGTTTCCGACTGCGGATGCTTTGGATGAGCTTAATAAGAATTATAATGGGGAACAAACACTGAATGATGATCTCATAAAAAATCTTACAGAAGAAAAATGTTCCGAAAGTATTTCTTCCCCTCCTGTTCTGTCGCTGCCATCGAAGAAAAGCAAAGAGGTGCCACCAGAAATAATCTCTGAGCCGTCTGTTGTGCCAACGGACATGGCGCCAGATAAGAAAAACTATGAAATAAATGAAAGTAGCAATATTCCAATTATGGCGGCCGAGGTGAAAACGATTGTAGCTGAGAAAACGGAAGCTGTAAGATGTGAAGCGAACCCCAGTGAGAGTACAGCAATAGAAGCTAATAATTCAGAGAATCAGTTGCAGTTAAGCAGCAAAGTGGTTGCCTCCACCTCTGACGTTCAGCTACAGCAACAGCAACAGCAGCAACAAGATGTTCTGACTCCCATTTCGATTGAGATACCAAGCCATCCTGACTCAGAGTCTCCCCGTATACGAACACGAGCAAGTAGCAAGTTGGAGAGTCCGATGGAAGTAACTCTAAAGCAGAGTCTACCAACAGTTGAAAGCAATGAATCATCTATAACTCCGATTCCGGCAGCACCAGCAATTTTGCATAAGCAAATCTCTAAAGTAAACCAAGATCGCATAAGTCCAAAATTGAATACAGTTAAAAGTAGTAATAATAACAACAGTAGTACCAGCCAACCGCAGTCAACGGGATTTCCAATTAGCACACCAGATGCAGCCAATATCAGTGCAGATCATAGCGTATATATGGCGAAGCGTAAGCGACAAGAGTCTGAGAGTTCCGAGCAATGCGGAGCAAGTGGAATTGTTATTGGCATCGATTCGCCGAAAGAAATCAGTCTGTCAAACAATAATAACAACAACAGCAGCACAAAGCGTCCACGCACTGGTAGTTTTAGTGTACCCACAAATAACTCGCTAGAGTCGCCCCATAATTGCAATAGTAAATCGATGTTACATTCATCGAAAAAATCCTCTCCAACTGTAGCGTCCAATGCTGCACAAGATGTTGACGCTACAAATGAATCGGTTTCAGTTGGTAAAGCTATAAATAAAAACGACGAATCGTCCGATTCCGATGAGCCTCTAATCGAAGTGGCTGGCAAAGTGCGTAGTTCTAAGGTAGCAGCTGCTACAGCAACTGTCCATAAGCATGCCACATCGACCCATTTTAACAGCTCCTCGTCCAATGCGGAAACCACGCCAGCCTCGATTGGCACAGAAAAGGTGCTGCGAAACAACCGGGTGACACATTCTCATAACAGTAAGTAATAAAGCCTATATTAAAAAACTGAACTTGAAAGTTAAATCGAAAACATTCGTTCTAATTATTCTTAGGAATATCGCATGGTAGCGGCAATAATGCGACTAACGGTGGAACGCATGCTGGGAATGCACAAGCGCCGGTGAAGAATGTAAAAAATTCTGCAAGTTCGCACAGTTCGAATTCTATGCTGTCGACTGTCCATGTCGTTAGTGGTAATGGCAATAACAACAGCTCCCACTCCAATGCAAACAACGGTAGTCAGAGCACAATATCTGAGACGATGACAACGCCAACAGCTGTCCATGCTACAAGAGGAGCCACAATGAACCACACCAGTCACAACAATAACAGCAACGCTACGCCCGCTTCTGCCGCAGCTACCACCAACACCACCGCAACTACGATTCAATCAAGCAGTCCAACTGATGAGAAAATTGGAACACGTCGCAGTGTACGCGCAAGCGCTGCAGCCAATAAAATAATCTACAGCCGGGGAAACGCAGCAGCGGCGGCAGCTGCAGCTTTAGAACAGAAATCTGCTTCAGCAAAGACATCCAGTGCGGAAAGTGTTGCAGAAGCAAGGCGAAAAACTAGAAGTGCAGGTGGGTCTAACGTGTTCTGGTAAATATAATAGATAAAAGTAGACCTACCTTCTGTAAATAATCAAAAAATTTAAAAAACTTCCATAAATTTAATGGCGGCATGGCGGCATGAGTAATGAGTACTTTTTTAGGACATTTTTTTACAAGTCATTAAAAAGAATTCATAAACTTTATTTAAGTTACATTTAAATGAATACAGTAATGCAACTATTTTCTTGTAGCGACCAACCAATAATGATACAAGACATTTTTTCTTCAAATTTATTTTTAATTTTCTACATAGTCTCCTTGTGAGTCTACTCACTTCTCCCAGCGATGCTCTCATCTTTTTAACCCGTACAAGTAGAACTCGGCGTCCTCTTTGCAAAATAATTGTTAACGAAGGCCTCTTCAATGTACGAAAATCTCTGCCGCCCGAGGGCAACTTTAAGCTTATGGAACAGAAAGAAGTCGCTTTGTGCTAGATTGGTTAGGAGGGTGGTAAAGCAGTTCAAACCGTAATTCGTGGAATTTCGCCATGGCAATCGCTTTGGTGGGTGAGGTGAGACAATGGTCTTAGTGAAACAACCTTTTTTGTGCAAACGTGGCAGTTTTTCCGCAATTTCTGCCTTTTATCTTCTCATGTAATGATTTTCGTTTTTAAGATTATCGATTAAGATTACTCCATTAATATCCCAAAAAACAGTCTCCATTAATTTTCCAGGCCAGCCTTTTTTGGAGTCGATTCCCCCGCAGCCCCCCACAGCTACTCAAGCTTGATTCTTAATGAAATTTTCTGACAAACACATTATTTGGAAATATTCATAGCCTCGGCTATCCCTCTCACTTTAATTCTACGGTCATCTAGCATCATTTGGTGAACGTTTGGACGTTCATCGTTTCTCAAGTTGGTACCGCCACGTTTAAATGCCGCTGCCTGAAATTTTGCGGTGGTAAATAATGGTTCAGAGTGCTTGTGGCTTGTGCACAGCGTACAAACTCGTCTTTGATTTGCGTATGCGTATTGCCTTTCATTTTCCCAAAAACACTCACATCGACTCACTCAAACGATTTTCAAACACAACTGCGCGTCCAAAATGACTGCAGTTTTGGTGAGTACCTTTCAAAAGATGCGTAAATGCATTCTCTAGCTTTTGTTGACAAGTGTTTTATGTTCAGGTCGGAAATTTTTCAGACTACCATCGTATTGCGCTAAAATCTATTACTGCCAACGTCATAGTTATACTGATTAATTGTCAGTTTATGCAATACTCTGAATCACAAGAAATCCCTGTGGACCAGCATTACTGTTTTCAAAGGCAAAATGCTTCTAGTGCTCTGGGGGTCAATTCTGGTTCTGTGAAAGAGTGAATCGAAGAAATTGTTTTCACATTCGCTGTCACATATGCCCGTGGGTCGTCGGTCGGTCGTCGGTCGTCGGTCGTCGGTCGTCGGTCGGTCGTCTGTCGTGGATTCTTGCGATCAATTTTTAACCCACTTCCCATGGCCCGATTTTATTGAAATTTTGCACACATGTGTATTTCCGGAGACAACACTTTCTATTAAATTTTGAGGCCCCTCGGGCTGCGGGGTCGGGGGGCTCCCAAACAAAAATTTTAAAAAATTTACCCGATTTTCTTCAAATTTTACTCACATGTGTATACCCAATAAACAATACTTTTTCGAAAATTTGGTAGTGATCGGGTCCCGGGTTCGGCCGCAAGGCCCTTATACATTTTTTAAATATCTGTACTGGCATCAGATATTCGTCGCCCTTTATGGACTTTGTGCGGTGTGTGCTGCGCAGTCGGCTGACTGCATGGTTTTGGTGGTGGTGGAGAGAGAGAGAGAAATCTTAGCGCACGCACAAATGAACCCAGCAAATGAAACGAGACATACATGTTTTATGCTTACTTCAACTTACATTTTTATTTACTGAATTGTATTTTTATTGATGTCGTTTTTAAATTCTCTATATTAACTTCACTTGCCCGTGGGTCGTCGGTCGGTCGTCGGTCGGTCGTCGGTCGGTCGTCGGTCGGTCGTCGGTCAGTCGTCGGTCGGTCGTCTGTCGTGGATTCTTGCGATCAATTTTTAACCCACTTCCCATGGCCCGATTTTATTGAAATTTTGCACACATGTGTATTTCCGGAGACAACACTTTCTATTAAATTTTGAGGCCCCTCGGGCTGCGGGGTCGGGGGGCTCCCAAACAAAAATTTTAAAAAATTTACCCGATTTTCTTCAAATTTTACTCACATGTGTATACCCAATAAACAATACTTTTTCGAAAATTTGGTAGTGATCGGGTCCCGGGTTCGGCCGCAAGGCCCTTATACATTTTTTAAATATCTGTACTGGCATCAGATATTCGTCGCCCTTTATGGACTTTGTGCGGTGTGTGCTGCGCAGTCGGCTGCGCTGCATGGTTTTGTTGGTGGTGGAGAGAGAGAGAGAAATCTTAGCGCACGCACAAATGAACCCAGCAAATGAAACGAGACATACATGTTTTATGCTTACTTCAACTTACATTTTTATTATATACTGAATTGTATTTTTATTGATGTCGTTTTTTTTGTTGTCGATATCAACTTACAGATAGAACAACAAGTTTTCACAATATTCTGTCATTTGGCGTTTTCATAAATTAGTTCAGAGCAGTCAAAGAGTTCTCAAGATAAATGTTCGTGTTTCTTATTTGCTCAGAGTATGAGCGTGCTCTAAGTGCTCAGAATAAAATGATCTGAGCTTTTTCAATTTTAACATCTGATGTCAAAAGTCTCTTTCGATGATTTTCTCCTACAATAAAAAAAAATGGCCCAGGATCGAGGGGCTCCCATATCAATTTCTGCGATTAGAGAATTTAGATGAAAAATTTTAATTTTTATGGGTTGTTTTTTTTTCGATTTACTTAAGCCGTATTTTATTTACCGAGGAACAACAACAGTTGCACTGTCGAATTCCTTCTTTGGAATTGTGAAAACCTGCTGTTTGGCTGGTTTATACATTCGAATTCCGAACTCGCTCGCTCGCGCAAATAAAATGCAGCCTTAGTACTACAAAGCGATTCTCGTTCAATAAGTGAAACTGCCGTGGTGAATTCAATATTGTACACCGTGGTGATTAAATTGTCGTCTCTTGCTGTCATTTATACAAATTGTGAATGTCATAATTTTTAAAATTTATAATTTTTGCAACTATAAAAATTATATATGTCTGCACTTACAATGCCCATACTGTCATTGCCTATTTTAAAAACGGGCCCATCCCCATCAACATTTCTTTCGGACATTATTTGAACAACTCGTTGCTTTAGTTCAATTAGTTGCTTCGTTTTTGCTAAGCCGTTAATGCCACTGCGGTTTTTAGCTTCTTCTGTTTCAGCTTTTTTTTTCTTGCTGTTTCGTCTGAAAGCACAAAACTTATAAACGTTAACGAATATTATCTTGACTTTAAATCGCCCCACGTCTTCATCCACTGCTCATCAGTCTTACTGACTCCTTCCAAAGCATTGAGGTCCTTTGCAAGACTTTTCCATTCATTATTCCTTACGTGGGCTCCGTCAGCTGAAACAAATCTACAAAAAGGGTGAAAATATTTTCATTTCATTTTTTCACAGATACAGAATTGATCTCCTGATCACATAAGCGAAAAGAGAAACACAGGTTTTTGGATAAAAATAGTCTCCTTTGATCTCTATACACTTTTTCGTCCAACGTTTCTCAAATTTTTTTATCCCTTCAAAAAAATAAGATTTGTCGCGGTCATCAAAGTAGGTATTTGTTTGTGAGATGATTTCATCGTTGAAGTCAAATCTCTTTCCGCCATGCCATTTCTTCAGGTTTGGAAACCAGTAATAGTCACTCGGGTCTAAATCCGGAGAAGATTGCGGATGAGGGACCAATTCTTAGCCTAATCATGGATTTTGGCCATGGAAACTGCACATGAGTGCACCCTTGCTTTGTCCTGGCGCAAAATAACTTTCTTCTTGGCACAATGCGGTCGTTTTTTTTTAAATCCTCATTAAATCGACCCAATAAATTGGCATAATATTCGCCATTGAACCTACCTTGACCTTCTTTGTTTTGACTGTTGTTTGATCTCTGGTGTGTTGTGGCTGAAATTTTGTGAGCACCTCATTATCAGTGGCCACTTTTGATAGCCCGCGTTTGACGCTTTTCGCGTGTGGCGCGTGTGATGCGTGTAAAAAAGAAAATACTTTGAAATAGCCCGACCTTATAAACAGATATTTTAGCGAATATTACCAAATAACAATGGACTGTGTGGCGTGTGTGTATACAAAAAAAGTTGTCCCCTTTTACATTTACTTAGATTTTGATATTGATAATGATATTGGAATTTTAAAATTTCCAGCGTACAGATTTATTTTTATTGTCATTGTTGTCAAAATAATGTACGAAGCTTGAGCGTATGAGGGTGGAGATTCAGAAAAAATATTTCTTTTATTGATTTGCTTTATTTTTTTCAGTGATTGGTGAAGCTTCTCTAACTGAAGGACGACGAAGAAGAGGGTCTCGAGATTTTAAGTGACCAATGGTTTGCGCCTCGGCTAGTGATGTTATGGATATACAGTTGGACAACTACTTTATGGCCGAGTCGCAATTAGGTCAGACAGTGCCGCCGTACTACAGTATGGATGATAATGATGACGACAACGATGACGTCGATGACGATGACGACGACAGTAACGTCGACGAGAGGAACGAGCAGTCGCACATTGTCGAGGAGGTTGAAGATCTTTTATTGACGGATTTGCAACCGACAATGGATTATACACATTTCGTTGATTTCGATGATTTTAACATGTGTCTAACATCGATTCTAACCGATGAAGATGACGGTAATTGGCCCGTCGGTATAGTCGCTGACAACGACGGTAAACACCAATCATCGGTTGGAAAAGACCAAGAGAATAAAAATTACAAATTGAAACATCATTACCATAATCACAACAACAATGTCCATCTTAATATCCATCCCCAGCTGTCATCAACGTCGTCACCGTCACCGTCTTCGTCATCGTCACCGTCAACGACGTCAACATCATCATTCGAGGAGCCACCTTTGAGTGTTGACGGCAATGGGGATTTTGAAAATCAAATCGATGAATCTAATTCTTCGATGTGTAGTGATGTAATTGGCAGCAGCCGCGCAGGACGTACGCTAATAACAACAAAAACAACAACTCAACACAACACATTATCAACTGATGCCACCAGCAGCAATGCTTGCGTGGAAGTTGTCAGAAATAGTCATGGTATTGTAAATATTTTTCAATAATAGTTCTTAGTTATTAGCAATATGTAAATTAATCGATAAGAAGATGACGGACGACAAGCACTTTGTTTCGTCTCCCAATTATAGTAACATAACGAAACAACAACAATAATTATTGTACATGAACCCGCTGATGCTGTGTTATTAACAGAGGAAAGAAACACAAACCTTTAATTAAGAGAAAAAAAGGAAAAACGCAAAAATATAAAATTTTTATTAACTTTAGCTGTAGATGCATTTTATATTTTGTATAGAACTATATGTGTTATACATACATTACAGATATGAATCTATATTCATGTACGTATATGTATTATAAATACAATATTGAAACATAAAACACACACAGACAAACAACAGAGATAGTTTATTAGATTATAGGGAGATATGTTGTAATTTTATTTGTAATCAGTTCAATGTTAGTTTCACCATTAATTATTTCGTAAAGTATATATATATATATATACATATATAGATATATATATATATTCTATAATATACTTATATATACATAGTAATAGTTGTAATTAGCATTAAAAGTCTATGATTATATTATATTATACATATTATTATAATAAATGATCTAAAAGGAAAGGAAAGAAAATGTTCATTTCGATCAGGCTGATCTATATTTGTTGCTGCACCAGATACGCTAGAAAGTACTCTAAACTAAATTAACAAGAAATATTTAACTTTTTTTTTGCATAGGAAAACAAATATATTATACATATATAAATATATAATATATATAGAGTAAACAACAGAAGTGTCTTAAAAATGTAGTATTAAAGTTTATTATTATTTCATCAAGCAAAATGAATATAAAACAACTTTAATAGTACACACACATATATATAATAAAAGAAAATATGTAAAAAACCAATAACAACAGAAACAGCTTATTTTTATAGTTAAGAAGTGACAAAACAAGTAATATGTAGAGGTCTAAAAAGCAGCAGCAGCATACGATACGATGCGATGGGATAATGAATGGTACGGGGGGCAACAAGTGAAATTTTTGTTTTACATCAGCGTTACTGTGTAATCCGATTTTACTGATATTTGTTTGATTTGCATTGCATTTGTATTCTATGTATATTCTTCAGCTTATGGCAAATTAAGTTCAATTATATTTGAAATTATACAAAATATATATTCAAGAATGTATTTTCGAATCGGATTACGAGGTAGTTCTTCAGACAAATTCATCGTGATGTTTTCTCGTCCATAAAATGGCAATAAATTTTACATTTGTTGTTACAATTGTAATTCTATGTAAAAGTGAGATTTGGTCCTTATTCTATATGTATGCTATTCAAGTTTATGACAATTTTTTTAAAATTAATTCCTCACATTCTCATGCAGTCGTCTAAAGCGGGGCCTATAATTCGAATCTTTCTATATACATATATTTCTATTAGACAATTTTGCGTTAATGTATTATCCAATATTTTTGAATTTTTCTATATGGTCATAATACAATAAAACAATTTAAAAAAAAGATTCCATGTGATTTTTTTTATGTTTTAGTTTAGTTAGAGTGTGTACATAATTGTGGCTAAGTTTAAAAAATCATTATTGTAGCAGTATAGCAGAAAAAAAAATTTGGAAAATTTGTAATAGAAAAGTTATTATTTTTGACGCTTTATTATTATTATGGTTAGCGACTCGAACGTTCGACCAAGTCACTTAATATTATAATTCGCTTATACTTGACATAGGAATAACAATTTGTAGATTCTTTATTAGCTTGATTCAATTGATGCTTTTTCATAAGCATAAGTTAAACGTTCGACTCGCTAACCACAATAGGGGTGTTAGAAAAACTCAACTTTTGCAATAATGCTTGCTGCGTATTTTAATCTTTGATTTGTGGCAAATTTGTTGCTATTATGTGTAGGTTTTTTTTTGTTTATTTCAACTTGAGCGGACAGAAAAAATATTTCTAAAATTTACTCGATGTTTTTCCATCCATCTGATTGATTTTACTCTGTTCTCTGTTTTTTCATTGTAATCAAAAATAATATCGCGGAGTATTCACATTTTCATATTTGTACCTCTGCAATGAATGGTATGTTATGTCTATTTTTGTGGAAAGAATTCGAAGTAACCCAAGAACATGTGATTTGCTATTTTGTAGTTGCTTCTTTTTTACCAACATGTGCTACGTTACGTTAACGATAGCGTTGTAAATAGGTAAACTAAAAAAAATTCATTTTTAATTTAAAACGCTTAGTATTGTGCGTAGTAGTTTGCTCTAATCTGAAACAAATTGCAAACTGGCGTTGAGTTTCTGTTTTGTTTTTGTGATTTGTCAATGTTCATCCAGTTCTGAGCTATGTTTAATTTTTCAAGTCTCTAGCTCAATAGGAAGTTAGTTTAAAATCAATTAAAAAATTCCACCCGAGCAGACAGACATACGCGAAAGCGAAAGTTTTAAAAAGCACAGCAACTTTACCAAAAAAACTTAAGAGTTTGCTCTTTTGAAAAAAGCATTTTCCCTCGCGAAAAATAATGAAATGACGAACTCACTTTTTATAAAAACAACAAAATTGTTTTACTCTCTGTACAACACATCGGATATTTAAAATGCGTAGAACATTTGTTCGGTGGGTAACTTTGCCGGCTCAGGTTGAAATAAAAAATGACCCTATAATGCAGCAATACTTTTTTTGTATCTTAGCCTACTACATTGACAACAAATATATAAAAACAATAATATAGAAAAATTCTAACTAAATTAAAACTCGTAGTAGAATTTGAAATTTTAGTCGAGCATGGTAACGTTATGAAATATATACAGTTAATAATTTTAAAACACAGTAATTTCAATTGATGTGGGCCTTTTCATGTCCTTTTTGGGAACACACTAAATCGAGTGGTCACCATACATCTCAAAGAGGGTTTTTGGTTAAGGGTTATATGAAATCTGAAAGTATTTGTAAATGAAATAATTTACTCAAAAACCTAATGAAATCTTGGGTGTAATTGCTGTACTCCTACTTTGCAAAGCAACGCTACTTCCAACAAAATCTTTTTCCTCTCCCAAATACAGAGGGTGGTTGCATTTTATTTGTGCTTTTTCTATTAAAAATTAAATGTCAATTTGCGAATTCTAATTAAAATAAGGTTACTTGACTATTCAATTGTTTATTTATGCGTATGATTGTGGATATGAAATTCTTTTTGTTCCTGGTGGGCTAGTGCGTTGGACTTCTGAGCACTTGGCTCGAGCTTCGAATCCCAGAAACACCAAAAGTATTTTTCACGGTGCCACCTTGTGAATGTCTGAGAATAATAACTTGTCGCCTTAGCTTCTCAACTCGCACAACACGAAGGGTCGCGAAAATCTAGGCCTTGGAACGCAACGGCTTAACTTGCATAATTTGGTGGCCAATTCTGTAAATTTTATTTTCATTTACTTCTAACCAAAAACCCTTTTACCTTCTAACTTATAACCTTCATAAAGACACAAAAATTAGATAATTCGAAAGAACAGAGTTAATGAAACCTGATGCTTGCACTTTTTCTTCTTATGGTGTTATGGCTATAGCCATCACAGGTCACTGTTCGACGTGAACGTGACCATAAGCCATACGAGTCGTGAAGTGCGATTAAAATGATGACACCATTATTTACAGAGAATTGCGTGCATTTGTATACATTTTTTTTATCCAATGATCCCAAAATGAAACTAAGTTTGAATAACATGATGCAAATTACAAACAGTGGTTATTTCGTTCTTAAAATCGTTTACCTTAATTAGTAACTTTTCTTATTTCATGTTCACTAACATTCTAGTTTAGCATTTAAGGAAAATTCAAAAGTTGTGATCCAAAATAAAAAGCATAGATTGTGAAATAAGCACACTTTTATTACATATTCTTTGTATTTCATAAATTATATGTTCATTTTTATTCAAAAACATTATATATTAAAAATTTCCCATTAAGCGGCGACGAGAAAACGGCTTCCTGCACTCTTCCGGTAACTTATCATTAAATTGCTTATCAATCGATTGTATTAAATGCTGGCTGGCAACAAAAAGTTTAAAAAATATCTTCAATTTTGAAATAACAAATGGCGTTGTATACACTATAGAATCATCTACTCACATACTTCTCACTCACTAGGAATCCATTTTATTCTCTCAAAATTCTTTGGAACACTAGACACGAACAACATACACTCTTTCACATAGAAACACACACACACACAGTCGTCCTCCATGCATACAAAAACCTTCGCCTCGCCACACAAGCATATAATTTATTATTATTCATAAATTTTCATGACGAATTAAAGAAATTAGTAAAGAATAATTTTATAATTAAGCAGCAAAGATAAATGCAAAAACAAAATAATGTTTAAATTTCAAAAATAATTCTGTAAAATTAGATGATATCCTAATTTGAAATGAAGTTCTATTCTTATTATATTATAGTTATGATTATGATGAATCAAATTATTATTATTATTATCATTATTGCTATAAAGTGTGCATGTGCATATATTTATATGTGTATATAGGTATACTTATATGTATTTATATGATTACAAAAACAAATCGTAAAACAAAACAAGTTATCAACAAATAAATACAATGCATAATTCAAAAAATATATATATATACGCCAACGATTTGTTTGCTCTGTCGATTATTGTTAAAGAGGTTTATAAGCTTCTGCCGCGGGTTGGCTAACTTCGGAGAGTTTAGTTATGTGGAGAAAAGAGTGCCACCACCAACTCACAACTAAGAAGGAGAGTGAAAATGATTTTTCAATGCAGCCCTTGATGATGATAAATGGGGTGTAGTAGCACTGCGAGCCATGCGGATCTATTGCGCTACAGAGACAGTGCATACCCGTCTTTAAAGCACTCCCTCCATACCTATGGCTCTTAAAACTTAATAATATGTAGCTGATTCAGTGAATGTTGCGTTGACTCCGAGATTACGTGAGTTCCAATGTGATCTCTTCTCAGTCGGAACGTTGCTCCTCATTCGTTTAGAAGATGCCACGGCGTCTCCTCCGCTTCCCCACAGAGTCTGCAGCTGCCATCCTCTATTAATTATATTTTCTTTAGATGCCATTTCAGTGTGCAATGTCCTGTTAGGATACTCGTAATGATTCTTACATTACTTCTGCTTAGTCCCAATACTATGCGAGACCTCTTTGGGTTATAGTTCCCAAGAATTTCTTTTGCTTGCAGTATATCTTGGATATACTTACGGAAGCGGCTGCCTTACTTATACTGCGTACTTATACTCTTCTCGCATTATGCGGTACCCTGTACCACAGAACGGTTCTGGCCATACTAGCGGAGCTTCTGCTGCCTTATTAGCGAGTCTATCCGCTGCTTCGTTGCGTTCTATGCCGGTGTGTCCTGTCATCCAGTACAAACGCACTCTGTTGTCTTCGCCAAGTCTATTTAGTTTTGCCCTGCATTCCTCCACAAGTTTAGATGTGATGTGGAATGCATCCAGGTCTTTAAGCGCGGCTTGCCTTTCTGTCATGATAGCTATTTCCTGCCTCATGTTGTTCCTTTCCAGATTAAAGTGAGTACATCTTTCGATGGCGTGTACTTCTGCCTGAAATATAATCGGGTACTGCCCCATTGCTACAGAGTACTTGGTTCGTGGCCCATACCGTGCCTTCAGATTTCTTTTTTTATTCCATCCGTACACCACTTTATGGCACCCGAATGTATCTGGTATTCAGTCTCGATCTGAATTCCTTCTTGGTGTTCATTATTACTTCAAAATTCTTTTTGAATTCGAGCTTTTGCACCATGTTATCACACGGCATGCTCGCTAAGAGAGTCAGCATTGCCAGTGATTCCACTAGTGCTCTTGCCCTCCTGTCGGTGAAGCAGGCTACCTTGCTTAAACGTAACTTGTTTTCCCTGGATTTGCTCTCTACCACTAGGTGTAGTGGGAGTAGTCAAGCATCGCCTCCATGCCCGCTTTGGGACAGGTTCTCATGGCCCCTGTATTTAAAACATAGACCAGCCTTTGCACTTTTTCCAATTCCCTTTTCGTGGTGCTTAGCTTGGTTCTATCCGACCATGCCACTGTTCCGTAGGTAATTTTTGGAATTACTATCATGGTGTACATCCAGTGCATTATTCTGGGGCTAACTCCCCGGGATTTACCTGCCACCCTTCAACATGCCACGAGTGCTCTTTTTGATTTTTGGAGTACTGCTTTCTGGTGTTTGTCCCAAAGCAGTCTGCTATCAAATATCAGTCTAACCGGATGTATTCACCATCGCTTGTGGTCTTATTTGGGTTAACCCTGACTCCCACTTCTTGGCACCATCTACTCGTGATATTTAAGCCGTTTTGGATTATGTCACAAAATTTTGTGTTATAAAATTGACGATAACTTTTTCGATAGTCTAGAACGAACGAAGTTAGGCTAATTCGTCTATAGGACTTTGGATGGGTGGGATCCTTCTTCCCCTTTAGGTATGAACACCACCCTTGCCCTTCTCCAGCTTGTCGCTATATATCCGACTGCTAGGTTACTTCTAAATAGTCTGAAGAGGTGTGGAATGAGGTTATCTAATCCAGCTTGCATGATTGCAGGGATTACCCCGCCCATACCGGCTGAAAGCTTGTGACTGCCCATCAGATTCTTTGCTCCGTGCAGATTTCCGAGGTCTTCTTCCAGTCCTCCCTACTTGCCCTGAGATGGTTCAACTCCATTTCGGACTCGATACTGGTCACTGTGCTACCTGGGACCAACAGCGTGTCGACTACACAAGGCTCTCTCCCTCGACCGTAAAACCCCACTCGGATCAGCCAAAAACCAAACGGCGAATTAACATCCAACAGACTAGAAACTTTTGACTGCTTAATAAAAGTCATTTCCCCAACTGCTCAATACTAGGCAACCAAAAAGAAAACGAGGACCACAACACAAACCTTTACCTTACCCCCACGGAAGCCTGCAGACACTCAAATAACATTTTTTTCACCACAGAAGGAATTCGATGGGCAGTAAATTCCTTCGGCCCATACAAATCCCCAGGAGGATACGGAATATACTCGATACTCCTACAACGTGGCTTGTTCCTAATAGAATCTCTACTCGTAAGACTCTACAAAGCCAGCTATAGCATACAATATGTACCAAGGTGCTGGAGAGATGTACGAGTGATTTTCTTACCAAAGGCAGGGAAGAAATCCCCCGAGTGTACAAGGTCTTACAGGCCTATTAGCCTTACATCATTTATTCTCAAAGCCATCAAAAAAACTTTAGGTCACTACATAAGATCTAAGATACTCCAACCGAATCCACTTAACCCCAGCCAACACGCATATCAGACTGGAAAATCAACAGAAACAGCACTTCATGAGCTGACAACCGAAATCGAAGACACACTCCGAAGCAAAGAGATGTTACTATGCCCCTTCATCGACATCCACCTAAGACAAAATAGTATGCACCGTTTTCACAAAAAGAATAATAAAATAGCTCTTCCCGCCCTAAGATTCCAAGGCAAAATACTCCAAATAATGCCTGAAGCTAAATACCTTGGGGTCATGTTTGACCAAAAACTAACATGGAACTCCCATATATCATACATAACCAACAAAGCTAACAAAGCTTACTTCACTTGCCAACGCATGTTCAGTAAAACGTGGGGAGTAAACCTCTTTTCCTCCCTCTTCTCCTTCTGTGATTATCATCACACTCTTCTTCTGAGAGCCATCTGATATTAAGGCGGGAGGAACTGTCTGCCCCTGCTCCCCCTTTAAGAGGAGGTAATATCTACTTTATGGAATACTACCAATGTACTTTTGATAATCCACTACCTTTGGCAATTACGCCTCTAGCTTAGACCTTTGGCAGTTGCCTGCACCCAAGCTATTAATTGCTTTACAATGTAGCTGGTGCAACATGTACGTTAGATGTTTTCCATGGGCGCTGGAGCGATATTTATATTATATGCTTTAACAGGGGCGCTAATGCGATCCCTACACACGGTCACATCCATGTGGAAAGGGTCGGAGAGTGTGACTTCAGCCAAGCAGCCGTTTCTCCGTCGCAACAGTCGACCAGGATCATATCCGGTCTGAAGTGGACGCCGTAAAAGCCAATTTTAACTTCCCATCCCAGCGCCACCTGAGCCACCTGGGACAGCTTCCTGTAAGGTCGGACACTGGTCGACTGCCCGGTGCATTCCTTCATTCTTTTATATCCCATTTGAGGCGGTGGGAGGACTGACCGTCTCCTCTTAGCTCCTTTGGAGTTGGCAGCTGGAGGCCTTTTTACAGCTTGTTTCTTCTCCTCTACCTCTCTTCTTGCTTAAGCGGGCTCTTTGTCCTGCTCAAGAAGTCGAAGGTAAAACCTTACCCAAGCTCTGGTCCGTAGGGGATCGTCAGTAGCGCCTGGCTGTCCCTTTGGATGAGAAGGGCACCCCTCCTACTATTGTTGTTTGGCTAGACAACCTTGGGGCAGTATTTGGCTTCCCTGCAGGAATAGAAATCGGTGAATCGATGGGGGATGGCCCCGCCATTTCCACCGATCGTGTCCCCTTCGGCCGAGACAGCTCATGCTGTCGCTGGGTGCTGGCTCCATTCGAGATAGCACGATTACCCCCGGCTACCAACCAGTCCACTAGGCACGGTACGCTTTACACCACTGGATTAGGGGTTCGGTAGTTCTTAGTTCGTTACTCGTCAAACCTGCTTCCAAAAAATGCCCCAGCTTACCAATGTATCTACCATAGTGGGAGAATGCAGCCCTTACTTCTGGTGAAGATATGGGGTAGAGACTTACCTTTAGAGCATTAGGCCGTTTCTTGGAGTTTTTACTTGAGACTTTTGTTATCACTACTTTTCATGCAACGATTTGAAATTATATACCATGAACTCAAAATTAATAAAAATTTGAATATGCTCCCGGATGGATCAATTTGCCGCCTCGGGAAACAATGTACTTCAGTCAAAAAGTATGCTTCGTTGCTAAATTTTTTATGTGTAATTAATGCACTCGCAATAAATAGGTAATTATAAATTACATTTTTTGACATTAAATAAAATTAGACTAATTTTTTGTGTAATATGACCTAAAATCAGTTCACCATTTTGAGCGTCACAGTACGTTAACGGCAGCTTCATTGGAATCAACACTTATTCAACTTTTTAAAAAAATACTGAAGTTTGAAGACTTAAGACAACGATGCAAAAAGTATTTCACCCCCTCTAATAAGCTCTAAGCATTAGTTTCCATGTAAGGTCAGATGCACCCAGAATCAAATCTCTCCTCTATATACTACTAGCTGACCCGACAGACGTTGTCCTGTCCCACTTTCAATAAATTTGTTTGTAATCGTTTTGTGAACTTGTGAAAAGCTATTTGTTTTGCGATATCGAGTCACATCATTGTGTTACATTTTTTAATTTTGGGTCTTTTAGGGTCTTTTGGGGGTCTTTAATGATTTTTGGGGATTTTGAGGGACTTTCGGAGGTCTTTTTGTGATTCTTTTCGGGGTCTTTTGGAGATCTTTTTCCCGACAAAATCAAAGAAGAAGCTGTCAAATGACATTTGCGCACGTAACCCAAACAATTGGAATCTATTGGAACAGAAATGAAACAACGACTTTTGCTGGACAGATCGCGAATCAACACCGAAAACATTCAATAGAGTTATTTCCTCAAAATATATCCAATTTATCGTTTTCCAAATTTTCCAGAATCTTATTTTGCTAAAAATATCTCCGGGAATGGTCGCGAGTTCATACATAAATCCTATGGAAAACAGCACTTTCTGTTTCCGAATTTTACAATTTTCCGGGCATCATTCCTATTTTTTTTTTCGCATAAACCTTCATTGCTATTTCCTATAGCACATATTTCTAATAGCACATAGGAAATACATATGTTGTTTTTAAATTCTCTATATTAACTTCGCGTGCCAGTGTGTTTTTTGTTTGTTTGTTGTTGAATCTTGCGATCAATTTTAAACCCGACTTCATTGAAACTTTACACACATGTATATCTCTAATGACAACACTTTCTATTAAAATTTTGGAGACCCCTGGCCCCGGGGTCAAGTTTCTCTCCGGTGACAACAGTTTTTGTATTTTTGAAGTAAAGGGGCTCTAATTGCGAGCCCGAAGGGCTTATATTCAGAAGACATGAAAAAATTTTCAGCGAATGCGTGTAAATTTGTACGTTTGTTTGCCGTGTCGTATATCTCGGCTTCTACCAGTCAAAATTTGATGGGACTTATTTTAAAACAATTAGTTAGCGCTCGGCTTGCGATGGCGTAATTTTTTCATTCATAGGGGTTACTACCCCTGAGAAAACTGAAAAAATACTTAATCTACGGATCACTATCGATTTTTTTAAGCCTGAACGTTTGCAAAGTAAAATGTGGCTTTTTCAGTCTATTTCAGATATCGCTGAAATTGTGACGCATTTGGCGCATGTCACGTGAGGCAAGTGTGGAGCGAGCTACGCGTGTGACACGTGTAAAAAATAAAAATATTTTCCCAAAAAAAAATTGTTACGAATTTTATGAATTAAATGGTTACTATTTGGCTTTTATGATAATTCAGTGTTTAAACTGAAAAACAGCTATCCATATGGTGAGCTGAGCAGCTCGCTTTACCATCTTATTAATTTTTTCCAAATTAACCCGGTTCAAACTTAGCACACATATGTATATCCTTTTAAAGAATTTAAATGAAAAATTTTAATTTTTATGGGTTGTTTTTTATTTTATTTTGATGTGACAACGTCTCACTACAAGGGGTGCATGTTCAAAAAGTCAAATGTTAAATGTCCCACTGTTGTGATCACTGTTAATGCCCACACTGTTAAATGTCCTACTTTTAAATGTCAGTACTTTGGGAACTAAGCCATTTCTCAAGGGATTCGTATGAAACTCGGAATGTAGACTAATATGTGACTATAAGACTTGTTCCTATGGAAATTCTAGGATCTGGCCAATAGGGTCTGGAATTTTTGGAACCTAGCCATTTCTCAAGGGATTTGTATGAAACTCGGAATGTAGGACTAATATGCGACTATAAGACTTGTTCCTATGGAAATTCTGGGATCTGGCCAATAGGGACTGGGATTTTTGGAACCAAGCCATTTCTCAAGGGATTCGTGCCTTTTAATTTAATCGTAATATTGGCAACACCGTCAAAGAATTTCACTCCAACCGCGCGTAAAGATTACACGCACATATTTTTTTAACAGTTCTTACTTCTACTACTATCGACGCAACTGCATTACTATGTTTGTGCAGTGATATGATATATTTAATATGTACCCACATCACAATAAATTGTTATGAACATTTTAATCAGCTTATAAATTATTTATTCTGTTGTATGTGATGTGATTGATGATCATGTGTGTATGTGAGTTGAAACCAAAAGCTGCATTACTGTGTTTGGGCAGTAATATGCAATATGCAGCAACTTCGCAGTTAGTGGTTATGAACATAAAAATTCGCTTATAAATAATTTATATATAATGTGATGATGATGTATGTGATGAGCTACGGTGCAAGTCGTAGGACTTGTATTTAGTATTGAAATTTTTTTTAATATATCCGTCCGTTTTTATGTCCCACAGACAACAAGATCTTTGTTTTCTTTTCTTTCGTCCCGGACAGACGTTGCCACGCTCAAAACCCACGGCCGTGTCTTCGACACAGCCTACCCTGCTCTTTTTTTATAATGTACACAAGCTAAAGGGATTTGCTTAGCACAGCGTGGTCGTTAGGAAATTAGGGAGAGGAAAAGGTGAGATGTGTATGCACGTGTGTCTTAAACGACTGCAGATTATACAAATGCGGAAACACAGAGTCGGACAATTCATTTCACATAATATATGTGTTCGTTCCAACGCAGCTTGTTTTTGACGAGAATTGAGTTTTTCAGTTTCTTTGGTGCAAGATCCATTCATGGAAAAAAGTTGAGGGTTTAAATTACGCTTGGATGACAGAAGACAGACGTGCATAAAGCGTGAAGTCATACGAAAAGCTAGAATGCTGTCATCAGCGAAAGAATGGATTGGATTAGAAGTAGCGAATAGGAGATCGTTAATGGAAATGAGAAAGAGCGTCGGAGACAACAGAGTCTTGGGTGAATATTAGATTTGAAACCGTCCAATACGACCTGGTTGTGTTTGAAATTTAAATAAAATCGGGCTAATTTTTAAAAAAAGTACATGGGCACCAACAAAGTTTTGTCCATCAGTGAGACACATGTGTAATTTTTTGGATTAGAAGTAGCGAATCGTCGAGATCGTTAATGAAAATGAGAAAAAGCGTCGGAGACAAAACAGAGCCTTGGGGAAGACCGGCGTTTATGCGGTGAACATTAGATTGAAAACCGTCCAATATGACCTGGAAGTGTTTGAAATTTGAAGAAAATCGGGCTAATTTAAAAAAAAATGTACATGGGCTTGGTATACATCTTAGTCCTAAGTAATTCCTCTTTATAAACACTTATAGTTCCTCTTCTGGTAGTAAGGCATTTTCTGGATTTGAATGTACCATAGTGTAAGTTGGTAGAGGTTTGCACATGTCAGCTTCTTAATCTAGAACGAAATTCCTCCCAACAGTGGAGAGATTTTTCGCAACTTTTTGTCTTCCATTATTTAAAAAAAAAACGGCAATATTTTGGTTACGTTTTCTTTTCAAGCGCCCGTTGCAACCTGCAAGATCCTGGAATGGTTCCATCCTGTACCTTGTTCAAATAAACAGCATTCGGAAGCACATATTCTTTCAAAGGAGTTGAGCGTAAATTAACACTATAAGTTGCATTTATTTTCTTAAGACTGGATCGACGGACTATAAAATCAGAAAAATTTGATTGATGTGTAATACAAACCCAAG
Source organism: Nephrocerus scutellatus (assembly GCA_947095585.1). Taxonomy (NCBI): domain Eukaryota; kingdom Metazoa; phylum Arthropoda; class Insecta; order Diptera; family Pipunculidae; genus Nephrocerus; species Nephrocerus scutellatus. Next base: position 39,337,639 of record OX352764.1, on the reverse strand, counting down.
ATCGTCTAATTACCATTTGGGACACTCGGTTTTTTGTGTTTATGGAAAATAAAAATACAATAAAACGATTTACAGAATTAAAATGAAGGCAAGTTTGTCGGTTTTTATGACTGATGCACAAAACAAAACTAATATCAAATCTGTAAATGCAATTAGTAACTTCGGTTTAGATTTTTTGCTATTTATGCGTCTGATATTTTTTATTTTAACCACACATTCACTATATTAATGTGTTTATTAATTTCACTATTATTTTTGTTTGTTTCGGCACAGCATTGTTTCATTGTTTTCTTAAATGCAATATGCGTTTCATTAACAAAAACATTAATAATAATAAGATAATAAATACGTTCATGTTAAAAATTTTATTTTAGAATCGGAATTGCTGTAGCAGTGATCCACGATATTTCTAAAATCATCCTCACAATCTGAATAGGAACCAACTGACCGGCAAGTTCTGTAAAATTAAATAAAAGTTAAGGTTGTTTTTAAACATTAAATTTTCGTTATATTAAAATAAAAAGGTTTTACACACAGACCTCTGAATAGGCGATCGTCTTTCATTATTCGGAATTGGCTTACTGCTTCTTTGAATCTCCGGCACGGGAACATTATTTAAATCAATTGATGATATCGATTGCGACAAGCCATCAATCTGGTTATTGCTATGGCTACCCACTTTTACCAACGTCAGCAAGTCTTTTTGGTTTTGTTCAATTTCATTGAAACTGTCGAATATTTGTAAAATATTTTCAATTGTGCCGCGGAGATCACAACGATTGCCGGTTATATCGAAATTAAGCTGAGAAATATTTTGGTTAAGCAGATAAATTGCATACTTCACGGGATTAGATGGAATTGTCGAACGGCTGTAGAGTGGAAATCTATGAGCGACAGAAGTAATTAGAGTTATAATTCGTTATGAAAAATACCAGCAAACTTACTCTCTTGATGTATGTGGAATATCTTTGACAATGTCGAGAATGCGGGTTCTTGAACCTTCGTGATGGATTGGATTTCTATGTTTTTTTTTTAAAGAAATAAGAAATTAAATTAACTGGTAAACTAAAATAAGGCAAGGACAATCCCACCTTAAGGGACGATCTAAAATGAGGGCAATCATTTGAACCAAATGCGCCACGTAACCCAGCGATGCGCTAAGCGTCATCGGTGTGACATTCTCGATGCTACTGTTGCTTGCGTATTTTGCATCCTTCGTGTAGGTATCAATATTCGGAAATGGAATATTGTTGATGGTGAAGAGGCCATCTTTATTCTGGCTAATTGGGTAGATTTCTCGCAGTTCTCGGCAAAGCGAGGACATCCGTTTTTCAACATTTTTCTTTATATGCTTTTTCATCTGAATATCATCAATGATTGCGCCAAGCTTCTTGTCCAACAATTCTTTGTCCCGATTGAGATTGCGATATCGTGACATTAAATACGATTGCAGCTTCAGTCGAGTTTCATGATGCTCTGTAAGTTTCTTTCGGAGAAATGCAATTCTTGTGTTGTATTTGTCGTACTCCCGCTGCAGGAGACTTTGTTTAAATCGCAATGTTTCGATGTTTTTACGTAATGACTGTGCCTTTGACAAATCCGCTGGATCAATTGCATTCTGTTGCGACAGTAGAACACTTAGTGTTCGCCCCATTGAGGAATTCACAGATTTGTAATGAGAGAAGGAAGTTCGCTCTAGGGGTTGACTAGCACTGCCTGTTGAAGTCGCCATACATAGAACGGTTTGGGTTCCTATTTTTTTCGCAATTTCCTTGGCGTCCTCAGTCTTTCGTTTACATAATCGTTGCATTTCCTGAAGGCTTAGAAGTTTGTCCAAATCATAACTTTTACGCACTTCCGAGCGTTCGTATTGCAATTCCATGTAACGTGCTTTAGACATACGTAGAAGATCTCGATTGATTCTCGTATTATCTGCACTTTCAGTATCATTTAGACTGTTTACGGTTATTGGACTTGACGAGCGACTTACTTTTGGTGAATTGATGAGGAATTCATCTCCGGTAACACCACTGGCCATCTGCGTATTTGGAACGCTTTGCGAATAGCGTTGATAACTTAATGAAAGCTGTTCTCGTAGTGTGTTTGTTGTGAAATGTTCAGGCGAAGCAAAATGCTCGCCATTTATTTGGAATATTAACGAATTCGATGTGCATTTCGCATCTGGTATCTGGTGATTAATTAAGATCAGACCTATGTAAATAAAAATAATTGTAAAAATGTTAAAATTAATTTTTAAACCCCTCTAACCTGAGAAGTAAACGCCCCATGTGAAAATCAGTTTGTCAAGAGGTGACGATTGTTGCTTCACTGTTTCATCGACGATGCCGTCAGCTAAGCCCTGTCCTCTTTTGGTGTTCAAGGCACAAGACGGATTAGACAAACGTGATTCAATGCGCTCCCAAATACGGACACACACGCAATTCGAATTAGATTTTAACATTTCGGGACAGGATATCTCGGCCCATTGACTTGGTTGATTGACATCGTAACAATGAACCATTTCACTTGTGTAAAATGCATCGGATGCTGCTGTATAGTGAAGTGTGAAGTACAGTTTCGAGTTATTGCTACATGCAATGTTGTGTCCGCAAATTCCAACAAGATTTCGCAGACGCAACTGCTGGGTCGCCAGAGGCATCCACTCACGACACCTCGGACGAATATGCATTTTTCAACTACAAGATTAAGTTAGGTTTTTATGTGTATTATAAAAATTTAATTAAACACTGGTAGGTTTATTATGAGTTAACTATTTGCCTTAACGTTTTATATACAAGTAGTAAAATACTGAATTAAACAGCTCAAATCTCAAATCAATGGTATTTGCATAATTTTTTGTCAGGGAACTGTCAAACACAGTGATCCATAAAAAGAAGGGTGGAAGTTAATAATGTAGTGTTTTTTTTTATTTTAAATATGGCGCAGATTGATTTTTTGATTGTCAAGTTGTAAGTTAATTCTAAAAACCAATCTACGGTAGATCGGATTTCCCCTCAAACAGATCTTGATATTTTGGGAGATTTACCACTCTATTCATTAACTGCAACAAGAACACATGCAACAAAACAATATAAACAAAAGATTCTCGCTTTTCGTGTTCGATTTGCGGAGAAAAAATCTGAGCTCTAGGCCAGAGAAAAAAACACGACATTACATTGTTTTGTTGTGGAGCTCTCACAATGGCAAAACTTAATACTTAACTTTTACAAGATTGTATGGCCTTCCAACATAACGAGCAAACTTTGTTTTTATCATTAACAAAATCCATACAATCTTGGGAGTCTTAAGTGTTAGTTTTTCCATTGTAAGAGCTCCCTTACATGTGTTGTTGTAGTTAGTAAAAAAGTTCGATCTTCGATCAAAAATTGCGTTTCATCGATTGGTATTTGAATGCAAAATGAACAATTTGACAACCAATAAATTAAACCACGCCGACATTTTTTTCTATTTTAATTCAACATTAAGGCTATTTTCCAAAGGAGTACTTAAGCTGTATTTTAAGTGGAATCCGAATAAGGAATTCGAATGTCAAAACCAGCCAAAACCAGCCAAACAGCAGGTTTTCAAATTCCAAAGAGGGAATTCGACAGTGCAATTGTTGTTGTAATTCCTTATTCCTCGGCAATAAAATACAGCTTTTATTTGGAATCCGAATACGGAATTCCAATGTCAAAACCAGCCAAACCCAGCCAGCAAAAAAACGTCTCCACGATCAAGTAAGTTTAAGCTTTTGGCTTTAAATTTTCGGTGCATTTTAATTGTTATAACGGGTGTTTTTTTAAGAGGTTGCCGATTTTTTTTTTGAATAAAACACATATAAAATTATGAAATGACCAACATTTTTTTTTATTTGGTAGATAATTTTTTGGCATTTAACATTTAAACACAATTTCTGGCATATGGCTACCACGACTATTTTTCACAAATGTCATTCTGGAGGTCCAATTTTCCAGCACTTTTTCAAGCATTTGAGGGCGTATGTCAGCAATGACACGTTGAATATTGGTTTCCAAAGCGTCAATCGATTGAGGTTTATCCACATAAACCAATGACTTCACGTATCCCCACAAAAAGTAATCGAGTGGCGTCAAATCGCACGAACGCGGAGGCCAATTCACCGGACCATTTCTCGAAATAATGTTGTCGTTGAAAGTTTCTTTCAATAAGTCGATTGTTTCACGTGCTGTATGGCAAGTGGCACCATCTTGTTGAAACCACATTTCATCCATATCCATATCTTCAAGATTTGACAACAAAAACTCATTTAACATGGTTCTGTATCGATTTCCATTCACGGTAACGCGTCGTCCTTCCTCATTTTTAAAGAAATATGGACCGATGATCCCACCAGCCCATAGACCGCACCAAACAGTACATTTATCAGGATGCATTGGTAATTCTTGAACGGCGTGTGGATTATCTTTGCTCCAAATGCGACAATTTTGTTTGTTGACGTATCCATTTAACAAAAAATGCGCCTCATCACTGAAGAGAATTTTACGGTAAAAAAATGGATCTTCGTTCAATTGATTTAACGACCAATCACTGAATTCACGGCGCAAACGATGGTCGTGTGGCTTTAATTCTTGCACCAATTGAATTTTGTATGGCACCAAACCCAAATCTTTACGTAAAATTTTCCATAAAGTCGATGGACAAAGTCCAATTTGCTGAGCACGACGACGAATCGATAAATTGTCGTTTTCTTCGACACTGGCCTCAACGACAGCAATATTTTCTTCTGTACGAACTCTTCTCATTCTTGTCGGTGGCTTGGCATCCAAAAGAGTGAATGTAGACCGAAATTTGGTAATTACGTTCTTTATGGTGGTCTCTGACGGACGATTATGTGCACCATAAAATTCACGAAGTGCTCTATAAACATTTTTAATTGAACACTGATTTTGAAAATAAATTTCCACGATTTGAAAACGTTGTTCTGGAGTTAACCTATTCATAATGATTTGCCAAACAATACTGAGTAGAAATGCCACTTTGAGCTGTCAAAACAACTGTCATAAAATAAAACGACATCTATCGGAAAAACAAACCTCCTAAAAAAACACCCTTTATGTGTTAAACAAAACACCGCCTTACGGTGAGCGCTATAACTAAAAAATGGCTTTAGTTATAAATCCAAAAAACTTTTTGGATTTATTTTCGGCTTTATGCTTATGCGATTGTTGTTGTAAGCCAAGCCGGATTAGCCAAAGCAATACAGCAAAAGTATGCTGTCTAAGTGACTTATTAATGGCGTCCAATAAGTAAGTATCTACAAATAAGTATCTTATTGGAAAATGCCCTTCGTCGCTATTAAGCAATTTAAGACACAATTTTATGTTTTTATTTATCGTATAGTTTAATAGTATAAAAATGCTTATATTTATTTATGTTTATGGATTAATTATTTTAAAAATTAGTATTAAACCAAAAATTGTATTAGAAAATTATTTTTATTTTTATATGGCTGTCAAAATAAGTAAGTGAAACTAATTGGAACAGCTTGAGTTACTTATTAAAGGTGGCGTCAAATAAGTCAATAAGTTTGAAATAAGTACCTGATTGGAAAAGGGCCTAAGGCCATAACGCCAACGCTTACTGTTGAAAAGGAATAAATGGCAGCCCATAGAACCGTTGCGTCAATAGCGTCGAAGTGTTCGTTTACGTTGCCGTATGAAACGCAAAGAGTTGACCCAATGGATACGTTGTCGTCGTACAGGTAAATAGAAACAAATGCCAAAATAAACGTCAAGCTACCTTGAGAGAGAACTGTCAAAGCATTTGCCGGAGAGAAAAGTTAGAAGTTGGTCAACTTTTTACGTCGCTTCCGTCACATGCTTTTTCTATGGGACACTTTCCATAAGAATGCATATATTTAGTCGATCTGTCAGTTGCATACGTCGCACCAACGGACGCAACGGATTTTATGGGCTGGCCCCTTAACACTAGCAACTGTTTATTTGGGTGCTGTTGTTGTCATTGTTACTTCGCATCGCCGCGGTTTGTTTCATCTGTATCGGAGTGTGTTCTAGTCGACTGATGTCCTGATTCAGGGTTGATGTGTGCAACATTCGTGGGCTTAGATCCAGTCTCTCTGCCACGTGCGTCCAATTAGCAGACAACAAACCTGATATTATGACACTAACAGAAACCCAGGTTAATGCTGATTCCGATGTTTCGGATTTCAGTTGACTTAAATTTTTCCCCCACCGCGGTCTTGCTTTCTATAAGCTTATCAAACCCAAGCACATTTCAATCATTATTCCAACGCGGAATTTTTTTTAATTTAGCTCATAGTCAAGGTGCGTAAGTATAACATTCACTGCTGCTTTATATACAGAAGCCCTAATTTAGGCAGTGTCTCAACTTGTAGTGAGTTCCACATACTGTCTGACTCTATTACTAGAACTTTTCACTTGATCCACAATCTGAAATCGTTATTGGGGGAGACTTTAATGTACACAATTCTAGTACATTCTTATTTCTATAGGAGCATTAACTGGCCACTTAATGCCAATAGTTTGGATGCTAATTCTGATAGAATCACTAACATAATCCACCAGGGTATGAAACAATTGATCCCTTCTAGGACAAAGTGTATCAAACCCAAGAAAAATGCTTGGTATGATTTAAGGTGCATAGAGGCTACTAGGAACCGGGAAGCATGCTTTCGGTTATAAAAAGAAAACCCGACTGTGGAAAACCGAACCAAATTTAGACGAGTCCGAAATGATCCTAATGCCTACATTGGACGAGTCAAATTTGACTATGAAGAGAAACTGAGACAAAAAATACTTCAATATCCCAAAGGAACTAAAAATTTTTGGTAATTCCTGAAATAAATTAAAAATACTGCCTCGTCGCTCATTTAAAATTACATTTCAACTGTCAGCTCTACTTGCTTCACATTTCGCAGCTAACTCCACGCTATCAGATAGCACGTTGTCGCCGCCTGTACTTGCAAGAGTAGAATCATCTATGGGGCTGATTTATTTTCGTACTCGTCAAATGGCTATAGTATTAAATGATCTCAACATTCATAAATCTGCTGAGCCTGGTGGTATAGTTTTTAAACGTGTTATTCAATGTTTGCATTGCCACTGGGTAGGCTTTTCCATTTCTCTTATTCTTCTGGAGTCGTCCCAAAGAATTGGAAAACAGCCTTTATCTAGCCTGTTCCTAAAAAAGGTGAACTGTTATCTCATTCCTCTTACCGCCCCATTGCGCTAACATCCATACTTTCTAATGTCATGGAAACGCTGATTAATCGTAAGCTTATGCAATACCTTGAATCACGTGAAATCCTTAGCGACCAGCGGTACGGTTTTCGTAGGCAACGTTCTACAGGTGACCTGATGGCTGATCTCACTAAAAAGTTGAACCAGTCTATTCACAAATTTGGTGAAAGCAAAGTTGTGGCACTAGATATTTCCAATGCATTTCACAGAGTCTGGCATCAATCTCCTTAGTCGAAAATGAATGCATATGGAACTGATAAGGCCGTTCAATACGACCGGTATTCAAATCCAATGTTCACCGAATAAACGCCGGTGTTCCCCAAGGTTCTGTTTGTCTACGACACTCTTTCTCATTTTCATTAATGATCCCCTGTTTGCTACTTCTAACCCAATCCATTCTTTCGCCGACGACGCTTTTCATATGATTTCGCGCACGTCCCTCTACATCGCAAGTTGAGCTTGAACAACATGCACCTAAAGTTCTAAGCATTACCTTTATTCACCAACCTTTATCCACGAATGGATCCTACATCAAAGAAACTGATACCCTCGCAATTCTCGGAATGTGCGTCAACAACAAGCTTCACTGGAACGACCACATATTTGCTATCGTCAAGAATGCTGCGAAATATTTAGGTTCAGTAAAACGGTGCAAGATGTACTTCACTTCCAATTCAGAGATTCATTCTTTATCCTGAATTATTCTTTTTTTCAAATTAATTTTTTTTTCACAGTTTCTTCCTTTCAACCTTTTATTAGATGTTGTTTTAGCAAAGTTTTTGTTTTTTTTCACATCTGTCCCACCTTTTTTGTACACCATTATGTATTCTTTAATTTCGGACTAATATGTGTTTAAATTTTATTCAACTTTTTTGCTTTATAAAGTGTATAACTTTTCATTTTCAGTTCAGTTGCGAATATTAGAAAGGAAAGAAATTAGTTATTTATAAAAATTACCTAAACGGCTATTAAAGAGTTCAACTCCCTGCCAAAAATGGAAAGTGACCGATGTAATCTAACAATATCTACACAAATAAAATACAAAAACAGAACTTGTGTTAACCTAATTTTTAAACGTTATTAAAAAATTTGTCCAAGCAAATATTGTAATAGAGTTAACTCAGTTATAACGTACCAATGAATAGTTATTGGGCCCTGAATAATGATATATTGGAATGTGGGACAATTTTTCTACTGCTAACTATCTAACTTCACTAGAACTATTCTACTCACAAAACCACCAATTTTTCCTTCCTCATGGCATTGTGTATGTAATTTATGAATAAATTATAACTACTGTAACACACAAACATCATTTAGAACGAACAACCTCTTTCACCCTACAATGCAATCATATTGTTGGATAGTGTCCTCTTAGATGATAAGTTGTTCCATAAGTTGTTTCACAATAATAAAAAATATATTTTTATAATATAAAATACCATGTATTTTTAAATTAAATTAATATTTTTTATTATTATTAATATTATTTTCATTTCGCTTATACTGAATGCCCTTATCAGAATTGCCATCTCTTGCGGTTTCGTCATATGAGGATGCCACTGGCTTACTCGATGAAATTGCACTTCAAGGCGATGATGTTGCCGTTGATTCTTGTTGACTGGCATTACCTTTATCCACGTATGGCTACAATGATGTCTCCTCCGTCGAAACCGGGGCATCGCTGTCTGTTGGCCGAAGCGTCAAAACCGGAGCATCACTGTCTGTTGGCTGAAGCCCAGCCAGCTTCACCTGAAGCGATGCCGCCTATTCCTTCACGGAAAGATCAAAGACACTTTCGGAGGCTTCGCCGGAGGCAGCAGCCCCCCTCCAGTGGCCATTGTGCATGCCACTGTGTGCTGTGCTAAAAACACTTTTATTGACAACTTTGACACTTTCGACCGAATTTCGATAATAATTTACAACCAAACAATCTATTTTTGAAAGTCGCCGATATCGATAGTTGTAGTGAGGCGTTAAAACAGTTGCTATAGTGTGGCTTATAAATACAAAAACTGTTGCTTAAGTGATAGGAACTGTTTAAGTGGCGACTATAAAAAGGGCCCTAAGTTCCAAATCGATAGACGTAACTACACTTTTAGTTGCAATCATTGAAATTTCGAAAATAATGTTCGAAACCCCTATTTTTAAACTTTTTAAACGTGACTGTGGATTTGGTCACGATTTTGTTTAAATTTTTAAACTTAACTAAGTTCATTGTTTTTCGAAAACGAACTACCGACATAACCAACTTGTTTTCTTTCAAATACAAGATCCAAAATCAAAAATTAGCCGTTTAAGTGAACACGACAAAGCTAACTTTTCAAAGATTATCACATATAAAAAATTAATCAAGAATTCTGTATCCAATTGTACCAAAAATTAATGTTGGGAGAGGATATTTTGGAGAGTATAATGAACAAAGCATTATAAAAAAATTATCTCACATCTGAGCAGCGTGTAGAAACATGAAGGAAAACCTCGTAGAACAATAGCCAGCATAAAACATTATACCTAAGACACTGGCGGAGGTCCGGCATTTTAAACCGAATCTTTAGTTTGGAAAAAGTTATAGATCGTTTGGCCATGCGCTTTAGATTGCATGTGATTGTTGTAACCTAGTTCCTTTCTCTGAAATAGATGGAATTTTGATGAACTGTCTTGAGACAGCAAAGACTCTAGACAAATCATATATAGTTATACATGCAGTAGACTGCTTAAACCCCATTAAATCTCCCGATACTGCTTGTTAACAGCCCGTGGCAAAAAATCGCAGAGCCATCGTAGTTTTTTGCTTTACTGTTAAAGGACATCCTCGGTTCTCAATATTTATTAAATACTTTTCTAATAGTTTTTCCAAATAACAAAAAAACCCAAATCGTCTTTCGAACTCGGCTTTAAGATTAAGATATTTTATTAAACATTTAGATATTATACAATTTTGACTTATAACTAAACTTATAACTATTATTAATAAGTGTTGGCTCAACAATAGGGGCCCGACGTATTTACATTGGCTTTTTTTTTGTATTGCTTATTATTAAACAATATTTTTGACTACTTAATCTACTACATGTTATATTTAAAGCAATTTAATTTTAAACAATAAATTTTAAAATAAAATAAAAATAAAAAAAATATAAGAGGGGGTATAAACAGGGCGATCTTCAGCCTCTGTAGTGTTGATTGCTGGCTTTTTCGTAGAAGGAGACGTCTTGATTATTAAGGATGTCGTCGAATCTAGCATCTGTGAATCCTCTGATGTGTATGTACCGGTGACTTGGTTCGATTTCTTCGACCAACCAATCTGCAATGGCCTTTCCTTGATTGTTGCACACTTCATCTTGCCATCGGGTGTGCCTAGCGTTAAATCCCCTCCAACCACACAGTATGTGTGCCCAGAGGAGATGCCGCAGACAGTTTGCAGATCCCGTTGAATGTTTTCCCTCGTTTCATTACAGTGATTGTACACTGATATTACCAACAAGGTCTCAACCTCGTTGACTTTGATGCTGACAGCTGTTGCTTCCAAGCTACGCAAACCACTGATTTAAACCTTTTCACCCGCCATAGTGTTCATGATAAGGTCCCAGAGCAATCACTACTTTTGTCGACCCTGTGGATGTTGTATCCGTCTAGACTGAATTGGTTTCTCCCTGTGAGATTAGTTTCCTGTAAAAGAAGAATGTCAGGTTTATAAGTTTTAATAAATAATGTTAGTGTGATACGCCTAGCTAACGAATAAATAGAGTTCACATTATATGAGAATATACTTATCCTGCTTATTGTGAACATAGTTCACAAATAAGTCGACCCAAAACGGTTGTTTTGGACCTGTCATCAAGACTGCTATAATTAGCAGGCACGACTTCTCTTGCTTTCTGCAAAATTGTGAAAAGGTCTGCTCCAAATAGCCTTTCCGTATCGTCAAAGATGTTGGATTTTCCAGGTAGATGGTGCCGGTTTTGGAGCTTGCTTACTTACTGGTTTTTTGCTTGCTTGGATGGTTGGTGGTGTTTTGTTGATTGTTGCTGGCTTGCTAGCAGTCCCCATCGCAGCTATACTAGCAAAGCTAACTCCTTTCACTATCGCTTTTGCAGCAGATTTCTGGGCGAACTTATGCTGTTCCAACTTCTTATGGGCGGTTTTTAGTTTTTCCGCCATTTTTTCTTTATATTTAGGACATCCTCGATAGTTTTCAGGATGTCCAGTTTTTTGACAATTTGTGCAGAAAACGTTGTCGTCTTTCTTGTTGTCTGCGTTTCTCGGGAATTGTCCAGGTAAGTGTTCGTCCTTGCACTTAACGCATCTGTATTTCATGGCGAAATTGCTTGCGACATGTCCAAACGTTTGGCAATTTTTGCATTGGGTAATGTCTGCTGGTTTTAGCTTTTCCCAATGCACCAGCTGGTTCATCAAGAGGGGTTTTGAGCAAACTGCTGCCTTATCGCAGTTCTTCTCAAGTTCGACAATGAAATTGTTAAATTTGTTGTCGTTCCTCTGCGATTTGAAGGGTTTGACCTTCACTACAGGGACATCCTCTGCCGTCAACGCTTCCTTGACATTCTCAGTGTCAAAGGAGTGGTGAATACCTTTAAGGACCAACAATTCTTTCCTGTCCTCCTTAGCGGTATAGGTGTTGAATTCAGTCTTTCCCGACTGTAGGAAGGACCGAATTCGCTGGTGACCGTCTTTGTTCATGGCCGTAACGACCGATTTGCTGCTATTGATGGTGCGAATTCTGCAACTAATATTGGCACTCTTCGTGAACTTTGAGAGTTCAGCGACGTTCAGTCTGAAGCAGACTATTGACGGCATTGCAAAAGTTTTTGTTATCGGTCCCGTAGACTGGGGTTTTTTGGATGCTGGAGCGACAGGTGGTGGTGTCTGGTTAACTAGATTTTGTGCCTCCTTTGCCTTGGCTGTTTTCTCTACAGCAGTGACTTTCGGCGGATTTCTCACTTCAACAGCTCCTCCTTCTTTTTGCCTCTATTGGCATGGGAGAAGATCGCTCTTTGCGATTGTCTTCTTCGTTAGCATTTTCCGTTCCGTTGCTGCTGCTGTATTCGGACGCATCATTGTCCAATAACTCGCCAAGACTCATGTTCCCCTCTTCAGAGGAAGCTGAGTCTTCGCACAGCTGGCTGACTTCATCCAGCCTTTTATACAGGGAGACTAGGAAGTCACCACCATGGGTGGAGACTTCTTGTCTGATTAAGGTTAATACCTCATTAACCTTTTCCTTTAGTTTTTGTTTTTTCCCCATTTTATACGGCTGGAAAATGAAAAAAATTTATCTGCAATTAAAAAACTATTAGTTAAAAATATGTGCCTGAAATTAAAAAGTAATTAGTGAAGTTATATATATTTTTTTAAAAGTAGCAGGTAGCGAAATGCTCGCTTTTTGTGGTGAGGGTTTTTTTTCCGTAGCAGGTAGCTGAGCGATCTGGTGCGGGGTCTTTACAGAAAGCATACCTAATAATCTTTTATTTCGAAAAAATAAAATATTTGATTTTCTAATCAAACAAAAATTTGACTTTAGTATTTGGAATAATAATTCACAAGGGTGCTGTTATGAAATAAAACACAAATAATATATCAACGAAATAAAATAAAATTCGGTAATTAACGTCATTTTCAACAGAGCCTTTTGTTGTTTTTTTGTAGTTTGTAAGAAGAACCCGAAATATAAAGATCTACGAGAGAGAGAGAGAGGCGATCTCCAATCGAAAATTGGGTTCCTTCGATTGTTTTTTTAGGCAAAAAGACCATCTAACAGCCAAAAAATCATCCCGCGCCGGATTTTTTGTCAGCATAATAAACCGACAGTATTTTTAATTGCTAGATAATTGACATAGTTTATTTTTGACAAAAGTTTATTTTTCACTGTTAAATTTTTTTTATTTCTATTAAACAGATATTTTTGAGCAGGATACTATTTGTAAAAAAATACTTATTGGTAAAATTTGTTCTTTAATAAATAAGAGCGTGGCTACACGATCATGGGATTGAAAGGCATGACTAGCGAAGCAGGTAGGTTTTTAGTGAGTAGGAAAGAGAAAACTTGATACCACCGAGAATCCACCGAAAGTCCACTACGAAAAATAGCTTTCGGCGAATGAACGCTCTATACGGTAAAACAACAACAAATTGACAAACATTCACACAAACACCCACAAATGCTTCGCTAAGTGTAGCCACAACGTTTCATTCCTATGCCTGTGTAGCCACGCTCTAATGGCTGCGTTGAAGATTTCAGTTGCTGTGCAGTTGATTTTGATTTTCAAATCGGCAACACCAATTGCAGCGAAAATTTTTGCTGAATTTTGGTTCAAAATTGACAATTGACCGCTTGCTTATTCAATTCTTGTTAGGGGTAAAGTAAACTTTTTTACAAAACTTATGTGTTAAGTATTGCGTTTCAATTAATTAGAATTATTACTCACGTAGTCAAAATGCAGCCGCAATTTTGTGCATACCGTCTGCCTGTCATTATTTGTGCTGCACAAGCTGCACAAGCTGCGCAACTGCGGAATTCTTGACCGCAGCCATAATTTTAAAATCGGCAACACCAATTACAGCGAAAATTTTTGCTGAATTTTGGTTCAAAATTGACATTTGACAGCTTGCTTATTCAATTCGTGTTTGGGGTAAAATACATTTTTTTACAATACTGATGTCCTATGTATTGCGTTTCAATTAATTAGAATTATTACTCACAGTAGCCAAATATCGGTTTTTATTAAACTGTGTGTCTTTAAGGAAATAAAACTTGCTTTTGTTCAAATGGGCAATAAGAATGTTAAGGTTGAAGCACCTACCTTGTTTTCTTCGGATGAAGTCAAGGCTTTACAAAGTTCATTTAATTGGATCACTGAAAATAATGATAATTTGAAACAGGAGAAGTTAATGGTATGTTATAATTCACGTTATTCTTTCAACATATTGAAGACTTTAACTTTATATAACTTGGGAGCAGAGGATTCCAAATAGTAGCCTGTTTCAGCAGATTTCCTCTTATTTAGTTTGTACTTAATTTTTATTTTTTTAAAAGGCCCAAATTCACTTGCTGGTAAAAGGTACTTGGGTAAGGAACAACTGGCACGACAAGTGGGAAGACCCACGGTACCCATTCGTTTTATATTAATACGCTGGTAAATAATTTTACATTTAAATTAACATAATATGCGTGGAAATACAAATATACTGTTCCTTTCTGGTTAACCTATGTTCTGGAACATTTAATTTACTAAATTAGATTTTTGTCAATATGGAAAGGCATTGTTTAACACTATTAACTAGAAAATGACTAACAGCTAGTCCTGAATACAAACAAAAATATAATATCTTAATTTTTATCTTTTTTTTTTAAATTTTTGTAGTTCAGATGGGGTTCTCTTACTGATTCCCAGCTGACAAAGTACATTGTAAATTTCCTTTTTGGAACTGGACCACATCGTGTCACAGTCATTGGTTTTAAACGGTTCTCGGAACATTTTTACATTGTAACTCGTGGGACAACAGACGAAAAAATTCAGTTGATTAAGGGTTCCATCGGAGATGTTGATGAAACTCATATTGCTTTAAAGAAATTTGAAAATGTATTTTACAAAGTATTAGTTTAATTTTAAACTTAGTAGTAAATAACTTAACTTTTTAGTATATTGCTGCAGTTTTTGCGACTTATCTTATTGTAATACGTCAACAATCTAAAACAGAATACGTCTCATGGGAGCGGCATGGATACAGTGACGGAGATACATCAATAAAAATGTTTTCACAGAGTCTTACCAGTGGTGAAGAGGGTGAAAAACTTGAATTACAAAAATTAGAGAGGTGGCTTCAGGAGAATTCAACATTTCTGCTGATTTGGACTGAGGTTTTTACATTCTTGTATGGCAAAAACGAATCGACCAGTTGCTCGTTGACATGCAACTCAACTTCACATATCTTACCCATGAATGAAGGTTTAGTTATTTGCTTATTGTGTATATTTGATTGTAATAAGAGTAACCTAAATGATCTACGCTCATTTAGGAATACCACTGGACAAAAATTATTCGCCCATTATTGATGTTGCACATGTTGTATTTCTTAACAGTAACCTACCCAATGAGCACCGCAACAAATGGCGATTTCTATTTTCATCAAAGGTGCACGGTGAAAGTTTTTCCTCATTGCTGGCAAAAATTTTAAACAAACATCAAACCCTCTTTATCGTTGAGGACGAGAATGGAAACATCTTTGGTGGTTATGCCCCAGCACCTTGGTCATTGAGTCCGAATTTCGTAGGTAAGTGCTCGTATTTTAATAAAACCAACGAATTTATTCATAACAACTAACTGGCCTTGCAATATACAGGTGATGAGTCATCGATTCTTTTCACTTTGAGCCCAGCAATGAGGTGCTTTACAGCAACTGGTTATAACGATCACTATCAATATCTAAATTTAAATCAACAGACAATGCCTAACGGATTGGTAAGTTTGCGGAATCATCGACTTAATAACTTAGTACAATTTCTATTATTTTTTAAGGGAATGGGAGGTCAATTTGAATTTTGGGGATTATGGTTGGATAGTGAATATGGACTCGGGCAAAGCTCCGAGTCGTGTACAACATATCGGGACTATTCACGATTGAGTGCACAGAAAAATTTTAAAATAAAAAATATTGAAGTATGGGCTATTGGAAACGAACCACGTTTCAACGACGACAGTGATGATGAAGCGGTAAGATTTTTGACTTTAAATGCTCTTCATAGTCTTTGCATCGTTTTCTCTCATCAGATTTCTGGTAAAAGATCCATCCTTGATATGCATCTGGAAGACAAAGTGATGTTAGAGTTGGCCGGTCATAATCTTCAGTCGGACGGCTTACGTGATCCAGATATGAGTTTGTAGATATCGCTTTATTTATATTTGCTTTACATACTGCAGTATATACACCGCTTTAAAAATCCTGCACAAAGGACTGAAAATTCTGAAAATATGTTTCATAGGAATTTTTCTTTGATCATAATATATTTCATACATTAAGTAAATATATCTTATGGTACGTTGCATTTTATTAAAACCAGTACAAAGTAATGTTTTTATGTCTTTTAAACGTTTCGTGGTATATTTAAGGATGTGCAAGGCAATGCGACTGATTCGGAAACTGTTGAATGTTCAAAACTTGGATTGAACCAGTAGCGGCTTAACAGTAACGTTCTTAATTATGTGCTTGCTTTACTCATCCTTGTGGTTTTCCTTGCAAATTGTAATAGAAGGAAGTCTGAAATTGCAATTGGAGTCGGTCAAGTCGCTAGTTCCTCAATTCTAGGCTAGTATATAGCGTGTCGAAAAAATGTAATATTGATGACTTTTGGCGTGAAACGTCGTTCGGATTACAATCGACATTTCAATGGAGTCTATCAATCTATCTCGAATACCACGATTATGATGAAGACGTTTGCCTACTATCGCACAGAATCAACTGCTTAGGATTAACTGCCAAAACTAAAGCTCTTGGTTTTCTCTCGATCTTATCAAAAACTTAGACAACAACAACTAGGCGTTCAAAGTATGGAAACACAATTCATACTTGCGATTGTTCCGCTCTAACCTGAAAAGTGAAAGTCAATTACACAGAAAAAAATTAAATTTGCATTTTGTGAATTGCTGTCTGAAACATATTTTGTTCAAACCTGTTATACGAATTAATAACACAAAAGTCCAAATGGCAGTGTCATTAGACATCTTGGTTGGTTTGTATGTAGAAGGTAATCTTCGAAATTACTGGACCGATTTCAAATTTGACCAATATCTAGAATGGACTTTCAGGGTGAACATAGGCTTCATATTATCTCGTTTTAATAAAGGGCCTTTCGTGGCAACCAATTTTGTAACTAAATAACTAAAGTCGTTAAAAAATAGTCGAGCGAATGCGTGTGTGCTGTGTGCTCTACTGCTCGCTGCGCTACTTTCTGTCCTGTGTTTTGTACCAACATCACGCCATATAGCGGCATCATAATGACTGTGTGCTATGTGCTGCGCTGTGTACGCACTATGGCTGCCTATAGGAAAGACTTTTATAAGCCTCGTAATTTTCTTACTGTGCCAGAATTGAAGATACCAATTGTTTCGGGGCATCTTATTTCTCGTGCGGGAATTGATAGTAGAACGATACCAATCGTCAACAACTTCTTTATTGTTGACGAGGGTGTCGAGAAGCTTAATCTTATTGGATCGCATTTTGAAACGGTGCACCAAATAGGAGACGTCCCAAGTAGTTCTGCGGATATGGTGAACGAGGAATTGCACTGATTTCATAATCTGAACAATTACTCGGAAGATCTAGTGTGTTTCACAGACGACATGAAAGCGGACGAATTAACGAAAGACCAAACAAACAACTACTTTGCAACGATGACGGAACTTACTTACATTTTCAGGAAACTAAACAACAAGCTCTCGACAGGTTTGGATAACATTCCCAATATCGTTCTGAAACATCTTCCGGCCGATGTCATACGGAAATACTGCGTAATTTTGAATAACCTGCTCAATAATCACTACTTCCCGATATTTTGCAACAATAAAAAAATGAAAATGAAATGTCTTGTCTAATATCGGGTACTTAGCAAGTCCATTTTGAACGTGTGCGACGAAAAAGAGATTATACCGCGGAACCTATTTGGGTTTAAACAAAACCACTCCACAGTACACGCTGTGACCAAATTGTTTTTAGATGTCAACTGGCATATGAATGATAAGAGGAATACGGCTGCCAGTTTAGTGGATCTCGAAAAAGCGTTTGACACGGTCTGGATCGACGCGTTAATTTATAAAATTATCAGATATGGGTTTCCTCATTATTTAGTTAAAATGATTATATCTCAGATATACGGGAAGAAATTTATTTGTTGTCGCTAAGACGCGGAAATCACGAAAATTGGAAAAACTTGCAGATAACTGGTGCAAATGGCTTTCAAATTCTAACAAAGGCGGTATTTAGGTGTTTACTTGGACGCATTCTTGTATTACAATGAACACTTAAATACAGCTGTAAGGGAAGAGCCGCTTTTATGGCTCTGAAAAGTTTATTTTACTCACGTCATCTGAGATGGGAGGTGAAGGTCCTTTGTTACCAGGCGTTCGTAAAACCAATTTTAACGTATGCGTGTCCAATTTGGTGGAACATCAGTCCCTCATATATGAACGAGTCTTTGAGAGGAAATGTCAAAGAGCGTGTACGAGTATGTATAGAAGCGAACATTCGGATTATAGATGTTATGTGTCGAATAAAAAAGTCTTGGACGCTTCCGGAGTATATAGAATCGATAATGTTAATCTGGATCTTACTAGGAACCATTTCGCTTGGTCAGCCTCTGTCGCAAATGACTTTATTTCGGGAGCCTTTTACCATAATCCGCAGTACTTCGAGAGAGCGCTGGAGAATGGATTGATACCACCAGAGGCGTTCTTGTACCTGGATACACTGGGCTATTTGTCGGATACGTGCAATGAGCCCGTAATCTTCCATGTTGCTAGAAGAGCAACGGACAAACGCATCCGACATGCTTCAATGACTTTGGGTAATCGGGATGCTAACTGGTAATAAAAGTAATGCAAATATATACTGGTGGCTCTACTGAGGTGTGGCTGAAATTTAACCCTAAGGATAAACGGGGGCAGCGTCTCGGGTAGTCGGCACGATGGGTATCATGGAGTTGTCATATTGGCAGCACTATGATGCCGGTTGTGCTAGAAATATTAGGAAATAGTCGTTTTTATGTTTTTGTTATTCTTTTCTTGTTAACTAGTTTTAAGTAGTTTTAAGTATTTTAAGTAAATAAAAAATATATATAATTACTCAAAGATATATAGCGATAAATATAAAACTTAATTTAGGTATTGAATATAATTAGAACCAATCTGGTCACTTATAAAAATAAACTAATATAGCTTGTAAGTTTCGTTATTTACTTACTAACCATAGTATTAGAATTTAAATGGAATAATAAATAATTGATTTAAAAAAAAAATGTAAATTTGCTATACAAATATGTGCAAGAGCAGCCAACTCTCACACAGGGTCCAAGCAGTTTCAGCTTTGCGAATACAAAAAATTTCCCAAATAATTTGCGACTGTGACAAAAATTTAAAAACTCATTGATTTTGCATTAAGTTGTTCTTTATTAGTTAATCGTTTCGCTTGTTATTTTTTCGCATTTTAAGTAATAGATTCCGAAAAAATCAAACCAAATATCCTTTTGATTTTCAGAACTATTTAAGCTAAAATTCAACGGAAATACTTAGGAGATAACTGGAGATAGGTTGGTATATAAATCTATAACTTAAATCTAATTAAAGTAAATTACACAAGGATATACTAGTTCGCCTTTCTAATGTGATGAGCAAAGTTTCCGGACTTTACATCGATAGAAAACAAAAATTAAATACAGCATCATCAGCATCGGCAAAGTTATCATCAACATCCCCCTATCAACTCTATCAACAAATTGCAGGCGTTGATAATAATTGTGTCGTGGTCGCAATAAAAGATGATCAAGCACATCGCGATAATGGTGGTCGCGTCATCCTAAATGTCAATTGCGTATCCGGCTAATGTAACTCCTGGAGCAATCTCTTCTTCGACATATGCGCCAGCCTCTTTGAAGGAAGTTGCTACAGTATCTTCGTCGAGCGTCTTACCAACCGACGATGACACTGGCTTAGTTGGTCTATTGTAGTTGGTATCCGGTCGATTGAATTGATTGTAATTTTTACTCGATGATGCTCCAGGTTGTTCATCGAATTGTCGCGTCCCGGTTGATCGCAGCTTCGGCATGTTATAGTTGTTTTGTTGTGAGTTATCGAAATTCATTGGCATTCGGCTGTTGTATTCTACGTTGTTGTTCTCTGGCCTAGAGTAGTTCGTTTTCCGGAGCATAGCTTTAAAATTAAATGGTGGTTCGTCCTCAGAATTCTATTGTATTGCATACGCGACGTAAAAGGAAGGAATAAAGAGAATCAGAAATGAAATACATAGCGCACGGGTACGGGTATCACATAAAAAAGAATCATGAAAAACATATTTAGTTTGTGCTAACAACCTACATCCATACTTGATCGGCGGCCAAGGCTCTGCAGTTCTTTCACTGGGTCCTGTGGCAAATACGATGGCCGCTGGTTGTATGTGTTGAAGTTTTGATTTCGATTTGCTTGATTCATTCGTGAGGCATCATTGCGCATCATGTTCATCATTGGCGGAGGTGGTGGTGGTGCTGGATAATTTTTCAGTGAATTTCGTCTTGACCCAGTTCCGGTGGATGCGTAATTATTGCGAAAATTTGTTTGATGCTGGTGCATTTGATTCATTTGCATTTGGTTCGTCATATTGAAATTATTATGGCTTTGATATTGTTGCATGTTCATTTGTATTTGATTTCTGTGTTGAAAGGAATGGTTGGTACAATCAGAGATATATAAATAAAATTTGACTGTTGGTCTAACAAGTATGTAATATTGCGAAAATTGAAATGAAGCTTCCTTGGACGCATTGCGAGTAAACTTTCAAGGTCACGGTAACATGGAAGGCCGCTTATCACCCTTTGGAAGGCGGTAAACGCTAAAACATTGTACGAGCAAACATGGTACTAGAGCCATGTTTGAGCTAATCCTGAACGTGGTTTTAGCAACAATACAACAAACTAAAGGAATCGAGTCAATTTCCTTTAGAGTCGAGTAAACGGGAATAGCTCCTAGAAACTCTCATACAAACAAACGGATTCATGACAAATATGCAAAAATATGCAAAAAAAACCAAACTATGCTAATGTAAGCAATCCTCACAAAGCCATGAATTTTATAAATATTTTTCATTGGAATGCAAACGGTCTGAGCCAGCGCAAACTCGAACTTGAGTACTTTCTAAAGAGAAACCACATTGATATTATGTTGGATTCCGAAACTCATCTAACGCAAAAAATTTGCTTTAGAATCAAGGACTACATCTTTTGTAACACAAAACACCCAACAGGCAGAGCACGCGAGGGGAACCGGTATTATAATTAGGCAGAAGCTTAGACACAATATAATGGAGGAATTCACTAAGGAATACTTAGAAGCAACTTCTATCTGCAAGGAAGAATTTCCAGAACTATTTCAGCTATATAATGTCGTTCGCGACACAATATAACAGAAGAGCAGTGCCATCAATTCTCGAAACACTTGGAAGAAGATTTCAGGCAGCAGCCGACTACAATTCAAAACATACTTTCTGGTCATCAAGGCTAATTTGCACAAAGGTCAATAGGCTTTGGAATTTAGTATTTAACTCAGGATTCGATACCATCTCCTCTGGTAATCCAACTTACTAGCCTGCAGATCGACAACAAATTCCCGACCTGGTGGACTTCGGCACTACAAAAAACCTACATCGAAACAACTTCATTGTGGAATACAGTCCAGAGTTCTCAACTGATCATACCCCGGTTTTATTACGTAGAGAAAGACCCCTGCACCACTAAACTCCCCAGAAAAAATTTAAGAAACAAAGACCTACCCGTTTTGTCGCTCAGAGACGTCGCTTGTCGCTCAGCGATTGCATGGCCACAACCATATAATTTTATCTGTTTTAAATTTTTTTGCCGCTCAGCTTTGTGCCGCCTGCCGCTCAATGGGTCTTAAGCTAAGTCAGAAAATGGAAAAATATCTCCGTCTGTCTATCTGTGTCCAATCTACAGCCCAAACGGCTGAATTTATGGGGATGAAAATTCATATTTACGCATTTTACATAAATTGGGAGGTCCCAGTTGATTTTGGCGGAAATCGGCCAACAGGAAGTGGCAGTTTACTAGGACAGTTTTTCGGGTTTTGGAAAATATCTCAAAAAGTATAGCACATATGATAAATCTGTTAAGTGCAAAATAAATTTAAAAATGAAAACCACCCATAAAAATTATAATTTTTCATGTAAATTCTCTAATAACCAAGAGTTACTGAATTCCACTATAAATGCTACAATACAAAAACACATACGAAGCACTGCAACCCAACAACAAACCAACCCCAATCGTAAAGCAAACAGCGATGCCCACAGCTCACAGCGCACAACGCACACAGAACACAGTCATTATAGTTGGAAATGATCTGATGCCGAGGTGCCCCAACTTTTAATAGAAAGTATTGTCATGGGAAATACACATGTGTGCAAAGTTTGAATAAAATCGGACTTTAGGAAGTGTGTTAAAAATTGATCACAAGATTCTGCCCAGCAGCCAGCCAGTCAGTCACGGCCACGGTATTAATTTAAAGTATTGTGTCCACACCTCCATTTTTAAATTCTCTAAATTAACTTCGCGTGCCCGTGGCTGGCGGACTGGCTGGCTGGCTGGCTGGCTGTTCAGATCTTGTGATCAATTTTAAACTCACTTCCCAAAGCCCGATTTTATTGAAATTTTGTACACATGTATATTTCCGGTGACAATACATTCATTATTCGTTTCATATTCATTCACATTGAAACAGTGTAATCCTTTAACTATCTCGGGTCAACTGTAGCAGCCGATAACAGCATGGAATCAGAAATACGCGCACGGTTGCTCAAAGCGCTCCACTACTACTACATACTACTACTATAGTTGATGGACCAATATTGGATCTTCTGCTCGCAGACGTGGCCACCATGTAGCTTGTTTCGCTCTCATTTATATGCAGCCCGCTTGATCTGGATGAAAACTTCCTGTACAGGGTTTTTTTTTACCAACGATGTCAATATCACCTGCGAAGGCCAGTATCTGAATTGACTTATAGAGGATTGTTCCTCTCGCTGTTACAAAGGAGTCTCGGATCACTTTTCCCAACGCCAGATTGAAGAGGACGCAGGCCAGTCCATACCGTTGTCGGAGTCTCTTATAGATGTTGAATGAGCTTGATAGTTATCCGGATATTTTTACTTGGTTTATAAATACGTCAGTTTATTTGGGGTGCCGAATTCTCGCATGGCTTTATAAAGTTCTACTCTGGCTGCTTTAAAGTCCACAAAAATATGGTGTAGTGAGTTTTGAAACTCTAGATCAACTCTGATCAGTTGATGATTTGCCTGGGATGAAGTCACATTGCTATGCGCTAATGATGACTTTAGCGTATGGGGCTATCCCGTCTTGAAGGATAGAGGAGAAAAACATATTCGCTGTACTCAACAACGTTTTTCCAAGATATTTGCACCTTCTTATGTATGGAGCACAGGATGACTCTCGCCAGTATTCTGGCATTGCTTCTTTCTTCTATTTGCACTATTAGTTCATGAATTGCTTGGTGTAGTGCGGGATCTCCTGATTTAATGATTTAATGAAAACTGATATGGGCTCAAAATAAAAAGCTCTGTGGATAGATTTTTTGCGGGAGACCAGAACTGCTCCCACAAGATAGTGGGAAGATAGCATTGTTCTTTTGTTCTTACGTTTCGCTAAGTACAGTTTCGACGAACACGGAATAAATTAAATTTGTTTAGAAGGGTTGGCTGAATTTAAAAAAACAGCAATAATCACCAACATTTTAATATCATCACAAAGCCGCATACCTTTTCAATAAAGCCGGATCCCTTAAAAAACTCTGGTTGTAAACAACGTCGCTTTCATGCATTCGGTCCCAATTAGTTTGGCAAGCTTGCTCCTTTTTGTAAGCATTGTAACTCATTAGATGACTGGTTAACGATGGATTTCGTTGCATAGGACCGTCCCATGGTTCGTCGTCTTCGTTTGTGATCAACTTGGACGAAATAGTTTGCCTCGCCAGCGAGTTAACAGGATTGCACATATACTGTGTATCGTAGAATGGAATCTGATCCAAACGGAATGGAAGTTTTTTTGTTGGTAACGGCATCGGACCCAAAATCGATGGATTTATCTGGCGAGCATCCACTCTCTCCAGTGGCACGTTTCGCTGTATCTTATTCAAACCGGCAACAATTCGTTGATTGTAAATGTGCACCTGTGTAAATGTGTCAAGTGGTAAATCGTCAAATATACTAGATACTACATTCGTAGTAGATCACTAATATAAATATAAATGAAAGCGCATTCATTAATGCATACCTGTTGCGACATGTTCACCAAGTCCTGAAATCTAGCTGCTCTGTAGTGTAACAGCACTTGAAAAATTGACTTCTCGCGCCACTTCTTAGCATAGAGCCGAATAAATTTCGCCGTAGTCTCGTTGATTTCACCGGTTTTCTCATTCAGCAAGGGATGATACCGCTGACGTTCTCTGAAGCCACGATATGCTACATTGTTGGATGAATAAAAAGTGAAGAAGACAGAAGGAAATGATAGTCAGTATAAAGATAAAGCGATAAATAATGCGGGAGCGGGGCTGATGTTAAATTGCACAACAATTACTGCAATAGCGCACCGCAGAATTGAAAAGCACTTCAATTGAAATAATTCGATTGAGGCTATTATATATACATATATATGTAGATAATATCCTTAATTTAATTAAAATTTCATTTATTTTCTATCCACTTATATTATTTCATCTTCTTTATTATTCCCTCTATTATTATGTCTGTCCCCTGCATTGAGTTTAGAATGTAGCCTCATTGCGAAGTACGAGTACAGAAAAAGGAAACCCCATCAGTGTGGATGGCTTATAAAGTGGAGAGAGTGACAGCATTTATCAAAGTGAAAAGTGTTACATTTAAACGATAAGCCGATTAGTCTTCCACAAAACCGACCGAGCAATACGACCATATGTCTGTCTGTCTGATGATAATAAGCGTCGCGTCGGGCAATTAAATCTGACCACGAACGCTACGGGTGTGAGTGGAGTGTGAAGACACGGCAACTTTTTTGAATTAGAACGATTTAAAAATGTTTCTTTATACTATTTTCTAATAATATTTTATTGTTCTGTAAAGTCATTTTACTAATCTAAGCTATATATGAGGTTAATATGCGTCTAACGAGTAATACATGTTTTGAGTAAGAATGTGATTATGTTCCGTTCGTGAAAAACAAGAACGCTTCGTACTAGAAGGCGAAGCTGCTAATTGAAATGATTATTCAATATTATGAAAATACTGTTTGAATAGGTATAGAACTTGGTAGAGCAATGTTAGGCTTAAGCTTGCGGTTTAGTAATGTCTATTTTAGTTTAGGCAGATGGCTCAACAGGTGGCACTGCGACACCCTCTTCGGCGGAAGTTTTGTCCTCTGGAGATGGTATGGCTTCTGCTTCAGTTGATACAGTTTCCGCTTCAGCTGGTACGATTTCTGCTTCAGTTGACACAGTTTCCGCTTCAGCTTGTGCAGGATCTGCCTCAGCTTGTGCGGCTTCTGCATCAGCTGGTACAGACTCAGACTCAGCTGGTGCAGGCTCAGCCTCAACTGGTGCACCCGATGGAACTGGTGTTGCATCAACTTCTGTAGCTTCTGCAGCAGGCTCTGCTGTTGTCTCTGTAGCTTCTGAAGCAGGCTCTACCATGGAATCTTTAACTAATGGCTCTACAGCTTCAGCATTTTCGATTGATGGTGCTTTTATGGCAGTATCCAACGTATCATCTATGTCAGATGGTGCTTCACTAGTGTCAAAATATTCGATGTCAGAGACACCTCCTTCATCATCATCTTCATCTAAAGGTTTTGCCCTTGTTTCCGTACCTTTTTGTATTGTAGCTGCTGCATCTTCGGCTTCCTTTCCAGATGGCGTTTTCACCGCTGCATAAAGAAAATATGAAAAAAAAAACATTTTATTTTTTTCAAGGGTTCATTTAAAATGTGCTAATAAACTTAGGCATGTGTGAGCTATAAAGTTATATATATATAAAACTATACCTATCTATCTATAAAAATGAATTTATATGTGTGTTTGCTTGTTATTTATGAAAAATCCCATTTACCAACCGACTTTTATGAAATTTTCAATGTATATTAATGGCACGTGGAGGAAGGTTATACTATACTCCCACCCAGCCAGATTGTCAAGATTTTTGTGAAAATAGACGCGAAAATTATTTGTGATTTTGGTGCAAATTAAAATATAAAAAAAATACTTTCCAACAGTTCAATCGTCTATAGACGGTCTTAGTGCCTTAGGTAAAAAAAAATTTCGCCCAACGTAACCTTTGTTATTCTGCCGGTCTTTTGTTCATTTTTTTTACTTGAATCAAACGTTTTTATTGTTAGATAAGATGTTTTTATGTTTTTTAAATTCTCTATATTAACTTCACTTGTTTGTGGCTGGCTGGCTGGCTGGCTGGCACACCAAATCTTGTGATAAATTTTTAACCCACTTCCTAAAGCCCGATATTGAAATTTTGCACACATGTGTATCTCCCATGACAACACTTTCTATTAAAATTTTGGGCCCCTCGGGACGCGGGGTCGGGGGGCTCTCATACAAATCTTTTACATAAAGTACCCTGATTTTCTTCACATTTTATACACATGTGTATCTCCAATGAAAAACACTTTTTGTAAAAATTTGGAAGTGATCGGGCCCTGGGGTCACCCATACAAATCTTACAAAAAAAGTACTTGATTTTCTTCAAATTTTATACACATGTGTATCTCCGATGGACAACACATTTGTAAAAATTTTGAAGCGATCGGGATCCGGGGTCGGGGGGCACCCATACAAATTGTTTAAAAAATTTACCCGATTTTCTTGAAATTTTATATGCATGTGTATCTCAGATGGAGAACACTTTTTGTAAAAATTTGGCCCCAGGGTCAGGGGGCTCTCTAACAAAAATTTAAAAAAATTTACCCGATTTTATTCAAACTGCACATTGTGTATTCCCGATTAGAGAATTTACACGAAAAATTTTAATTTTTATGGGTTGTTTGTTTTATTTGTTATTAGAATATGGTATGACAAAGTGGAAGAAATAAAGCTGCGATAAGCAGAAAAAATTCAATCTTTCTTCAATAAGTGATGACGAAATTGGAGATTTGATGGAACCTTAGACTGCCAATCATCTCTCAAGGAGATGGCGAAGCAGATCAACATTCACCTGTGCTGTTTGCCGGGGCATAGAGACATTCTAGGGAACTGTAGGTCTGATGAACTCGTCAAAAATGGAAACACACTGTCCTTTTACCTGAAAATGGTACCTTGGGCCCACCGATCGCTATATGCAAACTCATGCTAGAGCTGGATGCTATTGAGAAAACTTACATCAGGTGCGGTACAACGGAACAACATGCGTAGCGACAAAACAGATATGGCCTAGGCTATATTCGAAACGCTCCAAGTGTTTGATCTCTCTAAACAGATTGCATATTGGTGCCACAATAGGTGAAGCATGCGCGAATTATATAAAAAAAAACAAGGCTCTGTGTATTTTCCAATTTGCATTCTTCAGCTTCTCTGCACATGTGCAGCCCTTCTAGGATTATTCTTTTACAATAACCGAAATGATTTTTCAAATGCTGACATTAGAAGTCTTCTAAGCATCATTAGAAGCTCCAACTGGTTGGACGAGTTGGGTGAAAAACCTTCTCGATCCATGTGGTATAACGAGGGACCATCAGTGGTCTAAATGGGTTGGTATCCTGCCGACAGCCTCCCCAGCCTAACCTTATTGTGAATACGAAGATTCGTCTACCTTCTATATTTTAATCTCACTAAACGTTTATCCTTCTATCTTTCTATCTTCCTAACATTTCATCTTTCTATCTTACTAACCTTCTCTCTTTCTATCTAACTAACCATCTATCTTCCTATCCTTCTATCTTCCTATCCTAATATCTTCCTATCATTCTATATTTATATACTCCCATTCCCTTATCATTTTGTATTTCTAATCTTCTATCTTTCTAACTGTCAATCTATCAATCGAAAATTGCTCGTTACAATCGAAAAGAAAAATCGCATGATGACATTTATTGTCCCCAAATTATCCGTGACTACAACGCGAAGATGGGCGGTGTCGATCTAATGGGCTCTTATATGGGTCGCAATGACTCCAAATCTAAACACAGGATATGACAAGCAGGGTTTTCACCATTTTCTCGACATGGCTACAACAAATGCATTCGTTTTGTATCGGAAATTCAACGATGAAAAAGATAGAACTGCTGATAATGATAAAAAGATAAAAGACATGACGATATATGAACTTCGCATTGCGAAAGATCTTTTTTCTGTTCCGATCCGAACAATCCGTTGGTCGTCCATCATCCGCCGCACAGCCAACCACCAGCAATGGTGATGGTAAAAAACATTTTTGTAAAAATATGTTACATCCATTTGTATTTTTCTAAAGCAAAAAACTGTTTCACAAAGTATCACGTAGACAAATGATTCATTGCCTATTAGTATTTACCTATTAAAGTCAATGCTCAATACCATTTACTTTGAATAAAAACGATTATTTAGTACTATTTTTTTTCACCTAACCCACTAAGACCAAATTTAATTGAAATTTTCACGCACATGGGTCTTTAAGAGGGTAGTCTGAAAAAAAAATTGTAGCGATTTTGGACGCGCAGTTGTTGTTTGAGAAACGTTTGATTGAGTCGATGTGAGTGTTTTGTAAAAATGGAAAAAAATCAATTATCGAGTCATTAAATATTTGTTTTGTAGGCAATACGCCTATGCAATTCAAAGACGAGTTGGACGCTGTGTATGGGGACTCATCATTTACCACCGTGAAATTTTGGACAATTGAATTTAAACGTGGCCCTACCAATTTGGGAGACGATGAACGTTCATGACCGTCGAATTAAATTGAGAGGTATAGACGAGGCTATGAAAATGTCCAAAGAACGTGTTTGTCACATATTGCATGAAGAATTTAGCATAAGAAATCTGTCTGCGCCTTTTTTTGGCTGGGAAGTGATGGGGGGGATAGTCATAGATTTATCTTAATCGATTATCTTCAAAAAGGAAAAACCATTACAGGAACACACTACGCATCATTACTTGTCAAGTTTAAGCTAGAAATTGCGAAAATACGGCCACAGCGGTTGAGAGGCCATTAGCTTCGTAAACAATTATTTTGCAGAGAAGCACGTGTGTAGACTTACAAGGAGAAGACTTGAAAAAAAAAGTGTATTTGTTGGGTCCGAAACTTTTTAGACCACCCTCGTACATCGGATATTTTCTTCTTTTTGTCACATACAAGAGAGTTCAGCAACAATAACTGCACAAAAAATGGAGGTGTGGGCCCATCACGACTTTCTTTTACAAACGGGACAAGAATCTTCCGTAAATGTATATTACATTTTTTTGTTTGCCTAAATTTCATTTGCACTTAACTGATTTCTCCTAAGATCTATACTTATTGAGTTATTTTCAAAAACTAGAAAAACTGTCTAAGTAAACTATCACTTCCGGCTGCCAGATTTCCGTCGAAATCATCTGGCCCTTCACAATTCCTGTATAAAGCTTAAATATAAATATAATAAATGTTCATCCCGATAAATTCAGCCGTCTGGGCTGTAGAGTGGACACAGACAGACAGACAGACAGAGATTTTTTTTATATTGGCTATTTCTGTTGCCTGTGCCGCGTTCAAACGTTTCTTTGAGGTGATTTCTAGCTAACTTTCACCCGTCTAAAAATGATGTGCGCAGCTTTGTGTCATGGATAATTTCGCGTGTTGCATGTGCGCCTGTAATAGTTTGGTATTTTTAACTTCTTTAAGGTCCTTTTTAACTAACTTTCAGACGTCTTAGAGCGATATAATTTTGAGCGCAGCTTAGTCTCATAGATAATTTCTGTGCGTTTTGTTTAGAGCCAGTTTTCCATTTCTCTGCGTCAGAAAATCATGTCGCTTTGAATGTCTGCGCATGATTTTAATCATGCGTTTGGTTGAAGCAAATAGTTTTTAACATTTATAAAAAACAACCCATAAAAATTAAAATTTTTCATCTAAATTCTCTAATCGCAGAAATTGATATGGGAGCCCCTCGATCCTGGGTCATTTTTTATTTATTTTATTTTTTTATTGTAGGAGAAAATCATCGAAAGAGACTTTTGACATCAGATGTTAAAATTGAAAATGCTCAGATCATTTTATTCTGAGCACTTAGAGCACGCTCATACTCTGAGCAAATAAGAAACACGAGCATTTTTCTTGGGAACTCTTTGATTGCTCTGAACTAATTTGTGAAAACGCCAAATGACAGAATATTGTGAAAACTTGTTGTTCTATCTGTAAGTTGATATCGACAACAAAAAAAACGACATCAATAAAAATACAATACAGTAAATAAAAATGTAAGTTGAAGTAAGCATAAAACATGTATGTCTCGTTTCATTTGCTGGGTTCATTTGTGCGTGCGCTAAGATTTCTCTCTCTCTCTCCACCACCACCAAAACCATGCAGTCAGCCGACTGCGCAGCACACACCGCACAAAGTCCATAAAGGGCGACGAATATCTGATGCCAGTACAGATATTTAAAAAATGTATAAGGGCCTTGCGGCCGAACCCGGGACCCGATCACTACCAAATTTTCGAAAAAGTATTGTTTATTGGGTATACACATGTGTGTAAAATTTGAAGAAAATCGGGTAAATTTTTGTTTGGGAGCCCCCCGACCCCGCAGCCCGAGGGGCCTCAAAATTTAATAGAAAGTGTTGTCTCCGGAAATACGCATGTGTGCAAAATTTCAAAAAAATCGGGCCATGGGAAGTGGGTTAAAAATTGATCGCAAGAATCCACGACAGACGACCTACCGACGACCGACCGACGACCGACCGACGACCCACGGGCAAGTGAAGTTAATATAGAGAATTTAAAAATAGCATCGTTTCTAGCAAATATTGGAAAATTTTCAGTCTGTGTCTTCATTAAAAGACTTGAGTGTGCTACATCTGACAAACAAAAGGTATATATATAGAGTGTCCCAACAAGAGCGCCGGATATATATTTTACTCAATTATAGGAAAATCCTACTATTTAACAGCTTAGTCGACTTGAGCAACTTTTTTGTATGCAATTTTCAAATTACATAATTTGTTCAAGTATTATGTTTACGTTGAATGTAGTGGGATTTATTAATAACCTCTTTTAGAATTAAGTGTAATTTTACCTACGCTTGTCTATCGATGCGGACGGTTCGAATACTGTGAATTAAGGGAATTAAGAAAAGCAAAAAAACTGTAAAATTAACATAAATTCGCTATGTAAAACTTTACGTTAATTAATATTTCTAATTGGTGAATGTTTACGAAAAAACTTACCGGCTTGAGCTGGTTTTCCACTTTTCATGCGTTTCCTTGCAATCAGTGCTCTCATCATTGACTGAACCTTAATAATTTTCTTCACCTGCACCTCGTATAATCTGCAGAAGAAATTTTTATTTTTTTATGTTCCCATATATTATTTACTACAGAGAAGGAAAAAATAGGTACACATACCTTGACAAAAATTCATCGTTGAAATAACGAAGAAATACTTTCGATTTTCCTATGGCCCAACCTTCCATTTTTAGGCGAACCAGCAAAAGACGGCAATTGTCTTTGGTAATGTCGACAGTTTCATCGAAATCAAATGCCAAAAATTGGTATCTAAGTAGGGAAATGGTAGAGAAAGAGAGTTGATTTTTAAATTCTCTATATTAACTTCGCGTGCCCGTGTGTTTTTTGTTTGTTTGTTTGTCGTGGAATCTTGCGATCAATATTTAATCCACTTCCCAAAGTCCGAGGCCTGTCCGAAAAATAACCTGGTTTTCTTTAAATTTTACATGAATATGTATCTCCGACGGAAAACATTTTGTAAAATTTTTGGAAGCCCCGGACCCGAGGTCGTGAGGCCCCATACAAATTTTTTAAAAATATTAACCCGATTTTCTCCAAATTTTATATACCCGGGCCTCGGGGTCGTGTGGGTCCCCAAACATTTTAATTTTTATGGGTTGTTTTTTTAAAAATTATTTTTGTTTTGTTTGTTGCTTTTTTTGTAATGTATTATCAATGTCGTAAGACCTTTTTCCATCCACTCTAGTTTTTATAACAAACGCACCTCTTAAGAAACTCCTGGAATGAAATTCTGCAGGAATATCCTTTCTGTCGAGCGAGTATTGTATCCATTACACCCATCGCTTTCATTTGTTGCTGCACCATATCTGAATGGAACGCTCTCGGTATATACTCCAAGTCAGCACGGATACATCGAACAAAATGAACTCCAAAATCTTGTCCTTGACTAAGTGTCTTCAGCAGAGTTAGACAAGTAAACCTAAAGTTAGCCGAGAGTGTTCGCAAATTGTTTACTTGTGATATGCAACCCATAGACAAGGTGTTTAATGCCTTAAATATTATTTAATTAAATTAATTTAATTAATGAAATAATCCACCGTTTATCTTACATATGTCCTGCGTCTCTTTTCGTCCTTGTGTTCGACATTTTCAAAGGGCATCGTTAGATTTCCAGCTTTGGTCAGTTGATTGGTAAACATTAAAGCAATATTTTCATCGAGAGACGAACGGAAAGCCTCTATCATTTCCGGTGGGACAAAATCGCGATTAACATCGGTGAATGCCCGAGTGTCATAGCTGATGCGCCCAGTGTAATGGGCGACAGTAATCTCCGTTGAGGTGTGTTTTTTGACAAATTGGCTTCTCTTTTCGACGACACGATCTGAAATGTATTTGTGTGTCCTCTGTTTTCTATCACATTCATCGCATAATTGTGTCAGTCGTTTACTTACCCATAATAAGATCCTGATCTTGACTCATTCTTGAAGCATCGTCAATAATGTAGAACAGGCCATCCGGCTTGGTTAGCAAATTGTCGAGAGCTACTTTGTTGTCATAAAAGTTCAAGTTGACTGTCGGAACTTCATCAGATTCCTGGGGATTAGAAATTTGGCGCACGCTTAAGTCGCCAAGGCACATAACTGTTGTTTTGTAATTGAACTCACCATTTCTAGCATTTCGTTGACGAAAATTCTTTGATTGTAGTGATATTGCATTTGTTCGTTGAGGGTGTTTATGATTAATTGCTCGAGGCCATTTCGATGGAAGCACTCAAATCCGTGCATATCATGGACAATAATGGTATTCTGATCACCACTGCATATGTATACCAATGATGAAATTCAACTTTCTAACTTAAAGCAAAAAAACTTACAAGACTGCTCTTGGAAATGCCATATTCATGTTGATTTTATTGATAATCCAATCAACCAAGCGACTGTACATAATCGATGCAACAGCGTCGCGTGCATCTCGCGCTTCCTCAGTCGAGTATTGTCGACGTTCGGCAATGCCACCCTTAAGAAGGATGTAGTTTGTCAGTGACCAATTGAACTTCTTCTCATCGACACGCAGCAACTCAGCCACTTTTGTCACCGTTTCGGGATTTTCAACTTCAGCGTATCGACCATTCGTCTTAAAGCGAATGTTACCAGTGTTCAAAATGGCCGATAACATTTTGCGTACGGTCTCAATTTGCTTGTTGTTAAAGTCCAAATCTGCCAGAATAGTCTCAAATTCTTTGTATCGGTTGACATTGCCAGCTGGATCGTCGCGATGGTATTTCAGTTTTGTTATGGGAGTTTCAGCAGGAATTCGGAGATAACGATAGCCACGTTCAGGTTTTAAATGATACTCCTTCAGATGATTCTCGGCATTCATATAATCGTAAAAGTAATAGAAGATGTGGAAATTATGTTGATTCCTGCAAAACGGTTTCCAATGTTATATGGATGTACACTATTTGAGGAGGTATAAATAACTTTTTGATCACTAAGGGGCTTTTTATTAAGTTGATATGTAATAACAAAAATTAATAATTACTATTAAATTAATTTAATCAACGGATTTCTTGTTTCTTTGTTACGTTGCCTACTTTTAGCTCAAAACAAAAGACTTAAGATGCGAGCTTGATTTTTCGTTATAATAGATACTTGTAAAGTCACAAACTAAAAAGTAAAGTTTTAATGCTTAAACGTTTTAAGCTTAATTTTTAATAGTCAAAAGCTGCATATTTGAGAAGACATAACTTCAAGTAAAAGGTCTTATCGTTAAAGTTTTCCTTCTCAATCCAATTGTTTGAACTTCAAAATTCTCACAAGTTCACTTCAAATTAAATTTATTAAAATTAAATTTATCATAATTACGTTCCAAAGAAGTAAATTTTTTTAATAAATTTTTTATTTTAAAACTCTACACCCATTTTGAGAACGATATTTTGAGAAGAAGTGGCAAGTCATTCGGTAAATGGAAATGGTTTAAGTATTAACTAAAAAAAATGAACATATTAGTTGTTTGTCCAAGATAACAGCTGTAACTGAGAGTACTAAAATTCATGAATCTCTACTCACATATCAGTCGAGGAGACTCGCAGTTTCTCCAGCATGTACATATTGTAGACGGCACCACTCATTTTACCAGTCGTTCCGAAAGTTAAAAAGTACTGGAACACACATCGTGTGGAATCATTGTTAATCGGAGTTCCAGCATTGATGAGCATTTGGATGGCTTTGTTTGAATTTAAAACGCGATCGGTTGCACCCCTATTGCCCTGACCCAAAAAGCAGAGATGTTTAATCAGCAGAGATACGTTTGTTGACTTTCCCGAGAAACTCTCGCCTGAGAAAATTATATGCTGCGGCTCCTTGTGATGCAACATATCCTGGTAGGCGATATCAGCCGTAGCAAAGATATGAGGAGAGTTCTCCGATCGAGATTTGTATTTGTATTTGGCGTGGAACTACATAAAATTTGGAGTTAAAGTTAAAAGAAAAAAGAAGAAAACAGAAAACAACCATCAGCTAAACTCACCTCTTCGTCGAATTCCAATGATAAATCATTGGAGTTCAATGAAAGCAAAATATCACCAATGAAACTATAGCTAACACCATTTTGCAGACGGCTCTTTAAGTTATCCAATATAATCTCTTCGACGGGATTCTCAATGGCTGCCAAATCATCTGAGTACATCTTCTCCGGTGGGCAATCATATTTTTTAATGAATTCCCTATCAACGAATACTTCGGGCAATCGTGTTGGGTTTGCCACATCACGAGTTAGTGCCAGCAAATCTTTTATGTCTTGTTGCATCTAAAGAGGTAATTACAAAATGTTTAACAAAATCGTCATCAAAAACGTCACAGCTCAATCACCTCACTCTCGTTGTCGAAAAGTTCCGTGAGGAATGGATGCTCTACCATTTCCATCATCATTGGACGATTCTCGGTATTCTTCTCAAGACACTCAGCGATAAAATCGATAATTGTTTGTCCCCAGTTCGATTGCTTCGCGAGTGTTGGTGGCGGATTTCTGACAATTTGAAACATAGCACGAGCCGGATGGATATCGTAGAATGGAGGTTTTCCGTCAGCTACCTCAATGGTGGTGATACCCAAAGCCCAAACATCGACGCGACTGTCATATACCTCTGTATCTTCTGTTTGATAAAAAAGTTTAATTTGTGCAGTGGATAAGTTCCAAAGTAAAGTTGCCCAACTTACTTGCATCGATAGCAGTCACTAGTTCTGGGGCCATCCAGCATGGTGAACCAATACAAGTTCCCCGTTTACCCACGGTGGAGTCGACGGCACGCGATAGACCAAAGTCACACAATTTAATTTGGCCATTCTTAGTGATAAGAATGTTGTCACCACGAATGTCCCTGTGCATGACATGATTCCGATTAAGCTCTACCGCAGCACGACAGACCTCACGAATTATGTAGGCGACATGTTCCTCACGCATTCTACGATTTAGGTAGAGCAACTTATTAACCATGTCCACGACGGTTCCACCGGCACAATACTAACGGCGATAAGTATATATAAGAATAGATCACTGAGGATTTATCATCGCTGAACCTTATAATAGGCGCACTTACCTCAAGAACAAACCAGATCTCATCGGGAGCATTATGCTTTGGCTTCTTGTAGGCTCCATAGAAATCTGGGATATTTGGAGTGCTGGAATAATCGCGAAGTGTTCGATATTCTTCTTCGATAGAGATCTGATGTTCTTCGTCATAGGTTTGAATTTTCAGTGCGACCATTCGATCGTTTTCCAATTCCTTCGCTCGAAACACCTGATATATGAAAAAATTGCGTGAAAAAACCCCAATTTAAGGTCACGCTCCTACAGATAGTCTGACAAACCTTAGCATTAACTCCTCTTGCGATCTCTTCGTAAACCTGGAATTTATCCGTCGGATCCGGAAGCTGTGCATATGGCAGATACATTTTGAATTTTTATGTATCAGATCTCCTTAACAAAAGCTAAATAGGTACACTTTGCAAGGATAACTGCAAATTTGAGGAAAAACCGAACAGTTATTCTTGAGTTCTATAGTACAGTACTGAAAAACTTTGCTTAGCTAGTCCACAGTTATAATAACAAAAACCAGCGACTGTTTGCCGTTAACTGCAGTCCACACGTCCACAAATAGAAATGAGAATTTCTTGAAAGACAAAGCTTTACGAGGTAATTTAATAAAGACCCAAATCTCATTAGCTTACACCTGCATCGCATTAAACATACATAGACTAGCAGGAAGCCTTACTAATGCTCCAATAGCCATATAAACTGGGCCATCATCAGTTCCTTCATTGTAGTTGTTGTTTATTTGCTCTTTTATTTTTTCCCATCAAATTGTTCGTTGCACTTTTGTGCAATATTGAAGCACTTAACCTCATAGGCTTTGTCTTATTAATTCTTCCTACAGAGCTGATTGTGTGCGTGTGTGCATTGCGAAGAGAAGAATAGAACCCTATTTTCCCCAACACGGCAGAACCTCACAAAGTGGAGACAACGTACGATTGCCATTTGCGTTCAGCTCGTATTTGTTTTAAATAGGAAAAATTGGGTGACACTGTGTAGTAAGTTTATTATCTATATAATGTATATATAACATTTTGTTGGCACCTTCTAGGTCTTTCTGTCTGCTTGACAGAAATGATGGTTCTCTAATAATTATATACGATGTTGGTAACAATGACCACGTAACAGCGTAAATCTATTACTTATATAAAATTGAGGCAAATACATAACATGCGATATGATACAGAGTAATAATATTTTACCTTGTTTTAATTTGAACAAAATTTGTTTATTAATTAGAATTTAAATAATTTAGCATTTTATGTTTCTATTCCTCTGAGTTGTTTCTTTAATTGATAGAACTAAGAAATATACATGGTGCCATCTCTTATGAAAGCGGAGGTTGTTGGGTTGGCTAATTTTTAGCTAAAAATTTCTGGCTAATAATTAAGCTCAATTCAAAAATTGTTGATATATTTACAACTGACTATCTTCCCCCAGATAAGTTAATAAAAACAGTATTTGAGATACCAAAAATTACTTGGAGTTATGGAACACAATTAATGGTACCAAGAAGTGAATGTGCTGAACCCATGACTGTTTCACCTAAATCGGGTGATATGCTCGGCATTCGTGTTCGATGTTGGTCCTAAGATTGCTTAAAGTCACTGGATTATAGACACAGAATGTGGACGTGACATATCCCCGAAGAAAAAAGTCAAGAGGCGTTAAATCACACGAATGTTTTGGCCAATTGACTAGCAGATAACACGGTCAGCAAACTTTAACTAATATGCTTTAATGCCAACCTCCTTTAATTTATACTAAATAAAGTCAGTCAACATTTTAGCCCTACAGTATGAAACCCGCACCAAACAGTAAATTTTTGTGAATGGCTTCGGATTGCTGGCTGCAAAAATATTTCCTTAATTAAGGAAGCCAAAAATCGTTTTCATTACTGAGAATGGAAGTTTGGAGTTGGTGCACGTAATGTTCTCGCAACTGAACACGATTTATGATAAAAAAATCTGGATAATTTCCAAACGTTGCTCAAGCGTGCAATTTTCCATGTTTAATTTATATAAATAACTATACAGTATAGAGAAGCTAAAAAAAGCAGCTAACTGCACATATAGCCGAGAAAATACATTGGAAAAATTGGGGTTCTCCAATAGAAAGCCCCTTTATATATACTCCTACTACAAATATACCGAACGAGAAGCAGAATCAAAATCACTAGCCAATTTCTATCCGTTTTCCGTGGCTCACCGGTTAGACCTCTGGGTAAAGATGCAGGAGTGTCGGGTTCAAATCAGCGCTGAGTCTTTTCAGTATTTTTATTTTTTTCACAAGTGCCCACTAGTGTTATTAAGTTTCAGAAAAATTGGCAATAATGGACACAAGAAATTGTTTGCATGATGTAAGGTCGTGTGAAAGTCCTTCACCCACACAGCAAGAAATTTGCTTTGACCTTCTCTTCAACTTAAGCCCGTTGAAGTTTTAAAGGAATGTCAAAATAAATGAATGATGTCAAATGTAAATGAAAGTGAAATAACGTGGAAAACGTGCATTATACCTTGTGGTTTCAAAGATTTTAGACTGGATATATTCACTCGAAAAAAATGTTGCAAACATTGACAACCACCAAGAACCACCCACATATGACTGCGTAACGAATAATAATTTATCGTCTGAACTAATAGAAGAAATATGTTCCATGGGGCATGGGAGCCCCTCGAGCCCCAGGCCCGATCACTACCAGTATTTTACAAAAAGTGTTGTCCATCGGATTAAGCACGTGTCTATAAAATTTGAGGAAAATCGGGTGAATTTTGAAAAAAAAAATTTCCCGGGGCCCGATCAATCAATTTTTACAAAAAGTGTTTTCCATCGGTTATACACAGGTGTACGTGGGTGGAGAGATCGGGCAGCGGGATCGGGGGGCTCCCATATAGATTTGTTTCCCCCTATAGCGACATCATTTCATTTCATATTATAATGACTATGTTCTGTGTGCGCTGATGAGTGATGCAATGTAGGCAGCGCTGTTTGAATTTCCGATTGGGGTTGTTTTGTTGTTGTGTTGCAGCAGAGAGCTGAGAGAATAGAGAATTTGTGTTTTGTACAATATTACGAGTATATGAAGAACTGGTTTCGCACTCAACTGCTTTACAGCTTAACTCAACTCAAAAAAAATAATTTTAGTGGTATATCGTACGTCGTTGTGTGTACGTCGCACCAACCGTGCGCTGTGGCTGTTATGTTTTCATACCAAATACCACAAAAATCTCCGATCAGGGAATTTACAAGAAAAATTTAAATTTTTATATTCATTTGCCCCATTCATTTGACAAAATTTCTATTAAAATTATTAGGTGCCCATATAAAATTTTTTAAAACTTTAAATTTTATACACTTATGTATCTCCGGTGGACAGCACTTTTTGTAAAGATTTTGGAGACCACGGGCCCCATAAAATTTTTTTTAAAAAAAAAACAACCCATAAAAATTAAATTTTTCTTGTAAATCCTCTAATCGGAGATACACACACACACTCACACCAAATGACGCAACGGCAGCGAACAGCGCTGCTCACAAAGCACAGAGCTCAGACTTTGCCGTGATCTGATGCGATATAGCGATATTTAAAAATTGTATATTGGGGTCCCCAAGGGGCCGATCGCTCCAAATTTTTACAAAAAGTGTTTTCCATCGAAGACACACATGTGTACAAAATTTAAAGAAAATCGGGTACATTTTGTAAAATATTTGTATGGGAGCCCCACGAACCCGAGGTCCGAGGGGCCTCAAATTTTAATAGAAAGTATTGTCACCGGAAATATACATGTGTGCAAATGTGTGTGTTTAATGAAAAACATGTGTTTCAATAAAATCGGGCCATAGGAAGTGGGCTAAAAATTGATCAGAAAATCTGACCAGCCAGCCAGCCAGCCAGCCAACCAGCCAGCCACGTGCACGCGAAGTTAATATAGAGAATTTAAAAATTAACCCGATATTCTTCAAAATTTATACACATGTGTATCTCCGATGGACACCACCTTTTGTAAAAATTTTGGATAACCCAGGGTCATGGGGCCCCAACAAATTTTTTAAAAAAATTAACCCGAATTTTAAATTCTCTATATTAGCTTCGCGTGCCCGTGGCTGGCTGGTCAGATTTTCTGTTCAATTTTTAACCCACTTTCCAAAGCCCGATTTTATTGAAATTTTGCACACATGTATATTTCCGGTGACAATACTTTCTATTAAAATTTGGGGCCCCTCGGACCTCAGGGTCATGGGGCTTCCATACAAATATTTTACAAAATTTACCCGATTTTATTAAAATGTTATAGGAGTCTCTGATGTAAAACACTTTTTGTAAAAATTTTGGAGACCTGTGCCCCAGGGTTGTGGGGTCTCATATTTTTTTTTTTTAAAATTAGCTCAATTTACTTTAAATTTTAAACATATGTGTATCTCCGATGGACAACACTTTTTGTAAAAATTTTTGAGTTTTTGATTTGAATTTTTTCCCCATGCAAATTTTTTTTACACATGTGTATCTCCGGTGAGAACAGTTTTTGAAAACATTTTGAAGTGAAAGGGGCTCTAATATTTATTTTTTCCAACTTAACCCGGCTCAAACTTTGCACACATATGTATCCCCTATTAGAGAATTTACATGAAAATTTTTAATTTGTATGGGTTTTTTTTTTGTTTCGCATTTACAACAATATTATTTGCGTTTCCCTCGGATCAAAATCTATTGGTCATTTTTTGATGTAGAAATGGAATCAAGATGATAAATTATAAATGACTTATTTGCCGTAATCCTCTATATACTAATCAACTATGTCCCTGACGCACAAAGTGGCTCTAAAACTGTGATGAACATCATCACAAGCAAAGACACAAACCATTATACAGCTGTATAGGACTTTTTTGCCATATGAGTGCGAATTGTAAATGACGTTATGCCAAAAGACTTGGCATCAGTTAACTTGAAATTAAGGTTACTACTAGGCGCCCGTTTTTGACGTGACAACGTCTCACTCCAAGGTTTAAGAGGGTACATGTTCAAAAACTCAAATGTTAAATGTCACTATTTAACAGATGTTAAGTAACGTTTTTTAATATCCAATGGGATTTGGTCATGAGGAACTAGAGTTCTTGAACAAAGCAATTTATCAAGCGATTCGCATGAAATTCGGAATGTAGGACTAATATGTGACTATAGGACTTGTTCCTATGGAAATTCTGGGATCTGGCCAATAGGGTCTGGGATTTTTGGAACCAAGCCATTTCTCAAGGGATTCGTATGAAACTCGTAATGTAGGACTAATATGTGACTTAAAGACTTGTTCCTATGGAAATTCTGGGATCTGGCCAATTGGGTCTGGGATTTTTGGAACCAAGCCATTTCTCAAGGGATTCGCATGAAATTCGAAATGTAGGACTAAGATGTGACTATAAGATTTCTTCCTATGGAAATTCTGGAATATGATCATTATTGTCTGGAATTTCTGGAATAAAGCAATTTCTCAAGCGATTCGCATGAAATTCGGAATGTAGGACTAAGATGCGACTATAAAGGCTAAACTATAATGCAATTTCGCCCCCTTACGTTAAAGTCAAAATCCGACGAAATGCTTTCCAAAGATTCTAAAGTTTCTCATCCGACCAAAATGTAGTTTTGTCACCTCGACGAAATAACATATGACAACTGTCAAGTTTTCTTAAGAAAATGCGCTCGCCAGCGCACATCTAATCGATTGGCAAAGTAACGAAAGTATTGCGAACGCTATTATGGGCGCAGCATACATTTTCATTGTATTCGCTCATTTAATCGTCGGGTTTTGACACTAGCGTAAAGAGATGAAATTACATTATAGTTCCGGCTTAAGACTTCTTGCTATGGAAATTCTTGAATATAATTATTATGGTCTGGAATTTCTGGAAAAAAGCAATTTCTCAATGAAATTCGGAATGCAGGACTAATATGCGGCTATAAGACTTCTTCCTATGGGAATTCTGGAGTATGATCATTATGGTCTGGAATTTCGGGAACTAAGCAATTTCTCAAGCGACTCGTGCCTTTTAATTTAATCGTAATATTGGCCACAACGTCAAAGAATTTCACTCCAACCGCGCGTAAAGATTACACGCACATATTTTTTTAACAGCTCTTACTTCTCCTACAACTATCGACGCAACTGCATTACTATGTTTGTGCAGTGATATGATATATTTAATATGTACCCACCTCACAATAAATTTTTATGAACATTTAAATCAGCTTATAAATTATTTATTCGTTGTATGTGATGTGATTGATGATCATGTATGTGTTTTGGTAAATATACCTTCTCTAAAATATGGCCACTTTCATAAAAACAGTATGGCTGTGTAGAACTATTATTCACCTTTAATTTAAAACCAATATTTACACCAGCCTCCTAAAAACACGCCCACTTTTTAACCTTAATGGAAAAGTCAGTTTTTGATTCTAAGTCTGCCGAATTGGGTTTGATTGACTTAATTTTTTTTCAAACGAACGGCATTTTTATTGTCTTTTATATGATACCAATTAACCCCCATACTTCCTTCGCGTCACTGAGAAAAACGCACTTTTCTGAAAATAAATGCAATCTTTAGAAGCTCCTCTCTCAGAAACTGGACGTGAGCCCCAAACCAGATGGCGATTTTCGAGAACTGCTCCCTGGGAGCTTTCGGGAGAGATATGTCTTAAAGTCCTAACCCTTTGTCCGCTATACTGTCATTTTGATGAAATAAAAGAGCCACGCCCCTTAAAATGGCATCGCTGTGTCGGTAAAATTTGCAGCTTTCATTTGGTACCAATTAACCCCCATACTTCCTTCGCGTCACCGAGAAAAACGCACTTTTCTGAAAATAAATGCAATCTTTAGAAGCTCCTCTCTCAGAAACGGGACGTGAGCCCCAAACCAGATGGCGATTTTCGAGAACTGCTCCCTGGGAGCTTTCGGGAGAGATGTGTCTCAAAGTCCTAACCCTTTGTCCGCTATACTGTCATTTTGATGAAATAAAAGAGCAACGCCCCTAAAAATGGCATGGCTGTGTCGGTAAAATTTGCATCTTTCATTTGGTACCAATTAACCCCCATACTTCCCTCGCGGCACTGAGAAAAACGCACTTTTCTGTAAATAAATGCAATCTTTAGAAGCCCCGTTCCCAGAAAGGGGGCGTTAACCCCAAACCAGATGGCGATTTTTGAAAACTGCTCCATGGGAGCTTTCGTCAGAGATGTGTCCCAAAGCCCTAACCCTTTGTATGCTATACTGTCATTTTCATATAAAAACATGTTTTTGTGTTTGTGAATAAGCGTTGGAATTGAAGACGAGGCAGTATTTTTAATTCGTTTCACGAATGACCAAAAATTTTTACTTCCTTTGGGACATTGAAGTAGTTATTTTTTGCCTCAGTTTTTGGTCATATTCGAATTTTGCGCGTAGGACTTGTATTTAGTATAGAAATTTTTTTTAATATATGCGTCCGTGTTTATGTCCCACAGACAACAAGATCTTTGTTTTCTTTTCTTCGTCCCGGACAGACGTTGTCACGCTCAAAACCCACGGCCGTGTCTTCGACACAGCCTACCCTACTCTTTTTTTTTGTATAACGGGCTGTGGCACACTTGTTTTAAATAAGCCAGTGAAACCGTCCGAATTGATTCCATATATGTATTTGTTTTGACAACAAAATCAAAATAAAAAAGGATCTATTTTTCACACATCTTAGTGATTATGGCAACCGCAACGAGATAGAAAATAAGTCGCGAAGAGACTCGCGAGGAGACTTAAATGAATGAGTTAGGTTCAATAGATAGGTATTCGTTTCTGAAAGGGCCTTAGTCATTTGTTTGTTTGCTTGTTACATTAGTACAGTAATACTTTTAAATGCTGAACTTTTTTTCATGGGAACTGATCAGACACATATGAATATGATTGAAAAATGACCCTTCGGCACCAATTTCATTTTAAATTAATCTTTTGCGAAACAAATTATTAGACGTGGAAGGAATTTTTTTCTTATTTCGAAATTTTGATATAACGGGTGTTTTTTTGGGAGGTTTGT
This sequence comes from Nephrocerus scutellatus, assembly GCA_947095585.1. Classification (NCBI taxonomy): domain Eukaryota; kingdom Metazoa; phylum Arthropoda; class Insecta; order Diptera; family Pipunculidae; genus Nephrocerus; species Nephrocerus scutellatus. Next base: position 39,293,534 of record OX352764.1, on the reverse strand, counting down.
TTTTCCGATAGATGTCGTTTTATTTTATGACAGTTGTTTTGACAGCTCAAAGTGGCATTTCTACTCAGTATTGTTTGGCAAATCATTATGAAAAAAAAAAAAAAAAAAAAAAAAAAAAAAAAATGACATTTGTGAAAAATAGTCGTGGTAGCCATATGCCAGAAATTGTGTTTAAATGTTAAATGCCAAAAAATTATCTACCAAATAAAAAAAAATTTTGGTCATTTCATAATTTTATATGTGTTTTATTCAAAAAAAAAATCGGCAACCTCTTAAAAAAACACGTTATATCTAACGGGTGTTATATCTAACGGGTGTTTTTTTAAGAGGTTGCCGATTTTTTTTTTGAATAAAACACATATAAAATTATAAAATGACCAAAATTTTTTTTTATTTGGTAGATAATTTTTTGGCATTTAACATTTAAACACAATTTCTGGCATATGGCTACCACGACTATTTTTCACAAATGTCATTTTTTTTTTTTTTTTTTTTTTTTTTTTTTTTTCATAATGATTTGCCAAACAATACTGAGTAGAAATGCCACTTTGAGCTGTCAAAACAACTGTCATAAAATAAAACGACATCTATCGGAAAAACAAACCTCCCAAAAAAACACCCTTTACAAATCCTTTAAAGATGGAGATACGACTGACTTTATAGAAAAATTACAGAAATGTCAAAATATGTATTATTCAAACTTCAATGTACACATTTTAGATTTATGGTACGAGTACATGCTACATAATTCGATTACTTGTACGTGATTAATTTATTTAAAAAAGATTTAATGTGTTTTGCATCATAATGTGTGCGTTACATAAAATTTATTACATACAGCCCACAGTGAATTTTCTAAAAGTGCTTGAGATAATCTCTCTGGTTCTATCGACGGAAACTTCCTGTAATTTTGCGTGTGAATCAGCCAAAAGGCCGGCACTACTGCACGAGTGCTACAGCTGTCATTGTTGACATTGACGTAGTCGTTAACAACGATATTTTTCCAAGTGTCAAACGAAGTGTCATAACAAAATCATTTATACATACCTTTTTCAGCAGCAGCAAATGAACAATCTCACCAAAAACATATAATCATAACCATAACTTCAAAAAATTAAACTTGATACTTTCCAAAATAAACTTAATATATTTAATTAATTAAGTTGTATACATGCCTGTTTCACTAGTATTAGTATTAGTATTAGTATTAGTATTAGTATTAGTATTAGTATTAATATTGCCTATTTCTTCAATATTATTATGTTCCACTGTCTCAATCCAGCTTTTTTTGCTGTTGTTACGAACGGTTTAGAGCTGTCATTGTTAACAATATTGTAACCATGTAGAGTAAGTGAACCCACTACAATCCTTATGAATAATAGAAGCTAATTAATCGTAAATCACTGCGCGAAAATCTTAAGGAAACGCATTAACAACGCGGTAAGAAGTTTCAGTTTTCAGTGATGTTGCATTTCAACCAAAATCCGGAATTTAATTTCATATGGCTTAAAAGTGACGATACAAATGCGAAACATTAATTCACTACTATTTTATTTTAGTTTAGAGTTCAAAGCACTGTCTGATTATATTTTAATAATTGTAAGACTATAAAATCAATGTACACAATACTGGGTGGCTTCGCTGTTCTGGCCAGAGAACACCGGAAGGAAGCTGTGTTGAGATATTCGCCTAGTTTAATTACCTTACTCGGCCTTCAAAAATACCTGACATTGCAAATCATTCCACCAACACCCTTGACTTGTTCCTTACCTCTCATTCTGATAAGTACTCCGTCAATGTATTATCGCCTCTAGGTTCATCCGCCCATTGTCTTGTATCAGCTAATTTCTCGTCAATAAACAACGTAGAGGAAAAACTCGCAAAAAAACAGAATGGCAGTACGAGAGTGTCAATGGGGACGGCCTTAACAATGTATTATCGCTTCTTTGTAGGTTCACTGTGTTGTATCAGCAAATTTCTCGTCAATAAACAACGCAGTTAGAGGAAAACTACAGAAAAAACAGTATGCCAGTAAGAGAGAGCCAATTGGAACGGCCTAAGCAACATCTTTGGGAGTATTAACTGGTCGCTATTGTTTCGATTGATACGATCATAAAATTCATTCCTTTTGGTATAAGAGACTTTATTCCTTTTTGGAGTAGTTTGTTAAGCCAAGGAAGATGGATGGTATGACTCAAGCTGTAAAGAAGATTCTAGGATTGGAGAGGTATGCAGTCGGTTTTACAAAGTAAACTCTACTGAGGGAAACCGAATTCAAACGAGCCAGAAATTATTGCAACGCTGAACTTCGGCGAGTCAAATTTGCCTACGACCAAAAATGGGGGAAAAAATACTACAATGTCTCAAAGGTAGCAAAAATGTTTGGTCATTCGTGGTCAAAGGTAGCAAAAATGTTTGGCCATTCGTGGAAATAATCCAAAATACAGCCTAGTCGTCGATTCAAACGCTCATTTTCAATGAGATTCAACCATTAAGCTCTAAGACAGCGCCAATATGTTTGCTGCGCATTTTGTAGATAGCTCCACGCTTCCAGATTGTGCATTGTTGCCGCCTGTATCTCCGGGTATCGAACACTCTATGGGACAGATTTACATTGGTACTCATGCAGTTGCTAGAGTTTTAAACGATCTTAACACTCACAAATCCGCTGGGCCAGATGGTATTTCCCCATTAGTTCTGAAAAGGTGTTCTTCCAAGCTGGCATTACCATTGCGTAATTTTTCCACCTATACATTTCCCCAGAAGTTGGAAAACAGACTTTGTCCAGCCTATACCCAAAAAAGCGAGCCATCGTCTCCTTCCTCGTACCGACCTATGGCACTTACATCCATTATTTTCAAGGTCATGAAAAAACTGATCAATTTTCAGCTCATGAAATATCTTGAAACTCATGGACTCCTTAATTATAGGCAGTACAGATTTCGTGGGTAACGTTCTATTGATAATTTCATAGTATATCTCACCGATCAGTGGAGATATACTATATACGATATACAGTGGTGCAAAGTTGTTGCACTCGATATTCATAAGGCATTTGACAGAATTTAGCTTCAAGCTCTTTTGTCCAAAATGCGCGCTTATGGAGTCGACAAAGAACTCCTTCATTTGATTACATGCTTTCTTTTGGACGCTCAATACAAGCAGTCATGGACTGTTTCAAATCTGAAATACATCATAAATGCTGGCGTTCCTCAGGGCTCTCTTTGTCGACACTCTTTCTCGTTTTTATTAATGATCTCTAGTCCATCACTTCTAATCTAATTCACTCTTTCGCTAACGACAGCACTCTTAGCGTCGTATATAAGTGCCTTCCCTTCTCATGTGGAACTCAAACAACTACGTATATTAAGCACGTCAAATTCTGACCTCTGAGAAAATAATATTGTCTTCTGTCGTCCAAGCGAATCGTAAACCATTTATGAATGGCACTTGCATAGAAGAAACTGAAAAATTCGGAATTCTCGGTATGTGCGTTAACGACAAGTTTCGTTGGAACGACTACATACTCGCCATCGGCAAAAATTCTACGAAATGTTTGGGTACAAGAAATATTTTACTCCCTCTGATCTGGCTACAATCTACAAAGCGCCAAGAACTTGAGTACAATTGTTATATCTGGTCAGGTGCTCCTAAAACCACCTTGCATTTGCTAGAAAGAATTCAGAACCAAGCGATGAAACTTCGAGCATCAAGAGCGAAAACATTGCGAAGTCAATAGATTTGCTTGAACACCACAGGAACGTTTCCTGCTTGTCACTTTGTTACCACTACTACCACCACTACTACTCAAGAGAAATCGCCAGTTGTATGCAACCTCTGCATGAAATTCAACCGTAATACTCGTAGTCGGTGTGCTCATACTCATTAGTTTGCCATCAAGCATATCTTCGGACGTAGATTAAGTTTAGAGATTTGATCTTCAGCCGTACAACATTTATGTGGAACCCTTTGCCAAGCTTTCTTTTTCCACATTGCTCCAATCCACTGGCATTCAAAACACGAAATCTTGGACATCTCCTCTATTCTTTAAAACTTCTAAAACTTAACGCCTACGCTCTAAGCTAAGCCTAGCAAGCCCCAAGGGTGCAAGACCATGACCATTAACACTCGTTGAGTAATCGCGAATTTGGTGACATTACGCCATATCTTAATGGAGATACTACGAGTGGTATATATGTAGGGAGGACATCCTAATACATGGTCAAAACTAAAGAATTGGCCCAATGAAATATTTAGTTTTAACAGCACGTGGCTACATTTCATAATGCGTACGCTGATATTAATATTTTGTGAAAAAATTTTCCTAATAAAATAAGCCCAAAGGTGGTGATTTCGGCCCACTCACTCACTTCCCTCATTCAAACACACCTAACCCAACTACATCCTATGGAGTATGAATAAAGGAATTTAAAAAAAATTTAAATGCCGTGTCGCCGTAAGGTTTGATAAATGAAAGCTTTATCCTTTTTCAGAACTTTTGGGTATCGATGGTAAATACACAAATTCTTGCAAGACACTGCCCCACGCTTATATTTATATAATATGTTTTCTAATATTTTATTATATATATAAGACTACTTTTATTACCCTTGCGTAACCGACAAGATATAAGTTTTTCTATTTAAACGGAACCTACAGTAATGAATAACTACATGATGGATGAATGATAGATAAGACGGAGAATGTTCATTATCATGAAGTGGCTCATGTTATAAGCAAGACGTAATGAATTGTCTCGGTTGCAATTTGGAGAAATTTTTCTTACTAAGGACCAAAAGTAAATGGTCACACCAATACTCATACTTATATATTCGAGACTTAGGGAATCAGCAAAAAGCACATCGAACGAAACTGCCTTCTACCCGAAAGTCTTTCTGTTGTTGAGAAGGACGATTTCGAAGTTGCCACAAAAGAAAATCGAAGGCGCAATAATGTGGGTGAATCTGGGTAATATGAGACTGTTTTTAAATTCTGTATATTAACTTCACTTGCCCATGTTGGCTGGCTGGCTGGCTGGCACACCAAATCTTGTGATCAATTTTTAACCCACTTCCTAAAGCCCGATTTTATTAAAATTTTGCACACATTTGTATCTCCCATGACAACACTTTCTACTAATTTTGTTCCAGATTTTCTTCAAATTTTATACGCATGTGTATCTCCGATTGACAAAACTTTTTGTAAAATTTTTTAAATGTTCGGTCCCCGGGGGTTTTTTTTTAATTATCAATTTTTAACGCACTTCTTTTAAAATTTGGAAGTGATCGGGCCCCGGGTTCGTGAGGCTCCCATACAAATTTAAAATAAAAATTACCCGATTCAAATTTTACACACATGTGTATACCCAATAAACAATACTTTTTCTAAAATTTGGTAGTGATCGGGCCCCTGGTTCGTCCGCAAGGCCCTTATACATTTTGTTAAATATCATATAGTGGCATAAGATACCGTCGTACTTTAATGACTGTGTGCGATGTGTGCTGTGCAGTCAGCTGCGCTGCTTGGTTTTGGTGGTGGATTTTGATTGCAAAATCTATTCTGCCTGTTCATGGAAGCACTACGAGTTTGCGTCGCCATACTTTTAACTCGGCACTTACACGGTTATTTATAATGTCATTATTTCTAATAATGAACAAAAACAGAAAATTTCTGTTTCACATCATTTCTCAAGCATCAATATACATTACTCCGACTTACACAATCATTATTAATGCCATTTCACAAAGTTACCATGAATGTGCGTAATAGTATAAAAGTCGAATCGATTATGAACATTCTATTTCATCTTTAAGTAATATGTATGTATTTTGTTTACTAATGTCTCTTTCCAATTGCACAAACCGTATCCGAAACCATACCAATAGGTTAGCTTTCAAAGTGACAGAGTTTATGAGGTGAACGAGGTGAGTGCCCGATGTACTCGATTGCCGACGGGTACCAAAGTAACATTATCGGTTACAAAACAAAGGTACATAAAATCAAACCGTACTCCGGGCACAGTTCGCAAATGCAACGTTAAACTGAAACCACGAGAGAGAAATCTTAGCTCACCCACAAATGAACCCAGCAAATGAAACGAGACATAAATGTTTTATGCTTAATTCAACTTACTTATTATTATTTACTGAATTGTATTTTTATTGATGTCGTTTTTTGTTGTCGATGTCAACTTACAGATAGAACAACAAGTTTTCACAATATTCACAGTCACAGAGTTCTAAAGAAAAATGCTCGTGTTTCTTATTTGCTCAGAGTATGAGCGTGCTCTAAGTGCTGAGAATAAAATGATCTGAAGCATTTTCAAATTTGACATCTGATGTCAAATGTCTCTTTCGATGATTTTCTCCTACAATAAAAAAAATAAAAAATACCCAGGATCGAGGGGCTCCCATATCAATTTCTGCAATTAGGGAATTTAGACGAAAAATTTGAATTTTTATGGGTTGTTTTTTTTATATATACAATTCAAAAATTTACTTAAATATTTGAAATCTGACGTTGAAAAATTAGTAAAAAAATTTAAAAATTTGGAGTTTGTTTAACAATATGATGCATCAATAATGGATTAAATAATAATTTAATAAAACAAAGAAACAAATTAAAACATTCAGTATCACTGCAGTAACCAATTTCGACTTAGTTGACACTTTGACTTCACGCAAGACCAGAAATTTAAGCGGATCCGTGGTTTAATATGGACCGTAACTTGATAAATATTTTAGCAGTTCATCTTGACCAGTTTAGTAATTTATTATAAAATTTAAATCAATGATCAACACAACAGATACCTTAATTTTCAAGAACGTTCGAACTTTTGTTCGGCAGTTTATAGCGTGAAAATATTTTCCGGCATGCAGTACATGGGGCTGCAAAAACCCAACTGAACCGTTGAACCAAGTTGGAATCTTATATTCCAATCATGTTTTACGTTCGTTGTCCTATGTTTTTTCTAACATACGAGTAAGCTTTTTTTTACCAGGAAAAAAGTATTCTGTGATTTTGTCTGTCCGTCCGTTTGGTTGTAAGAAGTTGGAATCTTATATTCCAATCATGTTTTACGTTCGTTGTCCTATGTTTTTTCTAACATACGAGTAAGCTTTTTTTTACCAGGAAAAAAGTATTCTGTGATTTTGTCTGTCCGTCCGTTTGGTTGTAAGATTAAAAAAAACGTATGCACAAATAAGATTCTCGATAATTGAGAATAGAAATAAATAAACTGATTAATTTATGGAATAAAAAAAATAATAATAAATAATGATACAAACAAGTCAATGTAAAAAAAACTTCGTTTTGGGGGTACAAACTTTTATATATACATCGAAACACGCCACACAGTCGTTTATTATTTGGTAATAACCGCCAAAATATCTGTTTTTGAGGTCGGGGCTTTTTCAAATAATTTTCTTTTTTCCACGCTTCACATATGCGACACGCACCAAAAGCGGGATATCAAAATGGGCCCCTGACATTGTGCGGCTCACAAAATTTCAGCCCTCTAGGTCGTGTGAAAGGTAGTGAAATTAGACCTAAAAACGAGAAAATGGCGCGATTTCAAACAATCACACGTTTCACACGCATCATGCGTTGACTATAAAAAATGCTATTTGAACTCTCAAGGTCGTGTGGAAGGTGGTAAAAAGGACCTAAAAATAGTCGACAAAAAAATGTAACCCATCACACACGCCACACGCGGCACTCAACACGCGTCATACTCGGAGTATAAAAAATAAAAAATGTAATTTTGGACTAGGACACTCTCAAAATTTCAGCTCTCTAGGTCGTGTGGAAGTTGGTTATAATGGACCTCAAAAAGTCGGAAAAAAATTCAACACATCTCATTCGCCACACGCCGCACAAGTCATACTCGGAATATAATAAATGCTATTTTGGACTTAGACACTCAAAAAAATTCTTGCCCTGTATGTGTGTGGAAGGTGATTAAAAAGGACCTCAAAGTGGTCGAAAATACAGACAAAAAGGAATCAAGTCCAGTAAAACCTGTCAAAGATTCCGTAAGAATATGTCTTATGGTATTTAGAGCGGTATAGATGTTGAATGGGCTTGATAATGATCCGGATATATATCTTTAGCTTATAACATAGAGGAAAAAATCTTATACCCTGTACTTAAAAACGATATACTCGTACTTCAATAATTGCTGCTCGTTGTATGGGCACAGGATGCCTCCTCTACAGTCTTCTAAAATTGCTTCTTTATCCCATACTTGTACCATTTGTTTAAGAATTGCGTCTTCGGTCCCCTTCAGATTTATTCAGCTTTGTTCGGAAGCCATCTGACCCCCTATTATTCATGAGCCGATTTATCGCTCTACTAACTTCATCTTTGCTTGGTGGCGGCAGCATAGTGTGGCCGTCGGTCATTCATAAAGCGTCCAATTTCTTAATTTGCCGGCTTTTTCGCAACTCTTCCCATCGCTCCAAGATGCCTTTGAGATCGGCGATCAGATTACCCTCTTTGTCTATGCAGTATGGGCAACGTGATATATATTACGTCATACCGCGGACTCTTGGTATAACTTTGGCGGTTAGTGCGGTCCTCGCACTCTGTACTATTCTATAGGTCACGGATGAGATTCTTCTTTCACGCTGCTTTCTTCTTCGCTTGCTTTTGTCGTGTCCGAGTGTCGGCGTTGATATAGGCACTACGGTAAGTTCGTACCGTCATTAGGTTCTGATTGTGGTGGCGGACTGTCAACACGTGGTATATCTCGTTGCGAGTGGCTCCATCAGGAGACACCCAGGGGGCTTTGGGGATATTTTTACGCTCGAACTTTGTGCTCACAACGACGTTGTATTCTCGTGTAAGCATCGTTGTGTTCTCGTGGAAACTATGGTTCCCAATGTACTGAATAATGGCGCCCGCCCTTTTTTTGTGTTTATGTCCCGCAGGATAATTTTTACATTATACTGAGAGCAGGGATGGTATTTCCATTCGACTAATTCAAACAATTATTCTCGTTTATCGTTTGGGGAATCGTCTGCAGGTGCACGAACTTTTATCATGCTTATTTTCTTGAATTTGCACCGCACACAAAGTGTCCAACGTATCTCTTAGATTGCTGAATTTCCCGCTTTATACTTGGGCAGGGTATCGGCAGTTGCTGCGCAGCTCGAGCTTTATAAATTTAGGGTACATGAGAAAATTCATAAATCGTTTACCCGTTTTCGTTGCCAGATAAGAGTATAAAGGGGCAAAAAAATATCACTGAAATTAGAAAATTTTATTTAAAAGCACATAATGTCAAAGCAGTATGTAAATAATGACATTTGTGCTTACGGAATGGTTGGTCGTGTTCGGGCGCAGAACAATTGATATTCTGCTCAGTGAGGATTTTTGCTTTCAGTGGGATACATTTTCAGCTATCTGTCAGATCAGAATTAAAGCTGTCAAAGTCGAAGTCCAAAAAATGTTGGTGTTCTTTGAAGTTTGAAAAGACTTTATTTTTATTAAGTTATTTGAGGCCAAATTATGTGCAGTTTTTTTTTACCACGCTTTCTGTTGTTTGGTGAAATAGGAACGTCAAACGCTCAAATGCTTTGAATATTCACATTATGTTTGCATTCGCTGCTATGTAGGCACTATACACTTTGCTTGAAAACGTTCGCAACATTATTTTGCACGGCAATTTGGCTTGTTGAAATTTTTGCTATTTAAGAGAAGCCTTCTAAAATCAAATTAAACCTCGTATTATGCAAACGCATACAAAAGTATACACACTCGTACTGTGGGTATTTAGTCGTAGTGAAAGTGCTAAGCGTGTGCTCACAATGTGTTATGTCATTTAAATCAATTAGCTTGCAAGAGCGAGTTGCTTTGTTCTCGTAGTATTTTGGTTAGTTAGTGAACAACTTTTCGCTTTGTAATTACTTTGACTTACGCGTACTTACTTATACGTTTTTTAAATCCAATGTGTGTCTGGGCTTAGCTAAAAATTGTAATTTTTTGTCGTGCAGGCGATGGACATATGTTTTTAGTAGGTTAGTACAAGAATGCCACCATGTTTTACCATCCTTAATTTGACCTTCCCCCCAAACATTAAGCATTGACCATACGAAATATTTCATTATATATCGTTGTAGAATGCACTGTTCACATCTAATATGTAATTGATTTCGTTGCTCTCCATCGAATTAGCTGTACAAAATATTCATGTACAATTTGGTTTGCATAAAAGTTAACATTTGAGTAATTTTTTTTTTTCATAACGACGTTATGAAGACCTATCTTTACTTCGCACTCAAAGAATCTCTTTTTCGGCTTTGTCAAAAACTAAGTCAGCACATTCACATGTCAAGTCTATGTTATCTACAGAAGTAAAAGGGCCTAAGTCGTTTTATAAACTAAGATGTATTTATTAATTCAGAGTAAACAAACTAACTCATTTTATTGCGAGCTCGAAGGGCGAAGCTTAAATTCAGAGGACATGAAATTTTTTGAGCGAACGTGTGTACATTTGTACGTTTGTATGTTTGTACCTTTGTACGTTTGTACTAGTAATTAGTAATTAGTTTTTCAAAGATTTTTAAAACGCACCATACTATAATGATAGGTCGGAAGTCGCCAGGATTTGAAGCATTTGCTACTGAAATTATTTTAGCAAGTTTCCAGATGTAATGCAAAAGTTAAGGATATGTGAAATGGGCCAATGATCGCTGGAATAATCAATTTTTAAAATTTTAAAGAAATACCATCGTCTCCAATTGAGTTTGATTGTAAGGACATAATGCTACTCGTCACGTCTCCCTCAAAGAAAGTAGAAAGTTCAAAACTGGATGGACAAACATTATTATATACTTCTGGAAGTATAAAAGCTTCTGCCAACAAAGAATGACGATCGACTCTATTAAAATTGTTTCCCATGCACGCGGTTTTTTCTTTCTTCAGCGATTACAGCATTATATTCTAAACTCTTTTTGAAGCACCTATCATTTTTGTCGATTGACCCAATTCTGATTAACTATTAAATAATAATCAAAAAAGCATACAACATACATTTTACTTGGCTATAAGCACTCGAATTATTTCCATTCGTTCGAAGCATGAATTTGTAATTGTAGGATAAATGGACGAATGAAAAATCAATTTCGATTCTAAATAATTGTTTTAAAATAAATCCCATCAAATTCTGACTGGTAGAAGTCGAGATATACGAGTGGACAAACTGACAAATTCAAAGACACACAACACACGCACGTTGAAATAATTCCATTGCTCTGATTATTAGCTTCGCCTTTCGAGCTTTTCGAGCCATAATATTGTGTTACTTAACACAAATAAGCAATGAATGGCCTTATAAGAAACCCCATATAACGTGTCATATAAAAAATCGAGCAACACACTAACACATTGCATTTGTAATAATTATATGCGTTTGTAAACCCAATCGAAGATATCGATTGTTTAATATACATATGTACACGTAAGTAGCAGGAAGTTTTATCGATGTTTTTGTTTGTGGAAACAAAATTCTAATCCCGTATTGGATGTGTTCCTAACTTTCAAATTTATAATGAACGCTGTGTGTGTAAAACACAGGATAGAGAATTTTGTTATAATAAACAATTTTTGATTACCTTACAATGCTAGGCTATATAGTTGGCACAGCGGGAAAAGAGGAAATTCCTACGAGCTTGTGTTTTGAATGCCAGGTGCAAACGTTTGGCAAAGCATTCCACACACGCGTAGTACGTCTAAAGAAAGAATTTCTAAAGTTAAAAGCACGATGATGGGCTTTAGGATAAACTTATGAGCGCGTGTAAAGCCTAGAGTATGGCGAATGATTGTATGGAGAGATTAAACGCAATCGACTATTTCTCTCGGGCATAACTGGTGGCAGTGGCGACAACGCAGTGACAACAATAAAACATTCACCACCGATAAGTTTTAACCATCGGTTCAGTATTCTATCTGGCTGGTTATTAGGAGCACCTGACCAGAAATGAAAATTATACTCAAGTTAGGGGCAAATGAACGCCTTGTAACTTGTATCCATATCAAAGAGAATGACATATTTCCTGCACAGTATTAAAAAATCTAAAGACAGCATTTTGGCGACGGTGAATCTGGTCATTCCAACGAAGTTTGTCGCTAACACACATACCGAGAATTGCGGGTTTTTAGGTTTTCTCGATTTCATGGATAATGGCTGGAGGGTTGTATCGTTACATTTGGACGGCAGGAGGCAGCGTTGGGTTTTGGAAAACTTTAAATTTTACCCTATTATGCTCTCCTCATTTTATTGTGCTATTCAGGTCAGAATTTAACGTGCTTTACATACGTTGTTGCTTGAGTTCCACATGAAAAGTGGAAGGACGTTCCTCAAACTTATATGAGAAGTGTTGTCGTCAGCAAAAGATTAGGATTGGATTCGAAGTGGCCGATTAGATATTATTAATGGCGATGAGAAAGAGTGTCGGGCACAAAACGGAGCCATGGGGATCGCCAGCAGTTATGCGGTGAGATTCCGATATGAAAGCGGTCATAAAAACTTGGACTGAGGGGTTATTAATCTTATGAACCAGTTTATCATCGACTCTATAAGCATTGTTTTTTTCAAAAGAGTTTAATGCTTAAATAAAATCACCAGTAGAATGTTGCCTACGAAATCCCTAGTGGTGGTCACTAAGAATTTTGTGAGTTTCAAGATGTTTCATTAGCTGATATGGCTTGATACGAAAAAGGAGACAACGGCTCGTCTATTTTTGGTACAGGTTGGAAAAATGCTATTTTTCAACATCTCATGAAGAGTCCAGGAGAGGAGAATTGGATAGAAGGAAAATTTAAAGCAATAGTAGTGTCAGAGTTATGAGAACTCCTCTTCAGATCTGTTGAGGAACTACCATCAGATTACTTAAACCTCTAGCAACTGTACAAGTTCCAAAGTGGTTCCCAGTAAAATGTTCAATAATCGAAGGTATAGAGACAGACGGAAGCAAGGCACAATCTGAACGTATGGAGCTAGCTGCAAAGTGCAGCTGGAATTCCATTATAAATAAAATGGTTACGATTAGAGCTTAAAAACTCACTACACCATCTGTCTATAGACGTAAAACTCGCCTATGATAGCCAGAGTACAACTTTATAAAGTCATGAGAGAATTTGTCAATATAAATGTTATGAGCTAAATAATCATATCCGGATCACTATGAACATATAATAAGGGTCTGACAAGTGGGTGGCTTGGCCTGCGGCTTCTTCAACCTAGCGTTGGAGAAAGTGTGGTGAGACTCTTATGTGACAGCGGAAGGAACAATCCTCTATAAGTCCATCCAGATACTGTGTTATGCAGACAATATATATTGACATATTTGTAGAAACATAAAGCAGTACAAGAAGCTTTCCTCCAGATCGAGCGAGCGGTATGACATCTGGGACTGCATACTGCTACGAGATCCAACAATCCCGTCAACTAAGTTAGTGAAGCGCGAATTTGAAGTTGTAAGATCCTTTTACTATCTCAAGTCAAATGTAGCAGCCATGGTTGCTTTAAGCCAGGTTGGAGTTGAAAATCAATATCATAACGGACATAAATTACGAGTCCAAGGGACCTACAATTTAATGGCGAATTGAGAAGCTTTCCGTGACAAGTTATTACTCTCTGAAGTTTGTCAGACATTCGCAAGAGGTGGGACACTGTGGAAAATGCTTTTGGTGTTACTGGGATTCGAATCACGAACCTCCTCTTCAGTAGCCATGCACTTTTCTACTGAGCCACGGCGCCCGCACTATAATGTGTACAAGTTTTTTCATCATTAGTTTTATATGTGTGTCCACGCACATGCTTCAAAAACCAAATTCAAGCACGTGTTTGTCCTAATCTATCGGACGCGAACTCAAGCCACAAAATAGCCGAATGCACGCAACGAGTAGAGCGGTAAGGTTAAAGAAGAACCTTAACTCAGCATTCACTCTGAACTGGAGTGGAAACGAAAAACAATTTAAAAGACATCTTTAAAAATAATGTATTGAACTGAACTGATAACCCCAGCTTTTACCGGGTCCCGCCAACCCTCCCTACACCAAGAAACCCCATCAATACCCACCAAAAGCCGAGATTCCAACTCATTACAGACAAACACAAATACACATTTTCATTAGTATCTCGACTACAGCGCCACTTATCGGGTCCAAGAAACCGAGCCAAACGGACATATAATATGAATATGGCTTCGATGTAACGAGTTACTTAGGCGTGAAAATGCGACATAGATATGCAAAAACTTTTTTATATCTCGTAAATATCTCTACTCCATTTTAATTTTCTTATATTATTAAGCTGAAAAGCCCGGTATTACCCGGGAACCGCCACTCGCCAGGACTCCCTCAAGTCCCACCATTTGCCGAGATTCGAACTTGTTACAAACATAAACATTTTCGTATTTTTAAATTTTCTATATTAACTTCACTTGCCCGTGGCTGGCTGCCTGGCTGGCCAAATCTTGTGATCAATTTTTAACCCACTTCCTACAGCCCGATTTTATTGAAATTTTGCACACATGTATATATCCCAAGATAACACTTTCTATTAAAATTTGAGGCCCCTCGGGCCGCGGGGTCGGGGGGCTCCCATACAAATATTTTACAAAATTTACCCGATTTTCTTTAAATTTTGTACACATGTGTGTCTTCGATGGAAAACACTTTTTGTGAAAATTTGGAGCGATCAGCCCCTTGGGGACCCCAATATACAATTTTTAAATATCGCTATATCGCATCAGATCAGGGCAAAAGTCTGAGCTCTGTGCTTTGTGAGCAGCGCTGTTCGCTGCCGCTGCGTCATTTGTGAATGATTTTGCCACAAAACGAGCACGCACAACACTTTCTATTAAAATTTGAGGCCCCTCGGGCCGCGGGGTCGGGGGGCTCCCATATAAATATTTTACAAAATTTACCCGATTTTCTTTAAATTTTGTACACATGTGTGTCTTCGATGGAAAACACTTTTTGTAAAAATTTGGAGCGATCAGCCCCTTGGGGACCCCAATATACAATTTTTAAATATCGCTATATCGCATCAGATCACGGCAAAGTCTGAGCTCTGTGCTTTGTGAGCAGCGCTGTTCGCTGCCGCTGCGGCATTTGTGAATGATTTTGCCACAAAACGAGCACGCAGTGTGTGTGTGTGTGTATCCCCGGTTAGAGAATTTACAAGAAAAATTTTAATTTTTATGGGTTGTTTTTTTGTCTGTTTGTTTCGACTTCTTTGAGGTATTTTTTAACCAACTTCCACACAATCTAGAGAGCTTAAATCTTATTTGCACCTTAGGCTCGTAGGGCGCCGTGACTCTATAGTGGATAGTGCGTAAAATAAAATAAACTAACAGACAGTATTTTTTAATTCTATATATAAACTTCCCGTCCGGATGTGTGTGTTTGTTTGTTTTCGCCAAATCTTGTGATAAATTTTTAACCCACTTCCTACAGCCCGATTTTATTGAAATTTTGCACACATGTATATCTCCCATGACAACACTTTCTATAAAATTTGAGGCCCCTCGGGCCGCGGGGTCGGAGGGCTCCCATACAAATATTTTACAAACTTTACCCGATTTTCTTTAAATTTTGTACACATGTGTGTCTTCGATGGAAAACACTTTTTGTAAAAATTTGGAGCAATCGGCCCCTTGGGGACCCCAATATACAATTTTCAAATATCGCTATATCGCATCAGATCACGGCAAAGTCTGAGCGCTGTGCTTTGTGAGCAGCGCTGTTCGCTGCCGCTGCGTCATTTGTGAATGATTTTGCCACAAAACGAGCACGCAGTGTGTGTGTGTGTGTGTGTGTGTGTGTGTGTGTGTGTGTGTGTGTGTGTGTGTGTGTGTGTGTGTGTGTGTGTGTATCCCGATCAAAACCTTCTCTATAGAAAGCCCAACTCTACGCATACTAATGCTGTAAACCAAGACCAAACGCATGTGTGTTTGTGGGATGTGAATACAGTGTACAAAAAATAAGAAGTCGCAAAGAGCGAGAAACGTAAGATGTGGTAGTGGGAAACAGAAATATTTTATATGGATTTTGCTCTTTAGTTGATTACTAAATACAAATACGTTTGGTCTCAATCTAAGCATGTATCTGTGTACGATCGGAACAGTTGGGCTTTCTATAGAGAAGGTTTTGATCCCGATTAGAGAATTTACAAGAAAAATTTTAATTTTTATGGGTTGTTTTTTTGTCTGTTTGTTTCGACTTCTTTGAGGTATTTTTTAACCAACTTCCACACAATCTAGAGAGCTTAAATTTTATTTGCACCTTAGGCTCGTAGGGCGACGTGACTCTCTAGTGGATAGTGCGTAAAATAAAATAAACTAACAGACAGTATTTTTTAATTCTATATATAAACTTCGCGTCCGGATGTGTGTGTTTGTTTGTTTTCGCCAAATTTTGTGATAAATTTTTACCCCAATTCCTAAAGCCCAGTTTTATTTAAACTTTGCACACATGTGTATCTCCGATAAAAACACTTTCTGTACAAATTTGAAAGTGATGGGGCAAGTGGCTTCCATATAATTTTTTTTTCAAAAATAACCCGATTTTATTCAAATTTTGCACATTTCCGATTCAAGAATTTACATGAAGAATTTTAATTTTTATAGATTGGTTTTTTAACTCGACTTGGCCCCTTTTTGCCTATTTGTTTCGACTTCTTTGAGGTATTTTTTAACCAACTTCCACACGACCTAGTCTCCTTAGTCTCTTATAGAGCCGTGACTCTAGTGGATAGTGCGTTGGACTTCTGAGCAGGAGGTTCGAGGTTCGAATCTCAGAAAAAACACCATTAATATTTTTCACGGTCCCACCACTCGCGAATGTCTGACAGAGGTTCGAGTTTAATAACTGTCTCAATTCGCCTTTCGGATACGGCATTAAATTATATGTCCTTGCATTTGTGTGCAAAAACACAATGAATGGTCTCGAGAAGTTATGCATTGTACCAGAAAGGCCTGTCGCGACAATTATTATTATTATTATTAATTAGACTCGTGTGGCAGTTTTGAGCTTCCGCGTGTGACACGCGGGTCGCAAGTTGCGTGTGGCGCGTGTGATGCGTGTAAATGTGGGTTTCTCGACTACCTTGTTTTCTTTTTTAACCATCTTTTACACGACCTAGAGAGCAGCTCAGTCTTATGGCCGTTTACGAGATCCCTAGTATAAAACGAGTAGCGTTTGGCTCGTGTGAGGCTTGTAAAAGCGGATAATATTTTCAGCATCTCAAAACGAAAATGTGTGCTTACTCGTATGACGATGAACTCGTATGTAAACATAAATGTTTGAACTTGAAAAACAAGGTTTTTATCATTTACTTGTTTATTTTCTTTATAAATCATAGTTCTGTGCACACCTTGGCAAGTATAGTGTAAAGGCCAGAAGTGTACTTGCACTTATTAATAGCATTACACGTCAAGAAATCCAAAACAAGATTTATTTAAAGTGCCTTCTATAGTTCTTTGTAATTCATAAGTTCTTATAAAACAAGTTTTCGTACATTTAAGAGCGCAATAGGAAAAATCTAAAACATTAGCATCTAAACTACTACATGTTTACGAAACTTTCCAAACCCGGAAACGACCAAAAAGTCATTCCATCATTCCATTACTATTGAAAACAATTGCGGTAAATTATTTATTTTATGTACATCATCTTTATATTATCGTTTATTGTAATAAAATATAATAAATAAATACAATCGTTTACACTATACAATACATTTAGTTATATATTATTATTATGATATTATAATAATTATTTATATTATGTTCATCAATACAAAATTTACCCTACTTACAATTTATCTGCTGCTGTGGGAATATTTTTGAATAGGTAATAATTTATCGTTTTTTTATTTCTTTTTAAAAAGTTGAGTACGGTGCTATAGTTTATAGTTATATACTTACATATATAGATACTCCTTCATACGTATTAATATTAATTGAATAACTTTTTCAAAATTTGTTTCGTCTTCTATGAGTTAGTCGTACATATATGAATACATGAAGTACATTTCTTATTTTAGACGCATTTATGTGAAGCCTTTATTAACGTTTGGTTTGTTGCTGTTATTATTGTTATATAAATAAAAATACATTTCTTAATAAGGTAAGTTACTCATAATGCATAGGTATATTTTTTTATTTATTATATTTTATTGACGTGTAATTGTTTATCTAAAACGTAAAATTCTCAATCGGTAATTTATGTCGGACATATTGCAATATTGATTATTGATAGAGAATATAATTTAATTGCAGACACTAATCCATTCCTCCACGTGGCACGCATCGCATTCGACATTGCAACACCATTGAAATTTACATCGGCAACGTTCAATACGTTTCTCTTTGACCAAACTGTAGCCCCGGCCACAGCAAAGAGACGCACATCCATCGCTAACCGTACTGTTGCGGTTACATTTTCTTCCAATTGTACCTGTACGAATGGAGTAATATATATAAAAAAAATTAGCATTACAATGATGCAAATGAATCATCTTTTCACAAAATAATAAACTAATGCATCAAAAAGGAGTCTTAAGATTGTTTGACAGATATTTTTAGTTTTTAATTTTTTCAAGTTTTCTTAACTCATAAGAAATAGTAATGATAAATCGTAAATGATCGATCGATCGGATCCTAGACCTTTGAGGCCAAGGTGCAAAAAATGATTTGGAGGCTCATTAACAGTTAATTTAAAATAACTATTTTTATCGTTTTAATAAAATAAAATATTAAGATTGTTAATTAGAGTAATTAAACAATAATATAATTTACAGCATTCAAAAAACAAAATATAATGTAACATAAATTAATTCGAGGCGTACAAAAAAAAACAAAAACAAAAAAAAATTGCACCTTTTTAATCCACAGTTTTCTAGTTTTTGCTTCGTCTGATTCAATCGACAATAACGCAATGCAATGTTGTTGTGCTATAGAAGATCGAAAGTAAGTTTTAATTACGCTCAACTTACTAAACGGTCTCTATGCGCTAGCAACGGTTACAAACAACGAGAAAGCCTGTTGTAGCCCAGGTGTTAAACTGCAATATGTATCCCTCATACAACAGTCTTTCTCTGAGATACAGCTCCAATAACTATAGCCTAAATGGGAGAAAACAGTAAATGCGTATACGAAAGCAGCCTCAACCATTTTAGGTTATTCGGGATAAACTAGAAAAGAATGGATATCAGATAGCACATGAAACACCATTCGTGAACGCCAATCCATCAAAGTCGAGTTAAAAGCGGCCTCCGGTACCGTGCGAAGCGCATTAGCGCGGAAGTATAGGGATCTGGACCGGCAAGTTAGCTGTTCAGCTAGGAACGACAAAAGAGCATGGCTAAGCGATATCGCAACACAAGCACAGCAATTCGCTGATAGTAGACAATAGAGCACAGTCTACCTACTCGCTCGTAAGCTCGCCAACAAGAAACACCACATCAACTACCCTGTTAAGGTAATCCTTCGCCAGGCACGTCCATCAACCCACATATACAATCTAATAGGCTACTTAACATCAGCGTCGCTACTCCTTCGTTGGATGAGATAAGGACAACAATTCGTTCACTGTAATCAGGTAAAACAGCAAGCAATGACAACATCTACGTAGAACTCCTTCAAGGCGACGTCGAGTTAAATACGCAAGCGATATATTAAAGTATCTGGGAATCTGAAACCATTCCATCGTCGTTAAAAGAAGGCTTAATAGTCAAACTCCCCAAGAAAGGTGCTTTAAGCAATTGCGAAAACTGGAGAGGGATTACCCTGCTAAACACCATAAACAAAGTGATCTCCTCTATAGGCGCTTTCGGAATGCGTTAGAGCCAATTTTGAGAAATGAACAAGCAGGATTTCGCCCAAACCGTTCTTGTACTGATCAAATTAACATCCTTCGTATAATCATTGAACAGTCAGTTGAGTATCGCTCTCCTCTATACATGGTTTTTGTAGATTTTAAACGCGCTTTTGATAGCGTGGGCCGAAACATGATGTGGCAGATTTTGTCTAGTTATGGTGTTCCGGAAAAACTCATTAACATCATTAAGGAGCTGTACCGCGACTCTCGGAAGTCAAGCAAGTTTGCACTCTTTCACCATTGTTTTTCAAAATTGTCTTCGACTGGGTGATGAAAATAGTAACCCGTTCTCCATCGGGTTTGCCATGGAATGTTTTTCACCGCCTAGAAGACCTAGACTATGCCGATTATATCTGTCTCCTATCACAAACGCTAGGTGACATGGAGCGAAAATTAAACTCACTAGAACTCCACGCTAACAAATTGTGTTTAAAAAGTAACGTCTCAAAAACAAAACTACTTCGCATTAACACTAGTGGAACATGTGATCTCTTGATTGACGGACACCAGATATAGGCAGTCGAAAAGTTTTGTTACTTGGGTAGCTGGATGTCAGAAAATGGTGGTGCTGACTCGGATGTGTGCTTTCGTGTAAACAAGGCGCGGCACTCCTATTATGCTAAATAATATCTGGCACTCCTCACAAATCTCCCGGAATCTGAAGCTACCGATCTTCAGATCTAACGTTCTTACAGTACTCTTGTATGGCTGCGAAACGTGGAAAGTCACAGAGTTAGAGTCACAAATTCTTCGTCCACAAGTGCTTAAGGCGGATACTGAGAATATACGGACATTATAACCAATCCAGACTTGTGGAGAGTAACACAGTAGGAAGCAATCGCGATCAGATTGGCCACACTTTGAGAAAGCCAGCGGACGATATTACGAAATTAGCGCTTGACTGGAATCCACAAGGAAACCGCCGAGTTGGCCGTCCTAGCAAAACATAGAAAAGGACAATAGAAGAGGAAACAAGATCCCAGGGAACAGAGATCTTGAAACCTCAGGCGATAAATCGAGTTCTTTGGCGGGCGTTTGTTCTACATTTTTTGTTTTTTCTGTGCTTCCCCGCGGAGTAAAGGAAAGAAAGAAAGAAGATATTTATGTAAAAAAATAGACGGCGTTTCCCGGCTGCTGCATCTCACTGAACATCCGCCCACTATTGTTTATGGATTTAAACTGACCATGCTAAAACGTACACAACAATTTATATCTAAAATAACTAAAACTCAATCCAATTTGCATGGAATAAGTCCAGGTCTTAGAAAATCTAGAGACTATAATTAAGCTATATTCGTAGAAGAAAAGTTAGGTTGCTCCATAGGCGACTGAGATTATCAATCTCGATAAGCGTACAAGTGTCCATAGATACACAAGAGACTATTCTGGTGTTCTTAAAATAACGATGTAATGACTTCCACAGATAGATTTGGAATTTGGAAAATCATACACTATGGAGGGTAGGTTAATTAAACCATTGATAAAATATAAATTTTTTGTCCAAGTATAGTTCACTGAGCAGGGTGGTTTTTAAATTAGGACAGTTAGTTTGTAAATTCCAACAGTGTAATAAATAACTTTAAAGAACAAATTTGTCACTAAATAAATCAATTAATATTATATATTACAGTTATTATAAATGTCATATATCAATTAAAATATTTTAGCCTTGACATATTTTTTATATTTTGATACCGCTAGGGTAAAATTCTTGCAATTTTGCACTCGGAAAGTAACTCTAAATCAGTTTTCTCTAATTACCTAATAGACTAAAAAATTTGCGTTGCTCAATTTATAAGTTTTATTCAACATCTAATTTCAGCCAGTGCAGTTGCGCATTACACACATATACATTTTTTACATAAATATATCTTAATATATCTTTAGAAATTGAAGAAAAACTTGAGAAACTACGAATACTTAGAGCGGCGTAACCTGGCGTATACGCAATTTGAGCAATAAGTCACAAAATATTTATGAATACCGTGAGTACCATTAATAGACACCATTTTTTGTTCATGCAGTTTTGAATGTTGTATTGTCACACAAAGGATGCCTCCATAACAAATCTATGCTTCTAGAGAGCAATAAATTATGATTTTCAGCGACAGCGCAGCGGTTTGGGACAAAAGTTCATGCAGAAATGCTGATCGGAAAATAAAACTTAAACCTAAATAACAACAAAATGTGGAGACAGCAACAAACGTCAAATCAAAATAAACATTAATTATTTTCTAACAAGACGTTCCGACACGGGAACGAGCTTTACTCGTTCGTATTTACCCAACACTGATTGCGCCACAAATCACATGAGCGAACCAGTCAGTGTCTGTTTATTATTTATTTAATTTGTACTAAGCACTAGCTTAGTTATAAGCAACACATCGTGCGATTAAAAATTTCTAATTTATGTCAATCACGTAATAATTAAGATAAAAAAGCTTAATAGCCGCTAGAAGTGTGCGTGTAGTTAGAGTAGATGTATTGTCGTTTGATATACGCAGCGAATATTTATCATTTGCTGCTTGTGTTGGACTGGGAATGCATTTTGTTAAAACTGCACTAACAGATTTAAATTAATTTAGTTTTGATAAGCGTGTGCTACCTTAAAAGTTAATTAGCACCAAAACGAGACAAAACAACAGAGAATTGCCGGCTATTAATTTAACGATAATAAAATTCCGTTATCGCGTTTTTTATATGTTATGCCACTTACCTTGGATATCTGCACTCAAGTCGCGTTCGCAAAAGTTCGGTGATCTCTGGTAGTAGAATAATGCCGTTTCCAGCTTGCGCAATGATCGCTGTGCAGTCTTTTCTGGCGGTATCTTACGGGGTGGGTGTTCATTGCGTTCGTTGCGCTCATTGTTCGGTGCACCGTTGTTAGTTTTCTTGTTACGCGACCGCTTAAGTACAACAATGGGTTCACCATTACCCAAATTCGATTGATCTACTAAAATGGCCCGACGAAATTGATGCTTCAGAACTTTCCCGACCACGTGAAAGTCGGGTGCTGATTTCCAACAAGTTTTCAACTGACAGCTACCAGACATGCCGTGACATTTGCAACGGACTTCCATGTTATTTGAAACGGCCTGCGAATTTAAATGAAAACGGAAAACGATAAAACAATGGGAAAATAAATCAGTTCGAAAGGCGAAGGAAAAGAATTTAACGTGGAAGTGATTTGAAGTGTGATCTGAGCAATTTAATGACTGATCCAAGAGTGTCGTCAACACCTAATGATCTGGACAATATAGTTTGAAAATGTTTTATTTATTTTTTGGTTAAATTATTTTGCTTTCTTTTAGATAGCAGAAGGAAGTACATATAGTAATCATAAAAATTTTAGAAATCGGGATTTTTGCAGATTTACCCATTACCATATCTCCTGAGTCAGAAAAAGCGAAAATAAAAAAATCTCTGTTTGTCTGTCTGATGTGTCCCCTATACAGCCCAGACGGCTGAACTTATCGGAATGAAAATTCATATTAAAGCTTTTTACGTAAATTGTGAGGGGCCAGATGATTTTGACGGAAATCTGACAGCCGGAAGTGACAGTTTACTTAACAGTTTTTCGAGTTTTTGCAAATAAATAACTCAAAAGGTATAGCACTTAGGAGAGAAAGAAATTCTCTTGTGTCGTCGTGTTGTGTCCAGAACTCCATTTTTTTAAATTAAAGTTAAGGACTTATTAAGCAGTTTTCTTTTGAATTTTACGAGATGAATGTCTGGCCTACCGTCTCTACTTCTGTTGGCTCAAAGTAATTAAATCAATTAAAATAGCTGGAGCTCCTAATCTAAAGGCTTATTTCATGGACTAATGTTTTGTTCACAAATCATGAACTTTGCTTTGCCCTCATTTATATTCCGTCCCAACCACCGATATTCCCTAACCTAGAGCTCATTGTTGATTATAAACTTCATAAAGTGATCCAGAGATTTTTACTTATTAAATTGGTTATGTTTAACTTACTTAGTCGTGTCAGTTTATTTGGGATACCAAATTTTTCTATGGATTTATAAAACTATACTATGGTCTATGGCCAGTATTCAGGCAGTACATTGGCACCCATAGCTTACACGAGAATACTAATGACAATGGACAACGAGTCATAGAGATGGAAGCAAGCAATACTTTGGTCGTTGCGAGTACAAGGTTTGCGCGTAAAAGTATCCAAAAAGCCACCTGGGTATCTCCTGACGGAGCCACTCGCAACCAGATAGACCACGTGTTGATAGACCGCCACTACAACCCGAATCTGATGACGGTACGAACGTACCGAGGTGCCAACATCGACTTGGACCACTATCTTGTTGATATGGTGCTCCGATTATCAAAAAAACACAACATCCGCGAATCAGATTCGAGTCAACACGGCTGCCCTTCGCAACGCAGAGACCAGAAACAACTACGGTCAAACGATAGGACTCACCCTAAATGCAGGAAGAGTAAGTCCTGGTGCTGAGAAGCCGGGCGTAGAAGCGAAATGTACACGCCTTAAGAATACTGTCATTAGTACTGCTGACTCCATCTTAGGCAGCAGTCATAGAGATCGGAACGACTGGTTCGATGACGAATGTAAGCTAGCGACTGAACGTAAGAATGTTACGTACCAAGCAATGTAACAATCTCATAGAACGTGGGCACGCGAAGATGAATATAAAGAGCTCAGTAGATATGAAAAAAAAAAACAGTTCACCGTTCAAAAAAAGCAGCCTCGGAGAAGAATCTCGTCCGTGGAGTAGAACAGTATAGAGAGCGAGGACCGCACCAGGCGCGGAAGTTCTACCAAAGAGTCCGTGGTATGAGACAATAATCTGATCGCCGTTTCAAAGGCATCTTAGAGCGATGGGAAGAGCACTTTAATGAGTTGCTTAATGGCCAGCTAACTGAGGAATTGGAGGCTCCACCAATGACCGAAGATCATACTATGCTGCCGCCACAAAGCATATGCGAAGTTAGCAGAGCGATAAATCGGCTCAAAAATAATAAGTCCCCGGGATCTGATGGTATCCCTGCGGAGCTAATTAAAAAAGGAGGTCACACAATACACCAAGAAATTCATTAACTAATAGTGCAAGTATGGGAGGAAAAAGCGATGCCAGAAGACTGGCGAAGAGGCATCCTATACCCCATACATAAGAAAGGAGATATCACAACCTGCCGCAATTATCGTGGTATAACGTTGTTGAGTACCGCGGATAAGATTTTCTCCTCTATCCTTCAAGACAGGATAGCCCCATACGCTAAAGTCATCACCAGTGTGGCTTCATCCCAGGCAAATCAAGAACTGATCAGATTTACACCGTTAGGCAGGTGATGGAAAAATGTCTAGAGTTTCAAAACTCACTACACCATCTTTTTATAGACTTTAAAGACGCCTATGATAGCATAGCCAGAGAAGAACTTTATAAGGCCATGAGAGAATTCAGCATACCAAATAAACTGACCAGACGATGTAGGTTGATCATGACCAATGTTATAAGCCAAGTAAAAATATCTGGATCACTATCAAGCCCATTCAACATCTATAAAGAACTCCGACAAGGGGATGCACTGCCCTGCGTCTTCAACCTGGCGTTGGAGAAAGTGATCCAAGACTCTGGCGTAACGGCGAGAGGAACAATCCTCTATAAGTCCATTTAGATACTGGCTTACGCAGAAGATATTGACATCGTTGGTAGGAACCGAAGAGCTGTGCAGGAAGCTTTCATCCAGATAAAGCACACGGCACAAAATCTGGGGCTGCACATAAATAAGAGCAAAACAAAATGCATGGTCGCTACGTCTGCGCGTAGAAGATCCAACATTGGTCACTCAATTCAAATAGTGGAGCGCAAATTTGAAGTAGTGCAATCCTTTAACTATCTCAGGTCACCTGTAGCAGCCGATAACAGCATGGAACCAGAAATACGCGCACGGTTGCTTAAAGCCAACAAAGCCTACTATAGTCTGTCAAGACTCTTCAAATCCAGGAATTTGACCATAATATCCAAGCTGCTGGTATATAAGACAATGGTCATACCAGTACTTACATATGGATCCGAGACTTGGGTGCTTAGCAAAAATCATTCTGACCTCTTAGCCGCGTTCGAGAGAAAAGTCTTACGGAAAATTGTGGGCCTCGTATGTGAGGAAGGACGATTCCGGAGACTTTATAATGATGTGGTCTACAAGCTTTACCGCGATCGATCGTAAACAAAATTACTGGTCAAAGACAAACTGGTATGTGCTATCCTGCCTTTTATATCTAGAGAAAAATGAGAGAAGAATATCTTTTACGTAATACTCAAAAACGTCATAAAAAATGCTGCACGTTTTGATATCTTTCTTATGTATGTGGCATACCATGATTAACAACTACTAAATAATAGCAGATACATCATCTTCCTTGCAAATGAAACTCTTTGTTCTTTACATTTGTTTCAATATTTCTTTTCTTAACCAAAAATGCCAGCAATAAATTATCACGAATGTAATCTGCGTCTTACCATTCTACCCGCATGATTGTTATGCAAATTAATTTTCGACTGAATGTCGCCGGCTTTTTCACGACAGTCCAAAAACAGTTTCGAAAATTCAACACCGAAGTCCATATTGTGTGAACAGCCGCCCCATTTCCACCGACTGGCGATTTTCGAACGTTCGTATTTCTTTTCCTCTTCGGGCGTCAGGATTTGGTTGGTCTCCAGATATTGCAAAAACATTTTCTTCTCTTTATCGAGACTTTGGCGTAAATTTTTGTTAAGAGTTTTCCGGTTCACTGATGGATCACAACCGCACGATATCAGTCGTCCTTGGCTGCATGCTCTTGCAACACTATGTGCAACACCAGCCGCCGATATTGCAAAGGCAAATGCACTTTCACGATACCCTAAAGAAAGAGAAGGGAGAATTATGTTTTTTATTGTACAAAATAGGTTTCGTATTAAAATTGCTTCTATTTAAACCTAAATAGAAGCAATTAAAAACTGGCAAACTTAAACTAGTTTATCGTTTGTAGTTTATAAGATAACTGTTAAAGGTGACACACACAACTTTATTCTCGCTTACATTTCCTTTTTTAGTTTACAAAAAAAACAACCCATAAAAATTCAAATTTTTCTTGTAAATTCTCTAATCGGGGATACACACACACACACTGCGTGCTCGTTTTGTGGCAAAATCATCCACCAAATAAAACGCAGCGGCAGCGAACAGCGCAGCGCATAAAGCACAGGGCTCAGACTTTGCCGTGATCTGATGCGATATAGCGATATTTAAAAAATGTATTTGGGGGTGCCCAGGGAGCCGATCACTCCAAATTTTTACAAAAAGTGTTTTCCATCGAAGACACACATGTTTAATCGGGTAAATTTTGTAAAATATTTGTATGGGAGCTCCCCGAACCCAAGGTCCGAGGGGCCTCAAATTTTTAAAGAAAGTATTGTCACCGTAGATATGAATGTGTTCAAAATTTCAATGAAATCGGACCTTGGGATGTGGGTTAAAAATTGATCGTAGGATTCCATGAAAAACAAACCAACAAACACACGCTCACGTGAAGTTTATATAGAGAATTCTACCCGAAAGTCTGTCTGTTGTTGAGAAGGACGATTTCGAAGTTGCCACAAAAGAAATTCGAAAGCGCAATAATGTGGGTGAATCTGGTTAATAGGAGACTGTTTTTAAATTCTCTATATTAACTTCACTTGCCCGTGGCTGGGCGGCTGGCTGGGTGGCTGGTCAGATTTTCGGACCTCGGGGTCGGGGGGCTCCCATACAAATATTTTACAAAATTTACCTGATTTATTTAAAATTTTATATAAATGTGTATCTCCGATGGAAAACACTTTTTGTACATTTTTTGGAGAGATCGGGTCCCTGGGTCGGGGGGCGCCCATACAAATTTTAGATCACGCACAAATGAACCCACCAAATGAAACGAGACATTAATGTTTTATGCTTAATTCAACTTACTTATTTACTGAATTGTATTTTAATTGATGTCGTTTTTTGTTATCAATCGATATCAACTTACAGATAGAACAACAAGTTTTCACAATATGTTCAAATTTGACATCTGATGTCAAATGTCTCTTTCGATTATTTTCTCCTACAATAAATGGGTTTTTTTTTTTAACAAGTTACAATTATTTATCAATAAGTGTCTGCGGCGAATCTGTGGCATCTTTTGGCCAAACACGATCTAAAACTCGGATCTATTGGTCGTGACAAATAACAAGCCAATCCATATTGAAATTAAGCGAAGGAAATGGCAATGGGTAGGGCACACCCTGCGGAAACCGGACAATGACATTACAACAATGGCTTTTGAATGGAAGACGAAACTCGGGACGCCCAGTGAACACGTGGCGCAGATCATAAGAGCGAGAATCGCGTACAGGAGGCGTATGGCGTGAAGTTAAACAGTTGGCGAGAGACAGACGGCGCTGGAAGGAGGTCGTTTCCGCTCTATGCTCCTCTTAAGAGCAATATATATTTATTAGAATTTTTTATTTTTTATATAGTGTAAAATAAATTTAAAAAGAAAAAAACTAATAAATATATATTAAGAATGAAAAAAAAAACTATCTTTATATATATAATTCTACTGTACGTGTGTATGTCACTGAACTCCTTCTAAACGGCTGGACCTATTTGAATAATTTTTTTTGTATGCCTTTGGGTGACGCCTGGATGGTTTAGATTCGTAAATCAGCCCGGCAGATGGCGCTGGTATCGTTTTTTCCGAAAATTCTTATTTATGGAACGATTTGGCTCAAATTCACACCATATATTAATTTAAAAAAGGAAAGTCGTTGACAAAATTTGGACCCGATAGGTGGCGCTGGGGTGGAAAATGTAGTTTTCCCTGTATATGATCTTCATATAAAGAATATTCGAACAAGTGTACACGCGGGTGAGGGTGGGCGTGGCGTCAGTGGGTGGGAGGTCAGAGGGCGGAAGGTCAGTGGGCGGGGGTCAGTGTGATGGGACATCCGGGAAACGGGTATTTCTGCTAATACTGATGTGACTAATACTGTGACGCGATATCGCAAAACAAATAGCTTTTCACAAGTTCACAAAACGATCACAAACAAATTTATTGAAAGTGCGACAGGACAACGTCTGTCGAGTCAGCTAGTATAATATAATTTATATCTATTCATCCTTAAAATTATAGGTAAGTCAAGTTTCAAGTAAAATGACAAAATCTTGAATAACAACACCTGTGCTTTTACTCAAAAAATGACACTTCTCAAAGTCTTCATTAAAGTGTATAATATACACTCCGGTTCGCTAGATTAGGAGCAGGCAATTAAGAAGTAAATATAATCTTTCTCCCGTTACATGGCAGCGAGAGAAAAAATGGTAAAAGAAACCGGGGTTCATGTTGAATACTTATTTTAAGAGCACAAGCTAACGGTAGTTTTATGAAATGTTAACTAAATAAAATTAGAAACATTCAAAGTACAATCGTTATTTGTTCCCATAAAAAAGTAATTTTGTAAAAAAGAAAGGGTTTTCCTTACCTTTTTTTAAATAGGTAAAAAAATTGTTAGGGATTGTGAGAGAAGGCAAAAATTTACCATTCGGAAGGTTTGTCTAAGCGTACAAGATCAGTCGGACTGGAGCATCTGGTGTTATTGCAAGTAAATCTACTGTTCGTCGTGTAATTCGTAGTGTCAAACACACTACACAAGCGACTAAAGCTAAGTTAAAACCCACCACTTAATGCTTCGCGAAAGATTCAACGCATACATTTCACGAAAGACCAGGCCTGGGATATGCCAACAGGAGCAAGTTCGAACAACTGAAAAAAATAGTCTTTTCTGACGAAAAAAAAATTAAATTTAGATGAAGCGGGTTGCTATAACTTATACTTCCAGGATCTAAGAAAAGAGAATCTCTTTTTAAACCGCCACCTTAGCAGAGAGGGGGAAGTAATGGTTAGGGTTGCAATATCTTATTATGATACCATTGACTTTGTGGTACAAAGCTCAAAAATGACAGGAAATAGCTGCAAAGCAGTGTTGGAATCAAATTTTGCGAAAATTCACGGTTTTTTTTTTACCACTTTCATGGATATTCCAACACGACAATCCTCATACACAATCGCACATTGTCTTTTGTTGTTTTGCTCTTGTTGCCAGTGGAAATGTTGAACTTTTACAATGGCAACCTACCTTAACCTTATACAAAATGTCTGGGGCTGGCTCACGCGAAAAGTGTACGAAGGTGGAAAACAGTACGATGACAAGGAAGCCGTGATTGATCCCGTAAACTTGGTTGGAATGAGTGCGATTTCACTCGATTATAATAAAAATATTCGACGGGACTGAACTTTGCGATCTAAGGGCTCGCGACTATTTGTGTTTTGCGTGCATATTTTTGGACACAATTGGAAGGGACCTATAATTCAAGGCCGGATTCGAATGGCGACTTGAAAAGCTTTCCGTGACAAGCTATTACTCTCGAAACATTTGTCACCTATTCGCGAGAGGTAGGACACCATGAATAATACTTTTGGTTTCACTCGATTACTTGTCCCCATTTAAGATCGAATTTTTGAGGTTATCCTGAAGAAACGTAGTTTTACTCATTATTAAAAATTACGTCTGGATTATGAATTTAAAAAAAAATCAATTTTCATAAAATAGCCAAACACCGAATTTTTTCATTCATTTATAATGTTTTTCTAATCTTATAAACAGATTTAAATGTTTAAATGCATGTCATTCTGACTCATGGCAAAAAGGTCTCTAATGTACCGTTATTATGTTCTGAATACTTTTGAAAACTTAATTTTGTATTATTTGTTTTTTCTTTTCTGACATATAACTGGAGAAATATCAATTTTACCTCCAAAAACGATGTGCTTCTAATCTAGTGAACCGCAGTGTTCATGACCTTTCATTTACATAAGTTATCTATAACAAATAACAATAAACGTTTAATATAACAAGTTCTTATTTAACAATTAAATTATGTATTTTCTTTTTCCGAGCCAGGGAGTGGAAGTGCAACCCCTTCCACCTGGCTTCCGACCTGTCAAATTCAATTTATTCAACTAATCCACAATTTCCATCAAGTGTCAACATCAGTGAACTCAAGTACGATAAATGAGTTCCGCAAACTAGTTTTGAGTAAACGAGTTCTGTAAAAAGTTTAGCAAAAATAAAACGAAAAAGGGACTTAAACTAGTTTAAGTATGCCAGTGTGTCAAGGTTATAAGACTGTGGATTTTTCTCTTTCAATGCGAATTTATCTTAGACAATTTATTGTTGTAAGAGTATAATTGTACAAATAAAATAAAAAAACAAAGAGCTTTCTGTTCGTTTTCAGTCGTAGGGTTTGTCAGATGGTAACACAAAAGGTTTAGAAGTTATATGGGCAAACATACGGGGCTTCAAACGATTCAGTGCGTAACGTAACGTGCTGAATTTGTGTACTAAATTGGTTTTTCAATTATAACTTATAACAAATGTTTATCTTTACAATGTTTTAAGAATGTGGAGATATGTAGTGGGCCACTATAAAAGTAATTATAATATTATTAAAAACTTTAAGAGATAATAGAAAACATAGTTATTGTCAACTAACACCCTCCGATCAAACAGATTCATAGGTGACGACCCAGCAAAAAGAAATAAGGACAACAATTTCCAGATACGCACATGGAATAGTCATACTCTCAAGAGACCACGTGCTTCCGAATAATTAGCTGAGACCGAGGTCTGGTACAAAGGTAATAACTGCCCTTCAAAAAGTGCGATGGAATCGGCCGTGCAAAAGAAGGACAAGAACTGTGATGCAGATTAGTTGTAAACAGCAGATTTGGTTAATAGTCTTAAGGCATAATACCGCCAAGGTACGATTCATTTTAGGTTATCTTTATTATAGAGGCTTCGATAACGTCTTTTCTAACATACCAGCCCAAAAATGATGCGTAAGAGGTCAGAGTGGTTTTTACCAAGCACCAAGTCTCGGATCCATATGTAGGTACTGGTATGATTATGTCTTTTTCACCAACCGCTTGTGGATGGTAAAATTACTGGATTTGAAGAGTTTTGACAGATAGTTTGAATGTCTGCTCTTAAACATTTCAATAGACAGCTTTAAATTTCAATTAGAAAGACAATAGTATGGAGAAAGCAATTAAGTAGTAAAGCCCTCTCTCGGACAATGAAGAAAATCTTTATTGATGTCCTGCTCTATGGAGCTAAAATGTAATAGAATGAGTATAACTCAACGGACATCCTAATTAATGTAAATGTCCTAATTAACCTTTGAATTTTCTAAGTCTGAGTAATGAGCCTTGTTCTTGGTGTCCAGTATTAGACTTTTCTCTAAGGCTACTGCATACTTTCCAATTGTATTGGAAATAATTTCGAGTCCCATGTTTCGATTGACGTCATTGTTTCTTACATATCAGGTCGGACCAGTTATTGATCCTAATATTTTGTTTCGGAATCATTGGAAAAAAGTACATGCTGTTTAAGTCAGTGAGCATAATGATCCAACATTGGTCCCTTAATTAAAATAGTCGAGCGCCACTTTGAAGAAGTGCAATTCCTTAGCTCGAGTCAATTGCAGCAGCGGATAACCAGAGATCGTTAGTCCCCGTATGTTAGGAAGGACGATTCCGAAGAAATTGCGATAACGAGCGTTACCAGGATGTCGACATCGTGAATAGAATTATGCTAGGTAGGCTCCGGTGGGCAGGACACCTAATTCGTATGAGACACGAGAGCGAGGCCGGCCGAGACGCTTAGAGTTGAGAGATGCCAAACCGGATGAGATCAGCTAGAAATCAGGATTGGTGTAGAGATTTGGAGGAGAGATTTGTGGATGCCAGGACCGACCCCGGTCTTAGAGCCAAATATAATGATGGTGAATAGTAATTGGATTCCATAAATCCATACTAGATCCATTATCTATATATATATATTTATAATAAACAAAGAAAACGGCGGTTGATCTGGTTGGTTTTTTGAAGAATATTTTCAGGTTTTTATTCTGTTGATTTAGTATATTGCTACGAAATATAGGCTTTCTAGATTAATTAATTAAAAGTTCACAATTTTACACTGGTGATTACTTAGTATTCATTTATAATTCTATTGTTTACATAGGCGTTAGAATTTTCTACTTTTTCACTTTTGAAATAATCTGATTCACTTCCAAATATTAACTTACTTACTGCGATAAAGTTGCTGTATTTATACCAAATCTATAGTTTCCAGAATCTTCTAGTCTTTTATATTCTGTTCTATTTGAACCATCTAGCAAATAGCAGAACGTACTATCATAATCATATATAAATAACTTTATATACAAGTTCCACACTTATATGTTTAATATACAAGTTCCTATAAATATGTGGGGATGTTCCCCATTCTGTATAGCTTTTATACACAATATTACTGAGCCTAAATATATGCCATGCCATGATTTTTCGTATATTCTTAATTCTAATGCAATTCAATATAACGCTTATCCTTATACGAGTATGTTCAGTGCGATTAAAGATTTTATTTACATTTTCATAACAATATTTTAAATAAAAATTCTTACTGTATATGATATATAGTAGCAAAAGTGCTTTTGCTGTTTCTTAGCGTTTAGATTCTTGTATTCGGTTGGTGTATATAATAGGACATATAACTTATATCTATATATGTTAAAGTACATAATAAGAACACAGCAACATAAGCATGGAAAAATATATGTTGAGCAATTGCGCTTTTTTAATTGTAGAGAAGAAGAAAATCTCCTCTGGGTGGATAGTTTAGAGTTTCGATAAGCCAATTCATATCTTCAAGTTCTATCCATCGAAGTTTTGAATCTAGAAATTTTGATTTGGAGCTATGTAATTTTATTCGTCTATTTTTTGACCATTTGACGCTTACTTTTGGAGCTGATACGTAGTCTATCCTGCTTAACGATACAGTTGTTTCACTTTATTTTCTAGAACAAGTACTCACATGTCTCGACATATCCACCTAAACCTATTTGGCTTCCTCGACAGGTTTTGAAATACTTCCTCATCCATCACCCGCATTCGATTCATATTGTTTGACGTCACTGTCAGTAGTGACCAATTAGCGTTAAAAATAATTTCAATGCGATCTACAATTGTGGCGTGTCATTTCACTCAAACTGTTGAATGTACGAGTACATTGGATACGCTGCAGACTGAAATATATGCACCCATCGTCAAGAGAAGTCTAGTTAATTTTGCATTTTGTACTGCTGCGACAGCTAGAAGATATCGTCGCGGAATAAATCGAGAGGTACTCTACAATAAATTCGAATATTAAATCTTCGCTCTCGTTGGCTGAGTGGTGCGCAATGGTAAAACCGCGTCGCCGTGCCGGTCGTACCATCAAGTTGCAATCGATCGTTCGTTTATCTGTTGACATGATCTGTGATGTCGATAAATTTATTTTGTTGAATTTGCGATTTGCCAGTGCGATGACGACAACTACTGCGCAACGGCGCTGAACAGCAGCTCTGCAGGCAAGAAGTTAATGTATTTATGAACGCATGCGCTTAGAAGAAGCTATTGGGTGGGCTTCACCTCTTATAGGATTCGTCGTATAACAAAGGGATTTTACATTTGATTGCGTTGCATTGACAGATCGAGCAAGAGGTGTTTGTGGGACCGTTGATTGACAGCGGCACCGTGAAAATTCCAACTACGGCTGCCAATGCTGGTACGTTCGCAAATGCAAATGCACTCCAATTGTTTGATGAGGTTAATGCTTGTATGTCGAATACCGCTATACACTCATCTAAGTTTATACGTTCGTCTTCCACAGATTCGTGTTCACCTGGGAATGTAAATAAATTTCACATCATTTTGAGAAACATGCGTCCGTCATTAAAACGAGTAGATCATCATAAAAGAATTCAAATGATCACAATAAAATGCCAATTGATGACTGTTAAATTGATAGCGATCGAATGATTGATCTGTGATCGGCAGGCAGTCGTAGTCACTGATATGTTAAGATGTAGACAAAGATGTATTCCAACATAATTACTCGTCAGCGTGGCGATCCACGGCGGTTGGACAATAAATTTGTTCCCAAATGTACGATACGCTGGATGGTCACACTCCATTTAGTTTGGCCCGTTCCTCTTAAGTGTGGAATTTTTTTTAACTGCGCATGAATGAGATACTCGGACTGGTTCTCAGGCTTATTCAACAATCTGGTGACGCCCAAAGCAATGGGCTTTTATACGAGTATCACACAAAGTGTGTGTACTACTATGGACGGCTGTTAGTGTGTGCGACACGCCGACATCACGGTTTCTGCAGACTCATCGGTCATAGCCCAATTAGGGGAAAATGGAATCGTTGTTTAATTGAATTGCTTGTCCCGCTTGTCCTGGCCTGGTCATTGACGGTGCGGTGCGCACACACTGAATATGTCGATCTAATCGATAAATGAAGTTATTTGATTGCGGCTTTCAACTGTCAATAAAAATGTCGATCGGTGTCAATTTGAAATTAAATAAAAAAAGTAGTCTCGGTTTTTTGTAATTAATTGACTCGCAATTATCGGATGACACCTGATGATGCCATGGACCCCTTTTAATGTTAATGGTTTTGATTGATTATTCGGAGAATTTTAAGTATTAACCTTTCGTCGTGCGCATAGTGACATGAACACGAACGGCCACAATGTGCCTGACAGACCCATACAGTTGTAAGGCGTTTTTATTAATTTTATATTGTAAAATCTATGACTTTTATGAAATAAATATAAAAGAAATAAAATTTTAGTTCAATAATAAAATCGTGAAGAAGTGGATTCAAACATCGAACCTCCCATTCAGTAGTCCAATGCACTAACCGCAAGAGCCACGGCGCCCAAAACTTTATATAACTTCTATAACTGGGCTTCTGACGAATCGAACGACTACCCATTACCGGGTCAGCTTGACACTAAAAATCCACACAGATAGTCGTCGATAAGTATATTAGGATCTAGTCAGCTGGCATAAAACTATGGAAGATTGGAAAACTGGATACAAACTTTAAGGTTTATATCATTTTTGTAGCTTGGACAAAAGAACGATTTCTAAGCATCACTCCATAATCACAGTGCCAGCAGCTTTCGACCAGCCCAAAGCGCAGGTACAATAATTTTGTTAATGTTGTTGCTTTTTCTTTTCTTTAGCTCCCTCTACTGCCACAATAGACCAGCGATACAAAATATCGTTGTTGTTGTTGTGTTGTTAGGTCCTTACTTAATTGCGTATATCTACAGTGAATAAGGAACCGGAACATAGGAAAGATGCTTGGAGTTGGTTGCACTTTATAATTCCCGTTTATTTATGTGCTTTTAGTTTTTTGATGTGATGTGACGACCGAAGCTCTATCTAGTTTATATAATACTAGCTTTTCCCGGGCGCTCCGCCACCTGCACACATTAACTCCCGCCTTGCCATTACTATTATTGCCTAAAACTAAACGAAGCACTACCTCGTACGTATTCGCACTATGTTTACCGAGATTTTGTTAAGACGCATATTCTGTGAAAGTTTCAGCTCAATCAGCTGTCTAGTTTTTGAGTTTTAGTGTCGTATTACAAATCTACAGAAATTCATGTTTATATAGATATACATATATAGAATACTAGTTGACATGACAGACGTTGTCCTGTCCCACTTTCAATAAATTTGTTTGTGTTCGTTTTGTGAACTTGTGAAAAGCTATTTGTTTTGCTATATCGCGTCACAGTATTAGTCACATCAGTATTAGCAGAAATACCCGGCGTTTCCCGGCTGTCCCATCCCACTGACCCCCGCCCACTGACCTTCCGCCCTCTGACCTCCCGCCCACTGACGCCACGCCCACCCTCACCCGCGTTTCCCGGCTGCCCCATCCCACTGACCCCTCCCACTGACCTCCCGCCAACTGGCGCCACGCCCACTACACCCCACTAACTAACCAACTCACCAATCCAGAAAACCATAGAATCGACACTTATACAGGCAAAAAATGTACACTTGTTCGAATATTCTTTATATGACGATCATATACAGGGAAAACTACATTTTCCACCCCAGCGCCACCTATAGGGTCCAAATTTTGTCAACGACTTTCTTTTTATTTAAATATTATATGGTGTAATTTGAGCCAAATCGTTCCATAAATAAGAATTTTCGGAAAAAACGACACCAACGCCATCTGCCGGGATGATTTGTGAATTTAAACCATCCAGCGCGTCACCCAAATACATACAAAAAAAATCATTCAAATCGGTCCAGCCGTTTAGGAGGAGTTCAGTGACAACACACGTACAGTAGAATTATATATATAAAGATAGTACGTACAAAGCAGTGCAGCACATAGCACACAGTCATAGCACAGAAAGCGGCGAAGCGAACAGTCCAGCACACAGTCATTACGATGCCCGACCGTTTTTTCTTCGACTTTAGTTATTTAGTGACAAAATTGGTCGCCATGAAAGGCTCTTTCAATCATGGGCCTATGTCATCCTGAAAGTCCATTCTAAATTTTGGTTAAAGAATTTTTGAAATCGGCCGAGTAGTTTCGATGATTACCTCATACACACAAACCAGCATTACTTCTTTATAATATTCATCATCATATTTGGCTCTACAACCGGGGTCCGGTCCTGGCCTCACACAAAAAGTATCTCCACCGGTCCCGATTTCGAGCCGATGTCATCCAGTTTGGCATCCCTAAACTCTGGGCGTCCTGGTCTACACCATCCTTCCAGCGTAGGCTTGGCCGGCCTCGCTGTCGTGTTCCATAAATTCTACCGCAAAGGACTTTTCGATCAGGATCCTCTTCTCTCATGCGAGCTAGGTGTCCTGCCCACTGGAGCCTACCGAGCTTAATTTTCTTCACGAAGTCGACATCGCGGTAACGCTCGTAGATCTTATCATTATAGAGTGTCCGGAATCGTTATGTCAGCCTTATATTATATATACATATATCCTTATTCGGACAGTGTATTGGCTAGCTGCTGTGCAACTCGAGCTCTATACAGTGAGCGTACGTTCCATGAGAAAATTCTTAAATCGTTTAGCCGTTTTCGTTGCCGTGGTCGTCGTCGTTCATCAGTGTTTTTGGGTTCCGTAATAATAATTTTTTACGGGCGAGGTTATTGACTTCGCGCCCTTGATAATATTAGTCTAAAAAAAAATTGTCATTACAGAAATTGTGTCTCCTATTATCTTAATATAAGAGTTATGAAGCTAAAATTGTGCAGGTATCCAATTCTGCTTCATTTCAATGAAGCGACTGAAAGGCTAAATTGTTAAGCGTCAACTCTAGTTTAATTCGCTCTACTAGTGAAGCAATCGTTTAAAGCAGAGCTCAGCTGATCATTAGTCGATAAAAATGTTAGAATAAATGTGCTGTTTTCAATTACAATTTAGTCAACAAGGTTTTGATATTCTGGAAAAAGAAGCCTAATAGGACAAGATTTGTGCCCGAATACCAAACTCTAGGCTTACCCTGGACGGAACTAGTTATATCGGGTGTTTCAACAGGTGCGCTTCAACTTTTCTCCGATAGAGACGGCGAACGACGTCATATTTTTTATTGTTCTTTTATCATTTGGAAACTTCATTAGTATACATTTCATCATGGAACGCTACACATGTGAACAGCGATTGCAAATCGTGCAAATTTTTTATCAAAATAATCGTTCTGTTGCCGCTACTTTAAGAGCATTACGGCCATTTTACGGTCCATTTAACAAGCCAGCCCGTTCGACAATCGACCGTATGGTAAAGATCTTGGCCTACATCCGTATAAGATCAAGCTGACACAACAACTAAAGCCGTTTGACCATTTGACGCGACGCCGATTCGTGAATTGGGCTCAAGAGCAAATCGAAAATGATGCAGATTTTCACCGAAAAATCATCTTCAGCGATGAGGCTCACTTCGTAAAACGTGCACGCGGTAGTCATGCAAAAGAAATCGAGTTTCATACTTAAATGTATCATATGTATATGTTCAAATTCGTTAATACAGTTTGTGTTTTATTCAAAAAAAAAGTTGAAGTGCTCTTATTGAAAAACCCTATATTATATCGGGAAAAGGTGGGTAAAAAAGCAAGTGAACCAATAGAAACTTGACACGCTTTGAATATAGTACTCTTAGTGGACGAGAGTTGACAGAATAACAAAAAAGCGGTATAAATAGAAATTTGATATGCCCAGGTTTTTTTGAACAACA
Organism: Nephrocerus scutellatus; assembly: GCA_947095585.1. Taxonomy (NCBI): domain Eukaryota; kingdom Metazoa; phylum Arthropoda; class Insecta; order Diptera; family Pipunculidae; genus Nephrocerus; species Nephrocerus scutellatus. The sequence goes on along the minus strand of OX352764.1, from coordinate 39,254,425 downwards.
TTTAATTTTGATTTGGACAGTTTGTTGTTTTTAATTAAGCTTACAATCTGGTGTCTTTGATAAAAAAGTTAAAGTGTGGCATTGCAAAAAAATTACTTTTTATTTATTTCCGATAGTCGTACAACAAAACCAAATCATACAACAAGAACACACTATAATTTGTTGTTTTAGTGCTGTAGCGGATATGGTGACCTTATTAGCCAACAACCGCCAAAGACAAGTTCAACACATTGTCTTACAACATATGTCTGACAGTGATATAACCCTTCTACTAAGATCCACAAAGCAATAGCTCATTGCGAGTTTGAAGCCTTTCAAATGCTTCTAATATGACTTTGGTGATATCTGATGTGACTCTATTTTTGTGATTCCATTTGTGGTTCGCAATGTTCAATGTTTCTTATGCAATATACATAATTGTGCAAAAAAAGATGAGAATAAAATTTGTTGGCATAATCAGCGATCAATTGCCATTATTGCAGTTGACATGATCAATGTCTGATGTGCAGAGATGTGCTGTACGAGATTCATCTGTAATCATTTACATGTCGACATGCTCTCCTCATTCCTCATTCGAATTAAGACATACATTCATTGTCGTAGCCAACGAGTTCGCCATTGTGGGAAATCGTCATCATCATCATCAACATCATCATTTTGCAATTCCATTTGTATGGCATGGAAAATCAGCCCCACCCGCGAGATGCAACAATTCGTCCAGTCATCTGTCGCCGCGCGCTCATCAGTTTGTCAGCCAGTCACTCATTCAGTCAGCTGTCATCAGAACAAGCGATGCGCCAAAGGCCAATTGCAAATTAAGTGAAGCTGCCTGCTTATCCACTGACTTGACAATGACAAACCGTCGAAGACGATGGCGACGTTATTACAAATAATGTTGTATGCAAACTTGATGGCTTGATGCGATGTGAGGAGAAAACGGCCCCCTGATCGACTAACGATTCGATTGTCAAATGCAACATGAACGTCGCCTATCACTCACAGTACTGTGATGCATATGATTTGCTTCTGCAAATGTGATGCCATCAAGAAGTACGCTACGCGCGCGCGCGCTCAGGATTTAGTCTCCGTAGGCGCATCATCATTGATGGCGACAAGTACAATTGATTGCTAAACATATCGTTAAATCGCCATCAATCAAACCAATACGCTCGTCCGTAATTCGCAATTCAACTAGAAACGAATCGATCAGTTCCATCAAAACGCATGCGAAATGTGATGATAGCCGACGTAAACGATGGATTGCCAGTGGACTAACAATAAGAACAGCGCGTGTATATTCGTCGTCGTCGTCGTCGTCGTCGTCGAAGACGCAGAATGCAACCGGTGGTGTCGTCGAACATAAATTACATCGGTCAGCCGAACAGGCCACCATAGCACAACTCAACCTGACAGGACAAGATGCCATCCACCGATCACATCGATCGATCGACCGATTGATCGACCGTTCGCTTATGCATTGTGCGAAAGCAAACGCATAGCTTGACATAGGTTGCCCTCTGTCATTTAGCCGGGCTTACTTGGCGGTGAAAATATGGTACCGCCGAATCCGGTACTCGATCGCATACATTTCCATCTTCTGCTAGAGGCTGAGGCGCTGAATGCATCATGACCGCAACAACGGTGCGACGCGACTTCAACATTCACTTGACAGTCATCATTTGTATGCATGGAGGATACATGTCACAGCGATTGCTGCGGGGCAACTGCTTCGCCATTGATTTGCGTTTGCCAATAATTCCGAGCCTCTAAAGTCAACTCAATAACATATGCAAAATGGTCGATTGCCATATTGGTGACGCGACGGAACTACCATGGGATGTGGTGGATCCATAGATCTATTATGGCTTTGCAACATCAAGGCGAAGGTGAAGAACAGGATCCGCAGTATGGCCGAGTCGATCAGTACTCCATCTCCATCTTTACTCCACATGTACATTTGTACTCGTATTATCCAAAAGGTACCAAAGCCTCCAAAGCCAATGCCGAGGGGAATTACTGTATGGTCAAGTCTGTCGTTTAAAGATTTACCCTCCGCTCTTTGTAAATATGTCACCGATGGTCCTAGCGGTCTGAAATGTCTGTCGTTCGTTTAAATCCTGAAGACATGTCGACGACAACAACTGCACTCTGCGCTCCCTGCGGAGCGCAACTACTAGAGAACTACCACTACTTTTGACTGTCTGATCACTCTGACGTTTCGTTCGGTTTGCTAAGGTGAAAGATTTATTCAAATCTCGTCCTTACTCCGTCAAGATAACAATTTAAATTGAAATTGAATGAAGAGATGTGGTTACAATATAATTTATAATACGAATGCAAATAAATAACGTATCGCTCAGCAGCGAAGGTCGTAGCAGTGGCATCAGCACTGATTGCAGGCTCCTGAGAAGAAGCCTCCGAAATATTTGCTGCCGCAAAAGCTCTTTTGCATTGTTATTGCGACGGTTGAGACAGTTCCCATCTTGCTCTCTGTCGCTGATGCCTATCCTTCTGACTGGCTGCTCGACTGTCCATTAAACAATTGGATCGCATATAAATATTGGAGGTACGTTCATTTAAATTGCACTGAATTGCTCAACTCGGTCGCTCGGTCATCCTTCTTTGCCTCGTCGTTGCTGGTATGATTTTCATCTTTGCATCAGTTTGAGCTGTGGATGCCGCTGCATGAAATAGAGCATCAGAGCACCCCGTCAGATGAGGAATTCCAATTGTATGTGCTTATAGTAGCAGCAGTTTCACAGATTTTTGCACACGGTGTAACAATGAAGATGGAATACATACATAAGCCGGGATGGGACTTCCAGTGTTTCACTTCTGGGAACCTCGTTTGTCCCCATTCCAGTTGGCCCAAGTGAAAACACCAACTAAATTGTGTGTCTCACATCGCCTCATTCGGCTGCGAATATGAATTGCACATTACGCGATCGTGGTCTGTACTGATATTACGCAAAGTCACCACCATGCCACGTCATGTCGGTGATTGTCTTTAGTTGCGCTTTGTCCTTTTGTGTCTTTTTTACGTATTTTATGTATCCTTGCGATGTTGCACAAATCATGGCCAGAGATAAAAAAGCAGCAGCGATCATTGCACATATCATTGCAGTTAGTCAGTCCTCTGAGAATTTACAGAAGCGCATTTTCTTTGGTCAGGTGCGATTGTAGTGGTCGGTCGGTGGTGGTTATTCCCTGAAGGTCGCCTGTGTTGGATGAGCTATCGAAATCACCGATGTTGGCACATTCTTCAACCTGATGTGATGCTCTACGCTAATCTTAGCGATGAGAGTAACGAACGCTTTTGAATCAGCCGTCGACGGCGGTGAGTTAGTCTCCGGTGAACTCAACGGCCACATAACTGCGAGAACCGATTTTCAATTCATTTTAATGATACGCACAGAACAAGGACACATCCGCGCTGCTGTTTCTTCATTGATGGGTGTTTGTGTTATTATACGACATTTGATCTTAGTGTTCCGATTGTGTTCTCAGACATTCCAATATTCGGTCATCTTTGGCAGCAGTGATCTCCAGCAAATTGCGTTAATGCATCCAGGGCGCGAGAGATCCTATATCAATCCCTTCTGGAGAACATAAATTAATTGCGGTGATGTTGTCACTTCTAGAGGAAATTAAGTCAATTATTTGTTGCTTGTTGTTTTTTGTCAAGTATTTGCAACTAAAGAATGTTTATTTTTTAGCTTTAATGTTGCCGTAATTATGATACTTATGTTTGTATTTGAATGTACACTAAAATACATCAAAAACGGTTTCTAAAGGCCAAATCAAGAATAATATTACATAATTTTTTCCAAGCTTTACTGCAGTAAATATGATCTTAGTGCAAATAAATCCGCAATCTTTTCACTTAGTGCAAACTCAATAAACAACACAACCTTTTTTAATTCTTTATATTAACTTCGCGTGTCCGTTGGTTTGTGGCTGGCTGGCTGGTCAAATATTGTGATTATTTTTTAACCGGCTTCCTTAAGCCCGATTTTTTTCAAAGGTTGCACACATGTGTATCTCCGATTACAACACTTTTTATTAAAACTTGGGACCACTCAGGCCTCGGGGTCGGGGCTCGCATACAAATATTTTACAAAATTTACCCGATTTTCTTCAAATGTTATACGCATGTGTGTCTCCGATGGACAACACTTTTTGGAAGAATTTGGTAGTGATTGAGCCCCGGGGTCGGGGGGCTCCCATACAAATTTTATAAAAAGAAGTAATCAATTTTCCTCAAATTTTATACAATGTGTATATCCGATTGATAAAACTTTTTGTAAAAATTTGGAAGTGATCGGGCCTCGGGGTTCTACGATACCCTCCAATTTGCCTGTTTCGTGTCATGTACCTTATGCGCCACCCAGTCTCGCAATTCAACATTTGGTCATCTTCAACGTTTTGACAAACACGATTTGATTCCAGGTGTCTTGCGATATCCAGGAGTCTCTAACTCTCGACCACCTGGGCACTGTTTGGAAAGCAACTTTCATAAAAACACTTTATATTTAACAACACATAAAATATGAACTGTCAACTTCAATTAATGACGAAACTAGGTCGTTAAGGGTGGTGATAAAATGACGACATATATTGGGATCATTTAAAGCATTCGTGTTTCTTACACATCACACAATTACTTCCTCCATCGCTGCTGTAACGTAATATGATCAATTTGGCTTTCAGTTTGACCATCAGAAAATACCCAAGTAATTTTGTTGCAGGTCTTATGTTTATATACAGTCCCACCCAGTACAAAAAGATTTGCGTTACAAAAGTTGACAATCAAATCAAATCAAACCAATTACGTTGCTTGACCCCAAGCTATTTTTTCCAAAAACGCTTTCCAGACCATAGTTGTCTGAGCCGACTTGGGCATTGAAGTTCGCAGTGTAAACTGAGTCAAAATGAGCAAGAAGAGCTTAGCGTGGTTCTTTAAAATTATGTAATTTTCTTAAGCCTCAAATATTTCAGATTTCCATTAAAAAAATTTAAGCAATTTTAATTAATATTTTTAGAGTTCGAGTTCCCTCACATCTAACACATATTTTATTTTCTACCTTTTACGGGGCTAGTTATGCGTCAACAAAAGCATTTTAAAGAAAAAATTATGTTTTTAGTTTTTTATTTTATACTTTCTAGTTTTCAATGAGATATGTATATATAATTTCAACAATATGAAGATGGGGTGCTAATATGGAGTTCCCACAAGGCCCCAAAAATACCACCTAAAGACCCTCAAAGACTCCCAAAAGACCCCGAAAGGATTTCAATTCTACCCGGACGACCGCCCTCAAGACCCCACTAAAACCACCCCAAAACCAGCCAAAGTTCCAATCCGACTTCAATTTCACTTGGCTCAAAGTAAATGTACAAGAGCGCAACATCTACTACTGTTTCCTTTACAGAAACCCCCACTTAGACTCAGAGCGAGTTTGATGCACTGTCTGATTCGATCTTAAGAATTGACACAAAACATCGTAAAAATAAAATCGTTATTGCGGGCGATTTCAATGTACACAATTCTGGGTGGATTCGCCATTCTGGCCAGACAATGCCTGAAGGAAGGTGTGTTGAGTTATTCGCTGAGTTATTAAACGCATTTGTTATTATTAACCTTACTCAGCTTGTAAATGAGCCTACACGAAAACCTGACATTGCAAATAATTCCGCAAACACCCTTGACTTGTTCCTTAGATTAGAGAGGCATGCTTTCGGTTTTACAAACCCTACTGAGGAAAACCGAACAAATTTTAAACGAGCCAGAAATGATTGCAATGCGAGTCAAATACGCCTACGACCAAAAATTGAGGCAAAACAATTTTTGGTCAGTCGTGAAAAGAATCAAAAATACAGCCTCGTCGTCGATTCCAACGCTCATTTATAACCACATTCCAATTGTCAGCTCTATAGACAAGGCTAATCATTTTGCTACGCATTTCGCAATTGGCTCCACAATAGATTCGCTTGAAGACCGCAGAAACGTTTCCTGCTTGTCACTGTTTTATCGTTTCTTCTACCAGCGGTGCTCAAGAGAAATAGCCAGATGCATGCCACCTCTCTTTGAGTTCAACCGCAATACTCGTGGCGCTCTATATGCTCATCAGTTTACCCTCAAGCCCATCTTGGTACGTACAGTTAAATTCAGGGACTCGTTTTTCAGCCGTACAACACGTATGTAGAATGCTCTGTCAAGCTTTGACTTCCCACTTCAACATGATCCATAGACATTCGAAACACAACCTCATAGACGTCTCCTTCTTTCTCCTCCTTTTCCTTAACGCCCACGCTGTGCTAAGCATATAGCCGAGCATTATAAGGGTGCGAAGCCCTTTAAGCGTGCGCGAATTATAAAAAAAACCCCTCAAGACCACCTTAAGACGCACTCAAGATCACCTTAAGACCCCCTCAAGCCCCATTAGTTCTACCTTAAAACTCCCTGAAAACGCTCCAAAGACCCCACTCAAACCCTCTTAAAAACACCTTGAGACTCGCTAAGACCAACTTAAGACTGCCCTCAAGACCACCTTAAGATCCCCTCAAGACCCTCTCAAACCCCATCAATACCCTCTTAAACCGCCTCCTCAAGACCTCTCCCCAAGAACACCTAAGATCTTCTCAAAACCCTCCCTAACCCCCCTCTAACATACTCAAGATTCTTTTAAGAACCCAACCCAAGGCTCAAATCCCAAAAAACGCTCTTAAGACCCTACTCAAGACCCTCTCAGACCATCATACACCCCACTCAAGATTCCCTTAAGACCCCCGCAAATCCCTCGTCAAGATGTTCTCAACCTTACCTGATCAACCTGAAGACCACCAAAAGATCCCCCGAAAAGTCCTACCCCAAAAACGCTTACGAGACGTAATGAAAAAAGCGTGACAGAATGACATATAAACCGACAGAAAGACAGAAAGACGCGCAGCCACAGGCATGTTAATATAAAAGATTTAAAAGTAGGCAGAAGAAAGAGACTGAAATATTGCGCTGCACGATGAATATGTGGTAGTTCTAATTAGGATTGTCGTTAACGTAGATACCGAGAATTTTATCTGTTTTTTCGATGGATAATTCAGGAGTGTTACGTTTCGGTTTGACGACAGGAGGCAGTCATGTCGTAAACGAAAGCATGAATTCGATTAGAAGAGGCCGTGATCCAAAAAATTGATTGAGCTGACGATTGATCAGCGTTTTCATGACCATTGAAAAAATATACGTAAGTTCTTAGGGTATGTACAAGGAAGCAGACGACAGATCGTATTTTTTGGTACATGCTGGACAAAGGCTGTTTTCAACATCTCGGGAGTTTAGAAGATTAAGACAGATGAAAGATTACGCAATGGTAATGCCAGCTTTTATAAACACTTCTTCAGAACCGAGATTATTTTCGCGTGTTGATATCACTTAAAACTGTAAACGAGTAATATGCTTATTAAAAACATTGTATGGCGTTGCACTTTCCATAGGACTATCGAATACAACCTTTGAAAATTTCCATGTATTGATTTGGTAGAACCGGATTCAATCCGATGATTTTAGTTTAATTTCATTGCAATTATTTACCATATTGGAAAAACAAAAACAGGGCTTTATAAACCCTGAACAGCCGGCATTTTCTTAAAGCATCTATGTCAGCCACTTGTGGTTGCGGTGCACCTCGAGGAAATAATATATAAGCGACGACGCTTCACAATGCCAATTAATTATTTATTTCTATACACGCACTTATGAATACATGTTGCTTCCTAGCCGTTTCCACTCATCTAAGCGTATCACTCACCGAACGGTGAAAAGTTCCTAATACCTTCGCAAGTATCGCAAGTCGTACGAGTATTATCTTCTTCGCCACCGGCCGCTGGTCATTACTGCATGGAAATTTCTTTGTTTGACGGCTGTGGAAGCTGTGAAAACCCAGCTTGGAAAGTTGAAGTTGGCCGTCACGCTGTGTTGCATCGTCATCGTTGTTGCACACAATGCTGAAAACCGTTGCACATTTCAAAACGACATGATTCCCATGCTTGCGTAGGGACGGGAACGTTGTCGCTTTCTTTGAAACGTTTGATCCCACATTAGAAGTGCGCAGTCTAAATTAATTAAGCACAGATTATTAGACACCACATCGATGGAGCATCTACTACTCGCCGTACAGCAGAATGATTTCCTAATATTGTGTCGACCGCAAAAGAGATGCATCGCCATGCAGATGCAGGACCACTGCTGACTGGTAAACGATAGCAGCCGCACGCTCAAAGTGAAACAGAAATCTTTCATCGGCAGCATCGCCAGCGCAAAAGTAGCATTATATTTCACAGAGATGATAATTTTATAGTCCAGTGCAAATACTCGTAAAAGCATACTACAGCACTAAGTGACCATTCTTCATCTTCCTATGTTCGATACCGGTGTAATCCAGTCTCGACTTCTTTCACGCATGCCCATTGCCACACGAAGCGTTGTTTGCCGCCAATGAAGTTCAGTTGTAGGACATGATACGCTTAGATGAGCAATATTCGCGTACAGGAATATCACATCTCGTGACGGTGACACCAGCTGCAAACAACGCGATTCACTTGAAAGACGAGTGATGATGGACTTAGAAGAAAGCGACATGCCGCTACGGTTTTGCTTATGCTACCTGAGCTTGCTTTGTTACGCATGCGACTAATACGATACAAATACTCGTTTTTGTTTGAAACCTTACGCGACGGATATTTACAAAGCGTTGCAGAATTTGAATCAATCTTGAAAATATTTACTAATATGTTTTACCACGCGGTTCTGCATCATGTCAAGTTTATGACAAACAAGTTCTGGGTTGTCATAACAATTGTAGTTAAGTTTGGTATGAATAAACAAGTTGTTCACGTTACGTTACGTAATAAAACTCAAAAATTACAAATTTGGGGGTCTTTTGGAATGTTTTTGGGGTATTTTTGGAGTAATTTGAGGGTATTTTGTGAAATTTTGGGGGTAATTTGAGTATTTTGGGGGGTATTTAGAGGGTCTTTTGGGAACTATTTGGCGTTTTTAGGAGGTAGGGTATTTTAAGTCTTTTGAGCTTCTTTATTTTTCCCTTTTTTGGGTGTGTTTGGGGTACTTTGAGAGGTTTTTTGTGAGTTTTTCGAATAGGTATTTAGGGGGTGTTTTGAAATCTTTTGTGGGAGTTTTTTAAATATTTTTAAGTAAAAATAAAAAGAAGTCTAATAAATATTTTTATTTTTATATTACAAAGCATTCTTAATTTTCAAGTTGTGACATTTTGTTGCGCAGTCAGCTCAACTATTGTGCTATATTATATATTGAGTCGTGCGATAACATTCCATCGAGCGTATTTACTATCTGCCTTCCTTTAATCTTTCAATCACGCCAAAGAAGTATTTCTAACACGCGTACACAGGTCCGCGGACCTTTTTTTTAAATTACCTAACGCTTCAAGATATTTGCATCCTTGCAATGCCTTGGCACAGTGTGGGCTTCAAAATATTGGGATAGATAAGAAGAAAAGAAAGTGTTGTGGTGGGTGGAGTTATAAGTTCACACTCGAAGATGCAAAAACTAGAGTATTATGCTCATAAGCCTGCATTGTTGAACCTAGATCGTGATTACTCTACACATAGGCTCTACCGTAATCGTAAAGACAGCAGTATACAGGATCGAATCATGTGTATTACTCATCTATATGATCAGTGCGATCAGAAAAATGATGTGCGCGCTGAGGATTGAGTTCCCACTGTCCTCCAAGTGGGAGCACACGATACTAACCACTGCACCACCGACCACCGACGCTAAAATTTGAAGCTGAATTGAAGCTGGGTTACATCGAAGATTGAAACCAAAGCCCACTTTGCTTAAAGCGCAACAGCAAGGTTAAAATTAAATTGTTCCTTACTCCCTAAAACTGTAAATACGCTGTGTAGTGTGCAGCTTTGAAAGAGGAAAGTTGACAACTTAAAAAGAATTGATTATCATATATAGCCCGCGGTACACAAATTAGATGGGGAGTGAAACAAAAAGTGAAGTCGTTAGTTTTTTTCTCGACTTCTTTGAGGTCCATTTAACACGACCTAGAGAGCTGAAATTTTGTGAGTACCTGTATGTCACACCGCGATTGAATGGGAAACTACTGACTGCTCGAAACTTGGTTTGAGCCAGTAGCGCAACAATCAAGTTCGTGATGTAGTGGTTGTTTTATTTCCTAGTGGTGGTATAAATACTTATATGTAGGCTAAAATTGCAAGTGCGAACGGTCTAGCGTTTCTAATATAGGTAACGTGGGTTAGCACCCTGCGGTACCGAAAAATGCCCGCTAATAAAACCGACACAACGCCTCGGATGATCGAAAAATGACGACTTTTTACTATTGAACCCGAACTAAGACGCTAGTGGTGGGTAGATGGGAGGACTCATTGGTGGGGGTCAGTTGGATGTGGTGAAAGTGTGGAGGGGTGGGTGTGATCAGCTGGGGGCTGATCAATGTGGGTGCGGCAGTGGGTTTATGTGCAGCCGAGCAATGCCTATTATATTTTAAGCTAATACTGACAACTACTTTTGATTTTGATTTTAATCCGATTTTCATCATTTTGCAGTATTTGTTAACCGCCCAAGTAGCAATTTGTTTGCTATTAAGAAAGATTTTCTTATATCAGGCAAAATCAGAAGTTATTCAGAAAGTGTTAAGCAAAATTTTAGTTATGTCTGAATACTTTACCTATATTGAAAATATAAGTTCTGATTTTGCTTAAATTTTTGCTAAAATTCAGAATGTTTAAAAATATTAATTTATTCTGAAGGTTTTGCTTAATTTCAGCTCTGATTCAAAGCAAAATAGTTTTCTTAAATACATGGCGTTTCTAAGAAATTTATTTTGCTCTGAATCAAAGCTGAAATTAAGCAAAACGTTCAGACTTATTTGAAATTTTCAAACATTCTGAAATCTAGCAAATCGAGTTGCAAAACCAGAGATAATTTTGACAATATTTTTGCTATTTATATGCAGCGTTTTTAAGCAAACTATTTTGCTCTGATTCAGAGCTGAAATTAAGCAACACGTTCAGACTAAATAAAAATTTTCAAACACTCTGAACTTTAGCAAAAGCCAGTTGCAAAATCAGGGCATTTTTTGCCAATATTTTTGCTATTTTTCAGCGTTTTTTAAGCAAACTATTTTGCTCTGATTCAGAGCTGAAATTAAGCAAAATGTGCGGATTAAATTAAAATTTTCAAACATTCTGAATTTTAGCAAAAGCCAGTTGCAAAATCAGGGCATTTTTTGCCAATATTTTTGCTATTTTTCAGCGTTTTTTAAGCAAACTATTTTGCTCTGATTCAGAGCTGAAATTAAGCAAAATGTGCGGATTAAATTAAAATTTTCAAACATTCTGAATTTTAGCAAAAGCCAGTTGCAAAATCAGGGCATTTTTTGCCAATATTTTTGCTATTTTTCAGCGTTTTTTAAGCAAACTCTTTTGCTCTGATTCAGAGCTGAAATTAGGCAACACGTTCAGACTAAATAAAAATTTTCAAACACTCTGAACTTTAGCAAAAGCCAGTTGCAAAATCAGGGCATTTTTTGCCAATATTTTTGCTATTTTTCAGCGTTTTTTAAGCAAACTCTTTTGCTCTGATTCAGAGCTGAAATTAGGCAACACGTTCAGACTAAATAAAAATTTTCAAACACTCTGAACTTTAGCAAAAGCCAGTTGCAAAATCAGGGCATTTTTTGCCAATATTTTTGCTATTTTTCAGCGTTTTTTAAGCAAACTATTTTGCTCTGATTCAGAGCTGAAATTAAGCAAAATGTGCGGATTAAATTAAAATTTTCAAACATTCTGAATTTTAGCAAAAGCCAGTTGCAAAATCAGGGCATTTTTTGCCAATATTTTTGCTATTTTTCAGCGTTTTTTAAGCAAACTCTTTTGCTCTGATTCAGAGCTGAAATTAGGCAACACGTTCAGACTAAATAAAAATTTTCAAACATTCTGAATTTTAGCAAAAGCCAGTTGCAAAATCAGGGCATTTTTTGCCAATATTTTTGCTATTTTTCAGCGTTTTTGAAGCAAACTCTTTTGCTCTGATTCAGAGCTGAAATTAGGCAACACGTTCAGACTAAATAAAAATTTTCAAACACTCTGAACTTTAGCAAAAGCCAGTTGCAAAATCAGGGCATTTTTTGCCAATATTTTTGCTATTTTTCAGCGTTTTTTAAGCAAACTATTTTGCTCTGATTCAGAGCTGAAATTAAGCAAAATGTGCGGATTAAATAAAAATTTTCAAACATTCTGAATTTTAGCAAAAGCCAGTTGCAAAATCAGGGCATTTTTTGCCAATATTTTTGCTATTTTTCAGCGTTTTTTAAGCAAACTCTTTTGCTCTGATTCAGAGCTGAAATTAGGCAACACGTTCAGACTAAATAAAAATTTTCAAACACTCTGAACTTTAGCAAAAGCCAGTTGCAAAATCAGGGCATTTTTTGCCAATATTTTTGCTATTTTTCAGCGTTTTTTAAGCAAACTATTTTGCTCTGATTCAGAGCTGAAATTAAGCAAAATGTGCGGATTAAATTAAAATTTTCAAACATTCTGAATATTAGCAAAAGCCAGTTGCAAAATCAGGGCATTTTTTGCCAATATTTTTGCTATTTTTCAGCGTTTTTTAAGCAAACTCTTTTGCTCTGGTTCAGAGCTGAAATTAGGCAACACGTTCAGACTAAATAAAAATTTTCAAACACTCTTAACTTTAGCAAAAGCCAGTTGCAAAATCAGGGCATTTTTTGCCAATATTTTTGCTATTTTTCAGCGATTTTTAAGCAAACTATTTTGCTCTGATTCAGAGCTGAAATTAGGCAACACGTTCAGACTAAATAAAAATTTTCAAACACTCTGAACTTTAGCAAAAGCCAGTTGCAAAATCAGGGCATTTTTTGCCAATATTTTTGCTATTTTTCAGCGTTTTTTAAGCAAACTATTTTGCTCTGATTCAGAGCTGAAATTAAGCAAAATGTGCGGATTAAATTAAAATTTTCAAACATTCTGAATTTTAGCAAAAGCCAGTTGCAAAATCAGGGCATTTTTTGCCAATATTTTTGCTATTTTTCAGCGTTTTTTAAGCAAACTCTTTTGCTCTGATTCAGAGCTGGAATTAGGCAACACGTTCAGACTAAATAAAAATTTTCAAACACTCTGAACTTTAGCAAAAGCCAGTTGCAAAATCAGGGCATTTTTTGCCAATATTTTTGCTATTTTTCAGCGTTTTTTAAGCAAACTATTTTGCTCTGATTCAGAGCTGAAATTAAGCAAAATGTGCGGATTAAATTAAAATTTTCAAACATTCTGAATTTTAGCAAAAGCCAGTTGCAAAATCAGGGAATTTTTTGCCAATATTTTTGCTATTTTTCAGCGTTTTTTAAGCAAACTCTTTTGCTCTGATTCAGAGCTGAAATTAGGCAACACGTTCAGACTAAATAAAAATTTTCAAACACTCTGAACTTTAGCAAAAGCCAGTTGCAAAATCAGGGCATTTTTTGCCAATATTTTTGCTATTTTTCAGCGTTTTTTAAGCAAACTATTTTGCTCTGATTCAGAGCTGAAATTAGGCAACACGTTCAGACTAAATAAAAATTTTCAAACACTCTGAACTTTAGCAAAAGCCAGTTGCAAAATCAGGGCATTTTTTGCCAATATTTTTGCTATTTTTCAGCGTTTTTTAAGCAAACTATTTTGCTCTGATTCAGAGCTGAAATTAAGCAAAATGTGCGGATTAAATTAAAATTTTCAAACATTCTGAATTTTAGCAAAAGCCAGTTGCAAAATCAGGGCATTTTTTGCCAATATTTTTGCTATTTTTCAGCGTTTTTTAAGCAAACTCTTTTGCTCTGATTCAGAGCTGAAATTAGGCAACACGTTCAGACTAAATAAAAATTTTCAAACACTCTGAATTTTAGCAAAAGCTAGTTGCAAAATCGGAGCATTTTTTGCCAATATTTTTGCTATTTTCAGCGTTTTTTGAGCAAACTCTTTTGCTCTGATTCAGAGCTGAAATTAGGCAACACGTTCAGACTAAATAAAAATTTTCAAACACTCTGAATTTTAGCAAAAGCTAGTTGCAAAATCGGAGCATTTTTTGCCAATATTTTTGCTATTTTTCAGCGTTTTTGAAGCAAACTCTTTTGCTCTGATTCAGAGCTGAAATTAGGCAACACGTTCAGACTAAATAAAAATTTTCAAACACTCTGAATTTTAGCAAAAGCTAGTTGCAAAATCAGGGCATTTTTTGCCAATATTTTTGCTATTTTTCAGCGTTTTTTAAGCAAACTATTTTGCTCTGATTCAGAGCTGAAATTAAGCAAAATGTGCGGATTAAATTAAAATTTTCAAACATTCTGAATTTTAGCAAAAGCCAGTTGCAAAATCAGGGCATTTTTTGCCAATATTTTTGCTATTTTTCAGCGTTTTTTGAGCAAACTCTTTTGCTCTGATTCAGAGCTGAAATTAGGCAACACGTTCAGACTAAATAAAAATTTTCAAACACTCTGAATTTTAGCAAAAGCTAGTTGCAAAATCGGAGCATTTTTTGCCAATATTTTTGCTATTTTTCAGCGTTTTTTAAGCAAACTATTTTGCTCTGATTCAGAGCTGAAATTAAGCAAAATGTGCGGATTAAATTAAAATTTTCAAACATTCTGAATTTTAGCAAAAGCCAGTTGCAAAATCAGGGCATTTTTTGCCAATATTTTTGCTATTTTTCAGCGTTTTTTAAGCAAACTCTTTTGCTCTGATTCAGAGCTGAAATTAGGCAACACGTTCAGACTAAATAAAAATTTTCAAACACTCTGAATTTTAGCAAAAGCTAGTTGCAAAATCGGAGCATTTTTTGCCAATATTTTTGCTATTTTTCAGCGTTTTTTGAGCAAACTCTTTTGCTCTGATTCAGAGCTGAAAGTAGGCAACACGTTCAGACAGAGGAGACTGATTACATGTGCTCACACGCGGAACCTAACTAGCTACTCACAAAATTTCAACTCTCTGGCATTTGTGGAAGTTTTTTAAAAAAGTCCTTAAAAAGTTGAGAAAATCTGTTTTTCACATATTTTTTTTTTATAATGTACACACGCTAAAGGGGTTTGCACACATATAATGCTTAGCACAGCGTGGGCGTTAGGAAATTAGGGAGAGGAAAGGATGAGATGTCTATGCACGCGTGTCTTAAACGACTGCAGATCATACAAAAGCGGAAACACATAATCAGGCAATTCATTCCACATAACTATCGTGCGGTTAAAGAAGGAATCTCTGAGTTGGTTAGTACGCCCGCAAATAGGCTTAATGGTGGACCCGTGAGCTCGATTTGAGGCACGGGTATTACGGATGGGTTGGAGAATGGGCGGGATGCATTTGGATATTTATTTGGAACACCGCTTGTGGAAAAAGCAATACAACAGTGACAGGCAGGAAACATTCCATTGTCCCAGACAATACAGTTGTATTCAAGTTTAGGGCGAATATACGCCTTGTAAATAGTAGCCAGATCTGAAGGAGTGAAGTACATCTTGCTGGCATCTCGCAGCTTTTTTGGCGATTGCAAATATGTGGTCATTCCAACATTCAGAAAGGTATTTACTAGTCCCTTTGAGTAGGGTGTTATTAATTCCATAAGCATTCATTTTCGACAAAACTTCACAACTTTACTTTCACCAAATTTATGAATAGACTGGTTCCACCTTTCAGTTAGATAAGCCATCAGGTCACCTGTAGAACGCTGCCTACGAAAACCATACTGCTGGTCACTAAGGATTTCACGATATTCACATATAATGATGGAATTATAATATTAACCCATAGTAATCAAGAAATTATTAATTATTATTATTATTAGCATTTACGCTATTTTTACGTGGAGCATAAAACAACATTGAAATTTTTTTCGCATGTGTCCATATAGTATAACTAGTTTAATTTACAACTAGCTATCTCATTGTTTCTTATTCTTTACTTTTGTTAAGTAGCAGCCATCTTGAAATTAAAATAATCAAATCAGTATCTCCTTATCCATATTTGTATGGAAGCCCCCTGAACAAAATTCTGAAAAATTCATAAAAACTTGAAATTTGTAGATTTTTGGATTATAAAAAAATTGGAAACTTGAAAATTTCAAAACGGAGTAGTTTGGTCAAAAATGCCACATAGAAATAGCGAAAATATTGGGAAAATTAGTTCTGTTTTTGCAACTTGCTATGCAAAAACTCAGAATATCTGAAAACTTAATTTAGCCTATTTTTGCTTTATTTCAGCACTGATTTAGAGCAAAGTAGTTTACTCAAAAAACGCTGCATTTAAATAGCAAAAAAATTAGCAAATCAGCTCTGTTTTTGCAACTCGCTCTACTGAAATTCAGAATGTTTGAAAATTTTAAATTAGTCTGAACGTTTTTCTTAATTTCAGCTCTGGATCAGAGCAAAATAATTTACTCAAAAACATTGCATATAAATAGCAAAAAAACAGCAAAATCAGTTTTGATTTTGCAAATCGATTTGGCTAAATTTCAGAATGTTTGAAAATTTTAATTTAGTCCGCACATTTTGCTTAATTTCAGCTCTGAATAAGAGCAAAATAGTTTGCTTAAAAAACGCCGAAAAATAGCAAAAATATTGGCAAAAAATGCTCTGATTTTGCAACTGGCTTTTGCTAAAATTCAGAATGTTTGAAAATTTTTATTTAGTGTGAACGTTTTGCTTTATTTCAGCTCTGAATCAAAGCAAAATAGTTTGCTTAAAAAACGCTGAAAAATAGCAAAAATATTGGCAAAAAATGCTCTGATTTTGCAACTGGCTTTTGTAAAAATTCAGAATGTTTGAAAATTTTAATTTAGTCTGAACGTTTTGCTTAATTTCAGCTCTGCTTCAGAGCAAAACTGTTTTGGGCAGCAAGAATTGCTAATAATTAATATAGACCGATTTTAGCATTGGTTGTATACACAGTACTTAGGTCAGATGGTTAAGGAGTCGCTTCATATGCAGAAGATGATGGTTCAATTCCCGTATCAGGTAACTTTTCAAATACTACTGAATTATTCATAAATAAAAAACTAGCAATGATTTAAAATTCCAGAAAACCGAATGAATTTGTGCGGGAGATAGAAAAAATTGTAAAATAGCGAAGAGACGGAAGGGAAAGGGAAGAAGAAGGGTGGAAATAATAAAACAACAATAAAAAATAACACCATCAACCAACAACAACAACAAAAATAACCAGAAAAAAATACAACAAATTAAATAAATTGAAAATTTAAATTTTTTTTTGTTGTTCTTATTTTTCGAAAAATTTAGCAAAATTTTCTCTGATTATTAGCAATTGTTTAGCAAAATTTTCTCTGATTTTTCGAAAAATGTAAGCAAACTTTTCTCTGACTTTTCATGATTCAGCGATTACGCAAAATATAGCGATAGCAAACTAATTTGCTTAGTTGCAAATTTATTGCTCCTAAGAAGCTGATCAGAAGGTTTTCGACCTCCACTTTCTTCTGAATACCTACTGTTTTGCTAAAAAATAGTCTTAATGATTTCTCAAAAAAAAATTAGCAAAATTTTCTCTGGTTTTTCGAAAAAATTTAGCAAACTTTTCTTTGATTTTTTGAAAAATCTTAGCAAATTTTTCTCTGATTCAGCAATTACGCAAAATACAGCGTTAGCAAACTAACTTGCTTAGATGCAAATTTATTGCTCCTAAGAAGCTGATCAGAAGGTTTTCGACCTCCACTTTCTTCTGAATACCTACTGTTTTGCTAAAAAATAGTCTTAATGATTTCTCAAAAAAAAATTAGCAAAATTTTCTCTGGTTTTTCGAAAAAATTTAAGCAAAGTTTTCTCTGATTTTTCGAAAAAAATGCAGCAAACTTTTCTTTGATTTTTTGAAAATCTTAGCAAATTTTTCTCTGATTCAGCAATTACGCAAAATACAGCGTTAGCAAACTAATTTGCTTAGTTGCAAATTTATTGCTCCTAAGAAGCTTATCAGAAGGTTTTCGACCTCCACTTTCTTCTGAATACCTACTGTTTTGCTAAAAAATAGTCTTAATGATTTCTCAAAAAAAAATTAGCAAAATTTTCTCTGATTTTTCGAAAAAATTTAAGCAAAGTTTTCTCTGATTTTTCGAAAAAAATTTAGCAAACTTTTCTTTGATTTTTTGAAAAATCTTAGCAAATTTTTCTCTGATTCAGCAATTACGCAAAATACAGCGTTAGCAAACTAACTTGCTTAGATGCAAATTTATTGCTCCTAAGAAGCTGATCAGAAGGTTTTCGACCTCCACTTTCTTCTGAATACCTACTGTTTTGCTAAAAAATAGTCTTAATGATTTCTCAAAAAAAAATTAGCAAAATTTTCTCTGGTTTTTCGAAAAAATTTAAGCAAAGTTTTCTCTGATTTTTCGAAAAAAATTTAGCAAACTTTTCTTTGATTTTTTGAAAAATCTTAGCAAATTTTTCTCTGATTCAGCAATTACGCAAAATACAGCGTTAGCAAACTAACTTGCTTAGATGCAAATTTATTGCTCCTAAGAAGCTGATCAGAAGGTTTTCGACCTCCACTTTCTTCTGAATACCTACTGTTTTGCTAAAAAATAGTCTTAATGATTTCTCAAAAAAAAATTAGCAAAATTTTCTCTGGTTTTTCGAAAAAATTTAAGCAAAGTTTTCTCTGATTTTTCGAAAAAAATGCAGCAAACTTTTCTTTGATTTTTTGAAAAATCTTAGCAAATTTTTCTCTGATTCAGCAATTACGCAAAATACAGCGTTAGCAAACTAACTTGCTTAGATGCAAATTTATTGCTCCTAAGAAGCTGATCAGAAGGTTTTCGACCTCCACTTTCTTCTGAATACCTACTGTTTTGCTAAAAAATAGTCTTAATGATTTCTCAAAAAAAAATTAGCAAAATTTTCTCTGATTTTTCGAAAAAATTTAAGCAAAGTTTTCTCTGATTTTTCGAAAAAAATTTAGCAAACTTTTCTTTGATTTTTTGAAAAATCTTAGCAAATTTTTCTCTGATTCAGCAATTACGCAAAATACAGCGTTAGCAAACTAACTTGCTTAGATGCAAATTTATTGCTCCTAAGAAGCTGATCAGAAGGTTTTCGACCTCCACTTTCTTCTGAATACCTACTGTTTTGCTAAAAAATAGTCTTAATGATTTCTCAAAAAAAAATTAGCAAAATTTTCTCTGGTTTTTCGAAAAAATTTAAGCAAAGTTTTCTCTGATTTTTCGAAAAAAATGCAGCAAACTTTTCTTTGATTTTTTGAAAAATCTTAGCAAATTTTTCTCTGATTCAGCAATTACGCAAAATACAGCGTTAGCAAACTAACTTGCTTAGATGCAAATTTATTGCTCCTAAGAAGCTGATCAGAAGGTTTTCGACCTCCACTTTCTTCTGAATACCTACTGTTTTGCTAAAAAATAGTCTTAATGATTTCTCAAAAAAAAATTAGCAAAATTTTCTCTGATTTTTCGAAAAAATTTAAGCAAAGTTTTCTCTGATTTTTCGAAAAAAATTTAGCAAACTTTTCTTTGATTTTTTGAAAAATCTTAGCAAATTTTTCTCTGATTCAGCAATTACGCAAAATACAGCGTTAGCAAACTAACTTGCTTAGATGCAAATTTATTGCTCCTAAGAAGCTGATCAGAAGGTTTTCGACCTCCACTTTCTTCTGAATACCTACTGTTTTGCTAAAAAATAGTCTTAATGATTTCTCAAAAAAAAATTAGCAAAATTTTCTCTGGTTTTTCGAAAAAATTTAAGCAAAGTTTTCTCTGATTTTTCGAAAAAAATGCAGCAAACTTTTCTTTGATTTTTTGAAAATCTTAGCAAATTTTTCTCTGATTCAGCAATTACGCAAAATACAGCGTTAGCAAACTAATTTGCTTAGTTGCAAATTTATTGCTCCTAAGAAGCTTATCAGAAGGTTTTCGACCTCCACTTTCTTCTGAATACCTACTGTTTTGCTAAAAAATAGTCTTAATGATTTCTCAAAAAAAAATTAGCAAAATTTTCTCTGGTTTTTCGAAAAAATTTAAGCAAAGTTTTCTCTGATTTTTCGAAAAAAATTTAGCAAACTTTTCTTTGATTTTTTGAAAAATCTTAGCAAATTTTTCTCTGATTCAGCAATTACGCAAAATACAGCGTTAGCAAACTAATTTGCTTAGTTGCAAATTTATTGCTCCTAAGAAGCTGATCAGAAGGTTTTCGACCTCCACTTTCTTCTGAATACCTACTGTTTTGCTAAAAAATAGTCTTAATGATTTCTCAAAAAAAAATTAGCAAAATTTTCTCTGATTTTTCGAAAAAATTTAAGCAAAGTTTTCTCTGATTTTTCGAAAAAAATTTAGCAAACTTTTCTTTGATTTTTTGAAAAATCTTAGCAAATTTTTCTCTGATTCAGCAATTACGCAAAATACAGCGTTAGCAAACTAACTTGCTTAGATGCAAATTTATTGCTCCTAAGAAGCTGATCAGAAGGTTTTCGACCTCCACTTTCTTCTGAATACCTACTGTTTTGCTAAAAAATAGTCTTAATGATTTCTCAAAAAAAAATTAGCAAAATTTTCTCTGGTTTTTCGAAAAAATTTAAGCAAAGTTTTCTCTGATTTTTCGAAAAAAATTTAGCAAACTTTTCTTTGATTTTTTGAAAAATCTTAGCAAATTTTTCTCTGATTCAGCAATTACGCAAAATACAGCGTTAGCAAACTAACTTGCTTAGATGCAAATTTATTGCTCCTAAGAAGCTGATCAGAAGGTTTTCGACCTCCACTTTCTTCTGAATACCTACTGTTTTGCTAAAAAATAGTCTTAATGATTTCTCAAAAAAAAATTAGCAAAATTTTCTCTGGTTTTTCGAAAAAATTTAAGCAAAGTTTTCTCTGATTTTTCGAAAAAAATGCAGCAAACTTTTCTTTGATTTTTTGAAAATCTTAGCAAATTTTTCTCTGATTCAGCAATTACGCAAAATACAGCGTTAGCAAACTAATTTGCTTAGTTGCAAATTTATTGCTCCTAAGAAGCTTATCAGAAGGTTTTCGACCTCCACTTTCTTCTGAATACCTACTGTTTTGCTAAAAAATAGTCTTAATGATTTCTCAAAAAAAAATTAGCAAAATTTTCTCTGGTTTTTCGAAAAAATTTAAGCAAAGTTTTCTCTGATTTTTCGAAAAAAATGCAGCAAACTTTTCTTTGATTTTTTGAAAAATCTTAGCAAATTTTTCTCTGATTCAGCAATTACGCAAAATACAGCGTTAGCAAACTAACTTGCTTAGATGCAAATTTATTGCTCCTAAGAAGCTGATCAGAAGGTTTTCGACCTCCACTTTCTTCTGAATACCTACTGTTTTGCTAAAAAATAGTCTTAATGATTTCTCAAAAAAAAATTAGCAAAATTTTCTCTGATTTTTCGAAAAAATTTAAGCAAAGTTTTCTCTGATTTTTCGAAAAAAATTTAGCAAACTTTTCTTTGATTTTTTGAAAAATCTTAGCAAATTTTTCTCTGATTCAGCAATTACGCAAAATACAGCGTTAGCAAACTAACTTGCTTAGATGCAAATTTATTGCTCCTAAGAAGCTGATCAGAAGGTTTTCGACCTCCACTTTCTTCTGAATACCTACTGTTTTGCTAAAAAATAGTCTTAATGATTTCTCAAAAAAAAATTAGCAAAATTTTCTCTGGTTTTTCGAAAAAATTTAAGCAAAGTTTTCTCTGATTTTTCGAAAAAAATGCAGCAAACTTTTCTTTGATTTTTTGAAAATCTTAGCAAATTTTTCTCTGATTCAGCAATTACGCAAAATACAGCGTTAGCAAACTAATTTGCTTAGTTGCAAATTTATTGCTCCTAAGAAGCTTATCAGAAGGTTTTCGACCTCCACTTTCTTCTGAATACCTACTGTTTTGCTAAAAAATAGTCTTAATGATTTCTCAAAAAAAAATTAGCAAAATTTTCTCTGATTTTTCGAAAAAATTTAAGCAAAGTTTTCTCTGATTTTTCGAAAAAAATTTAGCAAACTTTTCTTTGATTTTTTGAAAAATCTTAGCAAATTTTTCTCTGATTCAGCAATTACGCAAAATACAGCGTTAGCAAACTAACTTGCTTAGATGCAAATTTATTGCTCCTAAGAAGCTGATCAGAAGGTTTTCGACCTCCACTTTCTTCTGAATACCTACTGTTTTGCTAAAAAATAGTCTTAATGATTTCTCAAAAAAAAATTAGCAAAATTTTCTCTGGTTTTTCGAAAAAATTTAAGCAAAGTTTTCTCTGATTTTTCGAAAAAAATTTAGCAAACTTTTCTTTGATTTTTTGAAAAATCTTAGCAAATTTTTCTCTGATTCAGCAATTACGCAAAATACAGCGTTAGCAAACTAATTTGCTTAGATGCAAATTTATTGCTCCTAAGAAGCTGATCAGAAGGTTTTCGACCTCCACTTTCTTCTGAATACCTACTGTTTTGCTAAAAAATAGTCTTAATGATTTCTCAAAAAAAAATTAGCAAAATTTTCTCTGGTTTTTCGAAAAAATTTAAGCAAAGTTTTCTCTGATTTTTCGAAAAAAATTTAGCAAACTTTTCTTTGATTTTTTGAAAAATCTTAGCAAATTTTTCTCTGATTCAGCAATTACGCAAAATACAGCGTTAGCAAACTAACTTGCTTAGATGCAAATTTATTGCTCCTAAGAAGCTGATCAGAAGGTTTTCGACCTCCACTTTCTTCTGAATACCTACTGTTTTGCTAAAAAATAGTCTTAATGATTTCTCAAAAAAAAATTAGCAAAATTTTCTCTGGTTTTTCGAAAAAATTTAAGCAAAGTTTTCTCTGATTTTTCGAAAAAAATGCAGCAAACTTTTCTTTGATTTTTTGAAAAATCTTAGCAAATTTTTCTCTGATTCAGCAATTACGCAAAATACAGCGTTAGCAAACTAACTTGCTTAGATGCAAATTTATTGCTCCTAAGAAGCTGATCAGAAGGTTTTCGACCTCCACTTTCTTCTGAATACCTACTGTTTTGCTAAAAAATAGTCTTAATGATTTCTCAAAAAAAAATTAGCAAAATTTTCTCTGATTTTTCGAAAAAATTTAAGCAAAGTTTTCTCTGATTTTTCGAAAAAAATTTAGCAAACTTTTCTTTGATTTTTTGAAAAATCTTAGCAAATTTTTCTCTGATTCAGCAATTACGCAAAATACAGCGTTAGCAAACTAACTTGCTTAGATGCAAATTTATTGCTCCTAAGAAGCTGATCAGAAGGTTTTCGACCTCCACTTTCTTCTGAATACCTACTGTTTTGCTAAAAAATAGTCTTAATGATTTCTCAAAAAAAAATTAGCAAAATTTTCTCTGGTTTTTCGAAAAAATTTAAGCAAAGTTTTCTCTGATTTTTCGAAAAAAATGCAGCAAACTTTTCTTTGATTTTTTGAAAATCTTAGCAAATTTTTCTCTGATTCAGCAATTACGCAAAATACAGCGTTAGCAAACTAATTTGCTTAGTTGCAAATTTATTGCTCCTAAGAAGCTTATCAGAAGGTTTTCGACCTCCACTTTCTTCTGAATACCTACTGTTTTGCTAAAAAATAGTCTTAATGATTTCTCAAAAAAAAATTAGCAAAATTTTCTCTGATTTTTCGAAAAAATTTAAGCAAAGTTTTCTCTGATTTTTCGAAAAAAATTTAGCAAACTTTTCTTTGATTTTTTGAAAAATCTTAGCAAATTTTTCTCTGATTCAGCAATTACGCAAAATACAGCGTTAGCAAACTAACTTGCTTAGATGCAAATTTATTGCTCCTAAGAAGCTGATCAGAAGGTTTTCGACCTCCACTTTCTTCTGAATACCTACTGTTTTGCTAAAAAATAGTCTTAATGATTTCTCAAAAAAAAATTAGCAAAATTTTCTCTGGTTTTTCGAAAAAATTTAAGCAAAGTTTTCTCTGATTTTTCGAAAAAAATTTAGCAAACTTTTCTTTGATTTTTTGAAAAATCTTAGCAAATTTTTCTCTGATTCAGCAATTACGCAAAATACAGCGTTAGCAAACTAATTTGCTTAGATGCAAATTTATTGCTCCTAAGAAGCTGATCAGAAGGTTTTCGACCTCCACTTTCTTCTGAATACCTACTGTTTTGCTAAAAAATAGTCTTAATGATTTCTCAAAAAAAAATTAGCAAAATTTTCTCTGGTTTTTCGAAAAAATTTAAGCAAAGTTTTCTCTGATTTTTCGAAAAAAATGCAGCAAACTTTTCTTTGATTTTTTGAAAATCTTAGCAAATTTTTCTCTGATTCAGCAATTACGCAAAATACAGCGTTAGCAAACTAATTTGCTTAGTTGCAAATTTATTGCTCCTAAGAAGCTTATCAGAAGGTTTTCGACCTCCACTTTCTTCTGAATACCTACTGTTTTGCTAAAAAATAGTCTTAATGATTTCTCAAAAAAAAATTAGCAAAATTTTCTCTGATTTTTCGAAAAAATTTAAGCAAAGTTTTCTCTGATTTTTCGAAAAAAATTTAGCAAACTTTTCTTTGATTTTTTGAAAAATCTTAGCAAATTTTTCTCTGATTCAGCAATTACGCAAAATACAGCGTTAGCAAACTAACTTGCTTAGATGCAAATTTATTGCTCCTAAGAAGCTGATCAGAAGGTTTTCGACCTCCACTTTCTTCTGAATACCTACTGTTTTGCTAAAAAATAGTCTTAATGATTTCTCAAAAAAAAATTAGCAAAATTTTCTCTGATTTTTCGAAAAAATTTAAGCAAAGTTTTCTCTGATTTTTCGAAAAAAATTTAGCAAACTTTTCTTTGATTTTTTGAAAAATCTTAGCAAATTTTTCTCTGATTCAGCAATTACGCAAAATACAGCGTTAGCAAACTAACTTGCTTAGATGCAAATTTATTGCTCCTAAGAAGCTGATCAGAAGGTTTTCGACCTCCACTTTCTTCTGAATACCTACTGTTTTGCTAAAAAATAGTCTTAATGATTTCTCAAAAAAAAATTAGCAAAATTTTCTCTGGTTTTTCGAAAAAATTTAAGCAAAGTTTTCTCTGATTTTTCGAAAAAAATGCAGCAAACTTTTCTTTGATTTTTTGAAAATCTTAGCAAATTTTTCTCTGATTCAGCAATTACGCAAAATACAGCGTTAGCAAACTAATTTGCTTAGTTGCAAATTTATTGCTCCTAAGAAGCTGATCAGAAGGTTTTCGACCTCCACTTTCTTCTGAATACCTACTGTTTTGCTAAAAAATAGTCTTAATGATTTCTCAAAAAAAAATTAGCAAAATTTTCTCTGATTTTTCGAAAAAATTTAAGCAAAGTTTTCTCTGATTTTTCGAAAAAAATTTAGCAAACTTTTCTTTGATTTTTTGAAAAATCTTAGCAAATTTTTCTCTGATTCAGCAATTACGCAAAATACAGCGTTAGCAAACTAACTTGCTTAGATGCAAATTTATTGCTCCTAAGAAGCTGATCAGAAGGTTTTCGACCTCCACTTTCTTCTGAATACCTACTGTTTT
The DNA here is from genome assembly GCA_947095585.1 of Nephrocerus scutellatus. Classification (NCBI taxonomy): domain Eukaryota; kingdom Metazoa; phylum Arthropoda; class Insecta; order Diptera; family Pipunculidae; genus Nephrocerus; species Nephrocerus scutellatus. Next base: position 39,228,877 of record OX352764.1, on the reverse strand, counting down.
GCTAAAAAATAGTCTTAATGATTTCTCAAAAAAAAATTAGCAAAATTTTCTCTGGTTTTTCGAAAAAATTTAAGCAAAGTTTTCTCTGATTTTTCGAAAAAAATTTAGCAAACTTTTCTTTGATTTTTTGAAAAATCTTAGCAAATTTTTCTCTGATTCAGCAATTACGCAAAATACAGCGTTAGCAAACTAATTTGCTTAGATGCAAATTTATTGCTCCTAAGAAGCTGATCAGAAGGTTTTCGACCTCCACTTTCTTCTGAATACCTACTGTTTTGCTAAAAAATAGTCTTAATGATTTCTCAAAAAAAAATTAGCAAAATTTTCTCTGATTTTTCGAAAAAATTTAAGCAAAGTTTTCTCTGATTTTTCGAAAAAAATTTAGCAAACTTTTCTTTGATTTTTTGAAAAATCTTAGCAAATTTTTCTCTGATTCAGCAATTACGCAAAATACAGCGTTAGCAAACTAACTTGCTTAGATGCAAATTTATTGCTCCTAAGAAGCTGATCAGAAGGTTTTCGACCTCCACTTTCTTCTGAATACCTACTGTTTTGCTAAAAAATAGTCTTAATGATTTCTCAAAAAAAAATTAGCAAAATTTTCTCTGGTTTTTCGAAAAAATTGAAGCAGGGTTTTCTCTGATTTTTCGAAAAAAATTTAGCAAACTTTTCTTTGATTTTTTGAAAAAGCTTAGCAAATTTTTCTCTGATTCAGCAATTACGCAAAATACAGCGTTAGCAAACTAATTTGCTTAGTTGGAAATTTATTGCTCCTAAGAAGCTGATAAGAAGGTTTTCGACCTCCACTTTCTTCGGAATACCTACTGTTTTGCTAAATAACAGCTCTCAGAATTTCGCAAATTTTGCTATTAGGCAACTACTTTTCGCAAATTCAGAGAATAGTTTGCTTGAAATTGTTACTTGGGCGGGAGGTTATAGGCTACGGTGTTTGGTCAGAGCTCAGTATGTTCAAGTTGACGTCAATAGTAAGGGAAATCAATTCCTAACAATGTATTTATTTCATATATCAAATCAATATTAATAAATATGAATATAAATATATACATGCTTTCAATATTATAAGAGATGCGTTTATTTACCGACTTTGCTTGTTGTATATTGTTACGAAAAGTAGTTAGTAGCGCATATAATAGAATTAAAATTCTAAGATAAATCGCAATGTACATACTGCCTACTAAAAATAATCACTTTTATGAAGAATACTTTTAGGCTGTAAGATTATTTGAAATGTAACCGCCTGTACGTTTGAATCATTATGTACTGGTCAAAAATGTAGTCAAACCGATTCGTACGGTTGCCCGGTTTTTGTGAAAGAATATGATTGTACATGTAGCTTATTTTTAGAAGATGACTCATTACATATAAGTGTCGTTTGTTGTAAATAAGGGAAAAAGGCTACAATTTTCTGGTCTGTCTATAAGATTGGAAGTTTTTGGAGGCTTTTGATTAGTATAAATAGATGCGTTAGGCCAAAGTAAGTTAGTTCTTATTTGGAATTCAACCAGTGCTGTTGAAAAGCTCTTGCAGAAATAGTAGTGAAGTAAAAGCATTGTTGTAATAAGTGTTTTGTGTACACTTAAAGCTATCACCAGTGCAATTGTGAATTTGAATTAATTTTTGTTTTATTTGCAGAATCCTTTACGAACTCGAAAGCCTGAATTTCGTAACAATATATTCCAGTACAGTCGTTCGTTAAGGAGTAAACTCCAGTTGCGCGTCGGGGCTGACACGAACATTTTTTTATTTATTTTATATTTTAAAAGCCCATTATTACTATTAATATATAACAGCAAATATTATAGCATTAAAATTTTGCAAGATGGTTTTTTATTTTTAGCGCACCTTTTTTCAGTAGATTCGATAAATGTGGATTCCGGCTTTTATTGCTCAATGACGAGCAGTTCCATCGGTGCCACTGAAACTGCGATAGCGTTAAAGAAAAAAATAAAAGGAAAAAAAAAGCATTTGTCTTAAGTTGGATTAAATAAAATGCACTTTAAAATTAGTGTTAAAGTAAATTTATATTTTACACTCACTTGAACCTGGCACTCACGTATTGCTAGTTCGAGTCCTTCCAATGCAGCTGACGTCACATCGCTTGCCTTGTAGCAGAGTTCCAATTGATCTTTGGTTAGCCCAGGCACTGAGCGGCAAGTTGCTCTTCCGTCGGGTACACAACTAAGCCTAGAATGGAATATGGAGAAAAAAAGAGAGTCAGTAGGAAAGAAACTCTAGTGAAAATAGAAAACACTGATCTCAAAGAAAGAAGGTATTACAAGTTAGAAACCGTTATACAAACGCGCTCTCAAGTTGTTTTCAATTAGGCTCAGTCGTATGCCTACGGACGTATACCTCCGCTATTTTATCATCAATGACTTACTTGCTCCGATATCGCTGCAATGAGCTAAGGAAGGTTTAATCTAAATAATCCCCAGTCAGAAGTCTCACTTAATCAAATCATCACTTCCTTGAAAGGAGCTCAAACTGCTCCTATTTTCCATTTACATCAAATTAACACCCATGTCATGGGTGTCATCGTCGTCGCCAGCCATTCAAATACGCGTGGTATAGAGGACGTTACAGAGTGCGGTTTTCACAACATTTGCATAGCTACACTATGCGGCAAGCCCGGCTAGCGCGGCGCACAATCTTTTTAAGGCAATCCAAAAGGCAAGCAGGAGCTGTGTTATTAAATGCAAATTAATAGGAGCACTGATAACTCATGAGCTCAAGAAGATTAAAATTATCTTCAGAATCCGTCATGGTACTCGTAAGTTGTTTTGTGTTCGACATATGTGTACGACTGCCCCGCTGGCTCATCTTGCTTACTTGCCATTTAATGTTTGTATGTGCAAACAGGTAACGTTGCAATTATTTCCATTTAAACTGTTTTGCGGCAAGTTGTGGGGAGCACTTAGCGGCCTAGAAAACACGAATAAACTGCATTAATTGTAAGTGCAAGTGCGAGCGCACGCGTATGCAGATAACTTTGTGTCGTGCTGTTTGCTGTATATGTAAAGTTTCCCCTTGCAGCGATGTTGTTGGATCCGCCCGTCAGTCGACGGATAATAGCATGCGTCGCTGCGCTAAAAACATTTGCTATCATAATTTAATTATGTAATTAATAAACGCGAATTGGTGTTTAAGCGCCACGCCAAACGACACGACATGCAACGTTAATAATTGTGCTGTTGACGTGTCGATCGTGCAAACAAATCGACGCTAATTAGAAACAATTTATTTTATAGTTTTACAATTTATAACGCGAGGTTTTTTTTATTATTTAAATTATGTAAATATTTTGCAAATAAATTTTGCAAAAAAATATGGTATGCTGTGGTGTTTTATCTTAGGCATTAAGCTAAAGTTCATTGAATTTATATTTTCCTTTTCGAATCACATGATTAAATTTAATTCAGAAGACAAAAACAAACAAAAAATTAAACTCTAAGACAGGAAAACAAATTACCTAAATTAAGCTTTAACTGATTAATAATAATCGGTGCAACAATAACAACTAATTAGGTCGTACCGACCAATACAGAAAAATGAAATAGATTGATGGGCTCTATTTTTCTGCGTCCTTATGATCCACTGACATTCAAGAAAAAGTTGCATATACATTTCATACTTTACTCTGTTTAATTAATGACCGCTTAGCTCTACAAGGGTGCACTCACTTTAACGTGTTTTATAATTTTTCTCTTTTTGAAGAAAAAGAGGATTTCTCGGGTTTTCAAAGGTACATTTATAAAACATAGGTTCCTAGGTCTTTAGAAAAGATCAGAGACATAAGCAATAACAAAATAATTGTTGAATGTTCAATGAAATAATAATATAAATCCAAGAACCTTCAAAGAAGGTGGGGAATTAATATATTACCCATCTTTGCTGAGTTAATATTTCTGTTGTTTTCGTTATTTCCATCAAAAAAGGTGTAACTTTTTGGACTCATAAGCTACGCATACGAGGTTTGGTAACAAATACACGATCATTTTGCATTTCGTGGGCTGTCAACGTGTGTCGACTTTATATGTCGAAATGTTCCGAGGCAAATGTGTAAAAGCAAGTACCTACTATACATACATAGGTATATTTAAATCATTGAAAAGAAACAAGTAAATATAGAAAAAATTTGGTTTTTGAGTACAAACTTTTGTATATACATGACATAAGCATAAATTTTCGTTTTAAGATGGTAAAATACGATCCACTTTTACACGTATTGCACGTGCCAAACGCGTCACATGCGCGATCCGAGAAATGGTCCATGAGAGTGAGCTGCTCACAAAATTTCAGCTCTCTAGGTCGTGTAAAATGTGGTTAAAAAAGACATCAAATAACTTGAAAAAAATACCTTTACACTCAGAAGAAACAGATACGCTTCTCGGAAATTCTCTTCGAGACTTAGCTCTCTAGTTGGTGTAAAACTTGGTTAAAAAATACCTCGAAAAGTTGAAACAAACAGACAATACAAGTTTTTAAAAACGTAAACGGGCTTTCCAGAAAACGGGCTTATTTTCGATGCACTGAAGAAATAATTACAATATTCGGTTTTAGTTATCAGTCGTCAGTTACGGTTACCAGGTGTTTTTGAATCTCATACCACAGACCGTGGTTAGAAGAAATTGACGTAAGTCCTTTAACTCGTGTAAGCTCGACCCTATAGGAAATTCTGCTCCGAAATAAATGAGCTAAGAGATACAGCAAGGCTCTGCAAAATCTTTCAGAAAGACAACAGAGCCAAACTCACCTCAGTCAGGAAATCTGATGGCACTTTCACCAACTCTATGCAGGAGGACAATGACATTTTACTCCATACTCACTGCCCAGGAAGCAGAGTGCTAAGGGAGACTAATAGTTTAAGCTTGGCTCCAGATGTATGAAATGTCACCAGCTATGATTGGTATATAGCAGGAAAGGTGGCTAAATCGGAGGCAATAGAATTCTCTATTTTGTCCTTTAAGGATTTTATAGCACCAGGTCTGGATGGTATATACACAATAGTGCTGAAACATGGTGGTAATAGACTTGTAGACGAGCTAAAACTGATTAATAAATCTAATTTGGCCTTCGGGTATATTCCTACATGTTTATGCAATGTAAGAGTAGCTTCTATCCCGAAACCAGGCAAAAGCGGCTACTCACTAGCTAAAAGCTTCAGACCAATCACTCTTTCATAATTTGTGCTGAAAGGTCTTGAATGCTTGGTTGAGATGTATATTAGGTCGACGTAAATTCGATGGTCTTATTCCTCCTGTACTAAAAGATTTCACTTTGCCAATCTCCACGGAATTCAACTATTCTAGATTGCAAATTGATGTGGAAGATTCACCTGGAATCGAGAATATCGAAAGCTCAGTTCACATTTATTCAATGTAAAAGAGCATTTGGTAAATCATGGGGGCTGAGTACGACAATGGTACACTGGTTGAACTTAACGATAATCAGACTTATTCTCATCTATGTGGAAGTTGTTTGGTGGCCAAGAACTTGTCTGAAAATGGCTAAGAAGACACTAAACAAATTGCAAAGGAACGTCTGCCTAGGAATTACGGTCGGAATGCGCTCTATATCGGCAGATGCTTTCAATACACTGTTAAAACTGCCACCTCTCGATATAGTTATTCAGATTGAAGCCGTAAAAGCTATATGTCAACTTCGCAAGAATAAAGTCTGGCATTATTAGCATAAGAGTGGCCATGGAAACATATTCCAAAAGGTTTCGGAACAAATGCCTTTGCTTCTGATGCATTTGGACAGTACTGTACCATTTCGTATGTTCAAAAGAGGATATAAAGTTCAATACCATAGCAGGGAAAGTTGGGAAAGTTCAACTGATATCCTTGGGGAATTTAAACCCATATTCTACTCTGACAGTTCTCTTACCGATGAAGGAACTGGTGCAGGATGGTTCTTAGATGAGAATTCTAAGGAGTCATTCACACTTGGAAAAGGGCCAACTGTTTTTCAAACAGAAATATTTGCTATTTTACAAGTTGCCAACTGGGCTGTCTCTAAAAAGATACAAGGACGAAACCTTGCAATATGTAGTGACAGACAAGCTGCTTTACTAACACTGAAATCACCTTGTGTCAATTCGAAGATTGTTCTAGAATGTAAGAGAAGACTGAACTCTATTTCAAGATGGAATTCCGTCACTCTGGGTTCCGGGACACACAGGAATCCAGGCATACAGGAAATTAATTTGCTGATGCACTTGCAAGAAGTGGTTCTTCCGATACACCTACTGGTCCTGAACCAATGTTAGGCTTGAGTAAGGCATGCTTAACTATTGGTATTCGAAGATTTATGGAAGCCGAACAGGAACAACGTTGGCACTACATAAGTACATGTAGAACAATCAAGCACTTTTTTTTATTTTATTTTATGTATAGAGACTCATTGCCATAGGGGGGATTCCCTGAATTACTTGCGCCACGGCAATAAGTTGGGCTAAGCCCTTTATTAAATTCAAAATAAAATAAAAATCGAAAAAATGTGATTAACAATATTTATCACATTCCTCACGTTTGTAGCCGGTTTCAATTTATTTGCTCAGAATTCTCTCTGATTCATTGAAAAAGCAATACGAAAATACGCACACGAAAAACTAAAACGGCGCGAGTCCAAATGCTTTCATCAATGAATCATGGTCAGGGAAAACTACAAAAAACATTGACCAAGAAAATATTACAAATTTTAAAAATAATGTAGATAACATTGATAAACAATTTTTTTTTAAATATATATTTTATATTCAATAAACAGATTATGAGCACTTTAACCTTCACCTTCATCCTTCAGGAAGTTGTTAACGGCTAATTTGAAGGCCTGCAGATTATACGAATCGGGAAACACGGGATCGACCAATTGATTCCATATCGAAGAGACTCTCGGAAAAAAGGAGGATTTAAAGTGATTAGGCCGAACAAGAACACCGTCTATTTTGGGAATATCCAGAAGGAACTGTCGGTTTACTTACAGGACATAACCCGACTGGAAGTCATATGTTCATGTTGGGACTTATATTGGATCCAATATGGAAGTCTTGCCTGGAGGAAGAAGAAACAACTACACATTTCCTTTGTAGCTGTACTGCTTACTCCAGGCTACTGACGAACTTTTTTGGAAGGGATATAACAACGATCGAAGAACTTCAGTCGTTGAAACTAGAACAAGTCGTTTGCTATCTTAAAGTAACGAAGAGATTTGAATAGTGAACTTACTGGGAACGTGTATAATGGATTTTTCTCAGATTATCACACCAACCCACCACAACTATATATAAGTCGTTTAACACTTAATCAACAACGCCACTGATTAAGCAAACGATTTTTCTACCTTCTTTTCGATCATCACAGCTTCATTCCATTCATACTTTTCGCGCTGTTACTATTAAAATATTGGTACCACGACTTATTTACAAGTTTCTAGTCTGCCTGTGACACAATTAAACTGGCGAACTGAAAAGTTTCGAACACATATCATGAAATATATGGATTCTTTAAAATTTCTTTCATAATTAGAAGAGTCAATACGAACGGAGTCCAGTTGAAAACTTGACTTGCCATCCTTTCGGCAGTCGTGATTTTACTAAATAAGAAAGTAAATACTTTGTTCTGAAATTGTTGTGCAAATATTTATTAAGTTTGCTTTAATTAAAAAATAATACATTGGTGTCTATTAATGTATTATGTGTAGAGACTATTTCTTTCGAAACAACAAACACCAAATTTACCTAAGTATATGCCTTTTTTAAAATCATGCATCATATTATTTAGGCAACCTCTTAGTAATAAAGGCAGGACGCAAATGTAAACAAAAACAAAGGCAGGCAAATTATTTCGAAATTAAATTAATTTTATTTTTGGGAAAGAAACCCTTTATATTACCACAAATTTGTAGCCAAATACTTATAATATGTAAATTGCTCTTTGATATCCTTATTTTCAGATTTAACCCTTGACCCTCTTCTATTCCGAAAATCGGCATCGGAATTTTTATTGAAGGGCATACACGAGGTAAATATGTATCTGCTTCTACTTCTGATGCTAACCACATTCTGCTGAAATCTTTAATTAAATAAAATAAGCTTAATTTTTTATTCTGCATTAAGGAAGGATTTTAATGGGTGTTTTGCCGAATTCTTATATTGAATTTCTTAGTTTTAGAAGCTTAATGTATAAAACATTGAAGGTTAAGTGACATTTAGGAAAAAAGTTAGTACATATATGTATATTTCTCTCTTTCTGTTGCAAATTTTTTGGTAATCTTTGTAGTCAAATTAAAACAAATTTTTTTAAAAACAACAACAACAGCGTTTTAAGCATAGAAAACCAAAAACTGAAGGTACCTCAAAAATATGTTTTCTCGAGAGGCAATTTGGGTCCTAATAAAGCATTCTATTGGGATATCCATACAGCATAACTCAATAACCAAAAGTCCGGTTTAAAAAATTCTGTAACTAAAATGAAAATTAAGAAGGCCGTTAATTGATTAGATGGTAAGATGACAATTTAACACTATTTTAAGGAATGATATGACAGACATCTTATACAAATTGTCGTCCAACAAAATTGGCTTTTTTATTTCTTTTTGATATTGAAGCAACATTTTGGAATTTTTAAACATTTCTAGCGTACAGTTTTTTGTGCTTTTCAATGACAGATTCTGAATTACAGCATCGAACACTTCAGCTTGGTAGATGCTTATTCATGCTTCAAAGTTTTAAATCTCTGGAATAAAAAGTTTAATGTCGACTTGAACATTGAGAAACAAAATTTAGCAAACATTTCCAAAAAAGTTGGAAGTAGGAAGCAAAATTCCAGATCATGCTAATAAATTTCTGCGTGGAAATGAAGTAATTTTGTTGTTTGGTTACTTTAAGAAAAACTATCAATGAGTTGCGCTGTAGGAATTATTGTTTAACTAAAGAAGAACACGGCAGAAGTCGAATTGTATGTATTCTTCACCACAGCCATAGATTTATTCAGTCATAAATGTGTGAACAGCAGTTCAAAAATATTGTAGTACAACAAACGTACAAACAACGTCCGGTATATTCGAAGAGTATTGACAAACTATGTTGTCCCGCTATAGTTTTGAAGAGGTGTTCTTCAACGTTGGCATAACTACTGCGCTGACTTTTCCACTTCTCTTATTCTTCTGGAGTTGTCCCAAGGAATGGGAAAACAGTTTTTAGCCATCCTGTTCCTAAAAAGGCGAACCGTCATCTCTTTCCTCGTACCGATCCATTGCGCTCCATCTATACTTTCCAAGGTCATTAAAACGCTGCTCAATCGTAAGCTTATGCAATACATTGAATCACGTGAAATCCTTAGCGACCAGCGGTATGATTTTCGTATGCAACGTTCTACAGGTGACCTATTGGCTTATCTTACTAAAAAGAGGAACCAGTCTATTCACAGATTTGGTGAAATCCAAGTTGCTGCACTCTAAGGCATTTGACGGAGTCTGGCATCAAGCTCCTTTGTTGAAAATGAATGCCTTTGGAATTAATAAGGCCCTGCTCGATTGGACTAGTAACTACCTTTTTGACCGTTCAATCAAGGTCGTACTGAACGGATTCAAATCCAAGGTTTACCGAATAAACGCTCTGTTTTGTCTGCGACACTCTTTCCGATTTTCATTAATTATCTTCTATCAGTTAATTCTAATCCAATCCATTCTTCCGCTGACGACAGCACTCTTAGCTTTTCATATTAATTCACGCTTTATGAACGCTTAGTTTAAACCACCAACCTTTATCCATAAATGGATCTTGCATCGATATGAGCGTCACTAACAAGCTTCGTTGAAACGACCACATATTTGCCTTTACCAAGAATGCTTCGAAACGTTTAGGTTTCCTAAAACGGTGCAAGATGTACTTCACTCCTTTAGATCTGGCTACTATTTACATGACATATATATTTGCCCTAAACTTGAATGAAACTGTATTGTCTGGGCAGGTGCCCCCAAGACCACATTGCATCTTCTATAGACAGAATTCGGAACCACGCGATAAAACTTATTGGTGACGTAAATATCGCGAAAACAATCGAATTGCTTGAGCATCGTAGGAATGCTTCCTGCTGGTCACTGTTTTTCGTTTTTTCCACAAGCGGTGTTCAAAATAAATATCCAGATGCATTCGCCCATTCTCGAACCCATCCGTAATAACCGTGCCGTAACTTGAGCCAATGGGTCTACCGTTAGGCCTATCTTCGGACATACTAACTAATTCAGTGATTACTTCTTTAGCCGCGCTATAGTTATGTGGAATGGATTGCCCGATTCTGTGTTTCTGCAGTTATTTAAGACACACGTGCATAGACATCTCATCTTTTCCTTTCCTTTCCTTTCCTTTCCTTTCTCAAATTTCCTAACGCCCACATTATAAGGGTGCAAATACCTTTAGCGTGTGTACATTTCAAAAAAATAATAATACCAATATCGTCTACTTAAGCCTGTATGTATCTTATTCTAAAAGTATATGTTAAGGATGTAACACATGCAACATCAAAGACTTTTCCAACACAAGGCTGAAGAGAAGGCTGGTCAATTCATTCTATAAATGTTTATTGCATTTCATATTAATAATAATAATATTCGGCGCGACAGACCGTTGCGGTCCAATGCCTAGCTTCTCGCGAACATTTGTGTAGTGCATGTATATTTTTGCACACAAATGGAAGGGACCTACAATTTAATGCCGTATCCGAACGGTGAATTGCTTTCTTTGACAAGTTATTACTCTCGGATGTTTGTCAGACATTCGCGAGAGGTGGGACACCGTGAAAAATACTTCTGGTGTTACTTGGATTCGAACCACGAAACTGCAGCTCAGAAGCCATGTATTTATGTACTGAGTCATGGCGCCCACTATCGCCAGTGATCACATTTCATAGTGATCAGAAATTTTTTACCTTTTGTACTTGGTTTTTGCATTGGTATTTGTCAACGTACGAGTCTTCGACCACATAATAATTTTTGCCTCGTCAGTATGTTTTGGACGCCAAATTCATTCATAGCTTCTGAAATTTTTACTGAATGGTGACCTTACATGTAACACAAATAAGTATAGATTACATTTTTAAATTTTTTATTGTTACTTCTCTGTGATAAGTTACAACTAAAAAAAAGGTAAAAGTTATAGTGAAAATTACTAGTAAAGTTTGGAAAGACCCTGTATAAATTCAAATACAATATACTCTGTCAAAATCAGAGAAGGACTTTTGTTGGTGGTAAAAACTTATTCAAGTGTAAAAATTGTCTATTTGCCTACATAGACAACAAAGGATGATTTGCCAAGGAATTTATTATTTAACTGCGCTGAAGAATAGTTGTTGTCTTTGGTAAGGGAGGAAACCAGAAGCAATCCATTTTTGTGCAATAAATTTAATTAAAATTTTTGCAGAAATTTCGAGATGATTTTCGTGGGTCTTTATATAACAATCAGGAAAGCCAAAAACAAATACAATGAAATTAGAAACTCTACGCTGATTTAGTCATTCACTTCTCATGACAAAGAAACATTACCTTGAACTTGGATCAATCAATTATGATAGCGTTGATGGTCATAAATCCACAGATCTCACATGTGTGTACTGGCGATTAACGTCTGTTGGTCTATGAAAATAAAAAAATAAAAAAAAGAAAATAACAAAGCAATAATTATAACAACGTGACTACAAAAACTCACTGTATTGCGGCTACCTATAATGATTCTAAGAAGACTCACACTACACCACATGTTGTATGCTATAAACCCATTAGCCATTAAGCCACAATAAAGAAATTCCTCTTCATATCATTTGGCCAAAATTTATGAGTAAAATTCTGGGCTGAGTTGGTTTTTTGTGTTTTGCTAGCAAAAATTAATTAAACTTTTTTGATCAGCATCTCGGTTTTATTGCAGCAATGCGCAGCAACCACACATACATTCACATGTAGACTGCAATTTAACTTTCAAGGCCGATTGCGGTTTTTATAAAAAAATTACAAAAAAAGTTTTAATTTAATTGTGATACATCATCCAAAGAACACAGAGAAAAAGTAGGAAACATTTCATTTAGTTAAATGTTTGCCTTCTTTTGTTATTTGTTATGATGAGGTGGCGTCTGCTGGATATCAGGCGTTAAGAGTCGTTTGGTATATGGTTGAAGTTTTCAGTCAAACCTCCTCGCTTTGAATAAATTCATGTGCTTCGTTTGCTATAAAATAAATCTTCCGTCGGAGAGCATGATCCACGGAATAAGACGTGACAACTCAGACACACCAGGCCATTAGACATTCTGCAATCTATTACCAGCAAGATCATACGCAAGGAATTTGCTCTTAATTCAAAAATTTGTATGCGATTCACGGGCACATATTTCAAAATTATTTCATAAATGGTGCAGTCCAGCTGTGTAGGGTTGTCGGTAGAAGATGATGAGGACAAGATTTCATTGTGTTTTGGCAAATGGCAGCATGTTACTTTTATGGAACGAATTTGACTGAAGAAGCCTCAGCTAACGATTATGATACGTTGTTGGCCAATATATCGCCGTGCTAGGCGCACTCTCATCATCTGAAAACGTAACCGGGCGTATCAGGGATGTGACTTAATGCCAACCTAAAACGAAACCGAAACGGAACCGTGATGCTGACTGCGATTATGATACCATGGAGATAAGTCAATTCGACACAGGTTATTTTGGTCATATTCTTAGGTAATATTTTTATCAAATTCCAATGCGTTGCCATTGAAGTTGAGGAAAACCATGTTGAGATCAGAATGAATAGGTCGCCATCAGTTCAATGTAACTAAGCATTCATCCATCCATCAGCGAGAATGCGTGCGTGTGGAAGTCTATAGCCTGCCCTGGCCTGGCAGGCAGGCACTCTTCCCCGTTTGGGTTATGTTAAGCTTTTTGGTTGCTTTAGTTGTTGGTCTGTAGTTGCCGAGGCGCAGATGAGAACGCGACGCTATATCTTCATTTTTAGATTAACACGATTCACGGTCAACAAATGTTTATTATTTATTGTGGTGTGATTACACGCTCTGTATACGTGCTTTTTCAAAGCGCGACTTGTATTGCATTTTTCGGCAGACCAGACTTTTTTTTTTGCAGAAGTTGACTCAGGCACTGTCGGCACGAGACGGCTCAATTTTGACACGTCGTACCTTTGTTTGTTCCTTTATTTTATGCAAATGTGAGATGTTAAGCATGAAAAATGAGTTCTCGATGATCGTCATCAGGATAAACGGGATGTGTACTGCAGTACAAGTGCAACGCATCAGAATGCGTAGGAAGGTTATGTTTAAAAAAACATAATACTCATGCTCACATTTGTTGGCAGTTTTGCATTAAAATAATAAAATCGCTTTTGGTAATAGAACTTAAAGACAGAGTACAAAACATCTAATCTTATACCTAATATACCACTTTCTCGATGGTGATATGGACATTAATTTACACAGACATGCTGTTTCAGTTTTACCAGAATCATCACGAAGTTGGGATTAGTGAAAGGATTTTTCCAGCAAGCAAAAAAAGTATTACATAAGAAACAATATACTTCCTTCGCTTTGACAATCGAATATCAAATAAGTTCAAACTTTAAAATGAAACTCGTCCGTTTTTATAGCAAGAGTACGTAGATATTATATTCGTAACCGCTATACCATCAAAACATGAAGAGCTGGGCAATACAATTTTGCAAATCGTTGAACAATAAACTAATTGGTGGTTTTGCTATAATTTTGATACAGTAAATAAATTGAGTGTAATTTTATAAATCGAAAAACATTCAATAATTAAATGGAAAGTGCAGTGAACATTAAATCCTATAGTTCCCAGGAGCTTAAAGAAGAGCTTGGAAGGCAAGGTTTAAGCACCACCGGAAATAAGCAAGAGTTATTTCTCCGATTGCAACAAGTCGTTAAAGGAGAAAAGCAGCAAGCTGGACCGGAAAAGTGAACAATCGCAGAAACAGAATCAGAAGAATAAACAAATGAATCTAGAATTGAGTTCCAAGCTAAACGAGAAGTTGGACCAGCAGAAGAAAGTTTTTTATTTTCAAATTAGCGACAAGTTGGAACAGCAAAGCCAAAAGCTGAATCGACAAAATCAACAGCCAAAACCTGAAGCAGGAATTAAATTCCAAATTCGATCAACAAAAGCAGGAATTGAATTCCAAATTTGACCAGCAAAATGAAAAGCTAGATGTCATTCAAGAAAGGCTAAGAGGTGAAATGAGCGGAATTCAAGAAACGCTCAAAGGACAAATGAGTGGAATTCAAACAGATAAATGGAATTTATAAAGAAGTGAGTGGGTTGGAAGGAAAAATTAAAGAGTTTGAGTTCCGGTTGGATAGTCGTACCCAGTTCATCAGAGAAAGTCCTCAACAAAACAGTCCCAGAGTCATTCAAGGATCTTCTAGTAACCAGAAAAAAAATTTGAAGCCAATCTCGTTCGATGGCGACACAGCTTTTGAAAATTTCAAAGTCTAGTTTGCAGCTGTTGTATAACACAATGTATGGGGTGCTAAAGAACAACTAAATTCTCTAATCCTGGCGTTGAGGGGCAAGGCGGCTGATGTATTGCAAATGATTTCAAATGCCGAGATGAGTTCCGGAAGAATATTGAAAGAGTTGGATTTGCGTTATGGACAGTCTCACACCCAGGAGCTAAGCAAAATACAGTTCCAGATTAGAACAGGAAATAACTAAGCTAGCACGACAAGCCTATTGTGGGGTTCCGGCTGGTATCTTGGACGGATTGGCAGTGGACGCGTTCATCAATGCTATTCGAGATGAGCAGTTAAAGCTTCATTTGAGGACAACAGCCAGAGGAAAGTCGATGAATGAAGTGTTGGCATCGGCTTTGGAATACGAAGCGGCTAGAGCTAGTTTGTCCACTGATTTATTTAGATTGCGCAAGCTGGAAACCGAGAATATTACACAAACAGAAGAAGAGAGAGAAGATTAGAAAATCAAAGACTGGACGCCTCCACTTACTTACTTATGTCCTATATCCGCTTGTGGGTCCTAGGGCCTCAACTACGCCTACGCTGCGCCATGTATTTCTCGGACGACCCGTTCTTCTATCATCCTGAGATAACGGATTCCATTGCATTGCGTAGATTGATATGGAACTGTCGCCTTTTCGGAGTGTATCCAATCCACATACCAATCCACTGCCACTTCCGTCGTTGGATGGTTGTGTCTGTTGGTTCCTGACCCGCTCTCTGGTAAAGATATTCGTTAGAGTTACGGTTAGGCCAGAAAACCCTTAAGATGTTCCGTAGGCACCTATTTACGAACGTTTGTAATCTTTTTGTGATAGTAGCGGTCACCTCCCAAGTGCTGCACCCATACAACAGCACAGATTCAACATTTGAACGGAACAGTCGCAGCTTGCTTCAGCTTAAAATGTTTTAGATGCCAGAAACCTGGACTTTTTATCCACGACTGCAAGGAGCCAAGACCAGTACAAACTACAGTACAGCCAGTGAATCGTGTCAAGAGGCCTGAACATTTACGGCAGATAGGCACATCTCAGCTGAATGAGGTTAAGCAGCCAGCTTAGGTCGTAACTGCAGACCAGAAAAACTAAGTCACATTTTAAGAACCCGATTTTATTCAAACTTGGCTACTATCTGCGATTAAAGAATTTTAATTTTTATGGCTGTTTTTTTCTTTTAAGATATTCATGGCGCTGCGATACGATACGGAAGTACATAGCGATTTCACGTCCAAAGAGAACATATCTCATTACCCGGTTTATATTGGTCAGAAACGCAACAAGACAAAAATGCAGTTTCCCTTTGCAATTCGGTTGTTATAAGATCCTGGACCTACTTTACGAAGATCTTTCTTCTTACTTTAAGGCAACTTTCTAATTCAAATTTCTCTGATAGCACCACATATTTAGCTTGTAGCCTTTAAAATGGGTCAATGTTTCAGTGTATTTCATAACTATACCAGATGAAAAGCCCATATTTGAATGTCCCGTATTACATCCTTGATAGATTTCAAAATTATGAATCAATGTTTTAAAGAAAAAACTATTTTAATACCCTTCTTTATACCATTTTTTGTGATATACATTTTCAAAGGTTCTCTCATATACCTATACTTATGACATTAAGAACACGTACTTTCCAAAACATTTCATTATTGTTTTCTTTTTGGGCAAATTTAAGCATGTTTCTGATAAAATGGGATCATCCTCTGCCCGTTGAGCTTAATATAGATGAATACATTTGTTCTATGATAATTAAATATAAATAAAAATTTAAAACCAATAGCTGTTGCTTTGAGATATTAAAGTAAAACCCGCTTAGCTTTACCAAAGCAATACAATATTATAAGTGCATTATTAGGAGGAAAAGGTTCGATATTATTAATATCTTCGGCGCACAAAGCTGTATCAAATAAAAGTTTATGCTCGGGTCAACCATTTTTTGAAAGGACGAGTAAAATAGAAATCACCTTAATTTAAAAGTATTGAATTCAATATGAAAATAATGAACGCTTTTCTGATGATTTGAGGTTAAAACAAAAAAATGTAAAAAAACAAATTTCGAGTGCAAACTTTTATGTAAACATAGACATAAGCAAAAATTTTCATTATGAGATGTTGAAAATATTATCCAGTTTTACACGCGTTACACTCGCCAAATGCGAATCGTGAAACACGTCACACATGGGATCTTAGAAATAACGGCCAATCAGACTAAAATGATCACAAAATTTCAGCTCTCCATCTCGTGGAGTTCAAGTAAAGTTAAATAAACGTTTTTAAAAAGATATACGCTGTATTTTGAAAGTTCGGTTAAATATCAAGAGAAAAAAAATATAAGAGTTAAACAAATTTGAAAGTTTTCGGTTAATTTGTATAATACTATCAGACGACGAAAATGGAGCTGGATTGGCCACACGTTGAGAAAGACAGCGGACGATATTACGAAACTAGCGCTCGACTGGAATCCACAAGGAATCCGCCAAGTTGGCCGTCATCACTTGTGTGCATATATTTCTTTGTTTGGCGGTCCGTTACGTCCATCTTTTTTTTGGCCCGGTAGATGGCGCTGAAGTAGAGATATTTGTGATATGTAAGTAAGAGGATCACGTCTAAAACACTTGATAAACTGAAGCCAAATTTACAGCATATGTTTGATGCTCCTAAACGTTTATTTTTTTTTTGAAGCCGGTAGATGACACTGGAGTCGAGATATTTTTAACAATGTGTTTTTTTAATGTATCAAAACGTTGGTAGAAAGCCATATTTAAGCCATTTGGACCACGTACTTGGCCCTAGAATCGAGATACCATTAATTTGGTTATTTGTTATTTCATTTTAAACGCATGAAGTGTTGTGAAGTAAGTTTTCTCGTATTTCTTAATTATCGGCTATAGTACACCCCACCTTTACCATTCCTGTGGGGGAAATGTAAAATGTTGATATCAGCCTCCGCGGAAGTAAGATGGTGGAGGTTGTGCGGGTAGCAAAGTGTCTGGGAACAGCTAGTATAATATAATATTACCGTCCTATTTTACTCTACAACCGGTGTCCAGTCCTGGCCTCCGGCAAAAAATCTTTCCACCGGTCCCGATTTCGAGTCGGTGTCATCCAGTTTGGCATTCCTAAACTCTGGGCGTCCTGGTTTACGCCATCCTTCCAGCGTAGGCTTCGCCGGCCTCGCTGTCGTGTTCCATTTATTCTACCGCAAAGGGCTTTCTGAGCAGGACCATCTTCGCTCATGCTCATGTCCTGCCCAACGGAGCCTACCGAGCTTAATTCTCTTCACGATGTCGACTTCGCGGTAATGCTCATAGATCTCATCATTATAGAGTCTACGGAATCGAACTTCCTCACATACGGGGCCAACAATTCTCCGTATAAGACTTTTCTCTCGAACGCGGCTAAGAGGTCGGAATGATTTTTGCTAAGCACTCAAGTAAGCATATTGATCCGAATATGTAAGTACTGGTATGAACATTGTCTTTTATACCAGCAGCTTAGATGTTATGGTTAAGTTCCTGGATTTGAAGAGTCTTGACTATAGTAGGCATTGTTGGCTTTAAGCAACCGTGCGCGTATTTCTGGTTCCATGCTGTTAACGGCTGCTACAGTTGACCCGAGATAGTTAAAGGATTGCACTACTTCAATTTCGCGCTCCACTGTTTGAATTGAGGGACCAATGTTGGATCTTCTACTCACAGACGTGGCCAACATATACTTTGTTTACCTCTAATTTATGTGCAGCCCTAGATTTCGTGCCGCCTGCTCGTTCTGGATGAAAGCTTCCCGTACAGCTCTTGGATTTTTACCAACGATGCTACTATCATCGCGTAAGCCAGTATCTGAATGGACTTATAGAGGATTGTTCCTATCGCCGTAACGCAGAGTCTCAGGTCCAACGCGAGGTTGAAGAGGATGCAGGCCAGTTCATCCCTTTTTCGGAGCCCGTTATAGATGTTGAATGGGCTTGATAGTGATCCGTATATTTTTACTTGGTTTGTAACATTGGTCATGTTCAACTTACATATTCTTCTAAGTTTATTTAGGATGTAGAATTCTCTCATGGCTTTATAAAGTTCTACTCTGGCTATGCTATCATAGGCAGCTTTAATATCTATAAAAAGATGGTGTAATGAGTCTTGAAACTCTAGAAATTTTTCCATCACCTGCCCAAGGGTGTAAATCTGATCAGTTGTTGATTTGCCTGGGATGAAGCCACATTGGTATGAACCAGTGATGAGAAAATCTTATACGCGGTACTCAACAACTTTATACCACGATAATTGCTGCAGGTTGTGATATCTCCTTTCTTATGTATGAGTCACAGGATGCCTCTTCGCCAGTCTTCTGGCATTGCTTCATCCTCCCATAATTGCCGTATTAGTTCGTGAATTGATTGGTGTATTGAATATTAGCGTATACACATTAAAAAGAGTGTCAAATTGTCTGGTGGGAATGATGGGGGAATAATCCCAAATTAGGAGCTTCTGCAATGTAAAGCTATTTACTCTGAATTATCGTCAATTGTCGCTTCTGCAATTAGTATACAGAAGTGGTGGTGAATGATGTGACGACATAATGATAATAGTAAACCTCCCATATACCAGAAACGTGAGTCAACCTTAAGAAGAGCCGACAGTATTTGTGTGACCACGAAACACACATCCCAGTGATTCGTAATATTCAATACGTAGAATCGCTTTACCGTCTAGTTTTAAAAAGTAATCTTTTTTGGTGAACAGCATGAAATCAGATCATATCTCCTAATAATTCCAATACAAATCTTAGGCATAAATTTTAAACTTGACCGTATTAGTCACATTCGGCTTGAAAATGTATATACATATATACATATTGTCAGACAAACCGAAGAAGCTTTAAAGTAAACAACAACAAAACACCGAAATAAACGAAGCTAACTTGAGAAGTTTCCCATTGAGATTTAAATGCTTCTTCAGAAGTCGAGGGAATAAATTAAACGGCGCCCGCTATAATCCACTCGCCCCGCCTCGCATACAGCCGTATATATATACATACTTGCATATACAATTTCAATATATGTTGCCATACATCTGTATCGATGTTATTATAATTTTTCATGGCATCTTTCTTAGATCAATCGATCGTCCAAAATATGTTAGCACTCGGAACTTATCTCTCTTAAAAGGTATCTTCGATTTCTGACAATATTGTGATAAATTATGTCAAATTCTATTCTCGGTCATTTTAGTCTCATTCTATGGATGCTAGGGCATTTATTTTCGACTGTAAATAATAATCTCAAGATCCCCTGTATGAATATTGCAGCTGTAGCGAAGGTAGATCGAGATTAATCCTTTTGCAGATTCGTTTTTATCTTCCGAAAACAACAAGAGTAGCAAAAGTTTCATTTTTTTAAACGGAGCTTTGCGCATAATCTGAGAAAAATTCTCATTCACCGCAGCATTCTTGTTGTGGCGCGCATCACTTTTCCCATCAAGAGGCGTCTGTGTCCTACGGCGAAGCCGCACGACGGACGCTTGCTTTCATATCATGTTTGCTGCGTGATTTGAGCGATGAATACATTTTTGTGAAGAATTGCGCTGATAAGGAATCTCAAGCGGTTATTGGTGACACGATTGTTTATTTGTTGAATCCTTTTCCTTTTCCTTTTCCTTTCCCTTTCCCTACTATGCGTTACGTTTTCTCTTTGTTCCTAATTAAAATGGACCATTGCGCGACACAGTGCCAATCGTTTGCTGTTTTGTTCGCATGAGAAATATGTAAGCCGGACTTAATTGCTTTTGTTGATTCATAAATCATTTTCGTGTTAGTAATTTCTTGACGTTACATGTGAAATTTTAGCACACACACACAAGCAAAAGATAAAGTAACTAAACCGCAATTTATAAAATCCAAAAACCACACAAAATTTATTAGGGCGTTTTAAATTTCATTTGAAATTTCCATTTTCTGTCAGTCAGTCTGTCTGTTATATTTATTTGTGGTTTTCCTAGATGTGTAGCGTGCGTTAAGGTGTTCAAAAGCACTCAATGTTACACATGGACTTGTGGTGCAATTGTAACACCTTTTTATAATTTATTGCACAATTTATTGGCATATGAGCTGTACATAAATCTGTTGAAGCGATAATTTGACTCGACACGTGACATGTGAATAGATTTGCTTTTCACGTGTCAATTGGTATTAGTTATTTATCACTTATGTGGCTGGATTTGATTTCTTCCTATATGTCGAGATCTTAGAACTGACAACTGTCTCATATCCATATCAGATTTCTGATTTTAACTAAGAGCATGTACAATACACATATCTAGTTATGCCTTTCAATATTTTTGCCATCATTTTATCTCAACGTATAAATCACACCTTTTCTGTGACATTTAAGAAATAAACTTGCGAAGCCTTAATAAATATATCTATGCGCACATTATGTGCTTTAAGAGTAATATAAAAATATTTAAAAAAACGAATCAATGAGTTAAGAATTGATACATTGACTAGCGACTACAGTATGCGTCGAAAAATTGCCAAATGCAACACTTAAACAATTAGTCGATGTCGGAAACTAATAACAGAAGAATAACGTTTTCGTAGAACATAAGCATTGAACAACGTTTTTAAACAATTCTCGTCTATCGAAGAGTTAGAAAACATAGTGTTACCATGTTGATAAGGTATATGAGGAAGTAATTCCATCATCAATTATGTAATAAAAAAGCAACATACTATGATCTAATGACCACCAAATGAAGGAAATTCCACATGTTTGCATCTCCTCAACCAAAGTAATGCCGGGCATTTACAGAGAATGTGATCGGATTACTCTTAATCCTCCGAGCAGAACCTACATTCTGTCCTGAGCCTACAACAATTTTGTTAAGGTGACATGGAAAGCTACAATGACCTGTTAGAAAGCTCACCAGCTTCCTAATGCTCACTCTATTAAAATTAGGGATTTCCCTGTAGGAAATGGTCTGATTAGTTGTTTGGATTGCCTAAGTCCCGGGACACTTTCACAGTGGGCCAGACGAAGTTTGTGTTCCCAACAATTTATCAGTGCTGTGGTGGCCCAGTTAAAACCACAGTAGGTTTCAGGTCCTATGAACGCAGATTCCGAGCCAGCCCTAGCTATTTCATCTGCAGATTCGTTGCCTGCAATTCCCTGATGACCAGGTACCCAACAGAGTGTGACTTTGTTGTGTCTGGCCAGAGATTGCAGTGCATCGTAACAGTTTTTGACTGATATCGAGTCCATCAAATTGGACGACAGCGCTCTAAGAGCTGCCTGGCTATCTGAAAATATATATAATATGGGGCCCTTCATTTCTTTACTAAGGTTATTTCTGGCGCAGATGTCAATTGCATGGAGTTCTGCCTGGAAAACCGACGGACTTTTTCCCACTATCGAGACTTTGGTGTTGGGTCCGAAGACACCAGCTCCAGTTTCGATCTTCGATCCATCTGTGAACCAGAGCAGACCACTAGCATCCAGTGCCGGAACACCATTGCACCAGTTTACCCGGTCCAATATTTCTACCTCAAATTTCCTTCCGAAACGGTGCTCCCTGACAATAACGTCGGGGATAGTACAGAACATGTCTCTTTCAGGAATTGAGTCAAGAATTTTCAGGTGACCCACATAGTCACCCGGTTTATACCCGTATTCTAGTTACAGCTTAATAGCGCATCAAGCAGCCGTCTTCATGATGCAGATTTTCAAGGGTGAAAGCCCTACAACAGCTTCTAATGCAGTCGTGGGGAAGGTGCGCATAGCACCCATTATACATAGACAGGCAATTCTTTGTAGCTTCTGAAGCTTAGTTGCCGGTGTCCGTTCATGAACTTTTGGCCACCAAACGGTGGTGGCTAAATATCAGAAAATTGCGGTGTTAAGTAATTTAAAACATTTAAAAGATTTTTGCTGCCAAATTCCGCTGGAATAATGGTTTTATTAAATAAATTTCTGATATTAAATAAGTTGATACATCTCCAGCATAAAATCACACATTTCCTTACACAAATGTTGTATTTAATTGCGCGTCTGATAAATTTTTTGAATTAAGCAAAAAGTTAAATTTGCTGCAAATTCTTTTTGCTAAGTAAACAAAGTCCATTAATGGAAGAAAAGATATGATGTTAAAATTTAAAACAGGGGCAGGATTGCATTTATCGCTAAGGATTTCCACAAATAATCGTTGGAAAATCTGTTGAAACATTTATTCTCTCTGCAATAATAGCTTCTCCTTTAATAGCTTCCTGGAATATTATTGAAAAGATGTCCTACAATAATGTAGGAAAATAAAATCATTAGTCGATCTTCCTAGGTTACCATATACGAAGGTTGAGTTAAAGTTCCATATTGATAGGGCATTCGAATAGGTTTTATTTTAAGGCAAGTATTTAAGTATTTATTGCCGTGACGCAAGTCATTCAGGGAGTCCTCCCTTGGCAATGAGTTTCTATATATATAAAAAAAAAGGTTTAAGATTTAAAAAAGTCCTGAAATTACCCACTTCTAATCTGATTTTTAATTATTTTTTCAATCCGAATTTATCTATATATATAAAAATCAAATGCTGTTCGTTGGTAACCGCATCACCTGCGAACGGCTGAACCGATTCGGCTCATTTTTATTTTAAAATATTCACATAGTCCGACTAAGATTTATGCGGAAACAAAATTGAGAAAAGTTGCCCGGAAAATTCGGGAAAGCTGTTTTGAATGGGATTTTTGTATGAACTCGCGACCATAACTCACGATTCGAACGATGGATTTGCGTAATTTTTTTTGTTTTGTTCGGTATGGAAAAAAATAAATTTACAAAGGAAAGTCGAAAAATTAGGACAAACAGCAAAAATCACAACATTTTTTATGCATTTTCGATTATAACTGTTGATAGGAACGACATATTTTGTTGATTTTTGTTTTGTTCGTTATGCCCCCGGAGACATTTTTAGCAAAAGAAAGTTCGGGAAAATTACAAAAGAGTAGGAAAATTTGGAAACGATAAATTGGATATTTTTTGAGGAATTAAGACAGTTGAATGTTTTTGGTAAAATGAAAAATCTGGAAAAACGCATTCCAGCCTGAATTAAATTTGTTTTTTCTTTTGTGTTGATTCTTGATCTGTACAACAAAAGTCGTTATTTCATTTCTATTCTAATAGATTCCAATAAATGGCGCTATGTAGTAAATGTTGTTTGATAGCTGATCCATTTCGACGGTTTTGACTCCGAATCCGACCGACAAGCAAAAAGATATTAAGCACTTGCAGTTTCCGGTGCGGTTTGCATTCGCAATTACAATAAACAAATTAAAAGGGCAGCCATTGAGTGTTTGCGGCATTAACCATGAAAATCCATGCTTCTCGCATGGTCGATTGTATGTCTCCAGCTCCAGTGTCGGAAAACCATCATAGGCTTTGTTTGTTTACGCGCCAGAAAACAAAACAAATACAAAACACTGTGCTTAACAGAAGACACAAAAAGACCCCTAAAACACCTTCAAAAGACTCCCCAAAATACCCCCAAAGACACTCAAAAGACCACCACAACCCACAAAAAGACCCTCAAAAGACCACCTGCAGACCTACAAAAGACCCTTAAAAGACTTCTAAAAATACTCCAAAAAGACGCTTAAAAACTGTGAAAAAAAAACTCCAAAAAGACCACCAAATGACCCTCAAAAGAATCATAAAAGACCTCCAAAAAAATCATTAAAGACCCCCAAAAGATCCTCAAAAGACCCTCAAAGGACCCCAAAAAACATTCAAAAGATCCTGAAAGACTCACAAAAGACCCTTAAGACCCTCAAAAGACCCCACAAAAAACCCCAAAAACCCTTAAAAAAGAATTGAAAGATATCATAGAATTATCTGATGATTAAGTCGCACAAGATAATATAGGTGGAGATTGGTGTATTATTGTGTATATTTGTGTATTCCCGATTAGAGATTCAAATAGCTTTTCACAAACACACAAAAAGATCACAAACAAATTTGAAGTGGGGCAGGACAACGTCTGTCGGTTCAGCTAGTAACAATACAAAACTATGATCAGTAAGAACATAAAGAAACTTACGCTCAGTTACCTTCGTGATACATTTAGCCAAGAAGAGACATTACAGGTTAGTTTTACGATCAAGAGTTTTGTTTTAGGATCTCTAAAAAATGTTTAGGAAAATCCAGCAGACAACTGTAGAAATTTGGCATAGAATGAAGCGTATAACAAGGAGAAATGTTAATCAATTTATTATCAAAACTCTTATTGTATAAGAGGTTGCCAATTATTTAATTTCCTAAAATTTTAAACTAACCAAATTGTTTTTTCGTGAGCTAGATAAGTTATGACATGGACTGATAGTTTTCAAAATAATTTAATCCAGTCGGATCAACAAAAAAACAAAACGGTACTTAAATTGTTTTTTATTTGTTTTTACATTTTCTCTACTGAACATATATTGACACTTATTGAGAAATTGCTAAATCAATTAAAACATTGGAAGCAGGAGCTTTCATTGGCGGTACCAGTAAAAGAGCATATCACTTTGTTGATTTGATTTTGTTAAAAACTCATTCGCGCATGCGCCGTCGAGCTATCAAGTTATCGAGCCAGTTAACGATCGCTTGCATCGTATCGGCGCGGTAGCCATCATTGCCATATCTGACGAATGCAACGTTACGCGACGTGAGATGACTCACTTTTCGCACACTGTGCACAACCGATGCGCATTGGCTGCTCTTGCTTGTCCTTTCGCCTGCGCCTTTATCATTATTATTTAGCAAAATGGCAACTTTATAATGCACTTTTCATTACACTAAATGTATTCCAATTAAATGCGAATACCTTTTAGAAACTTATTTTTTATTTTTTATTTCGTTCAACTCGTGCGAAATTTCTGATTCCCACTCTGTGATTTCACAGAAGATACGCTGGCTGTGGCGTTCCCATGGTGAGAAGAACAGTGGAACTGGCTAAAAACGCTAACGAAATTACTCGCGCATCGCGCCGCATCCAGATGCAAAGTGCGCTACGTTCGTTCCCTCTCAATTGTAATCTGATCAAACGGCAGCTTAAAAGTATCGGTGGTAGAAATAGTATGGCATAAGATAAAGGCCAGTATCCGGGCAATCCTTTTCAGAGTTTAAATGCAACTTTCGCTGCCACCAACATACATGGACCAGGGCGGGAAGACAAGGCATTGCGCACAAATATTTCGCTGATAATCTTATCTTGAATGATGTCAATTAAGTACAGAATCTCGTTATGGAAACTTCCACTTATCCATAAAAATCGTTTTACTTCTTGCTCCTTGCTCCTTGTTATTTCGAAGAAGATATCTGCATCTACCGGCCGAAGGACAACAGGTTAACTTCTTGTAGATAAATGTGACGATTTGTTGCATTTAACCTCCGATCATTTAACGTTGTTCCGTCGATTGCTGCACCTTATCGCAGAAGTAAACGCGACGTCGCCGTTGAATGGAGATCGAATTAATATGCGCGTACGTGTCTGTATGTCGTTTTGGTGTGAATCTATTTAAGAAATTGCTACCTCAACACAAGTTTATTTTAAAACTCAATATATATATATATTAAGGGAGGAGTTGTAGAAAGAGATATGCTGGAATTTTTGCAACGCATTCATAGAAAAATTTACAAAGAATTTGTTCAAACAGAATGAGAGTAAGAAATTTACTCGTGTGTCATTCTCATCATGAGTGGAGAGTTGTTTTCCTATGTTTCATAGAATTCAAAGCAAATTATTGTTTAATAAATTTAATATAATAAACTAGCCGCTTCCTTACCCGCACACATTAATACCCAGGTGTCTAACTCGTGGCAAAATATGGCAGGTCTATGTTTCGTTTCGGTGACAAACGGTGATGATGACGCGAATATAGACAGTCATGTCCTATGCCTCTCGCATCTCAACTCCTATCTTATGCGTCCACTTCGCGTCACTAAAAACTCGGCAAAATCAAGTGAACGATTTCGGTACCCAATCCGATTTATATTAGCTTGGGTCGGGGCTAAATAACAAGGGGACTTGCTGTGGTCGGCGGCGCTTCATGTCGACCTAGGTTGCAGTTGGCCAGTCAGCACTCAACTGAATTAATTGATTCTTGAAACTAATACAATCCTCGGATACATATCGAATTTATCAACAATGACCTTTGGCCCACGGAAAAGGACACGTTTTGGAACTTGGATCATTCGCACGCTCGTCAAGACAACAATGCTTGCACAATTAACAAAAGAATTTCGTAAATACCATCTATAGATTCTTGGTCTTAGTGAGGTGAGATGGCCTGGAGTAGGGGAAAAACGAACATCTACCGGCGAGTTTCTAATTTTTTCGGGTAAGCCTGCAGGAGAACACCATGCGAATGGAGTGGAATTTCTACTCTCTAAAGCCGCGATAAGATCGTTACAAGACTGGCAAGCAATATACGATAGAATTATTATTGCAAGATTTAAATCTGCTGTTCGACAGGTCAGCAGAAATGAGCAAGCAGGATTTCGCTCAAACCGTTCTTGTACTGATCCAATTCCCTGCTAAATTGGATGACATCGGCTCGAAATCGGGACCGGTGGAGAGATTTTTTGCGGGAGGCCAGGACCGGACACAACATGCCGCGTCATTCATAACGGTCAACTTGGCTCACCTTTCAACATCTAGTCGGGAGTCAAAAGCCAGGTTGCACACTCTCACCATTGCTTTTCACAATTGCCATCGACTGGGTGATGAAAATAATAACCCGTACTCCATCGGGTTTGCCATGGAATGTTTTTCACCGTCTATGCCGATGATATCTGTCTCCTATCACAATCGCCAGGTGACATGGAGCAAAAATAAAACTCACTAGAAATCCACGCTAACAAAGTGGGTTTAAAAATTATATATATATTATATAAAATATAATATATATTATATATAAATTTATTATATATAATATTATATATAAAATTATAGGATAATGAGAACAAGATGGCCGGACATTATCACCAATCAAGACTTGTGGAGAGTAACGCAGCAGGAAGCAATCGCGATCACCATCAGACGACGTAAATGGAGCTGGGTTGGCCACACTTTGAGAAAGCCGGCGGATGATATTACGAAACTAGCGCTCGACTGAAATCCACAAGGAAGCCGCCGAGTTGGCCGTCCTAGCAAGACATGGAAAAGGACAATAGAAGAGGAAGCAGGATCCCAGGCGACAGAGTGGTGTCTCTTGAAACCTCAAGCGATAAATCGAGTTCGTTGGCGGGCGTTTGTAGAAGCCCTATGCTCCCCCGCGGAGTAAAGGAAAGAACTAAGAAAGAAGATGTTTCGTATGCAAAATTTAAAAATCATGAACAATTAATGAAAACGTAAGATTTTGAAAAAATATTTGCATGGGAGCCCACTGACCAAAGTGTCCGAACAATTACAAAATTTTGCGTTTCTTGTGTTTAACATGGGATTTGAAGAAACGACCACTGACTGGCCACTTCCAAAATATGACGGAAACCTCGTCATTATGGTATAAAACGCCTACACAAAGTTTTAACTCGTTTGGTTGAAGGGTTTGGCAGTCTATTGGAAACATACAAACATACATACATACATATGTACATACAGAGATCCCTATTTATATACATATGTAGATTAAATAATTTATTTGTTTATTGTCAGCATTGCTCATCTTAAGATAAAGACATTCTATCCAAAATTCTTACAATGCTTAAAAAACAAGAGGATTTTAACAGATAAACACCTCGACAGGCTTATTAAAAATTAAAAATTAAAAACTTAAGAATTTTGTTACGAATGCGTATGGATTACTCAAGCACCAGAACGAACTGCAAATAATTCTAGATACAGAAAAAATCGATGTTTGTTTAGTAACCGAAAATCACCTCACAAATCTACTTAGAAAGCAAATACAGTTCCGAAGAATTCCAGCCGATAGCCATAGCGGTAAAAACCAGTAAAAAAATTGCATCGCCGCAATACAAGCAGTTAATTGAATTACATTCTAACAATTTCATGATGGAGACTTTAATGGTCGTGAGCTATACAAAGTGGCTTAGTAAACGGGCTGTGAGTTTAACTCAACTGGTAAACCGACAAACTAGCCAACGGATCCAGCTAAAATCCCTGACTTAATTGATTTTTTCGATGTCAATAAGACCTCCAAAGAAGAAGAAGGGTTTAATCTAACTATCTAACACCTAATCTTACAGATCATTCTCCAATCATCCTAACGTTGAGTTATAAGAGAAGCAAAGAGTCAAGCAAACAAACAGATTGGTCCCTCTTTAAACTGCTATTAAGTCAAAAAATAAATCTATCACTGTCGCTTAAATCTGTAGTTGAACTTAAAGATGATGCCCTTAAAATCACAACAACAAGTTCTAAACGCGGCCTGGAACTGCCGTTCGGTGGTAAAGAGGAAAGAGATTGGTCTCAACTATCTCAAGGAAATAATGGATATTGTAGCCCTTAAACGACGACTTTGAAAGAAATGGCATCAAACATATTCTCGAACAGATAAAAATAACTTCAACACCGGGAAATCAAAGTTATAAAAAGTTAACAGAACCTTCACACGATAAAAGTACTGACTATTAATTGTGGAAAAAACACCTAAGGAGACGAATTGAACAATCACCCCCTATACAAAAAACAATGTAGAATGAGCAAAAATCAATGCTGAGAAAGCCGCTTCATTCTCTGAATATCTCACAAATACGTTCCAACCACACGTAAGTCAAGTTGATATATTAAGGGAGGTACGCAATCCAGTTGGAGAAGATATTATTCCGGTTAAATTCAATTATATAAAAAAAGAAATTCAAGAAAACTTTAAAGCCCCTGGGTATGGTATGATCACAGGCAAAATTTTAAGACTGCTTCCCCACAAAGGTATTGTCAAACTTACCAACTTAATCCAAGCTTCCATTCGATTGAAACACGTACCCAGTTATTGGAAATTAGCTGAAGTTATCGTGGTAACTAAAACAGTCAAATCGCCTTCCGAAATGGGATCGTATATATCTATATCCCTACTTCAAATAATATCAAAATTGCTCGAAGTAGTACTACTAACGCGACTGAAACCCATTATTGAACTCACAAAACTAATTGACAGGGTTGAGGGACTTTTGTACAAGCTTGAAACAACTCTTCCGGTTCAATACTGTCAGATACTTAAATTTGACTCAACGCTACTTTTGAATTAACCTGCTTATTCTGATATTTTTGGGATAAAAGTAGGAGTTCCTCAGGGTAGCATCTTGGGTCCAATGTTATATCTCCTATTCGCCAATGATCTGCCTACTCCAACAAGCTATACTAGACATCAGTGAAAAACGAGAAGAATCTGCGCATAAACTGCAAGTTGAGATAAACGACATCGAAAATTGGACAAAAATATGGCGTATTAAAATGAATGACGCCATATCTGCACATGTTGGCATCAACTACAAAAAAATTTGACACATGTGGGCTTACCACATTTATCAAGCATGATATTATATGTGGTAGTAGGGCCGTATTATACAGAGTTTCCAAGTACTTAAGAATATCTAATGTTTTGACATAGAAAAATGCATAAATGTTAATTGAATATGTTATTTTGAATTTATGCTACAGTATTCAATTTTTCATTTTGTTGTGTAGTGCGCATGTTATAATGGAAGGTGAACGCTTGAGTAAAGTAAAAGCTTCAGCAGAGGAAGAATAAATCTAAGTATCGTCAGAGGAAATTTCGATTAAAATCTCGGACTAACTTTTGAAAGGATCTCTTAGGTAAAAGTAACAGGTTTAGTAAAAACGGACATGTTTTCTATTTCCGAATAAAACTGACCAACGTTTTTTATTTGGTGTTTTGTGTACATAGACTAAAGCAAAAGGTAAGTAAGTGTAGTTTGCTAAATTGTTAAGCAACGGAAGCCGAGTTTTTAGAACGGAAAATTTGTTGATATACATCGTCAAATTTTTGTCCTGTGCGATTATGGTATATTAGCTTAAGTTATTTGCAAAATAAGCTGATTGGATAGTACGGTAGACCATATGGATATCTATATGTGCCCGAATGAATGGTGGCATATCAGCATCCAGAGTTCTCCAATTAATATTGCCATTCTAACTGAATTAGAATTAGTCAAATTCCAATAATGGGTCAACTCTTTTGTTGGATAAAATTTAAGCTTCGTTTCTTCGGCAGTCGAGAGGAGAATATTCTTGGTATAAATATTTGGGCAATTCAGGTCAGTCTTGTTCCCATCGACTGTTGACTGTTTTCATGGTTTGAGAGAGTGCGTAAAATTCCATGTTCTTTTTTCTAAACACATTTTGTGTATAATGTTGCTAGACAATGGTTTTGCCATATCCACCATTCGAACAACACAGTAACAGACACCTGTGATACTTCATTTACAGTGGTAGACACATAAAAAACACAATTAAAGTTTTGATAAAAATACATATTGTATTCAATAGAAAGTGGACAAAGTACTGGTAATTGCATAAATTTAACAATTCTATATCCTGTGCTTCTTCTGATCTCTACAGTTCTCTGCATTTTATACTTGTAATTATCTTTCCAAAAATTTTATGTTTTTAATTTGAACAACATTGTGGTATACATATGTATATATGTAAATACAAATATTTTATAAAAAGCCAAGTGCTTACTCGCCTTCATTTGGAATTCAAAGCAATCGGATTGCAAATTGTTAACGAGATTTTCCTTACTCCATGTGAATGGAAAGGGGCGCTTTATTGCTTCCACTTGTACACTGGTCATTAATGTCGTCGAATTGTATCTTGGATGGAAGTTGGATGTCGATTTAGCATTTGCAGATGCCAGACACCATTGCAGACTCAGATGAAGATGAGGAATTATTTATTGCAAGCAACTTGTAGATTTCGTAAATTGCGATAAATTAAGATAAATCTCAGTTTATGATTGGATAAGAATGATTAATACGAATAAGGCAAATTTTAATGGGCATTGGACTTTTTAATTGCAACTCATCTCGTACGAAGACTTTTGACAACACTCGTAAACACATCGATAATAATCGCTGTTATATTTCTTTTGCTTGCGATATCCCATGCAATAACATTAGGAATAATTGCAGGATAATTGTATTTCTCGAAATTGCAGCAGGAAATATGCTTTAGATGAGTTCTTCAATTTAAAATAATCATACACAGAGAAGTCATGTCTCAATATCTTTTACACCAAGAAAAAGATATCCTTCTTTGCCTGATCTACTGTAAAAGCCTAAATACAAACATTAAACCGATTTTAGTTATGGCTTGTACGATCTTACGAATTTACCTCTTTAAATTTTAGTATATATCCCCTCCGATGCCCTTCTTGGGCGGCTTGCAGGGAGCGTTACTTCAAGTACTCGCGCAAGATATGTGAGTTTGCATAGCTGGTGATAATACTTCAGTGAATCAGAGTCTTGCAAAATTTAGGCTATTCTTTATATTCACACAAAAGGGTTATGGTCTTTCGATCCTATGACTGCTGCAGAGACTTTTTTGATCACATCTATTGTTGATAGCAAAGCTTTGAAAAGCCTTCTTGAATGAGCGACCAGTATGGACCTTATAATCCTCTCAAAAAAGATTCTCGCTGTGTCGTATACATTGGTATAGAACGCGGGGAGTTTGGGGTCTTCTAACGAGGATTTAAACATTCGCGCGCTGAGAAGCACGGAGCACAACCTGATGGAAGATTGTCTACAACGCCTCGCCGATGGGTATTCCATATTGGACCATTTTTGGTTTTAATAGACGCCTTTACTTTATTAAGTTCTTCCTCCGTGAAATAATTAAAATTTTTTAAATTGCCCAAAAAACGGCAAGTTCTGGGCCAAGAAATTATGGTAATAGTTTCCGAAAAATTTTCAAGAATCTTACTTTAATTTTATAGTCCCGGCGCTTCTTTGTGCCCTTCAGATCAGTTTCTTGCTCTTTGTGCCGAATTATCTTAACACGTTTAAGCAAAGGCCAGAAATAGTCAGAGTTTCCTGTGTGCGGTTAGAGCCACAGCCAAAAAGATAACTTCTTGAGGGCACTTTATTATTTTTAAAATTAATTTTAAAATTTGAGCGGAATAATTTTTGAAATCTCTCTTTCCGTTCTTGAGTTAAGCCGACAATATCCCAGAGAATATCCAGAGAATATTCTTAGAATATCACAGAATATGGTTGTAAGCGAAACCCACACACTTATACCCGCAATGGTCCATTGTGATACCACACGGATCAGGAAATTTTTTTCCACCTACTCGTTGAACCAATTAGAGCTTCGTATGAAGCAGAGGAAAGTGCTCATGTTGGTTGTCGCTATAGAAGAAAGCCCCCAGATAGAATTTACGTTTTTGGGAGAGGGCTGGACAAGTACAGAGAAGATTGATAATTTTCCCATCCTCTTCCTCATCCATGCAGCTTCTGCAGAATTCATTTGAGAAGTCTCCAAGTCTTTCTGCATGCTTGCCTATGACAGTGTCCAGGGATGACACATACAATAAAACCAATTTGCGATCTTTTTTAAGAGATCAAACACTTGGAGCATTTCAGATCCAGCTTTGGCAAGATCTCTTTTGTCGCTATGGAAATTGTACCGTTTGACCACCTATAGGGGGTATATTAACCGTAATCTTTGTGGTGAACATTACTATTTCAGAGAGAGGTCAGAATGCTTTTTGCCAAGCACACAATTCTTGGATCCATACACCTTATATACTAGCAGCTTGCATGTTATGGTTAAGTTCCTGGATTTAAAGAGTCTTGATAGACTATAGTAGGCTTTGTTGGCCTTAAGCAACCGTGCGCGTGTTGCTGGTTCCATGCTGCTACAGTTGACCCGAGATATTTAAAGAATTGCACTACTTCAAATTCGGGCTCCACTATTTTAATTAGTTGGATCTTCTACTCGCAGACGTGGCCACCATATACTTTGTTCTGCTCTCATTTATGTGCAGCCCCAGATTTCGTGCTGCCTGCTCGATCTGGATGAAAGCTTTGGGTTTCTACCAATGATGTCAATATCGTTTGCGTAACCCAGTATCTGAATGGACTTATAGAGGATTGTTCCTCTGGCCCGTTATAGATGTTGAATGCTCTTGATAGTGATCCGCATATTTTTACTTAGCTTATAACATTGGTCATGGGCAACCTACATAGTCTTGTCAGTTTATTTGGGATGCCGAATTCTCTCATGGATTTATAAAGTTCTACTCTGGCTATTCTATCATAGGCGAGTTTAAAGTTTATAAAAATATGGTGTGGTGATTTTTGAAACTCTAGGCGTATTTCCTCCACCCGCCTAAGGGTTGATTTGCCTGGGATTTGCCTGGGATGAAGCTACATTGTACACTGTACACGGTACTCAACAACGTTATATCACGATAATTGCTGTAGGCTGTGATATCTCCTTTCTTATGTATGAGGCACTGGATGCCTCTTCGACAGTCTTCTGGCATCGCTTCTTCCTCCCATACTTGCACTATTAGTTCATGAATTCCTTCGTGTATTGCGAGGCGTCCTGCTTTAATCAGCTCCACTGGGATACCATCAGATCCCGGGGCCTTATTATTTTTGGGCCGATTTATCACTCCGCTAGCTTCGCCTATGCTTGGTGGCAGCAGCATAGTGTGGTCTTCGGTCATTGGTGGAGCCTCCAATTTCTCAGCTAGCTGGCCATTAAGCAACTCATGAAAGTGCAATTTCCATCGCTTCAAGATGCCTTTAAGATCTGCATTAAGAATACTTTCTTTGTCTATGCAGTCTGTGCAACGCGGTGTATATTACATCATACCGCGGACTCTTTAGTAGAACTTCCGCACCTGGTGCGGTCCTCGCTCTCTATACTGTTCTATTTCACGGACGAGATTCTTCTCCCAGGCTGCTTTCTTTCGCCGGTGAACTGTTTTTGCGTATCTTCTGAGCTCTTTATATTCATCTTGGCGTGCCCGCGTTCTATGAGATTCGCAACATTCTTACGTTCAGTCGCAGGCTTACATTCGTCATAGAACCAGGCGTGTCCGTTTCTCTTCTACGCCCGGCATCTCAGCCCCAGGACTTACTCTTCCTGCATTTGAACGAGTCCTATCGCTTGACCGTAGTTGTTTCTGGTCTCTTCGTTGCGAAGGGCAGCCGTGTTGACTCGAATCTGATTCGAGGATGCAGTCTTGCGTGGTGATGTATTCCGCGCTCGGAGCACCATACCAACAAGATAGTGGTCGACGTTGCCACCTCGGTACGTTCGTACCGTCGTCAGGTTCAGGTTGTGGCGGCGGTCTATCAACACGTGGTCTATCCGTTTGCGAGTGGCTTTATGAATATTTTTAAGCGCAAACCTTGTACTCGCAACGACAAAAATATTGCTTGCTGCCATCTCTATGACTCGTTGTCCATTGTCAGTAGTGTTCTCGTGTAAGCTATGGGTGCCAATGTATTGCCTGAATACTGGCTCTTTATCTATTTTAGCATTCATATCTCAAATAATGATTTTTACTTAATACTGAGGTCAGGCATGGAGTTCCCGTTCGACTGATTTAAAGAGTTCTTCTTTTTAAATCTGCCCCGCACGCGAAGAGTGCAAAGCCGTTCATTTATTGGTTTAATACCGTTTGAGTACATGAGTTTGCATGTAGCGATTGGTATGCCTAGAGAACCATCTGCAGGTAAGATGGGTAGTGTAGTTCCTTATTTACTAATTCCAGGGATTTCAGTTCAGCTTGGCTATCCGAGAATATACTGAAATTTTTATCGGATATGACGTTTCTCTTCAGCCAAGATAAGGCTTCACTGATCGCCATAATATAAGCCTAAAAACACTACGGTGATTTGGAAGACGGAAAGAGATGCTAAGATTTAGCTTTTTTGAGAAAACACCTTCGCCGACTCCATCATCAGTTTTTGACCCGTCTGTGTAAAAATGAATGCGTTCATTTTCCAGGTAAGCGTCTTCTTCCCATAATGATCTGGATGAGAAGGTGACCTGGAAGTTTCTGATTAAAAGGAGTTGCGGAGTGGTGTAGTCTATCTTGTCTAGGATCCTGACTAAATTCAGAACAGAGGAGTTACCGATTTCATTTCTAGTCCACTGGGAGATAGCATTAAGGTGAATAGCTGAGCTAGCAACTACTTGCCTGCCCATAAAACCCATTAAAATTAAATTTTTTTTATGTAAATTCTCTGCTCGTAGATACACATGAGTGCAAAGTTTGAATAAAATCCGATTAATTTTGGAAAAAATGTATAAGAAAGCTGCTCGGCCCTGGCACCCGATCACTTCTAAACTTTTACAAAAAGTATTGTCGTCGGAGATACTCGAACTTCGGCCCTGGTGCCTGATCACTTCCAAATTTTTACAGGAAGTGTTGTCATCGGAGATACACGTGAGTGCAAAATTTAAATTAAATTTCGTTATTTTTGACAAAATGTATATTAGAACATCTCGGCCTTGGTACCCGATGACTTTTAAAATTTTACAGAAAGTGTTGTCACATATGTATGTGCAAAGTTTGAATAAAATCGGCAAGTGGATTAAAATTTGATCACAAGATTTGGACAAAAAGACACACACAAACAAACAAAACACTCCCAGACGCGAAGTTTATATAGAAAATTAAATAAAAATAAAAACATTTACAAAAATTAAAGATTCGCAATGCACTTTTTCAAGGGTTGTCCTTATAATTCTCCAGTAGCACACGTAATAAACACGCCGTATAGGCCAATGGCGCAAACAAATTTTTTAAATTTCATGCAAATAGCAATTATTCCCACATATCCTAAAAAACCCGGGCTGCAAAAACACCAACGAGAAAACTGTTCATTACTTGATACTATAAAACTTGATATTATAAAACAAAAATATTTCAATTTATATTCCATGACATCACAAACAGTATAATGCTTTCAGCCAGTGCACATTCTGGTACAAATTTTTGTTAAAGGTTGCAATTGGTTTTAAAATTTAAACTGACCTACAAACATACCCATGCAGGGAGTGAAAGGCATTGAGGTGGAAACAATTCCGTAACATATTGTCTAAAAATGCTCTGTCGGATTTAAAATTTCAAGGGATTTCTGTATCAAAACTTTAATTTTATGTAAATCAAAGTTTGGAGAGATTTTTATTTTATATGTGAATAGAAAAATTCCTTTCTTTAGCATTGAAGTAACCAGCAAGAGTAACAAAAGTAAAAGTGATGAACAAAGTAATTTTTTTTATAAGGTCATTAGAAGTTCAACATCTTTCAAAGTACATAACACCAAAGTGCATTTTCATCAAAGTCAACGATGTCTTTGAACCCATTTACTGCAGAGTATGCATAACACAGTGAACGTTCTCGTATCTGGAAAATGCACAAACGCGTTCCTACAATGAGCTTTATCCCTAATTTATTAATCGACAGAAACCTCCCTCTAACGCAATAATTTCTACCCGTATGTATGTAAAATTTATAAGAATCCTTTTGACATATTATTCTCGCTGAATTATTGTAATTCCTGAAAAAGGAACAGAAAAATATACTTAAACAAACAAAACGATTTCTATTTTTCCTATTGAAGGAAAACAAAAGCGTAAAAGTGGCACCTTTTGACTGTTCCTTTAGTTGGACGCGACAACATCGCGTAATTTAACCACACAGCATAACTGGGAAAACAAACAGCAAATCCCAACCCTTCGCTTTCTTCGGAATGATGACGATGACGAACTGAGATTGAGATTGAGACCACTTTAATCCTTCTTCCCCTACCTTTGCCATCAACACTGGCATATCAGCACTTATAACCACACAGTCGGCAGCAGCAAACAGCAGTCTCTCAGTCCTCTTCATCAACAGCATCAACACCTTCAAGCACATATGTACATATATTCAACCCAGTACACACTCAGTGCAACATAGTTGCACATTATGGAGATTAGTGGAAGGCATTCACTTTCATCATTATCTTTGCACGAGGAACTCTTCCCTCCACGCATATGTTTAGTACCTCATTGTGATAGATTCTTTTATGTCACATGCTATACTTGGTGGAAAATGCGGTCCAAATTGTCAATCTGAGCATCAATCAATAATATCTGCTTTTCTATCGCTACTAATTTGTTATAATAACCAATTGTTTTTTTTTTTGATTGAGATCTAACATAAAAAGGGCATCACAAAATGTAGGCGCAGATTGAATTCACAAAGTAAACGATATCCTTATAGCAAGGATAACATTACATCCATTAGATAGTTATTTACTATTTGCATTTAAAAGGAGAAAATTTCTAATTGGGTCAGTCAGAATATGTATTTTTCAGTTATTATTCCCTCATCTAGATCGAGCGGGTGGCACGAAATTTGGGACTGAACATCAATGAGAGCAAAACAAAGTACATGTTAGCCACGTCTGCGAGCAGAAGATCCATCATTGCTCACTCAATTAAAATAGTGGAGCGCGAATTTGAAGTAGTGCAATCCTTTATCTCGGGTCAACTGTTAATATGTGCACGGTTGCTTGAAGCCAACGAAGCCTACTATAGTCTCTCAAGACTCTTTAAATCCAGCAATTTAACCATAACATTCAAGCTACTGGTGACTTACATACTTACATACGGATCCGAGACATGGGTACTTATCAAAAAGCATCCTGACCTCTTAACCCCGTTCGAGAGAAAATTATTGGCTCCGTGTGTGAGAAAGTACGATTCCAGAACTCTACAATTATGTGATCTACGAGAGTTATCACAATGTCGACATCGTGAAGAGAATTAAGCCCGGTAGGCTCCGGTGGGCAGGACACCTAAGTCGCATGAGCGAAGAGGATCCTGCTCGGAAAGTCCTTTGCGGTAGGATTTATGGAACACGACAACGAGGCGAGCCAAGCCTACGCTGGAAGGATGTCCTAGACCTGAGTTTAGGGATGCAAAACTGGTTGACATTGGCTCAAAATCGGGGCCGGTGGAGAGATTTTTTGCGGGAGGCCAGGACCTGACTCCGGTTGTAGAGCCAAATCTGATGATGATAATGATGATGATGATGATGATGTTGATGAAGATGATGATGATGATGATGATGATGATGATGATGATGATGATGATGATGATGATGACGATGATGATGATGATGATGATGCTGATGCTGATGATGATAATGATGATGATGACGATAATGATGATGATGATGATGATGATGATGATGAGATGGTGATTCTCTCGTAGACAGTTATTAAGTGGGAGCATTGGTGTAAGCGCATATAAAAAATCAAGGTTTTATTCGGATATGATCAGCGGTTCACGAAGAACATCTATTTAAATAAAAATGAAATTTCTTGCGGTTGTTATTTATGGAAACTAACATTTACCAACCGATTTTTATGAAATATTTAATGTATATTATAGGCAGGTGGAGGAAAGTTATAGGCTACAGTAGGTACACCTCCCCACCTATATCCTTTCCTGGGGGTGGTAAAATGTTAATATTAGCCAGATTTACTTACCGATTTTAATGAAATTTTCAATGTATGTTACTGGCAGGTGGAAGAAAGTTATAGGCTATAGTACACTGCCTTTCCACTCACCAGGAAAAAATGTAAAATGTTAATATCAAGCACGTTTACAAACTGATTTTTATACAATTCAATTCAACGTATATTACCGGGTGACTGGCACGAAGTGTTACCAACTTCAGACTGTCATTGCTGTCAAACCAGTGATGACAGAGCGTTCAAATTTACACTAATGACAGTTCATTGTTCCATTGTTTACAAGCGAACAAAAGCATTTTAGTGGGAAATATTCAGAAAAAAAGTTATCTGCAATGAAATTCAAGCGTAATATTGTGATTACTCTATTTTTGGCGGGAAACCAACAGCTGCAGATTGTTAACCAGTTAAAACATCTGCATGTGAATAAAATGTTTGTGTATCGCACCATAAATCGTTATAACGATACTGGCAGCATTGCAAAACGCCATGGTGGTGGACCGAAACGCACTGCAATATCGCCGGATATCATTCGGAAGGTGAAGGCCAAATTGGCTTGGAATCCGCGCCGTAGCGGCAGAAAAGTGGCTCGTAATACGAACATTTCGCTCGAAATTCAAAAAAAACGCATGGTGACATCGATGCTCAAAAAAGAGTTAGAGTGGAAAGAGCAAAGGAGCTGTTACGATTGCACGAAAGTGGCGATTTGCCGAATTTGGATTTCTCCGATGAGTCACCGTTCGTTATTGAGCAACATGTGAACAAGCAAAACGACCGGATTTACTTGCCCGGCCGTACTACTGAAAATTTGGACCAACGGATTGCCACTCGAAACCAAGCGCCGCTGATGGTGATGGATTGGGCCGCCGTAACGGCCGTAACGGCCGAAAGCCGTTCACCGCTCATTTTTTTTGACCGTGGCATCAAGAAAAATGCTCAAATTTATCGGGAGCGTTAAAGCCTTGGGTACAAAAACATTTCGGCCGCAGAGCCTGGATATTTCAACAGGACTCGGAGCCGAGTCATAAGACGTGCGTCAATCAAGATTGGCTGAGAAACAACGTTCCGCGGTTCATTTCCACTGCCCAATGGCCACAAAATTCACCGGATGCAAATACGCTAGATTTCTCGGTTTGGGGTATTTTGAAGAGCAAGTTTGGGACAAAAATACCAAATTGTCGATCATCTCGAGCAAGAGCTTCGCCGGGAATGGGCCAAAATACCGCAGAGCCACTTTCGTGCTGCATGCAATAGCTTTGTCGGCCGTTTGAAGGCCATAATCGCGGCTAACGGTGGCCAAATCGAAAACTGCTAATGCAATTTAAATATTTGTGAATATTTTTTACTTTGATTCAATAAAATTCTTCAAAAATTAAAAATTCTATGGCGTTTTGTTTTGGTAAGACTTCGTGTCAGTCACCCTGTATTAGCAGGTGGGGAAAGGTTATAGGATATAGTACATCTTCCACCCCGCGGTGGTTAGAGGTAGGTGGGTAGCGAATCACCCGGGCACAGCTGGTATTGTGTAAAAGTATAAAACAAAATTCAATTTGAAATTATTCCTAGAAGATAAACACATTTTCATTTTAAACTATAATGCAATCTAGCAAAATTCCTAATAAACTATCTAAACAGGGAGTGATTTTGAGCATAGAAAAAATGACAGCTGATTGATTGCTTAAAATTACAGGGACACTGTGATAATGTGAAGCCTTGTTAAGTACACAAAGGTTCATCTTACCTAATGCTAAGATTCATCGCCGAATGTTTGTCAAACACTCAAGAAATTTTAATATACGCCCATGAAATATCAGATCAAACAAATTAATTTTTTTAATATACTAGCTGTTGCGTACCGTACCGCCAGCGGTTCAGGATGCTTCCCTACCCGCACAGCCAGTGAGCGCTATCGCATTCAACACTCTGGATTTAGAGGATTTATAACCCAGGGCTTCTGTTCCATTATATGACCAGTTTGTTTCGTTTGCAAAACTGAAGGATGCTACTATATAAAAAGTCTAGACAATTTGAAAGAAGAAATAAATGAAATTTGATTCAGAGCCCTATCACTAAAGTGTTCGAACCCTTCCAAAAATGTGGGGTTATTGATTCCTTAAAATACAAAACAGGAGATTTATAAAAACAATTCTTATGGTGACCTATTTACCAAGGAGTCTGACCAAAAATACAATACTCGTAAGAAAGAAACCTGCTCATTATAGAATACTCAAAGTTTGAACACGATCGGGTGAAGGGTTTGGCAGTCTTAGGGAAGATACATACTCAAATTTTCTTAAGTTTTAAGTTTGATAGCGTGCCTCTCACGTAAAAATTTGTTGTATATATAAAGAACATTAAAAATATATTTTTACGTTTAAAAACCAAGTTGAAAAATATAAAAAAGAATTGTGAATTGTGTCACAAATAAACAAATAATCAAAACAAAAAACAAATAACAAGTAACAAGTAAAATCAATTAAAAGAAATTATCTTAAAACACGAAAAATAACAGCAGATCTCTTATCTGAATTATTATTTAAGATAGTTAAGCGGAGCTTCTCAGCTTGCCATGTGGATAGTTGTTACTTTGTCTAAAGCTTAATTCAATTTATAATTTAATATTTTTTGTTGAGAAAATTTTTTTTTAAATTTTTTTTTAATTTTTTCCTTTTTTACCAACTTTTTCTTAATTTGGTGACGATTTCATATTCGCCTTCGCAATGCAACCAGAAATTCCTAAATTAAAGTTTAGAAAAACCATCTCCTCAAGCATTTAGCCACAGACACGGGCCTGCTGAAATTGCATTTTATTGTCTGAAGTTACTAATAATAGGAATCTGAATTCGATGATACTTAACAAAGTACTAACTTGACAGTCCTTAAAATTAAAAGCAAACATTCTACAGAATATTGTCTAAACTGCAAAATCCATACGTTGCAGAGCCACAAGAGTTTTCTGGTCACCCAGAAATACAGAATACGACGGCAGCTATCTGGTGTAGTGGGAAGCGGTAAACTAATGAGACTCAAGTCCTTCTTGAGAAATGTGAAAACCCTGCTGGAACAACAATTCTGGAACAGTATTAACAATTTAGAAAACAATATAAAGTCGGACTCGAAAAACACGTTCCCGAAAATAAATCCACTTTATAAGCCTCGTAATGTTCTAACTGTGCCGAAATTGAAGATACTAATTGCGTCAGTACATCTTATTTTCCAAGCCGGAGCTGATAGCAGAGTCGTTTTGCCAATGAAGAAATCATCAACAACAACTTTATTGTTGGTGATAGTGTCGAGAACCTCAAACTCATTGGATCGCATTTCTGAGATCCCATGTGTGCCTCGAGTCAATAGTCGCGTGTGGTGCACGTGACTGGTACCTTGTGATAGATTCTTAACCCACTTCCTAAAGCCCGATTTAATTGAAACTTGTGTACCTTCCATGACAACACTTTCTATTAAAATAATGGGCTCCTCGGGCCCCGGGGTCGGGGAGCTCCCATACAATTATTTTATAAAATGTACCCGATTTTCTTAAAATTTTATACGTAATGTGTATCTCCGATGGATAACACTTTCTGAAAAAATTTGGAAGTTTTCGGGCCTCGGAGTCGGGGGCACCCATACAAATGTTATAGAGTACCCGATTTTCTTCAAATTTTACACACATGAGTATCTCCGATGGACAACACGAGTGGCACCCATACAAATTTTATAAAAAAAAGTATCCGGTTTTTTTTTTTGTTTCTTTTTACTTTTTTAAAAATTTCGGCGTGATCGGTCGCCGGTGTCGGAAGGCCCCATTAATAATATAAAAAAATTACCCGAATTTCTAGAAATTTTATACACACATGTTTAATCATATGGACACCGCTTTTTGTAAAAATTTGGAAGTGGCCCTAAGGCCGAGGGCTTCTATATAAATTTTTAAAAATTAGCCCGATTTTCTTTAAATTTTATACACATGTGTATCTCCGATGGAAACACTTTTTGTAAAAATTTTGGAGTGATCAGAATAAGGGGGCTTCCAATTTTTTGTTTAAAAATGTTACCCTTTTTTATTCAAACTTTGCACATTGTGTATTACGCAAACAATTTTAATTTTTATTGGTTGTTTTATTTTAACCAACTTCCACACTTGCTTGAAATGTTGTGAATAGCTTTTTGTTTTTTGGGTTTTTTATAATTCGCGCACGCTTAAAGGGGTTCGACCCTTATAATGCTCGGCTATATGCTTGGCACAGCGTGGTCGTTAAGGAAAAGGAGGAGCTTGTGTTTTGAATGTCTGTGGATCATATCGACGAATCCCTGACTTAACCTGTACGTCCGAATATGGGCTTGAATGAGCATTTAGAGCGCCACGAGTATTGCGGTTGAATTCAAAGAGAGGTGGCATGCAGCTGGCTATTTCTCTTGAGCACCGCTGATAGAAGAAGCGATAAAACAGTGACAAGCAGGAAACGTTCTTGCGGTGTTCAAGCGAATCTATTGATTTCGCTATATTCGCGTCACCCATAAGTTTTATCGTGCGTTTTTGTATTCTATCTAGCTGATGCACAGTAGTTTTAGGGATTCGCTTAGACGACAGGAGACAGCATTGGGTTTTTGAAGACTTAAATTCTACTCGATTTATTTTTCCCCATTGTATTTATGCTGTCAGTGTCAGAATTTAACGTGCTTAACATACGTAGTTCTTTAAGTTCCACATGATACGTGAAGGGACCTTATATGAGAAGCTGAGAGTGCTGTCGTCGGCGAAAGGGTGAATTGGATTAGAAGTCACAAGTAAGAAATCATTAATAAAAATGAGGAAGAGAGTCGAGGACAAAACAGAGCCCTAGGGAACGCCAGCATTTAAGTAATGAACTTTAGACTTGAAACCGTCCAAAAAAACTTGAATTGAGAGGTCAAAAAGATAGCTTCTTATCCAAAGAAGCAGTTTTTCGTCGGCTACATAAGCACGTATTTTAGACAAAAGAGCTTGATGCCAAAC
The DNA here is from genome assembly GCA_947095585.1 of Nephrocerus scutellatus. Classification (NCBI taxonomy): domain Eukaryota; kingdom Metazoa; phylum Arthropoda; class Insecta; order Diptera; family Pipunculidae; genus Nephrocerus; species Nephrocerus scutellatus. The sequence continues at coordinate 39,184,847 of OX352764.1, read as the reverse complement.
TCTGTCAAATGCCTTAGAAATATCGAGTGCAACAGCTTTGCTTTCTCCAAATTGATGCAAAGGCCGGTTTCAGTGCTCGGTGAGACATAGCATCAAATCACCAGTAGAACGTTGCCCACGAAATCCATATTGCCAGTCACTAAGCATTTCGTTGGTTTCAAGATATTTCTTGAGTTGAAATTTGATCAGCGTTTCCATGACCTTGGAAAGAGTGGATGTAAGTGCTATGGGTTCGGTACGAAGAAGGAGACGCCGGCTCACCTTTCTTGGGAATGGGCTGGACAAAGGCTGTTTTCCAACTTCTCGGGAAGAGTCCAGAAGAATGGGATATATGGAAAAGCTTACGCAATGGTAAAGCCAGCCTGGAAGAACACCTCTTCAGAATTAATGGGGATTTATGAGTGTTGAGATTGCTTAAAACTCTAACAACTGTACGAGTACGAATGAATATCTGTCCCATAGAGTGTTCAATACTCTGAGGTGCAGGAGGCAGCAATGCACTATCTGGAAGCGTGGAGCTAACTGCGAAATGCGCAGCAAACCTTGTCTTTAGAGCTGACTGGAATGTCGTTATAAATGAACGTTGGAATCGACGACGACGCTGTATTTTTGATTCTTTTCATGAATGACCAAAAATGTTTACTACCTTTGGGACATTGTAGTATTTTTTGCCTCAATTTTTGGTCGTAGGCGTATTCGACTAGCAGATGAGCATTGCAATCATTCCTGGCTCGTTTAAAATTTGTTCGGTTTTCCTCTGTAGGGTTTGCTTTGTAAAACCGAAAGCATACCTGTCTAATCCTTAAAGACTCTTTACAGCTCGAGTCATACCATCCATCTTCCTTTGGTTTAACAGACTTATTCCTGGAAGGGATAAATTCTCTCATAAGGATGATGTTTGTGATTGCATCAGCGGCGGCATTGCTATCGCGGAACAATAGTGACCTGTTAATTCTCGCAAAGAATTTGTTAATGCCGTTCCAATTGGCTTTCTCGTATTGCCATACTGTTTGTTGGTAGTTTTTTTTTCTCAAACTACGTGGTCTATTAACGACAATATAGCTGATACAACACAATGGTCTGACGAGCCTAGAGGCGATAATACATTGACGGAGTATTTATCAGGACGAGAGATAAGGAGCAAGTCAAGGGTGTTTGTGGAATGATTTGCAATGTCAGGTGTTCGTGTAGGCTCATTTACAAGCTGAGTAAGGTTATTAAACTCAGCGAATAACTCAACACACCTTCCTTCGGGTGTTGTCTGGTCAGAATATCGAATCCACCCAGAATTGCGTACATTGAAATCGCCCGCAGTAACGATTTCATTTTTACGATGTTTTGTGGCAATTCTTAAGATTGAATCAGACAGTGCATCAAACTCGCTCTGTCTAAGTGGGGGCTCCTGTAAAGAAAACAGTAGTGGAGGTTGCGCTCTTGTACCTTTACTTTGAGCCAAATGAAATTGAATTCCGGATTGGAGCTTTGGCTAAACTGAGGCAAAAGCTGAAACGCAACATCACTCCGACTTAGATTGAGAGTCCGCGTCGAGAGAAAAATAATGGCACCAAGTTATACCCAGGAAGATTAAATTCCGATGCATCAGAATTATCAAATACCTGAGCTTCACTCAGTGCCAGAATTGCTGGCCTGTGGTCATGTACATACGTAAACACAGCGAACACCTCTTAGTTTCTATATGAGTGTTTCGGTCGCGTGTGGCGCATGTTATGCGGTAGGTTAATCCTTGAAATTTCTTTAAGGGCCTTTTTCATTTTTACACGTCGTATAGATCTGAAATAATATGCGTATGCTATGTATACCCAAATATTGATTTTTTTTAACATTTACATTTTAGATAAATTTGAATTGCACTTCATTTTCTTTATTAAGTTAACAAGTTGAAACCGGCCAAAATCTTTCGAAAAGTTGGTGTAACCAACATTAATCTGGCGTCTATTTTCAAACTCAGATAAACAGTATATGGAAAATAGAGCAAAGATGGATGCAGATGATCGGTCTCCTACAAGGCTTTGTTGAAGTTCCAATGTTTTGTTTGATAAAAATTACATGAGTTGCTTTTTACAATAGCTTCAAAGATTTGGAATCAAACATAGCTTAAATATGGATCCATAATCCTCAATATTTTTGCGTTGACTACATTTATGATTAGAAAACTTACATTATTTTAATTAAATATTTTAAATAAGGTCTGAACGAGATTGCGATGACATATATGTTGTCGTTCCAAAGAAGCTTGTTATTGACGCACGTACTGAGTATTGCGCGTTTCCCGGTTTATTATATGCCATTATGACAGAAAACAGCATTGAGTTATGAAGGCGTTATCTTGGAATTTAACGAGATTTCATATAAAAAGCTGTGAGTGCTCTCGTCAGCGAAAGATGAATTTGATTAGAAGTAGCGATCATCAGATCAAATATGAAAATGAGAAAAAGTTTCGGAGACAAAACAGAGCATTTCATTTTGTCAACATTGTGCACATAAACCGAAAACAACGCAATTTAATGAAAAGAAAATTAATTTTAATTGATTCTGTAAAAAGAATCCTACGTTATACCAACTAAAAGTATGATCCTAACAAAATATGTCCTTCAGATTTCAGTGAGAATCGATCGTGTTTTCCAGTTCATGAATTTGATATTTTTTTTGTTTGTACTAAGTTTCCAAGATCTAAAAAATGTGTTAATTTTATGGGTAGTACCAGTCTGTACAATTCTCAAATTCCCATGATATTTAGGTCGTTTTCACATTTACAACAAATCCATACGAGATTCATTATTAATTGTGAACAATGACAAATTTTTGTTTTTGTTTCGTAGTCCTGTCGCCATTAATTGGAACATCGTAAGGATGTAATGTCTCTAGTTGCTGCATTATTGTTGATTTTGGTTGACATTTTTTTGTTCCTTTGTATAATAATTAAATCGAAGGAATACTCATGCTGTGAACGTGACAGAAGAAACTTGAACATGCGCTGCGTTAGTTGAGTCCTGAATTAAAACACCGCCACATCACAAATTACCACATTCATCCGCAACTGCGTTCTATTACATTTAATTATTTGCTCCTTGTGCATGTGTGTGACGAGCCTGGTTCTATGCGATACGTGTTCTCGTATGTTTTGTGTTGGCTGCATTGAAGCAACCATACGGGAGATTGGCTTTAATTTACATATCAAACGTAGAAACTCGTAAGCGTGAATTATACTGAGCGCCCTATTGTCGTCGGTCGTTGAGACGTCGTTGTCGTCGTTGTCGTCGTCGTCTTAGTCCATCCTTGAATCGCTCGCGCTTATGGTAGTGGCTTGCATGCTGCACGCATACGTTGAAGTACTCATAGTCGTGTAGTTGCCTAGGTCCTGGGGACTATAGGCCATGAGTATAGTTCTTCTGTTACACTCACAAAATAATACACCAAATTTAAGTTTTTTCAGGTTTTGTTTAAATATTGTTGCGAAATATCGAATTTTACCAGTTTCTAAGGACGAGGAATAAAGGATGACTTTTCTAAATGACCAAAAGTAAACTTTTGGTTTTTTAAGACTTTTCTACTTGTAAATTATTTAATTAATAATGAAGCTTCGGTTACACAATATGAAATTTTTCTAAGTGCACTACCATAGAAAGTGTTGTTATGATGCGAACAGACTTCTCGCAGACATTTTTTGCACTTACCATCTGACACTACTTGACAAGATAATCACAAGAACTAGACGAAAGTGCTGATGAATTGAAAACGACGGTACTGCTGAAGACGCTGATGACAATGCCGAGAAATGAAGCCTCCACCTCAAGTATACCATCTCGTTGTGGTCGATGATGCTCCTGTTTTGGTTTTTTGGTGTTTTTCCTGTCTGCAATGACGACAATGATGGTGAGGACGTTGACGATGATTCTTGCCGATAATACCGATGATAAACAAATAGCCGATAGTAGTAAAGGACAAATTTTGATCTAGGTTTTGAACTTGTGAAGTTAATATTCCTTTCCGTTTTTTTGTTGACAAAATTGAAATTTAAACTGTAAATATTTTGCCTAAGCATTTTGACAGCTGATGCTCCGTTTTATTCATTTGACGACACACGGAAGTCGAAATGCGATGTTATTGTGGAATAAAATTTTTAACGCTTACGAAGATGTTGCTTACTGCCTATTATTCACTACAGAACTTTAAGGCCTTGCATTTACATTCAGCAGGGTCATAATCAACATTTCATCACATATTACACATAATAAGAATAATCTAAAAACTAATTCCGAGCACATTTCGGCACAGGTGTACACAAAAATAGACGACTAGTAATTGTAACGATGCTTCACAATGACAAAAGCCTAGCTTTTTACCAAAAAGTGGCAAGAGTATCGCGGACGAATCTAGTCGATTTGGTTACGACAGGCGGAGAAACTCCATTTACTTATGTGACTGACTGACTGACTGACTATCTGACTGGATAAGTTGTGTGTAGTCACAAACAATAATACACAGATACGTCGACGGTTGTATGTTGTGTTGTGTGTGTGTGTGTGTGTGTGTGTGTGTTGGGAGGAGGTCGTTCAAACAATCAAGAACGGGCACGTTTGAATTTTTATGTTATTAATTTTTTGTTCACTAAAGGAAGAAAGAAGATGAAGCGAGCGATAAAAAGCGCGCTGGAGTAAGTTACACTATTTTCCGTTTGCGGATGGTCGATCAAAGAACACTGTACACGGCACCGACGATACTCGAATAATACAAAGTGCACATTGACGGACCACAACAATCTCCACACGAGCCGACGCCTCTGTGATCCGTGACACTAGATCGGGCTGTGACCAAGTTAACTAACGAACAAACAGATCGACGTATAGATTTCCTTCTGAATCTTGCAATGCAACTGGCTGTAGATAAATTTCGCTTATTCGATTTGTTGTCTGTCAATCGAGTACGAGTACGAGCGCTTGTATAGCAGTTTGATGATTTTGGTGTAGAAGAGCAACGATTTTTATTACAATAAAATATACAACAAATAAAATCCAAAACTTTCTTTTCATTGTATATTCCGGTTATTTAGATACACGCCGCAAAGCGGAAATATCCTCGCTGATTTGGTCAAGAAAGGCACTTATTTTTTACGGTTTCCTTGTCCGGACACAGTTTTATTTCTTCAAAAAGCGCGCGTTGATAGCGTGAACAGCGAAATTAATAGTTAACTGCGTTTCCGATCTCGCGCTATGTTATGCTAAGGGTAGATTTTTTTTTTTTTGTAATGCCAATAATGGTAGATTACCGAAGTCTATCACATCGGTCTTCGAAGTTGTAGTACTACCAGCAGCATCAGGAGCAGTAGTGTTAGCAGTATAAGGCGAAATTGGTCCCGATGCTGTGCGTGCGCGAGTCTCTAAATTTCCGGAAGTATTCGCTTTGGGTTATCGCATGCGACTCGACGACCACGACAATGAAAGCACATTATTTCACTGCAAAGTCACTCACAAATTCCAACCATGGCATTTTTTGAGGAATTTCCATTCATCCATCCATCCAGCCATTCAAATACCAGGACGACAAATCTGCAGCTAGGAGAAAAACCTCTCTCGCAACGCATGCATTCGCGTCCGCCACCATCCACCGCTTAACATCCACATCGACGAATGACAAGGCAAGGATGAATGTTTTGCTACTCTCTGCGAGTGAATGAGCATGTGTTTAGCTGCGCGGCGCACCACAAATTGAATGCACTCTCTCCCATGGTAGCGGAGCACAAGCAATTCTACCGATCTGGCGTTCCGACGACGATGCCATTTCATGTTGCCATTTGAATAAAAATTTCCGTGTAGGAAGGTAATAATAATCCATGACATGATGTTGAAGTGAATTACGAGGAGGCTGACGATGCTAACAATGGGATGGCACATTTCATTTTTATCAACCCCTTTCGACAAAATGACACGATACGTGCAGTTTACAAATGGAGACAGATAATAGTCGCGTGTAATAAGTGGGTATTTATTATTACTTACTCTACCTGCGCATAATGCTCAAATGGCATGATGTTTCCGAGGGATACTGGTTTAAGGACAATAAACGAGCACATCTGTATATGTAAATATTGGTAAGGCTCTGTGAGTTGGTTATTTATTCCGGTTTCTGCCTTGTGGTTCTGATTGTTTTGACAATTTTGTCAACAAGCGAAGATCTAGATTAAGCATGTCCCTGGCGATTGTAGTCCAGCGAAGTGGAAGTGAACCATGGCATTTTGTGGCAACTTTATTTGAAGGACACCCGGTCTTTACTTGGTTTACTTGTATTAAGGTAATTAAGCGATGACATGTTGTATACAAATGCGTTCCCTTAGGGCTGAACAAGTTTTTTTTTTATTGAATTGGGTTCCTGGGATAGCCCCTTTCATTAATTGACTGATTATTTACAAAGATAGTGAATAAGGATTTATGATGTATGTTAAACATCTGTTGCTACAGGAAATTATTTAGAATACACACCACAGACAGTATTTTGTGTAATTTATTTTATTTCATATACCTACTCGTATTAATATTAAATTTGTATTTATTAAAGGAAAAAAAATCCTTACAATATTTTACGGACGGACGGGGCCGAAATCTTCAGTAAATGTATATTAAATTTTTTTTTCTTTTTTCTCTTTTTTTTTAAATTTCTTTTGCACTAACAGATTTGTCATAAAAGCTATACTTTTCGAGATATTTACAAAAACTCGAAAAACTTTCCAACTAAACTGCCACTTCATGTTGGCCGATTTCCGCCAAAATCAACTCCAAATTTATGTAAAAAGCTTAAATATAAATTTTAATCCCATCAATATAGTCGTTTGGACTGACAGGCTCACAGACAGACATAAATAAATTGGGAGGTCCCAGTAGATTTTGGCGGAAATCGGCAAACCTGAAGTGGCAGTTTACTTAGAAAGTTTTTTGAGCTTTTGCAAAAATCACGAAAATTATAGCACTTATAAGAAAAATAAAATTTAATATGCACTTAGTGAAGATTCCGGTCCATCCCGTAAAAGAAAGTGTTTCCTTAGACTTGTAAACATCATAACAGACTAATGTTTGTCGAAACATGAAACTTTCCGGCTTTCCAGCCAAAAACAGTGCAATTACACTGTTACGTTTGAATTCCGTTTTGAATATTCTTTTCAAACACGACGTATATCGATATGCTTACGTAGGCTTGTAAACAACATAGGAGACTAACTTTTATCAAAATATCAGCGTTGGCAGATACGGCAACGTGAAGTTATCGATATTTCCAATGCACTTGACATTAAGCTCTTTTGTCCAAACGCATGCTTATGGAGTCGATGATAAGCTGCTTCATTGGATTAAAACCGACCCTTTGGACTGCTCAATTCAAGTTGTCTTGGACGGTTTCAAGTCTAAAAAACATCACATAAACACTGGCGTTCCCGAGGGCTCTGTTTTGTTCCCGACACATTTCCTCATTATTATTATTAATGATCTCTTGTCCATTACTTCTAATCCAGTTCATTCTTTTGCTGACGATAGTATTCTCAGCTTCTCATATAAGATTGAGAAACGCCGTCCACTTCTTATGTGGAACCCAAAAACTACATATGCTAGGTTAGGTTAGGTTAGGTTAAGGTTGCTGTCAGTGAAACCGACACACTTAGACCAGTAATGGTCCATTATTGTTTTCAGATCAGGAAAAATTTCTTCCACCTACTCGATGAAACAATTAGATTAGATTAGAGATGATCGCAGTTAAGGGCTAGAATTAAACTTGTGGAAACTGATTCCAGGGATTTCAGTGCAGCTTGGCTATCCGAGAATATACGGATATTCTTAGCGGATATGACGTTTCTCTTCAGCCAAGACAAGGCTTTACTGTTGGCCATAATTTCAGCTTGGAAAACCCTATAGTGATTTGAAAGACACAAAGAGAGGCTAATATTTAGCTTTTTTAAAAAAAACTCCGCCACCGAATTCGTCATTAGTTTTTGACCCACCTGTGTAAAATTGAATATGTTCATCTTCCTGGTAAGCGTCCTCGTCCCAGAATGATCTGGAGGATAAGGTGACCTGGAATTTTCTGTTGAAATAGAGTTGCGGAATGGTTTAGTCTATGTTGTGTTACTACCGAAGTATATAGTCAATGGGTTATACGGTGTTGAAGACCCTATTTGATACCAATGTCTTTTTTGTATGAGAAGAATGGCACTGTTGCTTTACGAACGCTTCTTTGTATGTTAGGTTTACAGCTCAGCTTTCTGTCCAAAATAAGACTTGGCTCTATCAGAGAATGTTAAGCTTATACCTTTTATAGAAGGAGGGCTAATAAGTGGAACTTTATATTTCCTTGTGAAAAGTGGTGAGGATTTACCCCTTAACCACAGCGATCTGCCCAGCAAGTTAGCTTGGCAGATATGCTAAGCACGTTAAATTCTGACCTGGACAGAATAATAAAATGTGGAGAAAACAACCGAATATGACTTAACGCTTCGGAAACTGAAAACTCGTAATTATCGGTATGTGCCTCAACGACAAGCTTCGTTAAAAGGACCACATATTCACCGTCTCCAAAAATGCTGCGAAATGTTTAGGTTTTCTACACGGTGCAAGAAATATTTCACTCCCTCTGATCTGGCTACTATCTACTAGGGTTTTATCCTCCTCCCTAAAGTTGAGTACAATTGTCATATCTGGTGCGGCTTAAAATAGAATACAAAACCTAGCGTTAAAACCTATCGGTGACCTAAACATAGCGAAATCATTAGATTTGCTTCTTCCACCAGCGGTGCTCAAGAGAAATATCCAGTTGCATGCCACCTCTCCTCGAATTCAACAGAAATACTCGTGGCGCTCTAAATGCTCATCAGTTTACCCTCAAGCCTATCTTCGGACGTACAGTTAAGGTTAGAGATTCGTTCTTCAGATAAATTAAATAATTTAAAAAAATATATTAAAAAAACAAAAAGCCGGACATATGTACGACATAAGAGGTACGGCATAAGAGACAATAATTAAACGTTGTTGGTTTGAATACTTCTCGATATTTTTAAATCGTGACAAATGTCAAAACAAAATCACCGTACAACTCGCATTAACAAAATGGCGGCAAATTTTAATCCGGCGCTCTTGTTGGGTGCGACCCATGCGGATCTATTGCGCTTTCCCCTGACTTGTGCTACAGAGACAGTGCATTCCCGTCTCTAAAGCACTCTCTCCATACCTATGGCTCTTAAGAACTTAATAATATTGAGCGGACTCAGTGAATGTCGCGTTGAGTCTGAGATTACGTGAGTTCCAATGTGATCTCATTTCTGTCGGTCGCTCCGCATTCGTTGAGAAGATGCCACGGGGTCTCCTCCGCTTCCCAACAGAGTCTAGAGCTCACATCCTCTACTAATTTTATTTTCTTTAGATGCCCTTTCAGCTTGCAATGTCCTGTTAGGAAACCTGTAATAGTTTTTACATTACTTCTACTTAGTCTATAACATCATGCGAAACCTCTTAGGGTTAAAGGTGTGTCAAGCATTCACTTTGCTTGCCGTAGACCTGGGAGCAGAGTTTCTGCTCCTTTATTAGCGAGCCTATCCGCTGGCTTGGGTGTCTGTCATGATAGCTTTTTCCTGCCTAATGTAGTTAATTTTCAGATTAATAACATGCGCTCACTATCTTTCGATGGCGTGTACTTGTGCCTGGAATATACTCGGATACTGCCCATTGCTACAGAGTACTTGGTTCCTGTCCCATAGACTCCAGCACCCATGCCTTCAGATTTCTTTGATCTATCCGTATACCACTTTATGGCACCAGAATGTATCTGGTATTCAGTCTCAGAGCTGAATTCCTTCTTGGTGCTCATAATTACTTCAAAATTATTTTTGAATTCAAGTTTTGCACCATGTTATCACACGGCATGCTCGCTGAGGGAGTCACCTTGGCCAGTGATTTCACTATTGCTCTTGCCCTTTTTGTGGTGCTTAGCATTGTTCTATCTGCCCATGCCACTGCTCCGTAGGTAATCATTGGAATAACTATCATGATATACATCCATTGGAATTACTATAATGGTATAGATCCAGTGCGTTATTCTAGGACTAACTCCCAAGGACTTACCTGTCACCCTTCTGCATACAATGAGTGCTCTTTTTGATTTGATTTGATTTGATTTTGTAGTACTACTTTCCGGTGTTTGTCCCATAGAAGTCTGCTATCAAATATCAATCCAACGTATTTAACCTCTTTGCTGATAGCTATCTCTTCTTATTTAAGGGTAACCAGGTGCATTCGCCCCCGCTTCCCTTTATTGGTATTATTCTGGTCTTATTTCGGTTACCTAGCGTCCCACTTCTTGGCACCTGATATTTAATCCATTTTGGATTATGTCACAGTACAGCACTTCCTCGAATTTTCCTCTTGCTACGATGGCTATATCGTCTGAAGTTCATCTACAAGGATGCTCCACAAAAGGGGCGATAATACCCGCACTTGTGGTACTTCTCTTGTAGTGTTGAAAATGGTTTTATCACCGACTATAGTCTCCGCTGTTCTGGTGCCCAGCATCTCGCACAACCATTTAGTTATTGTGCTATCTACATTTTTCCTTTCCAGAGCATTTCTTATCGCCCCATGGGAAGCTCATTCGATATCAAGGAAGGTCCATAGCGCGATTTCCTTCTATAATTCCCGTCAACTCCCACAGCGCGGTCTCCGTCAATCTACCCGTTCTGTATCTGTATATACTTGAGTGTAGTTGTTCTCTTTCCAGTACTTTCAACCTTATAAAATTGTCGATAACCTTTTCGATAGTCTTTAGAACGAACGAACGAATTGGTCTGTAGGATTTTGGGTGGGTGGAATCTTTCTTCCCCCCTTTGGGTATGAATACAAACCTTGCCCTTCTCCAGCTTTTTAGTATATACTTTCTATAGGCCGATTTTATTTAAACTTTGCATACATGTGTATCTTCGATGACAACACTTTCTATTAAGTTGGAAGTGATCAGGTCCCACAGCCGACGGGCTACCATAAATTTTTTTTCGAACGTTATTCTATTTTCTTCAAACTTTGCACACATGTGTATCTCCAATGATAACACTTTATGTTAGAATTAAGGAGTGATCGGACCTCAGGATCGAGGGACTTCCATATATTTGTTTTCCAAATTTAGCCGATTTTGTTCAAACTTTGCACACAATTGTATCTCTGATAAGAGAATTTACGTGAACATTTTTAATTTTTATGGGTTGGTTTTATTTTGTATATTTATTTAACCACTTAAGAAGTTGTGCTACTCTCATCATGTAAACTGGGAGGCTGGCTGACTGGTCAATTTGTGATCAATTTTTAACCCACTTCCCAAAGCCCGATTTTATTGAAATTTTGCACACATGTATAATTCCAGTTACAATACTTTCTATTAGAATTTGAGAGTGATCGGGCCGCGGGGTCGGGGTACTCCCAAACAAATTTTTCATACTATAATGACTGTGTTCTGTGTGCATTGTGCGCTGTGCGCTTTGGGCAGCGCTGCTTGCTTTTCGATTGGTTTTGTTTTGTTGTTGGGTTGCAGTGCTTTGTATGTGTTTTAATATTTCAGCATTTATAGTGGAAGTCAGTATACTTTTGGCTATTAGAGAATTTATATGAAAAATTTAAATTTTTATGGGTCTTTTTATGGCTGCTTAATGCTGTAATTTTGATTTGTTGTACACACAATCATCACATTTTCTGATAATATAATGATGTATGTATAATTTCTATATTACCTATTTTATTTGGTGCTGAATTGAAAACATAATATCCTGCAGCATATTCGATTACTTCAATGATACTTAACACAATCATGTACAAGTCACAGTAAATCATTAGCAGATTACTTCCCCCACCGTCTACAAAATGTAGCAAAAGCGATTATGGCATTAACATCTTTCAGCGGCGTGTCAGATACACACAAGTACCCGCTGCCAAAAGAACGAACGTAATTATCATTTTACACATCCACAATAATTCACCTCCGATTCAACCCCATTGGGATTCACAATAACAAACCAATTAAATTTCAAATTCATACGTAAATTCACTTGTTAATACAGGACGAGCACATAATTCAGTTAATCTGCACCGATGTACTTGTGCATGTGTTGAACGACCTCGGAAGCGCTGGATATGGCTGTGATAAGAATGCGTTTCGCGCATTCAGTAACACAATGACATTCAAGGGGATGCAAGTGTCCTAGATTGTCGGATGTCGGTCTCTTTTAAGTTCTTTTTTGATTTGTTGAAAATCCGTTGAACTTATCTCTGCTGTCGATGGTACTTGTTGCAACCCCATAATACTATGGCTGTTTACGTGCTCACTCATTTTGTGAAAACGAATGTTGTCACACATACCGTGCGGGGAAATAATACGACACCGAATGCAATTTGTGGAGTAGCCTTGTGCTAATACCACGTGACGTACATAACAATTTTTCGGCGTTTACATTAATGTATGGGCATTACTGTTATGAAAATAAAAAGGATTAAACTTTCAGCGCCCAAGGCCTAGAATGCTTAATCTTAAAATAAAACTCGTGGAGGTTTTTTTTACTTTGGTTAACATTTTTCATTAAAGCAAATTGTTTAGCAATGAAAAAATCAAACTCTTGTAACCACAAGTGTAAAGATAATATAAATTGTTATTTTAAAATAACCAAAAAGCAACTTATCTACCTTAACCGTTTTGATTTGTTACCAGCCGTGGTTTACAAACGCATTATATTTTACGACTACATACATACATTTGCATCGAAAATTCCTTTGATCAAATAAAAATCTTCAATACAAGGGAAAAATGCATCCTTTTGCAGTGCGCTTAAAAGTGCATCGCGTTGCATTGCCAAATGCAATGAATCAGGAAAAGGACCCTATTAGCCGTATGCAAAAAGCTGTAATCTCTGCGACTTTCTTTTTCAAATGAATTTGTAATAAAATCCTACACAGTAAGCAGAAAAAAAAATCACAGGATCAAATGGAGGGGAACCACAACAACAACAACAACAACTGGTAACTAGTACATCAGAGAAATTGACAAGAGCATCTCTTCTATTTGATAGGCCAAAGCTGTAAGTGCATCAACCACTCCCCCAAAAGATGAATTGACAATTGCAATTGCATCTTCGCATTGAACGATGCGATGTTGAAGATACAAAACAGGAATTGTTGGTAGAGTTCGATCGAATTCGACTTGCTCGTCTGCTCTGACTTTGTCCTCTGCTTGACTCTTGACTCTGGAGCGTAGCGATAACACAACTGTTGGTCGCATTGTAAGGGCAATTAATGAACGAGAACGAGAACGAGCCACTAGATACTTTCTGGATTGTCGTCGTTCTTGGCGTGAGTTTTTTTTCATCCTTTGATTCCTAAAAGCTAATCAGTCTTTATAAAGTTCCGATGTGCATCAAGTCTTTGTTTGTGGCGGCGTTTTTGTTTTTTGTTGTCCTCCAACCTATTCTTGTTGAAAGGAGTTTTTGCAAAATAACTTACAACCCCATTAAGATGAATATGGTTGGCTTGTGGCCACTCGAAGAGTATATACCTTCAAGGTTCATCAGTGTTTTTATTAGCAATTCAGATTCGAGGATGAAGCAAATTGTGAGTATCACCCAGCACCATAGCCATAATCATCAACCAGCTCATTGTCGTCCTCGTCATTGTACTCTCTCATGAACGCATCAATGCTAATGGGTGCAATTCCTTTGATATTTGATTTTTCAACTCTTTTGCTACTCAAATCTTTAAATTCGATGGGCTGGTACCTCTCATTTGGCGTTCTTGGTTAGCTAGTTAATTCGCATATAACTCTATTATCCAAACAATGCAGCCATTCACACGTCCGTCTATTCATTGACACAAGTGAGCTAATTAAATAACAATTGGGACTCTCCGTCTGTTGGCTTAGAATATATCTTAAGTTGCATTTTTTATTACGAATTAACCAACAACAGGCGATGTGTCTCTAATTAATGTCATAAAAACAAAGTCAGTTCTAATTGTTTTCGAGTTTTTTTTTTATTAAAGTCTTACAAAGATTAAGGATACTAATAGAAAGCAAAGCATTAAACCTCCATTATCACTATTAGTAGATAAGCGGTTAATAATAATAAAAATAATGAAATTCATTATGTAGGACTAAGATGCGACTATAAGTCATTTCTTACGACGTATAGCTTCTTTTTGAATATTTTCAAGTACAATTAAATCGAAGATGGTCAAGTAGGCAAATCGAGCAGGCAGATGAAATTCGATATTCCTCAATTCAATGCATGGGCATGAGACATCTGTATACATATTATATTATCTGTATATATATGTATATATATATATATTATAGTTGTAGTGGGTTGGTGTGCTACTCTGAGAAAAACCACACCAGACCACTCAGACCTTCGGTCCATTTGTACACGTTCCTAGTAAGTTCACTATTCAAATCTCTTCATTGCTTTAACATAGCGAAGTACTTGTTCAAGTTTCAACGGCCGAAGTTCTTCGATCGTTGTTATATCCCTTCCAAAAAAGTTCATCAGTAGCCTGGAGTAAGCAGGACAGCTACAAAGGAAATGTGTAGTTGTTTCTTCTTCCTCCAGGCAAGACTTCCGTATTGGATCCAATATAAGTCTCAATTTGAACATATGACTTCCAGTCTGATTATATCCTGTAAGAAAATCGACCATGCTCCGATAGTTCCTTCAGGATATTCCCAAAATGAACTTAGTGGTGTTTTTGTTCGGCCTGTCCACAAAGTGCTTGATAGTTGTACATGTATTTATGGAGTGCCAACGTCGTCCCGGTTCGGCTTCCATACCAATATTTAAGCTTGCCTGACTAAAGCCTAACATTGGATCCGGACCAGGAGGAGTATCGGAAGAACCACTAATTGCAAGTGCATCAGCAAATTCATTTCCTGTATGTCCCGAAACCCAGAGTGACGGAATTCCATCTTAAAATAGATTTCAGTCTTCTCTTACATTCTAGTACAATCTTTGAATTGACACAAGGTGTTTCCAGTGCTAGTAGAGCAGCTTGGCTGTCACTACATAATGCAACGTTTGTAGAGACAGCCCAGTTGGCAACTTGTAAAATAGCAAAAATTTCTGTTTGAAAAACAGTTGACCATTTCACAAGTGCGAATAATTCCTTAGAATTATCATTTGATTCTCGTCTTGATTCAGTCGGAGTGTGTCCAATATGACTGTGTGCGGATTCAGGGTTGACGTGTGTAACATTCGTGGGCTTAGATCAAATCTCTCGGCCACGTGCGTCTATTAAGCAGACCACAAACCTGCTATTCTGGCACTAACAGAAACCCAGGTTAATGCTGATTCCGACGTTTCGGATTTAAGTTGGCCTGGTTACAACTTAGTGCCAGTATTTTTCCCCACCGCGGTCTCGCAATATATGTACGTAGTGATATTGCTTACCAAACCCAAGCACATTTCAATCATTGTTCCAACGCGGAATTCAACTTCATTTGGCTCAAAGTCAAAGTGCGTAAGCATATCATTTACTACTGCTTCATATACAGAAGCCCCAATTTAGACAGTGTCTCAACTTGTAGTGAGTTAGATGCACTGTCCGACAATATCACTAGAATTTTTTCAATTGATCCATTGTCTGAAATCGTAATTGCGGCAGATTTCAATATTCACAATTCTAGGAGAGGATGTTGAGTTATTTGCTGATTTTAACCATCTCACTCAGCTTGTGAATGAGCCCACTCGAATTCCAGACATTGTTAGTCATAACGCTAATACCCTTGACTTGTTTCTTACTTCTCTTCCTAACAAATACACCGTCAGTGTATTATCGCCTCTAGGCTCTTCAGACCATTGTGTAGTATCAGCTAATTTCTCGTTGTCAAACCACACAGTTAAAGAGAAAACTCCTAAAAGAAAAGTATGGCTATACAAGAAAGCCAACTGGGATGGCCTCAATAATTTCTTTAGAAGCTATAACTGGCTACTTAACGCCAATAGTGGTGTGGATGCCACTTCTGATACGATCACTAACATAATCCTCGAGGGTATGAGACAATTTATCACTTAACCGAAGGAAAATGCTTGGTATGACTTAAGCTGCAAAGAGGTTACTAGGAACCATGAGGTATGCTTTCGGTTATATAAAAAAACCCCACTGTGGAAAACCGAACCAAATTTAGACGAGTCAGAAATGATTGCAATGCCTACCTTAAACGCGCAAAATTCGAATATGACCAAAAATTGAGGCAAAAAATACTTCAATGTCCCAAAGGAATGAAAAATTTTTGGTCATTCGTGAAACGAATTAAAAATACTGCCTCGTCTTCAATTCCAACGCTTATTCACAACGACGTTCTACGCTGCCAGATAGCGCGTTGTCGCCATCTGTACTTGAAAGAGTTTAATCCTCTATGGGACAGATTTACTTTCGTACTCGTCAAGTGGCTAGAGTATTAAATGATCTCAACATTAATAAATCTGCTGGGCCTGATGGCATTCCCGCTATAGTTTTGAAGAGGTGTTCTTCAACGTTGGCATTACCACTGCGCAGACTTTTCCATTTTTCTTATTCTTCTGGAGTCATCCCAAGGAATTGGAAAACAGGCTTTATCCAGCCTGTTCCTAAAAAAGGCGAAACGTCATCTCTTTCCTCATACCGACCCATTGCGCTAACATCCATACTCTCCAAGGTTATGGAAACCCTGATCAATCGTAAGCTTATGCAATACCTTGAATCACGTGAAATCCTTAGTGACCAGCAGTACGGTTTTCGTAGGCAGCGCTCTACAGGTGACCTGATGGCTTATCTCGCTGAAAAGTGGAACCAGTCTATTCACAAATTTGGTGAAAGTAAAGTCGTTGCACTCGATATTTCCAAGGCATTTGACAGAGTCTGGCATCAAGCTCTTTTGTCGAAAATGACTGCTTATGGAATTAACAACACCCTGCTCGATTGGACTAGGAACTACCTTTCTGACCGTTCAATCCAGGTCGTATTGGACGGATTCAAATCCAATGTCCACCGCATAAACGCCGGTGTTCCTCAAGGCTCTGTTTTATCTCCGACACTCTTTCTGATTTTCATTAATGATCTCCTATCCACCACCTCTAATCCAATCCATTCCTTTGCTGACGACAGTACTCTTAGTTTTTCATATGGCTTCTCGCTTTCTGCGCGCCCCTCTTCGGCACAAGTGAAACTTGAACAACAACGTATGTTAAGCACGTTAAATTCTGACCTTGACAGCATAACAAGGTGGGGACTACATAATAGAGTTGAATTTAACGCTTCTAAAACCCAATGCTGGCTTCTGTCGTCTAAGCGTAATTTAAACCCCCAAACTTTAACCATGAATGGATCTTGCATCAAATAAACTGAAAAACTCTCAATTCTCGGTATGTGTGTCAACAACAAGCTTCGTTGGAATGACCACATATTTGCCATCGCCAAATGGTTTCCTAAAACGGTGCAAGATGTACTTCACTCCTTCAGATCTGGCTACTATTTAGAAGGCGTTTATTCGCCCTAAACTTGAATACAACTGCATTGTCTGGGCAGGTGCTCCCAAGACACTCAAGCTCATGGGTCCACCATTAAGCCTATCTTCGGACGTACTAACCAATTCAGAGATTCCTTCTTTAGCCGCACGATAGTTATGTGGAATGAATTGCCTGATTCTGTGTTTCCGCATTTATATGATCTGCAGTCGTTTAAGACACGTGTGCATAGACATCTCATCCTTTCCTCTCCCTAATTTCCTAACGCCCACGCTGTGCTAAGCATTATAAGGGTGCAAACCCCTTTAGCGTGTGTACATTATAAAAAAAAAAAAAAAAAAAAAAAAAATGTGAATTTTCATAAATGTTGGCTCATTGCCAGTGTTATTTATTACTGTGGAAGTCCAAGAGTCAAAGTCCTCTGTTATTGCATTTGCAGCTTCCCCAGACGGTATCCTAAGAATTCGCATCGCATCAAACAATTAGACCCAGATTGTTAGATTCAGAGTATTTAACCAGTTCCATCAGTTCCCTTGATGGAGGGGGGGTAATGTAGTCATATTGGAGATAAGCAAATGCTGCATAGCAGATCAGTAGCCGATTTGCTATGCTGCAAGCTAATCTGAGTAAAAATTATAGACATTATCTATATTTTTTTACCCCTTTTGTCCCCGCCACTTCCCTTGAAGAGTACTGAGCCACGACCAAGAAAGTAGTAAGGACGCAATCCGAATCTTTCTCTCAGAATCTTGACAAATGGCTCGTCCAGTTGTTTTTTGTCCGTCTTGCCTTCATCCTTCCTCGCTGATATAACAGCTGTCAATACTTTGGCCGCTTTTCAGAATAGCTGCGCTTTTGTGTCGACTTGTTTACCTCAGCGAGTTTTAAAGCCTTTGAACAACTGGGCAAGCAGTCCATTTCTGGTGCATGTCCTGTGTTCAGAGATTTCGAAGTCAAGTCAGAATTGGTTTGGATTTCCCTTTTCATCCTCTTCCTCTTCCTCTTCTTCTCATTGGCGACTAAAGTATTTGACAAGCTCACCAGATCCGATGATTCATCACCAGGTCTTGGCCATTTGCCGCCCGTGGGAATTAAATTAGTGGTCTGTGATAAATCGGCATCCATTTTTATTTCAGCCAATGCTTCACGCCTCTTCTTCTTTCCCTATCGCCTTTTCGACTTCAGCACAGGCTTTATGTTGACCAGTGTTGTCCACTTTACCGATTCTCTCCCGTACCGCAGAGATATTCCGAGTTACAGGATTACTCGTTATCGGTTACGAGACGCCATTGGACACTTGTTTAGGAGTAGAGGTAGTTACTGTCTTTCGCTTTCCTGTTCTGTCTGTCAGACTAGTGAAAAACTTGATCGTCCAAAGCAGTGATAGTACTAGGTACCCGACCAACCACTTTTCCTCCCTTAATAAGAGTTTCATCAGATTCAAACTCATTAGCATTCCTTGCAACATATATCGCAAGGATGACCGTCGAGTCTAAACCTGTGTCATTCTCCAAGAGAAGACATCCTATTGACTCATAAGTGAATCCTCATCCATAGCCAGTAGCTTGCTGCCTCTGAGACCTTGGCCTGCCATCTCAGCCATCGTTAGGGTTTGGACCTGCATATTTTATGCCAAGGCCGCTGGCGAACCAACGGGGAGATTCCCAGGATCCTGATTGCCCCAAGCAGAGTTTAACAAATTGTGGTTTCCCTCCATCAAAAAGGTTGGATTGGTTCATTGACGAGTTTTTACCATAAGGCTCATCACTCCTTCCAATCCTTGCATTTTATACCTACTGCCAGGTGATTAGGGTCCGTCGGGTTGTCAGACCCAACACTCTCATTCAAGAGCGCTTTTGCGGGAACGGTGTGGAAACGACGTGACATATCCAATATGACGTATGAGGTAAGTGTGATAGGTTATTCTACAGAAAAAAACAACGTAATCATGCAAACGTCCTAAATCGCCTCTAGCTTCTTTCAGGCAGAGATGTATTGTCGAACACCATGTATAACAAACAACAAAGTTGGTAAAAACTTCTTGTGTTTGTGAATATCGTTTGTGTAAACGATAAGACGAGAAAATTTATTATTTTACCTCTTGCGAGTTGCAAAAGTGAAAATTATTTAAAATTTATGTTTCTGCATAGACGATAAGGATGATTGCATTGATAAAATCAAAAAATTGCACAGATTTGCCTTTTTAGATTGCAGGTTGTATGGGGCACGAGCTAATAATAACATGTTATTTTTTCTTATTGGTATACCATTTTAATCACTGATATTAAATGCAATAATCTTTAGTAGTTTTCATCGGATATATTGAGCGCAGATAGAAAATATGATAGTTTGTTTGACGTACATTATGTTGGTTGCCAAAGTTTGCTTTATAATGCGATAGGCAAATATTTAGTGCAATAAAATGAAACAAAATTTTATTATTTTTCAAATTCTATATCCACTTGTTATCTATTTTGTTTCGTTGTCCTTTTGTACGTAAAAAAGAATGACATTCCTACTGGAGTGAAATTGCCAACAATTTTTTTTCGTTTTTTGTTCCAAACTTTGAAGAACTCTTAAGGGGAAGCTTGTAGAGTTTGGCTAAAGGTAAAAACTTGTTTTTTTTATATACATTGTAATCATAATAATAATATTCGACGAGACAGAACATTGCAGTCCAAGGCCTAGCTTCTCGCGACCATTTGTGTTGCGCATTTAAATTTTTGGACACAAATGGAAGGGACCTACAATTTAAGGCCGGCTCCGAACGGCAAATTGAGAAGCTTTCCGTGACAAGTTGTTACTCTCTGAACGTTTGTCACCCATTCGCAGGAGATGGGACACCGTGAAAAACACTTTTGGTGTTACTGGGATTCGAACCACGAACCTCCTGTTCAGTAGCCACGCGCATTTCCACTGAGCCACGGCGCCCACATATACAATATATTAAAGATATAATTTTTTTAATTCACTTCCCATTACATAGAACTATTATATTATAGAAAAAAGCGAAGACCATGAAATTTGGTACGAAATTATTTTATTGCTATTTGACAAATCAATATATATTATATATAATATATTTTTTAAAAATTCTAAAAATTAACAAAAAGCTTATAACAAACTGTCACACAAACTAAAAAAAACTAAAACTCATATATTTTCTAACTTCAATATCGAGAAACAGCTTACTTGCAAATGAATTGAAATTAAAATTGTTGAAGTTGTTTAAAAAAATTCTTATTTGAGTTATTTTAAAAAAAAAGAGATTATATATTAATAATAAATTATGAGACACAATGGTTTACTAGTGTCCCTACAACCAAAAGCTGCGCTTTCATATATGCTCTTATATATTTTTTTTTAAATAATTCCTCAAATGCACATACTCGTGTGTAAGCGTAATTTCAGTCTGTATATTTAAACTACTAAGTCGCCTTCTGCTTTTCGATCCGCATATCATGTCTTAGCTTAACTTAACTTGTCTTGAACTAATTTTGCTTTGTTTGATAATCGTGTGCTGCAGATATACGTGGTAAGTATATGATTATTTTGTTAACCACGGCAATTGACCACCGACATCGATCATCCTCGCAGCGTCTTCTTCATCCTTGGACGGTGCATACAGCCTTCGCTCTCATATACGAGGCTGTGGCGAGAATGGAGGACTAATCATTTGATGTGCGATGATAGTAAATGGAATTTCATTTTAAGCTGCAGGCAGTAGTGAGTGGCTTAGGACCAGCAAAATCAAACAAACCAACAAACATATATCCACAGAGAACGGCAGGCACATACAGAGTAGGTATATATGTGAACATTTTAGCGTTGAAATGCAACTGAGAGCCAAGACACACCACATTATCCACCATGGAATGATTCCACAGACGATGTCGACAAAGGGAATTAAACTCGGCCAGGTCTGCATAATCAAAATTCTTTTAAACATTTCTTGGTGGTTTCATTTGGGCTCTCTGATTGGATGGGTCGCGTTGAGTCGACTCATGTATTGGAAAGGAATCGCACAATGTTAAAAGCGTGTAAATAAACACAACGACGTTTTTAGGTCGTCGCCGGTTGAAAGGTTTCCGTAGGGCGGCCATCCACCCAGCGGACAGAGGCTCTGCACAATGTATGGGATCGTTTTGACATGAAAAAGAAATCAGTGTTCCATCGTTCAGCGGCAGAAAGACAAATTCACATATGTACACAAATGTACATGCACTATCAACCGCGGATAAAAATAAAACCATGGCGTGAACTGTGGGAAAATTTTTCATTTTTAATTGCACTTCAGTGCTTTTGTTTAAGTTTTCAAAATGTGGTTTTTTCTGCGTGTATGCTTTTCTGTTGCCGAAATACTTTCTAAACTTACGTGACATTTCAAAGCTTTCAAATCAAGTAATTTTTTATAAAAATAGAGTTTTATTTGAGTTTATCTTAACGAGCAGAATATTTTTAAATATTTTCCTAAGTAGCTTATGTACTCGTATCAAAAATCTCATTTTTGAAGTCATCAATCCATTTGTTGAAGTTGCATCTGCAGAAAATGCTACGACCATCGCGTCCTTGTCCTTGAAGGAACGTTGAACTCCCCGTTGAATGCATATGGAGTCTGGTATATTATTTTATTTATTTTAAATAAGTTATTTATTTTTAACCAACTCATTTAAATAAATGATAAACTGCGCACTGGGCTCTAATCAGATTCTAGGGATTTATGTCGGTTTTTCGAAGGACTAATGAAGCTTTTGTATAAAAATTATCGTGGATAACATCGGCTTAAAGCCAAATAGGTTGGAGAAATTTATACGGGGCTCAGAATCGGACACAAAACAAATAACTTAAATCCATGCAAATGAAAGAACAAGGTTTTAAGCAGTCTTGGGCACAGTGTTGCTTACCTACAGCCTATGATCATAACTCACAACTTGCTAAACGAGCCAAGCATACATAGAGGATTGCATGATTGCGAGCCTTAAGGACAAAGCAAATAATCAAGGCAAAGGTTTTTTTTTCCGCAAGCGGGGAATAGTGTCTTACAAAAATCAGAATATGACATATATTACAGCTGTCATGCAAGACATCATGTGCTCGGGTGGGGTTTCTATTCAGCAAAAGAATGAAACTCACCGTTATCGGCTTTAAAGCAGTAAGTGAACGGCTATGCACCGTTCGCGTTCGGGGCAGATTTAAAAACATAAGCCTCATAAACGTTCACGCACCTACAGAGGATTCCTCAGATGATGAAAAAGAAGAATTCTTTGAATCAGTCTAACGGGAACTCCATGCCTGTCCTCAGTATGACGTTAAAATCATGCTGGGGGATATGAATGCCAAAATAGGTTGAGAGCCAGTATTCAGGCAGTACATTGGCACCCATAGCTTACACGAGAACACTAATGAAAATGGACAACGAGTCATAGAGATTGCAGCAAGCAATAATTTAGTCGTTGGGAGTACTAGTCTTGCGCTTAAAAATATCCACAAAGCCACCTCGGTATCTCCTGATGGAGCCACTCTTAAGAATACTGTCATTAGTACTGCTGACTCGATCTTAGGCAGTAGTCATAGAGATCGGAACGACTGCTTCGATGACGAATGTAACCTAGCCACTGAACGTAAGAATGTTGCGTAGCGAGCAATGCAACAATCTCATAGAACGCGGGCACGCGGAGATAAATATAGAGAGCTCAGAAGAAGAAAGCAGCCTGAGAGAAGAATCTCGTCCGTGAACTAGAACAGTATAGAGAGCAAGGACCGCACCAGGCACGGAAGTTCTACCAAAGAGTCCGCGGTATGACGCAATATACACCGCGTTGCACATACTGCAAAGACAAAGTGGGGAATCTGATCGCCGATCTCAAAGGCATCTTAGAGCGACGGGATTAAAAGAGGAGGCCACGCAATACACCAAGCATTTCATGGACTTATAGTGTAAGTATGGGACGAAGAACCGATGCCAGAAGACTGGCAAAGAGGCATCCTGTGCCCCATACCTAAGAAAGAAGATATCACAACCTGCATCAATTATCGTGGTATAACGTTGTTGAGTACCTCGTATAAGATTTTCTCCTCAATCCTTCAAGACAGGATAGCCCCATACGTTAAAAGGATCGTTGGTCCATACCAGTGTGGCTTCATACCAGGCAAATCAACAACTGATCAGATTTACACCATTAGGCAGCTGATTGAAAAATGTCTAGAATTTCAAAACTCACTACACAATCTTTTTATAGACTTTAAAGCCACCTATGCTAGCATAGCCAGAGTATAACTTTATAAAGCCATGAGAGAATTCGACATCCCAAATAAACTTTCACGACTATATAGGTTGACCATGACCAATGAATAATATTTTTAATTTATTTATTTTCTCCATCTCGACGGCTTCGATTTCGTTTCTTTGTGAAATATATTCTCATTTTGAAATTAATTTCACAAATATTCATGGCTTCAAAGGCAATTTTATCGTTCGTATCCCATCTTGATGCTTTGGCTTAGTTTATGTAATGTCAGATTTTTGTTATATGGATGGCGAAAATGATTTTCAATGTCCGGGGCATTAAAGTGTCGACAATGTGGTTCCGCGTCGAGGGGTTATTCCCTTCATTCAAGAAGATATCTGTTTTTGTGTGCCGAACTGTCATCCCGTTTTAAATACGTTATGGATAGAAATTAAAATTTCAAACCATTCCATGTTTATTTGTTCCCTGTATCGTAGTTCTAATTTGTCACCTGATGACACTAGTAATGATCGTGACTTTTTTTTTATAATTCGTACCCTTATAATGCTCGGCTATATGTTTGGCACAGCGTGGGCGTTAAGGAAAAGGAGGAGGTTTGGCGTTCTATTTGCAATGCATTCACCACGAAAACCACGAAAGCCCTGTCAACTTGGCAGCTTACCTGTTGGTATGGTTTAGGCTAGGGTATGGTTTGAGATAATCGAAAGAGGCATTAATTATACCAAAACATCCGCAGATATTCTGAATATATGCTTACGGTTGAATTTAATTAGTTTGCTTAAAGTATCGCACGAATTATTTTACAATATTATTTTCATCTTGTTAGTAGCTGACCCGACAGACGTTGTGCTGTCCAACTTTCAATAAATTTGTTATTGAATTTGCGAAGAGCTATTTTTAATGAGGGTCCTCTAGGGGGTCTTTTGGTGGCCTTTTGCTTTTTTGAGTGTTTTGAGTGTCTTTCGAAAGTCTTTTTATGATTATTTTGGGGGTTTTGGGGGTCCTTTGTGATCTTTTTGTGAATTTGTGACTTTAGGTGGTATTTTGGGAGTTTTTTAAAGGTCTTTTGAGGGTCTTTTGGGGTCTTTTTGGGTCTTTTTGGGTTTTTTGGGGTCTTTTAGCAAGTT
Organism: Nephrocerus scutellatus; assembly: GCA_947095585.1. Lineage (NCBI taxonomy): Eukaryota > Metazoa > Arthropoda > Insecta > Diptera > Pipunculidae > Nephrocerus > Nephrocerus scutellatus. Next base: position 39,159,957 of record OX352764.1, on the reverse strand, counting down.
TTTTGAGGATCTTTTGAAGGTTTTTTGTGGGTATTTTGATGATCTTTTGGGGGTTGTTAAAGACTCTTTTATGATTCTTTTGTTGGCTCTTTTGAGTTTTATGGAAATCTTATGGAATTCTTCTTTTGATGGTCCCGTGCACCGTGAATCAGCTATCAAATGACATTTGCGTACGTAGCGCCAACTATTGGAATCTATTGGAAAAGAAATGAAATAACGTCTTTTGTTGTCTAGATCAAGAATCAACACAAAAGTAAAAACAAATTTAATTTCATTTTAATTTAGTCTGGAATGCGTTTTTCCAAATTTTTCATTTTACAGAAAACATTCAATTGAGTTATTCCTCCAAAAATATCCGATTTATTATTTTTTTTTCTACACTCTTTTGTAATTTTCCCGAGTTTTCCTTTGCTAAAAATATCTCCGCGAGCGTAACGAACAAAACAAGAAAAGAATCAACTAAATATGTCGTTCCTATCGTCAGTTATGTGCATAAAAAGTTATGATTTGTGCTGTTTGTCCTAATTTTTCGACTTTTCTTTGTTTTTTCCTCTTTTCCTTCCATTATCTTTCTTTCCCAGGACCATAACAAACAAAACAAGAAAAGAATTAAGAAAATCCATCGTTCGGGTCTTGAGTTATGGTCGCAAGTTCATACAAAAATCCTACGAAAGTCGAATTTTCAGTTTTTTCCGAATTTTTAATTTTTCCGGGCAACTTTTCTAATTTTTTTTCCGCAAAAACCTTATTATAAAAATAAAAATGAGCCAAATCGTTCGAGCCGTTCTCAAGTGATGCGGTTACTAACGAACAGCATTTCATTTTTAAATATATAGATTGTTTATTTTGCGATCTTAACAGAAAATCGGTAGGAATCATTTTTATCGCGGAAAAGTAGGGTATCATTCCGAGTGTTCGTAAAACCGCAAAATAGCTCGAAAAATAATGCAAAGCGGGCCGTGCGAAATTATTTGAAAATTAGAGACTTTTCTTCAACTCCTAAAGAAGTCCTGTTCTTAAAATCGGACTTCTTCGATATACCTATTTAATGTAAAAATCGAGTTATTTAATTTTTACCAAGATGACATGCCAACGTACAATACATCTGAAACTTTTACAGAAATGACTAGTATAGACAATATCGTGCATCTATTGTTCAATTTCAACTACAAAAAGCAATTTAAAGCAGGGGCTGACTGATTTTATTAATTATTAAAGATTTAACCGTAAATAGAACTTAAAAATTATTCAATGATATATGTATGTTTGAGCCGAATACGTAAGTTGTAATAGGGGATTGTTGTGAGCATTTAATATTTTTAAAAAATTATAAATATTTAATTTGTACAATCTTAGTAGCAGACAATAGCGATTCTGATTTCGACCATTGCCCCACACAGTACGTGGAATATAAAAACTAAAATATATACTACTAGCTTTTCCCTGGTGCTCCGCCACCCGCACACATAAATCTCCGCCTTGTCATCACTACCACGGAGGGGTTTACTATTGCCTAAACCTAAGCAAAGCGCCATCTCGATCGTATTCGTACTATGTGGTTTACCGAGGTTTTGTTAAAACGCATATTATGTGAAAGTTTATCAGCTCATTCGGCTGTCTAGTTTATGATTTTTAGTGTCGTATTACAAACCAAACAGACATCGATTTTTAAATTTTCTATATTAACTTCGCATGCCCGTGGCTGGCTGGCTGGTAGGACTTGTGATCAATTTTTAACCCACTTCCCAAAGCCCGATTTTATTGAAATTTATTATAATTAAAGGGTGGGGCACCCATAGAAATTTTATAAAAAAATACCCGATTTTCTTCAAATTCTATACGCATGTGTATCTCGATGGACAACACGGTTTGTAAAAATGTTCGAGAGATCGGGCCCCATACAAAATTTTAAAAAATTTACCCGATTTTCGTCAAATTTTATAGACACATGTTTAATCCTATGGACAACGCTTTTTGTTAAAATTTGAAAGTGGCCCCAGGGCTGAGGTGCTCCCATATAATTTTTTAAAAATTGACCCGATTTTCTCCAAATTTTATACACATGTGTATCTGCGATGGACAAAACTTTTTGTAAAATTTTTTGAGTGAACGGCCCCATACGAATTATTTACAAAATTTACCCGAAAAATTTGGTAGTGATCGGGCACAAAAAAAAATTTTAAAAAATTTAACCGATTTCATTCAAACTGCTCATTGTGTAACCCCGCTTAGAGGACTTACACGAACAATTTTAATTTTTATGGGTTGTTTTTTATTTACTTTCATTTACATAGTAAAAGAAAGTGTAGTAATCATGAAAATTTTCGAACTCGGGATTTTTGCAGATTTACCCATTTCCGTATCTCCTGAATAAAAAAAACCGAAAAAAATGTAAAAATGTTACTATGTAAAAGAAAGCAAAATCTGTATGCACTTTACAGCCCAGGCGGCTGAATTTATTTGGATGAAAATTCATATTTAAGCTTTTTACATCAACATCCCACTTAATTTTGGTGGAAATCGGCCCACCGGAAGTGGCAGTTTACTTGGACAGTTTTTCGAGTTTTTGCAAATATTTAAAAAAGTATAGCACTTTTAATCTATTGATTAAAAAGAAATTTAAAAAAAATTAAAAAAAGACTAAAAAAAAATTTAATATATACATTTACGAAAAATTCCGGACCTGTCCGTAAAAGAAAGTTGTGTAGTGGCCACATCTCCATTCTTTAATATGCTTCACTGATGTGTCACTTAAAACAAAAGAAACTTTTTGGAGGGTTTAAATTACGCTTTATTTATATTTATATATACAAGAACTTAATTGAAAATATATTTTCTTAAAGTCTTTTATATGATATTTAAACTTTATTTATTTATATTAAAATCAAGAAACATTAGGTCTATAATTTACTCACTTAAGTATCATATAAGAACTTACTTGTGCTTGGCAACGTATATTTATTTTATTAAATAAATTTGAAAGTATGTTTGCTTTTTTGCCGATATTAGAGTCGATTTTATAGTTTTCTGGGTGGTTGAGGTGGTCGATGGGTAGAGGGGGGTCAGTGGCTGTAGTTGGTGTAGGGTCAGTGGGTTGGTGATCTATGGGATGGTGCAGTCGGAAAACGCCGAGAAATCAATGAAATGTAATAAACTTTGTTATATAAATATTAGTGATATCTATATGTATTTAATTTATTTTTAAAATTTATTGAATTTATTAAACTCACAACATGGATCAACGAATACAGTTTGTTGTGCCTATTTACATTGCACATTTTGTAGAAATTTTTTTTTTTTTAATTATGAACATATTGTTACGAAATTTATGCTTTTGAGTTCGTAAATGATTTTGCAAATAAAACACAGCACAAATTTATTTATTTACAAATAATAACTTTGATTAAAAGACAGTAAAAATAATACAAGTTCACAATGTATACTGGTGATAACTTTAAATGTACACAAAAACAACTATTACTTGTACTTTACAATATTTCTTCAAGCAAGAGCTCTCCAACTGCGCTGGTTAAATTCCAAATAATTTCTCTAGAGTGAACTACAACTTTTATACTCCTTGAAAAGCTTCCAGAAACTTTTAGACAGAAATATCGAGAAAATACTAGAAAATTGTAGCCTTATTTACAACTAACGATATTTATATGTATTGAGTTATCTTCTAAAAATAAACTACATGTTCAATCATATTCTTTTACAAAAACCGGGAAAACGGCACAAACCGGTTTGACTACATTTTTGACCAGTACATGATAATTCAAACTTACAGGCGGTTACATATCAAATTATCTTACAGCCTAAAAGTATGCTACATAAAAGTGCTTATTTTTAGTATGCAGTATGTACATTGCGATTTATCTTAGGATTCCAATTCTATCATATGCGCTACTAACTACTTTTCATAACAATATATTAAACATTTTTCTCACAATTAAAATAATCACTTGTTATTTGGACTCACCATTAGATAAAATTGTTCGGATGCAAGACAAAGAATGTAGCTACAGTAAAATTTTAGATAGGCACTTAAACAAAATTGTTTCTAGAGCTGAGAAGTAAAATTTTGTAAAGGGTTATTAATTCATAACATCCAAAATACTATTGTCTGGCGTCCTCCCTAAAAGCGAATATCCTTGCAAAAGTTTCCACTCGTTTAACCTTAACCCTCGAAAGTTTACCTCAAGCAAAACGGAATTTGCTATACATCAGCATATTTTCCTTTTTTCTCTTAGGAATGGCAAACATTGCTGAATAGCTTCCACTAAAGGCAAATAAACCGAAATCTCTTAGGGAAACTTCAAAACTTTAAAATAATTTTGCCTGCATATATTTCTACTTGAAACTATGGATAAAAAGGATTTTTGTAAAACATTTATGTTGTGTGTGTGGGAAAATACCTTATTTAAAGGAGTCAAGTGGTTCTTAAAGGAATGCGGAATCTAGCTTGAAGGTTGGGTAGAATAGCTAAACCACTCAACTTGAAAGTTTCAATGAAATGAATTCTTTCGACAACAATTACACATTTTTGACTAGACTAGATAAATACCGAAACTAAATAAGCTATATCTTTGGTTGTTTAAATGAGAGTTGCTAACGTGCAAAAAGACGTTTACCCTACCCCACGTTTATCATTACCATCACCGGCAAATAAAAAGCAAACTAATTCAATGGAGCTCAACAGCCAACCAAAACAGTATGTTTCAAGTGGTTTATTACAACAACTACAAACGAAGGGCGTAACCCGCGTTGCACCACACAAATGCACAGGGCTCCTACAAAGAAATTACAATACTAGTATTAATGGCAGCTCATATGTATATACCCGTAGAACAACACAATACGAGTGTAGGGTATATGGAATAATTGCAATCAACCATAATTTGGAATAAGATTTTATGTTTATGACTTAAAACATGACTGACGCATGCACATATCCAGACGAATACTGGCACAAGTACGCCTGCCGTCCATTACTTTGGGGGCTTACAGCCTCGGCGCTTCGTTTGTGCCCCTCTTAACCACATTCCGCCCAACCATTACTTAGCTGGCAACAACTCACCAACTTCATCCTCATCATCATCATCATCATCATGTCTTGCATTTCATTGTCATCGTTACGGAATCGCATTCCTATTGCTTTCGGCCATAAGTCGAACGTTGACGTCGGTGACGTCTCAGGCTAAGCCAATCGCTTTATGCTCGATGAGATTCAACTTCAATCTGAATTTGATTTTAAATGTCTGTCAGAAGTCAAAACTCAGACCACGAGACAAAGAGTCGTCGTGGCTTGAGCGAGCAATCACAGTTTAGTATATCAGTAATACAATACTTGTACACATATCAGTCAAATGCATAAAATGCAATGCAAGTTCTGGGCGCAAAATTATAGGAAGGTAGGAACATATTTATCCACATACTTATAGCAAAATGAAGACGATGATGATAACAAAGGACTAAGGCTGAAGGAGAAGCATTGGCGAGCAGACCGATGATTGCGCTTGCGTCTCCCCAGTTATTCTATGTAGAAGCATTTAGATGCTTTCCTTGTTATTATCATTCGATTCAACTGCAATGATGTTAATGTGAGTGGTAAGAGTGGTGTTTATGTGTATGTGTGTGTATATGTTTGTGTTTGTTAGTTTGTAGGGGAGGGTGATGATAACATGACGTGAGTCAGATATGATATAGTAGGTAGGTGGAGCTTCGTTGTAAGTTTCATTTCGGTATATAACACTCAGGTATCAGGCTTAAATAACACGAACACACATACATTCGAATTACATAAGGAGGAGAAAGTTTGTTTGACTCTCTAATATAACTGATGTGTTTCACATTTGACAGGTCGAAAGCTTAAAAAATTAGCCGATCCAAAATGCTGTGCATTAAGGTACATTTTACCCTATTAAGCACGTTACGTTCCAGAAAAATGCACTTGTCTTATATATGTCTTGTATAGAATTCGGTACTTAAGTTGCAACCTTAACATTGTCTCTTTCAAATATCTTCGATGGTTTTGAAGGTTTTGTGAACGATTTTAATATCACTACTACTTAGAGACTAAAAGTTGAAGTTTTCTAGAAAACATTTGGGTTTCTAAACAATATATTTTTAATGAAGTTTTTGGAAATTGAAACATTTTTTCGATCATCATCATTTTAGCACTGATTGGGTTCAATGTTAAAAGGATGAATAATATCCGACTTTATATTCCAGAAATATACTGCCCTTTTCCTTATTATGTTAAGTTGTCAATAAAACTACCTTCTTGCTTTTCTCCAAAACTAAAATTTTTCGATGTTTTGAATTTGACGGGTTATTCTTCCTATTGTGCCGACCATAAGTCTCTATAGCTATATAAAGTGATGTGCTAAAATTATAATATGTTATTACTCTCTGATTTCGCTGGTTTTCATGGAATATACATGGGGAACCATAGACCTAAAATTGGATGAATCGGTTTTCTTGTGACATTCAAATCAAACTTAACTAAAACCACCTATACGTGAAATCAGCTCGACTAACGGAAGGCATTATTCTTTATATTAAATGTGGGCTCTCATTAACAATTATTAGTCCTACATAAGACTACTTTGGCAGAGATTCTTAAAAATTTCGATATGTTATATACTGTACTCATTTGATATATAATATAATGCTAATATTTTGTTTGTTTGGCAGCGAAGGATGTCCAGTTTACAGTTTACAGTTTATTTTAGGTGAGAGCAAAAGAGGTGAGTGACTAATAAGTTAGTTGAGAATTTAATTCTTACTCCAGGTTTACTTTAGAATGTAGACCCGAATCGCGATGCAAAATACATCATATCCGTCTTGTAAATGATAAATTTCAGTCTTGGCCAACACTTTCCTTTACCGCGGCAATATTAGCTCACAGTAGGTGATTATGATGAAAAATTCACGAATTGTGTAGCGAGTTAAAACGCTTGATGGAAGAAGAAAGTCTCAAGTTGTAGTCTTTCAGATGTGTTTTTTATTTTTTTATTTTTCTCTGTTTTTCAATAAGTACCTCTAAAGGTCTACTTTTTGTGCAATTGCGCAGATGCCCACTATAGTGCCGCCTATATTTTTTGCAATGACGATCGAACAGAAAGGAACGAATCTCTCCGTTATATTGTTTAAAACTGAATATGTATTGTCGAAGAACTAATAAATACCGAAATAATGACAGTCTAATGCTAGGTTTACACACTCGTTAGTTCTATTGTGCGATTCTCATTGTACATTAATATAAACGTATGCGGCTCAAGATAGATGTTAAAGACAAACGTGGTCAACGTACTAACATCGTGCAGCGAACAACCAAAACAAAAAAAGATACCATATTATTATTATGGCATAAGAAACACGAGTCAACAGTCAGATTGCTTGTCTCATGTTGTACACCCAGAGAAATTTTCAATGTAAAAAGTTAACATGTCTCATATTAAATATACATGGTGGATTTTTCTACACAAAACAACAACAAATCCAAAATTTGACATGATTTTTTTAAAATGATGTGCAGAGTTGAAATAACATGACCGTGTAATTTGTTAAACTAGTAGTATAAAATGTAAATTCAACACGATTAAAATGTTAAAATGTGTTAGATATGCGTGGTAACCTGAAGCAAGTGTAAAGAGTACACGATGTCTTTTTATTTCAACAGCCTATATCTGTAATATCCACAAAATAACGGATCTTTTTTATACTTAAACAGTCTAGACTGTCAATTTTACCGCTTATCGAGTTGAACCGAAGAGGTTTTCGTGTTAAAAACTTATAAAACGTGACGCTCAGTTTGCAATCATTCAATCGTCATCATTCTGTCACACGGTTTAAGAGTAGAAGTCAATTTAAATTTTATATTGTGAATATTGTGAAGTTAATTAATATGGAATATCCTATTGATATTGAAAAAGTTTGAAATAAGTGAGTCAGAAGTTGGTGCAGCATCAAACATTTATTTAGTTTTAGATGAAGTATTAGCTCCAAATAAGGAGAAAAAAGATGAGCTAAAAGAAATTATATGTGGAAAATTACAGTTTGGTGAAGAAGTCTATAAAAGATTGCTTGGTAATGTATAAATTTATAACAAAATCAATTATTTTAACAACATTTTTTAATCAGATTGTGAAATGGATGTAGAAAGCCTAAAGTGTTAGTTTTAAAAACGTTTAACATTTTATTATTTTCAGGCTGAGACGCTTTCCACATCAAGCACATATTGTAGGAAGTGGCTGAATTCCAAACAAAATTCGCCGATAATAGAACCAGGGCAAAGCTTAGATACAATATTAAAATCAACTCCAAGAGGCCAGGATTTAATCGCGCAATACAAGGACCATTCAGAGTTATCAGATGTTCACCGGGATTGTTTAATTAACATTATAACAAACCACTTTATCGACCAATCAATGTCTATGAGCATTAAGGACATTGTAAATTTTTCCGAAGAAATAATATCCAATTTTCCATCAGAAGATCAGGTAAGAAAGAATTAAGTATAAAAATATTGAATGTTTTTTTTAACTCATTAATGTATTTTGTTGCTCAGAGATTTTATTACAATGCTAGAGGGAATGGCAAAAATCCCACGGGAAAACTATACGATAAGGCTACAAATTCCCGGAGAAAATTAAGGAAAAATCTTGCAACAAACAGTGCGAAGGCTACTTCCAACAAAATTGAACTATTTGTTGCAAGTATGTTTTAATATATATTTTGTTTTATTCTACTAAGAAAGTAATTTCTAAAAAAGCCCAAGAGGATACAGCAAATAAGATATGGCTTTTACACAATACCCAGCCCTGGGATGAAATAACCAAAAAATGGAAAGACACCTCCAGAATGAGGCGAGAGGATATTTTAAATAATAAAGACAAGCATATCTTATTGGAGAAAATTCACTTATTCACACTTTTTTAAATATAAATGAAATCAGTTCACCACCCCTTCACGTTCATATACTTTGTAATGACAAAAAGGCAGTTCGTTTAAAAAGTATTTAGTATAACTTCTTTACCATTGTACATTTCTAAAAATATTATTTGTAAAATCTAATGAATTGATTTTTTATTTAATTTTTTCGCACAACATTAATTTTTATTTATATCTTCTATGTTTATGTACATATCCTTAATTCAAAAAATAATTAACAAATAAATATATATTCAAACAATTTTAAATTTAAAATGACTTATTATTTCAAACAAACAGATTTTACTTGCAGATTCAGCTCGGTCAACGTTGTAAATTCTACAGTTGTTGAATGTTTTTTTTTTTTTGGTAAAAAGTGTTGCATTCACATTGGTCCATGTTCATTTAGCAGGTGTCAGATATTCTTGTAACATGGTAAACAGTTTTAATTTAACAGTGATAATGTTATTTGAAACGGTGTCGAATGTTATTTCTACATGCTAAAAATAGTTGCATTGACATTGGCCATTGTTAATTTAGCATCTTTCAAATGTTATTTTTACATGTAACCAAAGTTAATTTAGGAGTATACAGTGTTATACTAAAGAGGTTGTACATGTTGAATTACCAGTATCTCGTGGTAAAATATGAACGTAACAATCCTGTTGAAAATAAGTATCATGTTAAATTCTTAACATGGTCCACCGTGTTGAAAAATAATAACCTGAGAAATAGTAAGATTCTGTTTAATTTTACACTATTTTTTCTCTGGGTGACACAGAAATAACAAAAATAAGAAGATCACTTGAAAGAGAATCGGCGCAAATGCAGGATTCCAGGGACTCACTCCTCAGTCGTACAAAACGAATGTAAAAAGCTTTGCCATGCTCTCTGTTTCCGCAATGTTATGGCATTAAAATGTGCGCAGAAGACATCTTCTCCTTATGTGCTAATGAATTTCTTAAAAAATCTCTAGTCCACTAGACTTAAGAACATCTTGATATCAGTTAAAAATTACGAAAAACGCACCATGTTTTTATTTTTTACTAGCTGATTACCCGGCGTTGCCCAGGTATTTATTCATCCCAATCTTCTATTAGGCAGGGGTAGAAAAAAGATTGATATCTATCTATAAGGTAAAATTGCAGTTTTTATTAAGAAAGTTTTTTGTAAAAAATATATTTTAAACTATAGCTATAGTATTCAAATTATAAAATAAAATTAAATAAACATACATAAAATTAATTTAAAACAAAACTTAGTTGTATACAATGTTTTTAGTTTCACCTTCAAGAGCAAGAATAAATAAATTCTTAGGTCAACCCAACCCAGAGCAACCAAAATAAAGTTGTCCGTGGGAAAACATGGTGATCTCAAATCTATACTCCGCAGTACTTTATAAACTGTCCGACTTATTGATCGTCATCAAAAACTCAAGTTTTACTGGAAATTGCAATCTCTTTAATTTAAAAGGTAGATCCGTCGAAATGAGTGGGATAAAAACTGTTTCACACTGTCCCTTTTCTGTGAAGATAGTCGCTTTAATTATATTTCCCGGCATCTCTTTTACGCACAGTCTTGTGACGCTGCAAAGTTTTGGCGAGTTGAGAATCCGTAATAAAATAATTGGAAATCAAACTGTAAGACAATCCAGACGAATTAAGTGAGTTTAGGAACTCAGTTAGATAATTAACTTCCTCACAAGTAACTACAAAGGTATCGATACACTTTGCTTATTAACATGGCAAGTATTTGATTGCTTATTTCATTTTTTAGTAGCAAGAATAGCCCCTTCTCGCAACCGGTTCAAAAGGTTATAGTTTTGAGAAACAGCCGGATAAATAGAATTTATTAGTGCAGCGGCAGATTTCAAAAATCGATGTCAATTAAATATAACGATAAGACACGGATACTAATCTATCTTTTGCTATTTGCTTGTCCTACCAACACTATTAAAGTCAGTGGCCCCGAGAACTATTGAATGGACACTAATATCGGTCATCCCCCTGACGTATCGACTCCATCCCCCTTGAGCTGTCGTACCATCACGATTCAACTCAACGACCCGAAAACCATAAAATCGAAGCTAAAATCGGTCACCCCCACTCAGTTATCGATCCCATCTTCCTAGAGCTGTCTTACCATCACCATTCTACTTAGCGACCCCGAAAACCATACAATCGAAACCAATATCGGTCACCCCCCCTCAGTTATCGACCCCATCCTCCTAGAGCTGTCTTACCATCACCATTCTACTCAGCGACCCAGAAAATCATAAAATCGACATTAATATCGGTCACTCTCCCCATCAGTTATCGACCCCATCCCCTAAAGCTGCCGTACCATCACCATTCAACTCAGATACCACGAAAACCATAAAATCGAAACTAATATCGGTCACCCCCCTTCCTTAGTTATCGACCCCATCCCCTTAGAGCTGTCTTACCATCATCATTCAACTCAGCGACCCCGAAAACCATAGAATCGACATTAATAACGGTCACCCCCCTCCCCCTTCAATTGTCACCCCATCTCCGTAGAGCTGTCTTACCATCACCATTCAACTCAGCGACCACGAAAACCATAAAATCAACACTAATATCGGTCACCCTTAGTTATCCACCCCATCCCCCTAGAGCTGTCTTACCATCACCATTCAACTCAGCGACCCAGAAAACCACAAAATCGACACTAATATCAGTCACCCTCCCCCCTCAGCTATCGACCCCATCCCCATAGATCTGTCTTACCATCACCATTCACCGTCTCGGCGATACCGTAAACGGTAGGTCCGACACTAAAATCGCCTGCCACGCCGTCCCCAGCCAAAAAACGTGCTACCCCACACCACCTATGTTTGATTCCACATAGTAACTAATATGTATACCAAGTTTGGTTGAAATTGGTCAAGGCGTTCCAGAGCTAGCTAGGCACAAATATATATAGTTACAAATAAATTCTCTATTTTATATATATAGATAATGCACATACGCCCACACGCACCCTTATAAAGCTAAGCACAGCGTTGGCGTTCGGAAATGAAGGAGAGGAAAAGGTAAGATGTATGTGCACATGTGTCTTGAATGACTGTAGATCATACAAATGCGGAAACACAGAGTCGGGCAATTCATTCCACATAATTATTGGTTATGTCTATCGGATAGGTGTAGTGAGGCACGAGCTCGAGTTGAGGCACGGGTAATTCAGTGGGGTTGGAGGATGGGCGGGATGCATCTGGATATTTCTTTTGAACACCGGTTATGAAATAAGCGATAAAACAGTGACAAGCAGGAAACATTCCTACGATTTTCAAGCGATTCGATTATTCTCGCGATATTTACATCACCAATAAGTTTTATCGCGCGGTTCTGAATTCTGTCGAGTAGATGCAATATGGTCTTGGGAGCACCTACCCAGACAATAAAATTGTATTCAAGTTTATGGCGAATATATGCCCTGTAAATAGTAGCCAGGTCTGAAGGAGTGAAGTACATCTTGCACTGTTTGGGGAAACTTAAACATTTCGCAGGATTCTTAGCGATGGCTAATGTGGTAATTCCAGCGAAGCTCGTTGTTGAGGCACATATCGAGTATTGCGAGTTTTTCAGTTTCTTTGGTGCAGGATCCATTCATGGTTAAGGGTTGGGGCTTAAATTACGCTGTTTAGTGCCCGGTTTTACAGGGTGTGCTTAAACTCAGTTTTAACTAGTATCAGAGTTTAAACTCTAGATTATAGCAAAATAGTGTTTCTCAGTGCTAGTTTAAACGTCACATAGAGTTTAAAATGGGATTTAATTTAATCGCTCAAAGTTGAGGGTTTAAACCTGGTTTTAGCCTGCAAATTTTGCTTTAAAATGGAAAAATAATTTACAAATGCGCGTTCCTAACAAAATATAAATGAAACTTTTTCGTTTCTTTTTTATATTTTGTTTGAGGAAATAACAATGTCAGTTCGTCTTACTGATTTTACAAAAAAAAAATATTAAGATCACGAAACTATGCCACTTGTTATTATTTAATCACAATATTATTTAAAATATATCAAATGCTGATTTAATATAAAAGCTGATAAATAATAAAACAGTCATTTTTTAAATTCTGTATATTAACATCGCGTGCCCGTGGCTGGCTATGTGGTGAGCAGAACACACTTCATAAAGTCCGATTTTATTCAAACTTTGCACACATGTGTATTTCCCATGACAATACTTTCTATTAAAATTTGACAGTGATCGGGCTCCGGGGGTCCCATACAATTTTTTTTTTCACATAGCGGCATCAGATCATATCATGTAATTACTTTTGTTCTGTGAGCTGATGCGCTGTAAGCAGCGCTGATTGCTTTACGATTGTCGTTGTTTTGTCGTTGGGTTGCAGTGCTTCGCATTTGTTTTTGATTTTCAACATTTATAGTGAAATTAAGTATACTTTTGGTTACTGGGGAATTTACATGATAAAATTTTAATTTTTAAATTCTCTATATTAACTTCGTGTACCTACCTGTGGCTGCCTGGATGGCTGGCGGGTTGGCTGGTGGGTAGAATCTTGTGATAAATTTTTAACCCACTTCCTAAAGCCCGATTTTATTTAAACTTTGCAGACATGTGTATCCGAATTTATCCGATTTTCTTTAAATTCTATATGCATGTGTATCTCAAATGAAGAACACTTTTTTTAAAAATTTGGTAGTGATCGGGCTCCGGGGTAGCGGGACACCTATTCAAATTTCATAAAAAAATACCCGATTTTCTTCAAATTTTAAACGCATGTGTATCTCAGATGGAGAACACTTCTTGTGAAAATTTGGTAGTGATCAGGCCCCGGGGTAGCATGTGCATACGCATGTGTATCTCAGATGGAGAACACTTTTTGTAAAAATTTTGGAGTGATCGCGATAGGGGGCACCCAAACAATTTTTTTAAAAAAGTTACCCGATTTTATTCAAACTGCACATTGTGTAACCCCGATTAGAGAATTTACACGAACAATTTTAATTTTTATGGGTTGTTTTTTTTTGTATATATGTATAAATCAATGTTTGCGCACCGGAGAGAAACATATTTTTTCGTTTGAAAAAATTGTATGCACTAGTGCCAAACGACACATCAATTTATCAATAATCAACTGCGTACTGACAGACATCATACAGACAAATTGGCAAAAATGGGAATGGAAACAGTCCCAGTGAACATCAAACTTCGAACAAGTTAAGCGGGTGTCATAATTTGAATTTGAAACGCTAAAAAGTCCTACCATTCGTTTAAACTGCCGTAAGAATTTAATTTAACTAAAGTCTAAACCCAAAATGTGGAACCGGGCCTAAGAGTATAGGATTCTTCTTCTTCAATTTAGTCTAAAGAGGTCTTTAAAATGTGAGCCTATTTCTGGTTATTGCTGTTATTGGCTGATACTACTTTGAACTATTGCTTCACTTTCTTAGTTGCGGAATGCATATGAATGTTTAAGCAGCTTGCTACTGATATGGATCATAAATCATACTCAGAATATGAAACATTAATCGCGCCTGCCACGCTGGTTGTATTTGTTATCCTATTAGTAGTAGGTTTTTTTAGGAAAAACTAATGCTTTTAAGAATATCTAAGCTGAGAAAACAAATGATATTGCAAGTTATATTCGTAATAGTGGGCGCCGTGAGCAGTGCGTACTGAGCAGGGGTTCGTGGTTCGAATCCCAGTCCCACCTCTCGCGAATGGGTGACAAACGTTCTTGTCTTGCCACGGAAAGCTTCTCAATTCGCCGTTCGGATCTAGCCTTAAATTGTAGGTCCCTTCCATTTTTGTTTAAAAATATACATGCACAACACAAATGGTCGCGAGAAGCTATGCCTTGGACCACAACGGTCTGTCGCGCCGAGTATTATTATTTATTATATTCGTAATTATGCCAAATGCATCGCAAGTTTTTTGGTTGTTTCCAATAATGCATTATATTCTAATGCGTATGCCATTTCTATTTCCGTGGTGAAGTCAGATTTAGTTTGGGTTAGTTAGCTAAAGCAAACATCGATCTTCATTTGTGGTTATGATTAGATAATAAAATTTTGCGATCAATTAGATCGATTTTCGTACTGAGTTTAAATAAAATGTAAAAATTTCTGTGATTAAAGTGCGAAGTAACATCACAGTAAAGTACAAACGGAAATTATCAGTAATTTTTTAACATAAATCCAGATATTTGGATTAGAGGGTTCCCGCCCAGGTATTATTAAAATTAAACTTCCCGGGATTTTTGGGATTTTTTGCTTACTACATGGAGCTATAATTTTTCAAATAGCACCAGTAATATTTTATATTTCATCTGTATTACAAATATATGCCTGCTCAAAAAACACCATACATAAGGTTTTTATAAATTTATGAGGTACTAATAAGGACAGTACATGAAAACATACCAAGAAATGCTCGTGTATTCTTAATTGGTATAATAACAAAGGACAAAAGAATTAGTTAGCTGCAAGACTTCAAATATCGTAATTTCCTGAAATCGCTGTTAAAAAATAGTGGCAAGACTTGCAGCCGTTGATGGATTCTCAATTAATCTAAAAGCGAATTTATACGGCAAGCGCTTAAAGATCGCCAATATTACTTACAAAGTGGTAACAATAATGTGATGCAATTAATTCATGATTTTTATGAAGTTGTGAAATATTAAGTAAAAGCAAAAATGAAATCGCATATAAACATGTTCATGCAGAAAGTTTAGCCTCAGATTAGATGAATGGACAAGCTTACGAAACCGGCGCTACCTCAACATAAATATTCATTTTAATAAAGAATACGTAAATTTAGGACTGGTTAAAATTGAAGGAAGTTGCTCTGCTGATTAAACAGTAGAACTTGTTAAGGCAAAGCTATCTGATTTTGGCATACATTTATCCGATGAAGTAGCATTAACTACCGATTGTGCTGCCGTCATGGTCAAATTTGGAAGATTATCTGGATACATCCACCAACTATGCTATAATCACGGCATTCATTTAGCTGATATTGGTGTAATTTATAAGAAAGATGAAGATATCTATCCCAGTCCTGATTAAATAGAAATAATTGGAAATGAGCATAACTCGGCTTCCGATAATTTTTCTGAGTCTGAAGGCAGCGATGACCGAAGCGACGGTGATCCTATAACCCCAAGATGTGAACGTGATAATATTAATCGTGCGTTATCAATGGTAAAAAAATTGTAAAGTTCTTTAAACTTTCACCAAAGAGAAACTCCATTTTACAAGAACATGTCATGTTGAACTAAGTTTGCTACTAGATTGCAAGATTAGGTCGAATAGCATTGAGGTTACGATTGACAGCTGATGACAATAATTTCCAAATGTTATCAAATAATTAAAGCGCACGCTTTACAGCTGATGCGATTTTAAAATTTTTATTTCATTCTTTGCGCGGAAATAATGATGATATTTCCAGAGAACTGTTGGAACTTTTGTCTATTCGTATTAAAGAACGAAGGAATAAAGATCTTAAGTCATTAGCAAAATACCTTTAAACACTTGATTTACAATCTACTGCTACAGCTTACTTGTCTACATCTTCAAAATCTGTAATAATTCGTTCTGCTCAACTGACTACCAGTAGATTATTTCGAAAAGAGGTAGACTGCGTTGAAATTGAAAACGCCGACCAAAGAGAAAATTTATCCGGGGAAGATAATCAAACATTGAATTCGAATATAACTGAAAGATTGACTAATGCTATAAATGCAGCACTTAAAAATAAATAAATGGAAAACAGTTCAACAGTGAATGAGAGAAAAAATCTTTAAAAAAAATTCCAGACATATGAAAGTACTGGAAACATTACTAAAAACCTACATAAGCTCTTAGATACAATAATGACAATACAGCCTACTTCAGTTGAAAGCGAAAGAACCCTCTCAGCTTCGTCAAACTTTTGTACCAAAAAAAATCGTCTTTGAGTGGTTACTCGCTTAATTGCCTTCATTTTTTCTTGAAAAAACATGAAATTCAAGCAAAGAATTAATTATGAACAATCTGAAATAATTTTGTGCTAATTGTTTAGTATATGATATGTTAATATTTGTGTACTTATATATATATATTTTACATGTTTAAATAAATTAAATGTCGTCTTAAAAAGCACCTTAATATAATATTTTGAATTTTCCCGGGATTCCTGGGAAATTTAATTTTAAATTCCCTATTCCCAGGAACAAAAAATAGCCGGGAAATTATACCCTATAATGTAGATATCTTATCGCTAAGTGCAGTAAAATTAACGAAAGATATTCCCCACTTTCGGAATATCTTTCGTTAATTTCATATTTATATATGGGAAAAACATTGACACCCTGTTTATTACCATACATATGTACGTCTACGTATGCATGTAAAACTCACAAATCATTGACATCAATAATTCATTATAATATGCGAATGCGAAGACAGGAAGAAGAATGCACAATATTGAGAATTATGAAAGATTTACATTAATAATTCTTACTAAGCCCCACATAAATAGTGTTTCGTGCATAAAATACAACAATTTGATACTAACATGAGTGCGTGCTTGGTGCGTTGTGGACAATGCAACCTCAACACGGCACGGGGGCGATATGCTACACGCACGTCTGGACCCCAACTCACTGGCGCAGCGCTAATGTTATGGCAACGTGCGTTTCTGCAGCCGATGCGGAGTGAGATGTCGAATGGACTGCATGCTGTGCGAGGGCTAGTAGTGTGGCCAGCCGGCTGTCTGTCCATTTGCCGAAGCGCGATTCAACGGAGCTTGGACAATAATGCAAATGAAATCACTTTATTACTTCGTTTTATAAGCTATCTTCGAGCACATTTGCAAACAGACCTCCATAAATAGTTGGGTGTTCTTCGGTTTTGAAGATCGGTGAAAATTATGTGCACAAAGGTGGAAAGGAGTTAACTGAATATGAATAACTATGGCTTTAAGTTGAGAAGCTTATTGAACCCCGTTAGTTCAGTTTTGTATCCAAACAATAGCACATCTGTTCAATTCGATTCTTTATGCAGAACACAATAGGAGCAAGTTATTTTCGGTTAATTACGGTAAACCTGGTGTTTCATTTTTTTCCTCTATCTTTGCTTCCATTCATGTGGAATACAAAAAATCCTTTTAATTTCACATTTCTCAGAATAATATGTGAAATCAAGAGGATAAAATTAACAAACATTAAAATGCAACCATCATCCAATGCAAGCAAGCATCATCAGCCGGTGTCCGAGAAGATAAACAATCATCTGAATGACTTCATATAATTTTGACATATTTATTGCCGGGCTGCCGAGTAAATTAACTTCGCATCAGCTTCACAAAAAGAAAATCTTCTTTTGACACCTTAATGTGGTAATTAGGCCTTTCAGGGTCTTTGTGGCTGGCACGATCCACCATCATCAGCAACGAACATATAATAATCGACGCAAATTATGTACTGAAGAACATGGTAGAATCTGGATGACTGCGCACAAGGATAGATCTGATCGAAGATCGGACACATCAGATATTCGACAAAACATGAATAGAAACCAAACAGCTATTGTCTATGGTAAGCGACTCTGTTATTATGCGTTACAATATTTTTTAACCAACATAAAAATACTCGCTTATTTCTTGGGGGAGTGGCACTAAGCATTTGCTGAATAAGAAGTATATTATTTTTTTTTTAATTGGAACGATCATGAAAGTATGAAGCGTATTGATATAATTTGCGTGATCAAGAAAACTAAAATTAATAAAACTCCTTTTTTACTGATTCCAATCAAAACGTTGTGACAAAATTATTATAGCTCTTCGTTTGAAGTTACAGAAATGGCCTAAGTCCTATAGTTGTTTGCCTCATCATCATCTGACAACCAAAAGTACAATCTTCGGAAGAATCAGAAAAAAAATTATGACAATGTAAGGCAATTAAATGTGTATGCACCTCTGTCGACCACATTACAGATCATCGATTCTTGATAAGCGAAGAGGGGCGGGCGTAAATGAAATGATGTCCGGATTTAATATTTGCCATAGCTGAGAGAGGAAGAATTCACCTGATGTTGATTTAAGATGATTCGTAAAATCGTCGTACAAGTACTGAGGTGTTAAGATTTTTAATTGCTTGCAACACAGATTATAGAGTTATTACAAGGAGATGGAATGGTGAAAGAATCATTTGTTAAGAAAATATAATCGGAACAAACAAAAGACAAAATCGTGAGAAATGTTAAAAATTGTTACTAGATGTTCGGGTCCTATGTAAGTAAAAAACAACCCATAACAATTAAAATTTTTCATGTAAATTCTCTAGTCGGAGATACACATGTGTGCAAAGTTACAATAAAATCGGGATATTTTTGAAAAAATGTATATAGGATCTCGACCCTGCGGCACTCGTTCCCTTCCAAATTTTAATAGAAAGTGTCTTATTGGAGGTACACATGTATGCAAACACACAAATACATCCGGACGCGAGTTAATATGGAGAAATAAAAAAAATGAAATTAAAAAGAAGCAGGGAGGAGAACTGAGGTTGACGCTAGCAAATTTTATGTTTGCAAGATTAAAGTTTTTTTTTAATAAGCACAATAATTTGTTAAGAAGGTGTATTAAAGTTCTTACGAACCACATCTCATTTGCCTTAGTGCAACAGATGCGATAAAGACCTGCCCTACGGCAGCTTCAGAGAAGATTCTAGGACTTACACCACTTTACATACACATTAAAAGTGAAGCTGGCTTAAGACTTTATAATCTCAACATACACAATCAGGTTAAATCCAATAGACCAGGACATACTAACATCATTTCCAAAATAAACTCGGAATATGGAATTGTCCTACAATCAGACTCAATGACAAAAACAACTGATTTCCATAGGAACTCCTAGATAAGAGTTCCAGGGCGCCATCAAGTTGCAAATATCATCAATAACCTCACCCATCATGCATCAATCTGGTACACAGACGGATCTAAAACAGACACAGGAACAGGAGCAGAAATATTCGGACCCATAAACACACTGCGAAAACCCCTAGGTAACTCCCCAACCGTTTTCCAGGCAGTAACAATAGCACTAGAAGCCTGCTATTGTTAAATGCATTAAAAGTTATAGAAGAACTGAGATTTACATGATCTCAGATAGCCAGTCCGCACTACTTGCACTAAAAGGCCCTATATTCAACACCAGAACAACGTGGAGCTGCTACTTTCAGTGCACTCAGGCATTGTAGGAAACGAAGCAGCAGATCTCTCTGCAAGAGAAGGCGCAGAAGGTACATTTACTGGGCCAGAACCAAGCATTGCCTACTCCCTTAGCCACCTCAAAAACAAGATTAAAGAGTGGGCTAACAATGCTATCGAAGCTGAATGGGAATCGTCGACAGGGATGAAACAAACTAAAAGGCTTCTCAAGTATAACATTAAACACATAGACAAGGCAATCAAACTGAACCGTCATGCACTCAGATCCCTAGTCTGGTAAATAAAAGGACACGGCCCATTCAATAGTCACCTAGCAAAAATGGGGAAATCCCAGACGGACAGTTACCGTTTCTGTAAAAAGGCAAAATAATCGCCAGAACACATACTGTATATGTATGATGCTCTCACACGGCTCTCAAGGCTCACACAGTCCCAGAACAGAATGCCATCTCGATCAAACTGGCAGACGTAATGGCATTCATAAAGGAATTAAGCCACCACATAAAGTGGTAAATATATGGGATGCACAATAGATCTCTAGGTCGCAGTGCATTAGGCTTCTCAGCCCACCAACTCAATAATAACAAAAAAAACCACATCTCAAGCTGATCCCCCGTTTAATTTGTTTTCACACGCCCATAGACGAAAATGACTGTTTCGTACGCTATAAACTAGCCTCGAAAGTAGCCCATAACAACACTAGTTATGTTATGATATAAACGTCTTTTGTTACTTACTACAATCTCAGCGAACACATTGCGCATGAGCAAGAATTCTCTGTTGTTTGTCGTTTGTGATTTCTGCTTCTCTCTCGATTTAGCAGAAAAACCAGTTTGGACGCGTGAAATATTCATTTCTTTGTTATTTACTGCAGTCACAGCAAACACACATTCTCACATTTCTGCTTCTCTCTCGATTTAGCAAAAAAACCGGTTTGGACGCGTGAAAAATAGCGTACACGACTCGCAGAAAAGTGCTCATCGTGCTCGTTAGATTGCCGGCTACCGCCTCGTTCGTCAAGCTTCGACCTCGCACGATAAACTCCACTTTCCTTGTTCGTTCTGTAATATACTATTCCTAAATAAAACAAAAAAAAAATGTTTCTTGGTGTTTTTTCAGGAAATTTTGAATTTTCATCGAGATAGATGTGGAATGTTCTTAGGATAACACCTTAACATGATTTTTATAACAAGGAGAGAGATATTTAGATTTAAAATTTGTACGACAACCGTTTGAGGTACCTGCCATACAAACTGACTCCAAAAAAACTTTTTTGTTTTCGCACAGAAATTTAATTAGTTGTGTCGAGCGCTTATTTCCGCCGTCAATCTGACATTTTTAAGAGGTCTATACGTCAGTTATGTTTGTTACCTTCCATACAAATTAACCAAAAAATTCACTATTTCAGCTCTTATATTAAAACCTTTTTATTAGCTCGCTTTCATGTACTGACTGTCTGTTCCGGTGGAACAGATGTTAATCTAACTTCCCGGTAAAAACATAGTTTACAACTGGATTTGATGGATTTGATTGACAAAGCAAAAAAAATTTACATACACAAGACTAAAAAGATCCAATCACAATATAAAAACTATAGGAAGACTGACTGGCTCAAATAGAGATAAACGTTTAAATATTATTTAAACGTACACTATGATCTTACTATTCCCCCCTTAACACTAATGAACTTGACAACAAGGTCAAGTTACTCACCTGTGCTTTTAATAAAGCGCTTTCTGCTTCCTGCCCTCTCATTTGTCCAAGAGGAAAGAAGAGACCGCATTGGTGGGCCTCGGAGCTGGGGCATTTTAGGAACAGCTGTAGGAAGCTATTCAACGTAGCCAAGGTTACTAGATTAGAAACTGACTGGGATGTTTACAAAACATCCCTCAAATTTTATAAAAGAGAATTAAGGATGGACAAGCGCTCTTCCTCGGGACTCTTCAACGAAGCAAACGTATGGTTAAAATTTTAAGTTCCTAAGATGCTTCGTTACTAAGAAACAGAAAATATATTGGAAACAGCGCCATCTATCAGGTCCAAATTTCACAAAAACCCAAATAGCAATGAAACAAACCTATGGTTAAAATCTGAAGTTCCTAAGATGTTTCGTTGCTGAGAAACAAAAAAAACCGTTATATTTTGACAACAACGCCACTTAGAGAGTTCAAACCAAAACAAAAACCCAAACCGCTAAAATCCTAATCTATGGTGAAAATTTCAGCCTCCTGTGATGTCTGGTTTCTGAGAAAGGCAATCTCAAACAATACACATACCATTTTTATATATTACATAATAATTAATTCAATTTTATTAAAAAATACAATCAGGCGTGTTGCTTACTAAGTTATTGTTAGAAAGGTGAAACGAAGAACAAAGACTCTATTTTACACCACATGTATTTATTTACCTAATTTTGTTATGATCCTTTATTTCGTTGCAAATGCGATTACAGTTGTTCTGTTACAATTTGCTTCCAAGAAATTTGTCTGGGTAAAAATTGGGTCTTGTGAATGCTTAGCTGTGGAAAATGGACGTTTTTCGTGTTAACTTATAATACAAAAACATAACGGTCAGGTCTGTGAGATTAAGCGGCGCCAGTAGTGAAGGGTTAAACAAGAGTGTCGATTACACGTGATTTTTACGTAACAACTATGTGAGAGGCCTTAACATCGGATTGGTCACAAAAGTTAGTTTAAAAGTTGTCAAAATGTATTTAAGTAATTGAGTAAAATTTGAATTAAGAGGAGGGATAGCATTACGATGAATATTTACATATTTCTTTCAGCTTCCTTACTGAACTTTTGCGGTCCTCAACTGTTTTTCTCTTTTCAAATGAGTGAATCTGATGTTACTATATTGATATATGGCAATAACAACCCAATTAATGAACTTAAATATGGAATAGAAATCCTGAAATATTAACTGGAATGGTGGTAAGCTGGAATTATCCTTTCATTCGTTTTAGTTTACATCAACGCCTTTGGTTAGCAAAAAAATCATTTATTAATATAATATAATTTCGCATAAATCTCACTGTATATCAGCTAACATAATGCATATTACTTCGACGATTGCCTGTGTTACCGATCGTGAAACGTGAATAATTTGTATATCCTCCCATGGCCTAGATCTTTGGCGTTTTGACTTCTGCCCAGGGGTCTTTGTGAAGACCTCCGTAGTTGACGGCTCTTCGGTTAAGTGTTGGTATGATTTTATTGATGGTTCTTTTGTTTTTCTTTCTTTCTCTCTCTCTATATCGCTCAAAACACACACATTTTGTTCGTTAACATTCTGTTAACATTAACACCCGCTGAGTCAAATATCTTCATCATCTCGCGATCCAATCTCTTGATCTTAGCCGATAATTTCTTTCATTTAATTTGGTGGTGTCGGTATGTCTGATGAGAACAGTGTCTCTTGAAGTAATATTTGATTTTTCCTTTTTACACCTCCCAAAACCCACCAACAGGCTCTCCGCATTCAGGTATGATGCTTACAATTGCGGGGCATGCATTTGAGCGCAATTGCATGACATTCCATTGTGTTCGATTCAAAGAAGCGCCTGAATCCAAAATACCTTTTGTTGTTACTATTATTATTTAGCCATCAAGTGAATGATTAATTGCCAATGAGTCGGAGTTACTTGTTCTGCGCTTCAACTTCCAACTGACCATCAACGGTCCGCACAATATTAGAGACAATGGCATTGTCTGCTGGACAATTTGAAATGCCGCAATGCACCACCTATCACACTCGACTCCAATCGACCCAGAAGAAAAGGTGTTGACGTTTATTGCCCTTTTGCCATGCCATGCCACTATATATGCGGACATAGATATGGGCTGATAATGACACTGTTCAGCTGCAAATGCGGCAATTCTAGTTGGTTGGCTATCAGCTATCACTGGGTTCGTTCTGCAGCGGAGTCCATTTGTAAAACTCCGAGCAGTCCACGACTGATGAGTTGAACTGCTGACGAAGATGATCATTATTGAACAGACATTAATTACTTGAATAAGAGTCCATTCCCGCCGCAGGTATGGTTCTTCATCATCATCCTTCACAGCAGATTGATCTGGAGAAGAAGACACATAACATAACTTTATGACCTCAATCGTAAAATTCTCGTTGGGCGGTGCAGTAGAAAATTCTTATTGCAATATGACAACCACACGTAGCCAAACCACATGGGGTCCTCATAATAACAACAATTAGCTTCTGTGTACAAGTAAATCCCATATACCAAGAGTCGCTGGAGCTAGATAATTCGCTCTGCTCCTTATGCTCTATCAATGAGCCTTCCTTGGTACTTGTCAGTGGATATACGAAGCAACGATTATTAATTTTTCCCTTTTTCAACGACATAAATTCAATTTGCGGTTAATCAGCACTCATGTCTATCATAGCCGTCATCATCATCCTCATCAGCGATCATCGCCAGGCATAGCACCCAAAAACGCCGAACACAGTGTATCTTCTTGGAGGGTATCGAAAAGATTTATCGCAAAGTCTTCGCTGATTAGGATAGGATTCGAATGAACAGAGCAAAAATCTATATAATAAAATATTTATGCGGTTGGCTGTCGTTTTCAATATTTGATGCGCCAGATTTTAATATAGTTATGTACGAGTATGAGTATATAATGAATATAAGCGACGGCTTAAGCATCTGATCTTAAGCGCTGATCTGTTTTCGTGGGAATTTCTTCTGTGGCCGTTTTGGCGCATGACGACTTGTTCGTGCAATAAAAATGGCTATCGAACGAGCAGTGATAACGAAAACTTGTTGTGACGCATAAACGTCGTCCGGGGTACTCGTGTGATTGACATACGATAAGTAATACCAAGTATAGTATGTACTTGTTGGCCCTGAAATGTCAACAAAACTGTCATGGCTTAATTTCTGCGAAATGCTAACGAGGTACTGTTTGGTGTTATTGGTGAACATGTACCAAGATAGGTTTGTACTTTACTTGATTACTTACTTAACATTAAAAAAACTTATTTATGATGGTGAAAATGTTATAGTAACTATAAATACTATAATCTTAGGAACAACCAATGTGTTATTATATTGGAAGAGATAATTGGGTTTTAGTAATTTTGACAGAATTACACAAAACTATTAAATAAAAGAGCGAAAATAATATATTTTTGTTTAATAATAATCATCTATTCTAAGGGAAGCTATAATAATTATTTACTATAGCTAAATAATAAAACAAACAAGCAGACGAATCTAATCACAGTACCTTCAAAGCGAGGTATATGTGTTAACGACAATCTTGGATTGACCACATATTCGTCGTGGCAAAAAAATCCAGCCAAGTGTTTAGGTCTTCTAACACGGTGCAAGAAGTACTTTACTCCCTCATAATTGGCTTCAATTTAAAAAGTGTTCATTCGACCTAAACTTGAGTACTATTGTCATATCTATACACCTAAAATAACCTGATATCTGCTAGAAAGAATACGAGCGATAAAAGTTATCGGTGATGAAAACATTGCGATGTCACTAGACTAGCTTGACAACTTCAGAAATGTTTCCTGCTTGTTACTGTCACTTATCGCTACAACCACCAACAGTGCCAAAGACAAATAGCTTATTGTGTACAGTATCTCCATAAATTCATCCGCATTAAACGTGGCTGTTCACCCTGAAGTCCATCTTCAGACGTACTGTTAAGGTACAGATTCTTTCTTTAGCCGTCCAACACGTATGTGGAATGCTTTGCCAAGCTCTGCATTTCCGCATCAATACGATCCGCACGCATTCAAAACACAACCTCACATACATCTCCTCTTGTGCCAAACTTTATCTCAACACCTACGCTGTGCCAAGTATATAGCTTACTAGTTTTTAACCCTGGTGTTACCCGAGACTCGCCGACCACCACCACTCAGACTACGTTTAGACCCTCCAAAAGCTAAAATACTAGGCGTTGTCTACACGGGTTCCAGCTTGCCAAACTCTCGCGTGGTATAGCTTCGTCCTCCTCCCTGATTGATAGATTTCTTGTGGTGGGTTTTTATTTTTTCTATTACTATTATTATTATTATTAGTTTTTTTCATTTAATTTTTCTAGCTCTGGAGATCGACGCAGGTCTGCTAGGATACTCGGTTTCCCGGTTATCGAGGGGGGGCCCTTGTGATGTCTGGACACTCTAAGGCAAATGTTGAAAGACAAAATGCTGTTCCTTGGTAACTGCATCACTTGAGAACGGCTGAACCGCTTTTATAATGTTCATCATAGTCTGAATAAGGCTTATACGGAAAGAAAAATTGGAAAAGTTGCCCGATAAATTAAAAAAATCGGGAAAAACTGAAAGTACTCTTTTTCATGGGATTTTTGTATGAACCCACAATCGAACGATGGATTTGCGTAATTCTTTTTTTGTTTTGTTCGTTATGCTCCCGGAGAAATTTTTAGCCAAAGAAAATACAGAAAAATTACAAAGGAGAGTAGGAAAATTTGAAAAATGATAAATTGAATATTTTTTGAGGAAATAACTCAATTGAATATTTTCGGTAAAATGAAAAGTTTGAAAAAACCCATTCCAGCTTAAATTCAACTAAAATTGAATTTGTTTTTACTTTGGTGTTGATTCGCGATCTGTCCAACAAAAGTCGTAATTTCATTTCTATTCCGATAGATTCGAATAGTTGGCGCTATGTGTGTGAAAGTCGTTTGACAGCTGATCCATTTGCACGGTCTTTCTTTTCCGGTCTGTCGACGCATCCCAATGATTCCGACCAAAATGCCATTAGACTTTAAACGCTTGCATTTTCGCAATTACAATAAACAAATCACAAGGGCTGTCATTGAGTGTTTGCGGCATACCTTGAAAATCCAAGCTTCTTGCATGGTCAATTGTATTTCGTCTGTTCCAGCTTTGTTTGTTTATTTGCCAGACATCAAATCAAATAACAAATAAAAATAAATAAATAAATAAAAAAAAACAACCCATAAAAATTAAAATTTTTCATCTAAATTCTCTAATCGCAGAAATTGATATGGGAGCCCCTCGATCCTGGGCCATTTTTTTTATTGTAGGAGAAAATCATCGAAACAAACATTTGACATCAGATGTTAAAATTGAAAAAGCTCAGATCATTTTATTCTGAGCACTTAGAGCACGCTCATACTCTGAGCAAATAAGAAACACGAGCAGTTATCTTGAGAACTCTTTGACTGCTCTGAACTAATTTATGAAAACGCCAAATGACAGAATATTGTGAAAACTTGTTGTTCTATCTGTAAGTTGATATCGACAACAAAAAAAAACGACATCAATAAAAATACAATTCAGTAAATAAAAATGTAAGTTGAAGTAAGCATAAAACATGTATGTCTCGTTTCATTTGCTGGGTTCATTTGTGCGTGCGCTAAGATTTCTCTCTCTCTCTCCACCACCACCAAACCATGCTGCGCAGTCGGCTGCACCGCACACAGTCCATAAAGGGCGACGAATATCTGATGCCAGTACAGATATTTAAAAAATGTATAAAGGCCTTGCGGCCGAACCCGGGACCCGATCACTACCAAATTTTCGAAAAAGTATTGTTTGTTGGGTATACACATGTGTGTAAAATTTGAAGAAAATCGGGTAAATTTTTTAAAATTTTTGTTTGGGAGCCCCCCGACCCGCAGCCCGAGGGGCCTCAAAATTTAATAGAAAGTGTTGTCTCCGGAAATGCACATGTGTGCAAAATTTCAATAAAATCGGGCCATGGGAAGTGGGTTAAAAATTGATCGCAAGAATCCACGACAGACGACCGACCGACGACCGACCGACCGACGACCGACCGACCGACGACCCACGGGCAAGTGAAGTTAATATAGAGAATTAAAAAACAACCAATAAAAATTAAAGTTTTTCATCTAAATTCTCTAATCGCAGAAATTGATATGGGAGCCCCTCGATCCTGGGCCATTTTTTTTATTGTAGGAGAAAATCATCGAAACAAACATTTGACATCAGATGTTAAAATTGAAAAAGCTCAGATCATTTTATTCTGAGCACTTAGAGCACGCTCATACTCTGAGCAAATAAGAAACACGAGCAGTTATCTTGAGAACTCTTTGACTGCTCTGAACTAATTTATGATAACGCCAGATGACAGAATATTGTGAAAACTTGTTGTTCTATCTGTAAGTTGATATCGACAACAAAAAAAAAACATCAATAAAAATACAATTCAGTATATAATTTAAATGTAAGTTGAAGTAAGCATAAAACATGTATGTCTCGTTTCATTTGCTGGGTTCATTTGTGCGTGCGCTAAGATTTCTCTCTCTCTCTCTCCACCACCACCAAAACCATGCAGCGCAGCCGACTGCGCAGCACACACCGCAGACAGTCCATAAAGGGCGACGAATATCTGATGCTAGTACAGATATTTAAAAAATGTATAAGGGCCTTGCGGCCGAACCCGGGACCCGATCACTACCAAATTTTCGAAAAAGTATTGTTTATTGGGTATACACATGTGTGTAAAATTTGAAGAAAATCGGGTAAATTTTTTAAAATTTTTGTTTGGGAGCCCCCCGACCCCGCAGCCCGAGGGGCCTCAAAATTTAATAGAAAGTGTTGTCTCCGGAAATACGCAAGTGTGCAAAATTTCAATAAAATCGGGCCATGGGAAGTGGGTTAAAAATTGATCGCAAGAATCCACGACAGACGACCGACCGACGACCGACCGACGACCGACCGACGACCGACCGACGACCGACCGACGACCGACGACCCACGGGCAAGTGAAGTTAATATAGAGAATTTAAAAAACAGTGTGCGTCTCTCTTACGCGTGGTTAAAGGGAAATTTTTTGATATTGTGGGCTTCCAAAAGAGACCTAAAAGACCCGAAAAGACCCCTAAATCTCCCAAAAGAATCATAAAAAGACCTCCGAAAGACTTTCAAAATAATCACAAATGGCCCCCAGAAGACCCCCAAAGACCCACAAAAGACGCCAATAAGATCCCCAAAAGTTCATCAAAAGACCCTAAAAGGAGCCCTAAATAACCTCAAACGACTACCAAAAGACCCCCAAAAGACCCCTAAAATACCCCCAAAAGACCCATAAAAGACCGCCAAAAGATCCCAAAGGACCTTCAAAAGACCGTACAAATCAGTTTATAAATTACATAGTTCTTCCCAAAAAAAAATAAAAATTTTTTTCACAATTTTTTTATTTTATTAATATTGGCAAGGTAGTTGTTGTATCGTGCATCGTTTTTGAAGTCGACATATAGAAAGATCGTAGCCTCCAAGTCTTGGCTTTTAAGATTTACAACTATCTATATGGCAAGCTGAGAAGATCGCTTTACTATCTTAAAGGTCCCTTGACGCATGAACATAATATAAAAAACCTTTTTTTATCACCAACTAAATAATGCAAAACCTTGTTTAGATTAGAATTAAAATAAATAGTGAGAAACATTTAAATTAAATTAAATTTTATAGATCTGAATAAAAACAGATGTTATTTTTGGAATTTTATAAATCTAAATGAAATTGTCGAATTGACCCAAAATTGCAACCTATAACGTGCTCGCATACTGAGTTATGGTCGCGATTTCATATATAAATGTAATGGAATTTTCTAATTTTTCAGGTTCCTATAGTCATCCCCGGACTATTACGACAATTTTTTTTTAAAAAATGGGCCAAATCGGTGCAACCGTTTAGCCGTGAAAAGGTAACAGACAGAAAGAGTTAATTTCACATTTATAATATTAGTATGGATAGTATGGATATATAGGCATTTTTTTATTTAAAAACCCTGATATACAAGAAACAATGAGTTTTCTAACTATACTATATAATTTATTCTTTAAAAAATACTAAAACAGTACATTTTATAATTAATTTTTAAATTAAAATCGAATTATTTATTCTTTAAAAAATACTAAACAAAACATTTTTAAATTTTTTTAATAAATTAAAGTTATAAGAAAAAATTTATAAATACATTTAAACAAATCTATAATAACTTGCACACAACTTTTCGATTTAAATTAAATTCTAAATAATCTTTAAATTGTCATTTTAGATACACTTTCCGGCACATCTACAGTGTTATGAGTTATCCTATCTTTATAATAAGAATGACGGGCGATAAATACAAAATTTAGAATTATTAATTTGTATAATTTTATTGTCAAATTTACTTTTAATCCTTTTTTTAATTATATCCATTTAAATAAATTTATTGTAACCCATTGTAACAATAATATAATAAAAAAATATAGAAAATTAAATATTCATTAAAAGTTTCAAGTTATTTAAGTTGTGTTTGATTACTGAGCGAATGAGCTGAGTTGGATTCCTAGAAAATTATAAGGAATTTTTTTTTCGAAATTGTAGGTCCCATCGAACTGTGTGTAAAAATATAAAAGCACGAGTGGTAGTGAGCTAGGCCCTTGACCACAACGGAATATTGCGCCAAATATTATTATTATATGTATATGAAGGCCACAGAATAACAAAAACACAAAATAAATTACTGCTTCAGGTACTAATGTAGAACTAATAGTAGTAGTAACAATATATTTAAAATACAGCTACAGTTATGAATTGAAGAAAAAAAAAACACCAATTAACAAACCACAATCTTAATATATCTTTTACTTTCTTCACTCGTACGGTGAAGAGGATAATAATAAAGAAACTAAGATAAACGCCAAACGGATGCTGGGTGCAACATCAGACAGGCGCGGTCAATTATGATCTGACCCTAAACCTTAATTTTAATAACAATAATTATATCCTTCGTTGGTGTTCTTCACGCCTTAAAATTACATAGGAATTTCGTGTTGATTCTTTCACGTTCTCGGCGTTTCGGAATTTTTGCTTATTCGTTCGGGCAATTCGTTTCCTACGCTGCACCGTTGCTTGATGTTAGTGCTCCGGGAAAGGTGCAATTCAGGCAACTGACTGACCGACCGTTGCGTTGCGATGCGATCAACACGCCAACGACGGCGCTGTGGACTTGCCTGGACCTTGCTACTTGGGTGCGGTAAGCATCGGCAAGAAAGAAAAAATGAAATCAAAATGAAGCCATTAAATTTGCTAATTTCCTTTCCTCAAAGGGACCGTTTGTTCGCGATGCAGTTTTCGGACGGTGTTCCCGGACCAGGTAGTCCTTTGGCAGTGAAGGTAACTTTGTGTGGATACACATGCATATGTGTATGTATTTGCGTATTCACAGCAACCGCCGGTAGAGCCGTCGAGCTAGGTGGCATTTTTTACACCGTTTTTCGACTATACGGTGTGCTCACGGTGAGCTCCTTTCGTGATTTAATGGAAATATATTCACCATAGAGAATCATTCTGGAGATTGATTGCTTTAATGCGATTATTTTAGGATTGCGATAATTTGACGTTTTGAATTTGTAACTTTAACTTAATGAGTTTCCGATGCAGGACTAATAGCGTTCGATAAATAATTTCTTATACATTAATAGGTAAATGAGTTAATTTAAATTAAACACTTGATTGTACGGGAACAATAGTAAACTTAAGAAATTTTCGTTGGGAATTCCCTTTTTTTGGGTATCATCTTTTACAATGGTTCAGTAATAATAATAATTTTGGCGCGAAAAACCGATGAGGTCCAAGGCCTAGCTTCTCGCGATCGTTCGTGTTGTGCGTGTTATATTTTCGCACACAAATGGAATGGACCTACAATTTAATGCCGTATCCGAGAGGCGAATTGGGAAGCTTTCCGCGACAATTATAAAGCTCGGATGCTTGTCCGACATTTGCAAGAAATCGGACCGTGAAAAATATTTTTAATTTTTCTAAGATTCGAACCTCACACCTACTGCTAAGAAGTCCAATGCACTAACCGGCGCCAGAAAAAAATTATTAAGTATTGTTTGAAAATCGAATCATTCGAATCGCTGCTATTTTTTGTAACCTCTAGGAGAGTAGATAAATTGATATTTAATAAAGTTTTGAGTCCAATATTAAATTCTGTTTCAAGTACATTTCAGGCTAGAACTGGAAAGCTTCTGCTGTTTATTGCTGGAGATCTTGGGAATGTGACTGCAGGAGAATGTTTTACATGGTAGTTTCCAAATTCACCAACCAACCCACGTCGCCTTTGTCCTCCACATAAATTGCCTTTAAATTTTTCACTTACTTGCTTTGATGCTCTCTTTTTCCTGTTTATAAGGAAAAAATTAAAATTACTAGTCAAGTATTACAAGGTGGATGTTGTTCTCTGGTCCTGAGCTTAATTCTCTTCGCGATATCGATATTCTTAAAATCAGTGGTCATTATAGAGATTTCGAAATCATCCGGAACTTCCTAACATACGGCGCCAACAGTTCTCCGTAAGACTTCGCTCTTAAACGCGGCTAAGAAGAGATTTTTGCTAGGCACTGTCAGATCCATATTTAAGTACTGGTATGAGCATTGTCTATATATCAGCAGCTTGGATGTTATTGTTCGATTCCTGTATTTGAAGACCATGACAGGCTTATGTCTTACCATCTGCATAGGCCGTTACATAAGAGTCTAGGATCACTTAATGCAACGCCAGTTTGAAGATGACGCAGGCTAGTACATTCGCTTATAGGAGCCCGTGATAGATTTGCAAATGGACTTGAAAGTGATCCGGAAATCTTTAGTTGGTTTATAACATTAGTCAACCTACGAAGTCCTTTTATTTATCTAAACAACGAATGGTGCAAATACAAGAAAATATAAGGATTTTTTTCCGCTTTAAGCCTCAATCGACCGAATTGTTTTATTAATATTGCTATTACATTCCTTTATAAATTCATAAATGTAAAGTTTGTATTATATTTGTTTCTACCATATTGTGGTAGAATTTAAATATCTATCATTTGAAATGTTAAGACATAGTAAACAGATGTTCCAGTATATGACACATCTGTTACCTTATCACAGCTTCAAATCTTGACATTATGTTCGTACAAGAAATTCCCATAAAATAATGTCCAAACCAAAACCAAACAGATAAAATAAAAAAAACTGAACTCCACATTTGCCTATTTGTATAGAATTTGTTTTGAAACAAATTAATTTATTTTCTTGTAATCGTCTAATTTCTATGCCAACAGCATTATTGACGAAATCCGCCCAGCTAAACAACAAAAACAAAAAATACAAATTTCAAATTGGTCATTAACATCTCCATCTGAATTTGTATCCATCTTGGCCATGTCTGGATGTTTTGACTTGATTTTGAGAATCCGATGATCATCGCCACAGCGGATCACCTGCGTCCGCGCGTTCGCTCACTGTGAGAATTCATCAACTTAATAAATTATCTCAGTTTTATTGATGTCGACACGAGATAAAGCGCACGCTGACGCTACTCGTCAGGACGTATGGCAGAAAAATTCAAATTTCGTAAATTATCAGATAAACGCAAACGCGATCCAGATAATGTCGTCTAAGCAGCAAACAGCAACCTAAAAGCGATCGTGCCTTTAACTAGATGCACGACTCAGGCGACGCCGACACCGACGCCCGCCCTAATGAGATTTGCTTGTTCGCATGGCCATTCCAAAGATGCCTATCAGTAGTTATAGGTCGTTTTAATTTCTGATTACTCATCAATCTAACAGACAAATCATTTCCTAAAAAAATTTGCCAACTCAAATGGTCGCGGATCGCGACACCGTGCAGTCAGAGTCACAACCAACTAGCTTGGTGCTACTGCGGTGATCAGATCAAATTCTTGTCTTTAGAAGCAGGGTGTTGAGCTCGTTATGCATATAAAAACAAAATATCAACCGAGTACCTAGCTAATTAGTTATAAATGAGTATTTTGTGTTATTCACAATATTAATACAATACCAGTCTACCTCGGTTAAAAAACGTCATCGTATAGCGTTGGTCAGAAGCTACACGATATAAGAGTAGCATTAGCATCCGGCGCTGGATCAGCTTGAGTTCTAAATGCCACACGATAACATGAGCCGGTGGATGAATTACTCTACTGGCTTTCGACTTATGACTTATGAATGACGCTCTTAAGCCTAGTCTAAAGAACAAACTGATTTTAGTGTCATAA
This sequence comes from Nephrocerus scutellatus, assembly GCA_947095585.1. Classification (NCBI taxonomy): domain Eukaryota; kingdom Metazoa; phylum Arthropoda; class Insecta; order Diptera; family Pipunculidae; genus Nephrocerus; species Nephrocerus scutellatus. The sequence goes on along the minus strand of OX352764.1, from coordinate 39,125,761 downwards.
AAACTAATTTGGTCGCAAAATACTAGCATTGGATATAATACATCTTTCAGCACCTTAATGTTATTATTTACTTTTTGTCAGATTGTGCTTCTTTGTATGTCACAAAGAATTCTTCATATGGACGCATTAAAAAGTTGGTAGTTTTCATATTTGGTTGTTAATTTAATAATAACCTTAGCAAATGCTTAAAAAGATATTCAACTTCTTTATATATTTATTCCATATGCTTAAAATATTTCCAATTATTTATAACTCTGGTAATACTCCAACCTTTACCTTCCCGGGTTCGGAGAGATTCAATGGTTGGGAAGAGGTAATAGATATTACCTTGGTTTCTAATAATAAGGTATTTAGGGTTGATAACTGGACAGTGTCCGATGTCAACTCCTACTGATCATCTGACCATAAGTATATAAGGTTTGATCTGAACCTCCTGACAGAGTCGATCAAAACTTATCAAAACATAAAAAGAACTCACTGGGTGAAATTCGGCAATATTATCCAGTCAAAATTAGGCAAATTACCCAATATTGAAGTTAATTCGACTCATGAATTGGACAACAAAATTGATACGTTCGAGAAATCAATGAACGCGGCTCTAAATGCGTCTTGCCCAATCATTCGGAGTAAAAAAGTTCACCCTCCCTGGTGGAGCAAAGACCTTATTAAACTTAGGAGTATGACTACGCCTATCTTTAATATCTGCTATACAAACAAATACTGGCAGCCTTATAAAGACTGCCTAAGAAGGTACAAGAAGGCCATCAAAGAAACCAAGCGACATTTTTGGATGGAACTTCTAGAATTTGCAAGATTCTGGCGATAGAGAGTACCTGTCCGACGTTCATCAATATAGACGATGGTGGCTGGACGGCATCAGCGGCAGAATCCCTGGATCTTCTCATAAATACACATTTTCCCACCAGCTGCTATCAATGCGCAGATAACTTGGAAAGATTGCATGCTGAGCGTCCGGTCTCTCGTGATGTAGTGGATAACATCATTACCTTGGAAAAGGTTTCCTGGGCTTTAAGAAGTTTTTCGGCCTATAAGTCTCCTGGCCTGGATGGTATACAGCCGATTATGCTACATATGTTGCTGAAGCTGTCAACTATCTGGCTAATGAAGATTTTTAGAAGCTGTCTCCTACTCAGATATGTCCCCCGGAGCTGTAGAGGAGTTTGGGTGGTTTCCATACCCAAAGTAGGGAGAAGAGGCCATGAATCAGCAAAGGATTTCAGGCCTCTAAGTCTCTAGAGTGAATTCTAGATAATCATATCAGGCAACAATTTGAAGTCATACAAGCATCAAGATTTCAACACGCATATCTTAACGCTCGGAGACTGCTCTCCATTAGGTAGTTCGAACGATTGAGCACACGATCAATTACTAGCAGTTTACATTAGCCACCTTTTTAGATATAGAAGGGGCTTTCAACAATGTTCCCATTGAGGCCATCAAGGAAGCTCTGACCCAGTCAGGAGTTGAATCCTTCATTACGCAATGGATGATATCCATGCTCGGCAGCAGGATTATACATGCCAATCTTGGCAGTTGTAACATTACCAAAGGAGTCGACAGAGGCACCCCCAAGTAGGGGTCATCTATCCCTTACTGTGGCTGATGGTAATTAATGAAATGCTACTAAAACTTGAAGAGGATATGACGAATGTAGTTGCCTATGCAGATGACGTGGTGATATTCGTATCAGGCCAGTACCTTTCCGTGATCAGTGAAGTCATGGAAAGTGCCCTGGGTAGAGTCAGCTCCTGGGCAACAAGCTGCGGCCTTGGAGTTAGTCCTGGGAAGACCGAAATGGTTTTGATCACCGCTAAAATCCAAGATACCGGCCTTTATCCTTCCAAAACTCAATGAAAAAAGTCTCAGCCTTACCCCCAGCGCCAAATATCTCGAAGTGATCTTATAAAAGAAGCTTAGCTGGAAGGCTAACATAGAGAACAGGGCTAAGAAAGCATGCGTGGCCCTCTATACCAGCAGCAAAACCATCGGAAGGAAATGGGGTCTTGAACTAAAGATGGCTCTTTGGCTGTACACAGCTGTTGTATGGCCAATTCTCACCTATGGATCGCTGGTTTGGTGGCCAGCGATGAAGAAGAAGTACGCCACCAAACTTAGCAGATTACAGCGATCAGCAGTACTACGGTCATCTTGCTCGACCGAGGCCCTTAACACCATCTTGCTCCTATTACCTCCTGACATATTTATCAAGTATGTTGCATCGTGCAGTGCAGTACGACTCAGAGAGTCTGGGTGGTTTGCTAGTAGACCATACGGACACTGCAATATACTGCAGACAGTAACTGAAGGCATGATACCATCATCCCTAAATTTAGCTTCAACTCCTCGTTCAGCGTTGATTTTCCTACCACGGGAAACTGGAAGAATGGAGCAGTAGCAAGGCAATATGACGTAACAATATTCACTGACGGATCCAAGATGAAGGACGGATTCGGTGCAGCTATCTTCTCGGATGATCTAAATCTGTCACGGTCATTCAAGCTACCCGATTCAGCTAGCATCTTTCAGGCAGAGATTCTAGCAATTAGGGAGGCCTGTAGACCATTAAGGCGCATAAACGCACAAATCGGAAGGGTTGGTATTTGTGTTGATAGCCCATCTGCCATAAAGGCGATTTATGCGACTACAATAAACTCGAAACTAGTTCAACAGTGCTAAGAAGAGTTGGCCTCAATCATTCAACGGCTGGACATCACCATAGTATGGGTGCCGGGGCACAGTAATTTAGAGGGTAATAAGAGGGCGGACGAATTGGCTAAGATGGGCATCGCTATGGACACTGGCTCTATTGACAAGGTTAGTTGTCTAATGAGCTCAGTCAAGGAACAAATTCTCTCCTTTTTTAATACTAAGTCACAGCTCAGGTGAATCAGTCTGTCGAACAGCAAAAAGAAAACCACTGAGTTGTTATCCAGAACCTGGAAGGATATTGCCAGAGATTCAGCACTGGCCACTGTGGATAGTCATGCTGTTAAGTTTCAAAGTATGATTTAATTTCCAAACGCCCAGGCTGTGCTAAGCTAAGGGTATCTTCTGATGGAGACAATTGCCGCACAACAATTATGTGGAATGCCCGACTCTGTTTTTCCGCATTCGTATGATCTGCAGTCATTCAAGGCACATGTTCATGCACATGTGCATAGACATAGAAGACGGTACGACCGTACAGAGGGGACAATTTCAAACGCACCACTATCTTGTCGGCTAACTGAAAAATTTGAGGCGCAACCAATAACCGACTACACCACTGTCCTGTTTAAAAATTATAAGTACTGTAAATTAGATGGCATATCCCATTGCAGCTGACTAAATCTGGAGGGTTCACATTACATCAATTCATGAAATAATAGTACAAGTCTGTAAGAAGAAACGATGACATAGGACTGAAGAAGAGGTATTTTATGCTCCATGAATAAGAAAAAAGAAAAAAGGTATAATAACGTACAGTTATGATAATTAGTACAGTGCAGATAAATTTCTTGGTATAAGGTTGTTGAGTCATCATCTATTTATAGACTTTAAGGCAGTCTGTTATATGAGCCCGAATAAAGCCATTATAGAATTCGGCATGCCAAATACTAAAGGGTTTTCCAATAAGAGGTTTCATTTTAATAATAAAAAAACGAGTTTTAAGAGAAATCGGCTGTATGTCCTCGATAACTTCACGAATTGCATCTTTAAGGTCTTTAATCGATTAGGGAGCATTGGCATAGAACTTCTCTTTCACGTAGCCTCAAAGAAAAAAGCGTAAAGGTGTTAAATCATAAGATCTCGGTGGCGAATTGTGTTCACCTCTTCGAGAAATAAAACGGTCAGGAAACTTTTCTTTCAAAATTTCGATTGTTTCGTTGCTTGTGTGGCACGAGTAGCGCCGTCTTGCTGAAAATAAACGTCGTCCACAAAAATATCTTCAAATCATTAATCATAGCTCGGTAGCACAATCCATTCACCGTAACAGTTGCACTAGACTCATTTTCGAAAAAGTAAGGTGCAATCACACCGCCAGCACAAAAACCGCACCAAACAGTGACACGTTGAGGATGGAGAGACTTTTCAACAATCATTCTTGGATTTTCTGAGCCCCAAATGCGACAATTCTGCTTATTAACGTAGCCTCCGAGGTGAAAATGGGCCTCATCACTGAAGATGATTTTTCGATGAAAATCCGGATCATTTTGATGCATTTGAAGGACCCAATCAGCGAAGATACGACATTTATGGTGATTGACCGGCTTGTTTTTCTCTTAACTGAACTTAAGACCTAAGTCTTTATGCAAAATACGGTGTAATGTCGTTTGTGGAATGTCTAATTCCAAAGATCGAAGAGGAATCGACAAACCTCAGTTGTTTTTGAGCGACGAACACGGTTTCATATTTTTTCATCACTAACTTGTCCCAACAGATCAAATTTTCCACCAGTTTCACTGTTGCCGGCCGAGAAGGTGCTTCACGACGACCAAAAAGTGCTTTAGTTTTGCGAACTGTGACGGCAAAATTTTTCACCATTTTTGTAGTGAATTTTAACAATTTTAATGCATTGTTGAAACATAAATCGTACCATTTTTAGTAATGGCGTAGTTTTTACTTGTCAAATGTCAAAAGATAATGGCTTCAAAATTGATAGCTGCCAAAATAGCAGGCTATTCAAAATGAAACCTCTTATTGAAAAATTCTATACAATACGTCACTTTGCGTTGTGGATATGATTGTGTGATTTTCTAAAGGAACCGATAGAAATACAGAAGAGGCAGAATACATACTCTAAATTGATAACAAAAAAAGACCTTTATTAATTGGTATAACAATCCAAGAAATTAAATTCAAAATTAATAAAATACCTTTAAATAGAACTTTGAACGAATTGATAAAATTCACATAGAAGAATTGCTAACTTCACGTTAACCATGAACTGACTAACATGGCCGCTAGAAATAGGTACATAAAGAAAGAAAATTTTCATCAACAATTGTTTCCGTTAATCTGAGTCCACGAATATCTGGTTGACGTAGTAGCTAGTGCTCGCGACACTTTAAAACTTCTTTCTCCGTCAGAATCCGTCAGAAAATATCGATAACTTTATTAATTAAACTCACGGCTTTGGAAAGTTGTGTAGATGTTAGATTTCTTTCTTCATGTATTTCTAGCGGGCTGTCTTCCTCGTTAGCAAATACGTGAGTTAGTTAATGATTCTGTGGAGTTAGCAATTCTTCAAGTTCCAACTCACCTATGTCTTCAAAATTATAATTTATAGCTAAGCTTGAGCTTGAACAACATATGGTACATCATAAACTTGTAATTATACGCCTCTAAGAACATATTGTGCCCATATTTTTCCCCGTTCCCAGTTCATTCAAGATAGTTTATCTCTTTCCTCGAATCGGAAATAATTTCTATAGCTTTCACAATGTTAAATTTTTTCCAAATCTCATGGTAGGTTTGTCTTGTTTCACTTAGAAGCAGCTTAAACGTTCACCGTAGGTAATAACTTTTTTGTGGACATTACTCTCTTATCCATTGGCTGTATTACAGACATGGTGTTTGGTGGCAAAAATACAAATTTGACAATTTCGAATAATTCATCAACAAAGTATACTCTAATTTTAGGAATAGCTCATGTAGAAATCCAGTTTTAAATAACAATGCTGCCGGCTTTCTTATTTCTAGCATTAGCACTACTGGTTGCAGTTTCGTTAAACGATGATTTACTTTTTACATTTTGTCAAGTAAACTTTTCGCTTTTGATTGAATTACCATTTTGCTTATATGCATTATCAATGCAACCTGATTTGGAAACATTTAAACTGACATGAATATTTGCTGGGTTCCTAAAGCTTGGCAAGCTAAAATAATTTGGCTAAACGCGACTTCTCTTGCTCCAGTTTAGATGTACGTTATCGTAATGCTTAGCGATTTAAGCACAAAGGGTCGAGTACCGATCTGTTAAGTTGCTAAGTTAAGCGATTCTGGTTTTGCGATAATATAAAAAGAAATGACAAAATTTTTTCATGTGATAGTTTTTCATAATGAGCCAATCATTGAAGCGCTATTGACTTAATTACAGCAGTTAACATTTCAGTACTTTTTAGAGCATGTTTCTTAAGCGAATTATCATAATGAGATCGGACAAATGGTTCGTTCGTTAAGTGATAAGTGCAGTGAAAATTGAAAGGATATTTTATTTATCACTTTATACTTTACGGGAATGGAATCGTAATTAATAAAAACTAAAATTTCTCATTTTTTATTGCGACGTTAATTTCAAGTTTGTTGGTTAAAACATTTGACATGCATCGATTCAACAAGAACCTTCTGATTCAAAGATGTCTCACTACATGAAGTCGTGGTTGGAGTTGGGGATTGAGCCCCGGGCTTACCTGGCTTTCGCCTTTAAGCTACTCCTTATATTTTGCTACTTAGCGGTCCTCCCTTTGAAGTAAACCGTTTCTTATTCTACCGTTTTAAGTCCTGCAACATAACTGATAGTTATTATGCTGCAGTCGGACCCCACGGCCCAATGTCTCACTACAGAAGGACGACAACCTTTTCCCTGAATACCTTTTTGTTTGCGAAAAATACTTTGTACTTTGAGTTGTGCCCTCTAGGTCAGGGGTGGCCAACCCAAATGATCTTGCGGGCTACTTTGGAAATGCATCATAATGCGGGCATATAGAATTCTTTTTAGTGAAAAATTGAAACATAATGAGTTTTTGTGTTTACTATTATCCTTACATGTAAACATAGATAATATAATAATAATAATACTAATACGCACATTGTAAAGAAATATATAACACAAAAAATTAAATATAAAAAATTAAATCACTAAAAAATATTTATTTTACTAATGCGATATTTATTTCACCAATCTTTCACTTAGCTTTTGTAAATCAATCGATCTCTTTTTGTGTTTGGGAAATTTTCGGAAAAAACGATTTGCTGGTGTAAGTAGTTAAACCAAAAGCGCTAACAACTTTTGTTGCCAGATTTTTCAAATTCGAAAATTTCCCTTTTGTGAAGCACCTAAGCGTTATTAAAATCTATTTTTGATTCTGATGTTTCAAAAATGTGTTTTAATTCAATATTGCATTGTAAGTCAACCAGTTCTATTTTGGAGATATTCTGGGGCAGATTAGATTTCAACATGAAAGGGAATTTCAAAAATTTTGTAGTAAGTAGTAAGTTTTCTTATTTATTTTGCATATTTGATGTAATATGTAATGATATGATTTAATAATTGTTACATTTTGATTTCTAAAAGTCTTTCATCAATGGAAAGTGGTGAGCGTTATAACTTTTCATTTGCGATTCAATTGATGTGATTAGATGTATCGATTATAAGGTAATCTTTTTCTTGCAATGATACATTTAATTGATTGAGTTTTTCGACAATATCCACTAAAAAGCATAAATCCAATAACCACTCATAATTTCTTAATTATGATAAGAGCGTTTCCTTGTCATTCATAAACAAGTCAATTTCTTCTTGTAACTCATAAAACCGCTGTAACTTCTTCCACAACTTAACCATCCGACTCGACTGAAGTATATAACGTCACCATATTCAGAATATAATTATTTCCGGAAGTACATGTGATCGTATATAATTATAACTACTTTCATAACATGATCCATCAATAATACGTGGGCTCATAAATTTTGTTGATGAATCAAACAGTGGATTATAATTACAACCTCTCTTTTGTAGCGGTTACTAGTTTCGATATTGGATTCTATTTTATCGACGAGTAATTTTATAGCTCCCTTTTCTTTACATGTCATAGCAGGTGCTCCATCAGTTGATATTCCAGAAAGTATTTCCAAATTTAAAGGGCCAACTATAATAGACTTGAGTGAGATTAATTTAGCTGATGTGAACGACTCATTACATGCAATTGGTATGCTGTGACCATAATGTGATTTTGGCTGGTTCCGTCAATTGTTCGTTAATTTACGTGGGATTAAGCAAGTTTCCAGTGAAGTGAGACATTCGGTGCGGAAATTTGACAACTGAAAGAAATTGTGTGAAATGCAAGTAGTTGCTAAAGTTCATTATGGGTAAATTAAAGAATGAGAGAAATTAGCTAATCTTTTCGTTCGGTTTTGTCATGAGAATAAGTCCACTGCAGCCCATTATAATTGGCCCTTAAGTTGTTTTTGTATAAACCGTTTTCAACAGTATGGAAAATATCTTCTCCTGTTGTTGTACCATTTAAACTTATAAAATTTAACATTTCTTCAGTTACTTGAAATGATTCATTTACTCCACCAAGAAACACTACAAGCTGAGCTGAGTCTGAAATGTCTGTGCTTTCAAATTCCAAGGAAAAATAATTAAAATATCGCATTCTGTCGCGCAGTTTTAAGAGAATTCCATTTGAAATGTCATTAATTCTACGACACATTGTTTGCAGAGGACGGCTTAGGTTCGAAAACAGATTACTTTTATCAGGCAAAATATCCTTCAAAAAAGCTTCCATACATTCCTTCACAAATACACCATCTGAAAATGTTTTCATTTTTTTTGAATCAAAAATATTGCTTTTCAATATTGGAAGGTTGCTGTAATGCTGCACCAAACATTTTTGGTTGAGTCCTTAATTGCAACTGAAACTCTATAAGCCTCGATTGTTTCGCTTCTGTATCGAACTTAAAAAAATCCAAATGTTTTGTTTCGTAAGCAACGACCTCTCGACAAATTAAACATAATAATTTTGTATTTTGAACTATGAAGAAATATTTTTCTTCCAATTCTTAGCTATACTTTCTATATACGTTTACTATCGTTCTTTTCTTTGAAGTCATACTGAAAATAAGAGAGATATAAATACATATATCTATTTTGAATTATTAAAAGTCAATTTTAATATAATAGGAGTTATTACCTGGCTGTTGTTGTGGTTGAAGTACACATATATTAAAATAATTATCCGGCAGTCACACCACACAAAACGAAACCAAAAATTTTCACTTGAAACTGAGAGTTTGCTTTGCTCTACTACGAGTGTCAACAATCAGCCTTGCGTATCTAGGGATCGTCACTGCGTCTTAAGTGAGCAAAACCAAGAACGCAGTTCACTAGGCAAGAGCATTTTTAGATTTGTCTTTCTCTGCTGGCTGTGTCTTAATTAAAGAATTTACATGAAAATTTTGAATTTTTGTGGGTTTTTTTTTAATACATTGGTTTTCACTATTTTGGCCATTATAAAATAAATATTTTTTTGTAAAAGTGTGATAACACTCGCGGGCCGGTAAAATCTTCAAGGCCCGCAGCCAGCGTGCCTCGGGTTGGCCACCCACGCTCTAGGACATAAAAGCAATTGACTTGCAAAACTAACAAGCAATGAAGTTCTTTTGCCCATCTTATTTGTATGATACATATATATTTTTTTATAAATTTAAACATATTGCCAAGGCAGAACTCCCTGAATAACTTGCGCCATGGCAATAAGGTGGGCTAAGCCCTTAAATAAATTTAAAATCGAAGGAATTTACACTGTATTTTAATTTATTTAAATTTGTAGGCGGTTTCAATTTTATTTCTCAGAATTCTCCCTGAAGCATTGAAAAAGCATTAGGGAAAACGAACGAAAACGAAATGGATCAATGGATCGTGGTTAGGAAAAACTACAAAAAACCTTGACCATGAAATATTACAAATAATGACGTAAGTGAACATTAAAAATTCTCGGAAACTTTATTGAATAATTCGGTCCTTCAGGAACTAATTGACGTCTTTCTTGAAGGCCAACAATTTGACAGCGAACCGTACCCGATTCGTTGTAGTGCCAGGCCCAACAAATGAAAAAGGCACGCACAGCTATTGAGACAAAGTGCTTATCAAAATTCAGTTTTCAAAAACTAAAAGAGCTGAAAAATGTTGCTAATTCCACAAATTCAATGTGCCTGCTGTCGCTAAACACTGCAACAAAGATGAGCGGAAGATTCGGTTTCAAATGAAATTGGCCAGAAAAATTTGCTTTTAAATAGATTCCTTGACGACGCCGTTTGGTTTTTCGTAGTTTGGCGAAGTCCTCTGGAGATACTACAAATTCAGGCGTTTGATAAAGGAAGGAGTTAGGGCGCCGTGGCTCAGTGGAAAAGCGCATGGCTACTAAGCAGGGGTTCGTGGTTCGAATCCCAGTAACACCAAAAGTATTTTTCACGGTGTCGCACCTCTCGCGAATGGGTGACAAACGTTCAGAGAGTAGTAACTTGTGACGGATAGCTTCCCAATTCGCCGTTCGGATCCGGCCTTAAATTGAATCTCCCTTCCATTTGTGTGCAAAAATATACATGCACAACACAAATGGTCGCGAGAAGCTAGGCCTTGGACTGCAAAGGTCTGTCGCGCCAAATATTGTATTATAGGAGTTAATGTTACAAAAGTCAATTTCCTGAATGTCATTTTGCAAAATTTAAAACATTAAAACTTAGGTAATGAACATATATACCATTAACGCTCCAAGTTAGCACAATTAAAACTAAAAAAATCGGGGCAGATATTTTAGCAAATAAGTTAAGTAGTTATTTATCCTTCAAACAGAGAATACGAGTATGAAGTCTCATAATGAAACCACGGAATTGTTATTTCACTGTGATACATATATACACTGCATATGAGTAAAAATTGTTAAGTGCGTCGAATTGGTAAAATAAAATTTGTTAAACCCAAAAAGCCTATGCGCCGTTTACCACAGATTTTTAAATTATCTTAATAGTCACTCTTGACATGTTAATCCTTCTTTGAGTTTATAATATTTAAAAAAAACTGTGGTATGAAGATAATACATTCCTGCGGTTTTCCGCGAGTGCAAGGTGTTAAACATTCATGCGGTCAACTGACCCTGGACAACCGAGAGTATCCATGCACCGAATAAAGAATACATTTATCTTTTGAATGTCTTATGGTAAATGTAATTAGCACTCGGTTGTATTATGTAGAAAACTGTGTCTCCTATATATTTAACCGTGATCAGCAAATACTTAAAACTGTTAACTTTCTATATAACAGCAGCCAGACAAAGCATTGAACGGACATTTTTAGTTATCTGATGTTCTGCTTAACGCAGTGGGTAAACGTCGGAAACGGGTAATAAGGATTTATTTCCATTCGAATACCTTTCACTCCTCTCTCGAAAATTATCCGAAAATCAGAAGCTGTCTTACATTTATTTGAAGATATTAATGAAAAGATCCAAAATTTCCAAATATTTCTTCCAACAATTTTGATCCATGTATAATTATTACCTTACTATAGAGAAACATAAAGGCGAATATTTTGAAAAGCAATAAAGTATTTTTTGATGAAAATTTTAATTTTTTATTACTTTTTCTATAAATTTTTACGGCACCCTATATATTTCGTTTAAATTGTCATCGTTAAACAAACTTGCGATCCCTGACATATTCTTAAAATATTGTCTTGTCTTGCAAGAAAGCCATTTATTTAGGAGAATGAAATTCACTTCTAAAAATCTTTTTTATATAAATATAAATTTGACTGAAATGACATTACAGTTATTAAACGGTATTAATAGTTCGAAGTGTAGTTCCGAGGTAAGATTTTCTATTCGAAATTGTTTGGTTGAGCATACCCCTTTTTAAGCAGTCAGCCATCAACAGAGTAGGTCGAACAACACAGAATGATTCAGAAATGCATGTGGCCGCAACTACCTCTGACTGGTGGAAGTGCGATCAAACCTCCAAGTGGTGGCCGCTGGTAATTTTCCTCCAGTACAGGAACATCGAAATGATCGGGCTAGTCTCTTCGAAATAAGGTTGGCGCGAGGCCAATAACCTCGCCCGTAAAAAACCATATTACGGAACCCCAAATTAGCCTCGGATACACTGATGAACGACGACGACCACGGTAACGAAAACGGCTAAACGATTGAGAATATTCTCATGGAACGTACGCTCACTCTACATAGCTCAAGCTGCACAGCAATTAGCCGATACCCTGTCCAAATATAGTGCTGACATAACAATTCAGGAGATGCGGTGGTCGGGGAATGGTGTCCCTATGTATGTATGTACTTTATTGAGATTTTGTTTTTTATAAATTTTTTTAAATTCTATGTTTACATAGTCACTTAGGATTACTTATGAATATTTTGCCGACTTAGAATTGGTCAGGCTACACAACTTATATTAATTTAGTTTTATTTTAGAGTACATTGATGTTTTTAAGACTGAGTCTTTTCGTTTTATTTAAATTACGTCCACTCAAAAAGACGATGTCTAATATATAACTTAACCTAGAAATAATAAAATAAATAATAAATAGAAATAAATAATAAAGATGGTGAAAAAATTAAAACAACAGATAGGAACACCTATAGGTGTCTCTATCCAAATTACTGATGCCAGTAAACGATTATGATGGTTGAGAACCCAAATGAACTATAGCACTATATTCAATTTATATACATTGGTTTTTTGTTAAAAATCATCACATTACAAGGTTCTGTGTGAATTTTTACATAAGACTATTTAGTAAAGGAACTTATATTGATAATTTATTAATATTTAGGAACAAGGTTACTTGTACTTGTATGCAATAACATTTCTTTAAAATTTTTATTTGTACATTTGTACATATGTTATTTTGTCAGTCTCAATTTGTTTTTGTATATTTTTTATTATTTAGAAAATGAATTGCTTAGCCTCTGTAGGTGTTAGGTAGTTGTTTTTTGTAAAAAGGGGAAGTAAACAAGCGGTCACTATCGGGGTTTTGAAAAAAGACATTGGAGCCTACATTGGAGATACTGATTGGCGACATGTAGTACCTATCATTAATGGACCAGTTAATATTATTAGTATATATGTTACGGAGGATAGGGTTGTCATGATCTTGTAGTGCAGATATTCTTCTGTTGGCAAGGAAAATCAGATAGTCAAACAAAGGGGATATACCAGAGTCTTCATAGATTAACTTATTGCTGTACCATTTTCCAGATGCCCTACGTCTTTTATTTATGCACTTCCTAATAATATACCGTTCAAATCTAAGAAGTTCAAGTGCGACATTAGGAGTGATTTGGAACCAGATAAGGAAACCATAGGCCATAAGGGGCCGGATTAGCGTTTTATACATAAGGAGCTTAGTTCTACTTTCAACATGTTTCGAATTAAGTAAAATTTTAAGCTTCGCAGCAGCGGCTCTGCTGTTGTTCAAGGCTTTCCTTGTATGCGGATTCATTTTGAGTCTTTCATGTAAATTGATACCTAGATATTTAATTGATTTTTTTAAAGGGATTTGGTTGCCCAAGATGGAAAGATTCAGAGAACGACTCTCTCGTACTGCAAGGTGATGACCTCTGCCAGAGGCATTGCGGAAGCAGATTAACTCGCATTTATTTAAATTCAAGGAAATTCCCCATTTTTCATAATAAGGAATTACAACGTTTAGATGCGATATTATTGAATTTAGGGCTTCATGCGGTCTCTCATTGGGACTTAAAAGAATGGTGTCATCAGCATATAAAGGGTGTTTTTTTAGGAGGTTTGTTTTTCCGATAGATGTCGTTTTATTTTATGACAGTTGTTTTGACAGCTCAAAGTGGCATTTCTACTCAGTATTGTTTGGCAAATCATTATGAATAGGTTAACTCCAGAACAACGTTTTCAAATCGTGGAAATTTATTTTCAAAATCAGTGTTCAATTAAAAATGTTTATAGAGCACTTCGTGAATTTTATGGTGCACATAATCGTCCGTCAGAGACCACCATAAAGAACGTAATTACCAAATTTCGGTCTACATTCACTCTTTTGGATGCCAAGCCACCGACAAGAATGAGAAGAGTTCGTACAGAAGAAAATATTGCTGTCGTTGAGGCCAGTGTCGAAGAAAACGACAATTTATCGATTCGTCGTCGTGCTCAGCAAATTGGACTTTGTCCATCGACTTTATGGAAAATTTTACGTAAAGATTTGGGTTTGGTGCCATACAAAATTCAATTGGTGCAAGAATTAAAGCCACACGACCATCGTTTGCGCCGTGAATTCAGTGATTGGTCGTTAAATCAATTGAACGAAGATCCATTTTTTTACCGTAAAATTCTCTTCAGTGATGAGGCGCATTTTTTGTTAAATGGATACGTCAACAAACAAAATTGTCGCATTTGGAGCAAAGATAATCCACACGCCGTTCAAGAATTACCAATGCATCCTGATAAATGTACTGTTTGGTGCGGTCTATGGGCTGGTGGGATCATCGGTCCATATTTCTTTAAAAATGAGGAAGGACGACGCGTTACCGTGAATGGAAATCGATACAGAACCATGTTAAATGAGTTTTTGTTGTCAAATCTTGAAGATATGGATATGGATGAAATGTGGTTTCAACAAGATGGTGCCACTTGCCATACAGCACGTGAAACAATCGACTTATTGAAAGAAACTTTCAACGACAACATTATTTCGAGAAATGGTCCGGTGAATTGGCCTCCGCGTTCGTGCGATTTGACGCCACTCGATTACTTTTTGTGGGGATACGTGAAGTCATTGGTTTATGTGGATAAACCTCAATCGATTGACGCTTTGGAAACCAATATTCAACGTGTCATTGCTGACATACGCCCTCAAATGCTTGAAAAAGTGCTGGAAAATTGGACCTCCAGAATGACATTTGTGAAAAATAGTCGTGGTAGCCATATGCCAGAAATTGTGTTTAAATGTTAAATGCCAAAAAATTATCTACCAAATAAAAAAAAATTTTGGTCATTTCATAATTTTATATGTGTTTTATTCAAAAAAAAAATCGGCAACCTCTTAAAAAAACACCCGTTAGTATGGCTTCAGAACTAAGATGGTGAATTGGGAAGTCATACAGATAGAGGTTAAAGAGGAGGGGGCCAAGGATTGAGCCTTGGGGGACGCCTGCATTAATAGTGATGGGGGAGGAAGTTTCGTTTTCAAAGAGAACTGAAAGACTGCGGTTAGAGAGGAAGTTTTGAATTAATTTAATAAGGAATGACGGTAGATTTAGCTCGTTAAGTTTAAAGATTAGGCCCATATGCCAGACCGAATCAAATGCTTTGGTTAAATCCAAGGCACAAGCAACAGTACAATTTTTATTTCTTAGGTTGTTTAAAATTTTATCCTGAAAGTAAAGAAGAGCATGCTCTGTAGAGTGGCCACGTTTGAAACCGAATTGTTGATCTTGTATAGGGTTAGTTTGTTCAAAAAAATTAAGCAATTTGGAAAGAATTATTTTTTCAAGAATTTTACCTAAGTTGGATAGAAGAGAGATAGGTCGAAAATTGTCTATTGTGTTTAGGGTGTTGTTTTTTTTAATTGGTATAAGTTTAGCTTTTTTCCATTTTACAGGGAAGTAGCAATTATTAAGGCAATTATTGAGTATTGGAGTTAGAAATTTGGCTATTACAACTTTTGCTTTGCGCAAGATGAAGTTAGGGATTTTGTCTGGACCAGCAGATTTTTTATTGTTAAGTGAGGATATAATTGACTCTACACTATTGGAGGAGGTAAAACTTTCATCATTAGTGTCATCAGATCTATTCGAGGATGAGAAATTAGAGATTTGAAGATTTTCATTCCATACAGAGAAAGAGCTATAAAAAGTTGTAACTTCTAGAGAGGATTCGGGATAGGTGAGTGGAATTTTTAGAGAGTACAAATCAGAGTAAAAGGATCCAAACGCTTCAGCTTTTTCAGAAGAGGAGATGAAGTTTCTGTCACCATATGATAAGACCTCATTTATTGAGTTCGAGTTCCTTTTTCGTCCCGTGATTTGATCGATCACTTTGAAGACATTTGAGGAAGGTTTTAGGCTGCTTAATTTCTTTCTGAATTCTTCGTTTAGTTCTAACCGGATCTTATCTTTAATGATTTTACTAAGGCAGTTAATGTGAGCGGATAACTCAGTATAAGGCTGGTTAATGCGATCCCCAAAGAAGTGGAAAATTCTTTTTAGTTTTCGTCTCCATATTTTTCGAGTTTTTAATAAATTTAAAGTTGTTTCTGTTATGTTAAACCAGTTTTTCCGCAAGGAAGATTTTTTGCTGTGAATATCCATACAAGTGGATATTGCTACAGTAATTGCTTCGATAAAGCTATCTATTTCTGAGTTTGACAAATTTCTGGTCGTAGGAATTTCTATGTTTGAAAGATTATTGCAAAGTGAACGATTGAAAGCAGACCAATTGGTGTTTTTAAAGTAAGCAGAAAACTGAGGAAAGACTGGAAGTGTAAAATTTTGTGTTAATTGGATATTCATGAAGACAGAAAAGTGATCCGAAATTAAATCTAAAGTTAAACATGCAATGTTGTTGTCGCATCTGAGGTTAGAGGAAATAATAAAAAAATCGATATGAGAGCCTGAGCTAGGGCGAGTTGGGCCTTGAGCCGCTACAATATCCAGGTCAAGAAAATGATTGTCTTGGAACCAAGAGGTTAATATAGAGCCATTTTGATTTGTAACTGAGTCACCCCAAAGGGGATGTCTAGAGTTAAAATCTCCACCAATTATGATGTAGTCAAAAGACTGTAAAGAAACAAGTAGGTTGTCAAGTGCAGAAGGCAACAAGAGACCAGCATTACAGGGAACGTAAATTGAGACGAGTGCTAACGAACTAGCAGTATGTTGTGAGTTTAATGGAATTGATGCTATAGTTGCTGATATTAGATTATTGGAAAAATGTTTTTGTTCAAACCGAACGGAATTCTGCAGGAGAATTCCTGTTCCTCGGCCCTCATTATTTCTAATAAAGTCATATTTGTTATTAAAACAGCATTTCCTAAGGTTTTTTGAAAGGCAAGTTTCTTGCAATAAGATTGCAGTTGGGGAAGTATCTTTTAATAAAAGGTCAATTTCTATTTGTTTTTCTTTGGAGAGCGAGTTAACGTTAGAGCTGATAACGTTGATATTCATGGTGAGGAGGGGGAAAGAGATGCAATAAAGCACAGGTATGCACCTGGTTTTTGAGATTCATCCATTTTTTTATAATTAGGCCAGAAGCCTCTGATTTTAGAAATTAGGCTGGTTATCGGCAAGCCAAATAGTCTATTAGATTCATTCATAAAATCTGACATATCATTTTTTGGGAGTTCAGGAGGGAAAGAGGAACTTTCTTGAATGTTAGGATTTTTTTTGTGGTCTCTCACTATGTCCGCAAAAGACATGACATTTTCTTGGTAACTGTTAGCCAAGTTTATAATTGGACCCTGGAGAATGGGTTTGTTATTTTTAGCTTACGCTAAAGCTTTTTTTTTTTTTTTGAGAAACGCAACTCTGTTTGGGCAGCCTCTGAAGCTCGCAGGGTGACCCTCCGATTGGCAATTGACACAAGATGCGACTGACGTTTCTGTTTTTTGGTTAATTTCACAAGCTCCAATGTCATGATCTTTAAGGCATTTTACACACCTTATAGCAAAACAACAATAGGAAGCCATGTGGCCAAATCTTTGGCATCGGTAGCACTGTTTAGTATCAGAGTTTTTAATGGAATCCCAAGTAATTCTATGTCTTAGAAGAGATTTAAATTGTTTAAGTTTCATGAAACTTTCCCTATCCTCCGTAGTACAAAGAAATAGGTCAAGTGGAATGTCATTTAATTTAGACCATTTGGTCTCAAAATTTTTAACAGTGACCTTTAACGAGGGGTCCAACTTTAAGATTTCATTTTGAATTTCAGCAGGCGAAAAATCGCTAGAAATACCCTTAAGAATAGTATTATATTTTTTTAATTGTTTAGGGGTGAAGGAGTAGGCAGCAATGCCAAGTTCCTTAAATTTTCTTACAAAGAGGCTGTGCAATTCAACTTCCTTTACAAATATTTTTAACTTCCCAAAGCCATTAGCAATAAATTTTACATTCTTTAAATTTTTGTTAGTCTTACTTAAAAAATCCATAATGGTTTTAGCAGAGACTCCTGTTGTAAAGATGGGAGGACACCAAGGCTCAGAATTGAAGGCTGGATTTTCGTTGTCATTAATGAGACTGCCGTTGTTGCTATTTCTTAAAATGTTGCGAGAGCTTCCAGGGTTGCCACTTGAATTGCGGTTAGAGTTTATACCACTTGAACTCGCTGGGGTGTTTCCCGACGAGATGATTTCATCATTAATCTCAGCCAAAGGATGAAAACGGGTTTGAGTGTTGACGCCTTCCCTTGCCACCCTTTTTGACACCACGATCGGTGCGTACTGACGTCTTTTTCGGGCCGTAACCGCCAAAAACTTGTTAGCGTCATTAGAGAGTTGGTTGTGAAGAACACCTTCAGTGCCAGGCTGGAAGTTAATTTGTCCAGCAACCTTTGAGTTATTATGGGCGTGCCCAATTATGACACAGTTACTAAGAGGCAGACTCTGACTGCATTTATTGATATTTGCTGCACTAACACCAGCGGAGGTGGTTATAGAATCAGTATCCATCACATTTTCCAAATATATATCATTATCGCTGCCGGGGTTAGACGGGTCAACGTCATCAAGATTCCAATCGATAGTGACTGCCTTAATTATTTTTCTTTTTTCTGCCTCACTCAATAAATGAGACGGAAGATTAATTTTTTCCAGAGAAGATTGCTTAACAGGGGGCACCTTTGGCACCAATAGAGGTGATCGACTGCCATCCGCCATTATCAATTGCACATTGAAAAACTTTTTCTAAAAAAAAGATAAAAATTTGCTGCAAACACAGCACAACTTCGAGCCACGACCACACCTAATCGCTCGCGGAATCCGAGTTTTCTGTTTTGCGTATTAATATTTTCTAATAACAAAAATCTTTATTATCACAATTTAAATAATAATTTTATGGTAAATATTAAACTTTTAATTATTGCGCGTGTGATTGTTTAAATAATTGCTTTTTCATCGACTCAAAAAAAAATTTTCCAATCGAAATTGTTGATTTTTTCTTGAAACAACCGTCACCTACGATTACTAAAAGCGAACTCCTCGGAATGGTGTCCCTCAAAAATCAGAATATGACATATATTACAGCTGTCATGCATGCAAGACATCATGTGCTCGGGGTGGGGTTTCTAGTCAGCAAAAGAATGAAACCAACCGTTATCGGCTTTAAACCAATAAATGAACGGCTATGCACACTTCGCGTGTGGGGCAGATTTAAAAACATAAGCCTCATAAACGTTCACGCACCTACTGAGAATTCCCCAGATGATGAAAAAGAAGAATTCTTTGAATCCGTCGAACGGGAACTCCATGCCTGTTCTCAGTATGACGTAAAAATCATCCTGGGGGATATGAATGCCAAAATAGGTAGGAAGCCAGTATTCGGGCAGTACATTGATTCGCAATGAAGAGATCCGAAACAACTATGGTCAAGCGATAGAACTCGACCTAAATGCAGTGAGAGTAAGTCCTCGGGCTGAGATGTCGAGGGTAGAAGAGAAATCGACACGCCTTAAGAACACTGTCATTAGTACTACTGACTCCATCTTAGGCAGTAGTCGTAGAGGTTGGAACGACTGGTTCGATGACGAATGTAAGCTAGCGACTGAACGTAAGAATGTTGCGTACCGAGCAATGCAACAATCTCATAGAACGCGGGAACGCGAAGATGAATATAAGGAGCTCAGAAGATATGAAAAAACAGTTCACCGGCGAAAGAAAGCAGCCTGGGAGAAGAATTTCGTCCGTGAACTAGTACAGGACCGCACCAGGTGCGGAAGTTCTACAAAAGAGTCCGCGGTATGACGCAATATACACCGCTTTGCACATACTGCAAGGACAAATAGGGTAATCTGATTGCCGATTTCAAAGGCATCTTAGATCGATGGGAAGAGCACTTTTATGAGTTGCTTAATGCCCAGCTAACTGAGCATGGTATCCCAGCGGAGCTGAACAAAACAGGAGGCCCCGCTATACACCAAAAAATTCATGAACTTATAGTGCAAGTGTGGGAGAAAGAAGCGATGCCAGAAGATTGGCGAAGAGGTATCCTCTGCCCCATACATAAGAAAGGAGATATCACAACCTGCAGCAATTATCGTGGTATAACGTTGTTGAGTTTCGCGTAAATGATTTTCTCTTCTATCCTTCAAGAAAGGATATCACCATACGCAAAAGTCATCACTGGTCGATACCAGGCTCCGACAAGGGGGTTGACTTTTCTTCCCGATGTCGACATCGCGTTAACGCTCGTAGATCTCATCATTATAGAATCTCCGGAATCGTCCTTCCTCACATACGGGGCCAAAAATTCTCATTAAGACTTTTCTCTCGAACGCGGCTAAGAGGTCAGAATGCTTTTTGTTAAGCACCCAAGTCTCGGATCCATATGTAAGTATTGTTATTACCATTGTCTTATATACCAGCAGCTTGGATGATATGGTTAAATTCCTAGATTGACAGACTATAGTAGGTTTTGTTAGCTTTAAGCAACCGTTTGCGTATTTCTGGTTCCATGCTGTTATCGGCTGCTACAGTTGAACCGAGATAGTTAAAGGATTGCACTACTTCAAATTCACGCTCCACTATTTGAATTGAGGGATCAATGTTGGATCTTATACTCACAGACTTGGCTACCATACAATTTGTTTTGCTCTCAATTATGTGCAGCCCCTGATTTCGTGCCGCCTGCTCGATCTGTATTAAAGCTTCCTCTGCAGCTCTTCGGTTTCTACCAACGATGTCAATATCATCTGCGTAAGCCAGTATCTGAATGGACTTATAGGGAATTGTTCCTCTCGCCGTTAAGTCAGAGTCTGGGATCACTTTCTCCAACGCCAGGTTGAAGAGGACGCAGGCCAGTCCATCCCCTTGTCGGAGCCCGTTTAATGGGCTTGATAGTGATCCGAATATTTTTACTTGGTTTATAACATTGGTCATGCTCAACCTACATAATCGTGTCAGTTTATTTGGCATGCCGAGTTCTCTCATGGCGTTATAAATTTCTACATTGGCTATATGCTATCATAAGCGGCTTTAAAGTCTATACAAAGATGGTGCAGTGAGTTTGATAACTCTAAAAAAGTGGTAACACAATATCATCCTAATTTTTAAATTTGAGGTAAATTTTCTCCAGAAAATGCGTAATAAACATACGCATTATCGACAACAAAAAACGACATCAATATAAATACAATTCAGTAAATAAGTAAGTAAGTTGAATTAAGCATAAAACATTTATGTCTCGTTTCACTTGCTGGGTTCATTTGTGCGTGAGCTAAGATTTCTCTCTCTCTCTCTCCACCACCAAAACCATGTCGACTGCGCAGCACACACCGCACACAGTCATTAACAAGAACGACGGTATCTGATGCTACTGTAAGAAATTAAAAAAATGTATAATCGGCCGAACCCGGGGCCCGATCACTACCAAATTTATTTATTGGGTATACACATGTGTGTAAAATTTGAAAAAAATCGGGTAATTTTTTTTTTTAAATTTGTATGGGAGCCCCACGAACCCGAGGCCCGATCACTTCCAAATTGTAAAAGAAAGTATTGTCACTGGAAATACACATGTGTACAAAATTTCAGGAAAATCGAGTTTTAGGAAGTGCGTTAAAAATTGATAATTAAAAAAAAATTAGTATGGGAGCCCCCCGACCCCGGGGCCCGATCGCTTCAAAAAATTTACAAAAGTTTTGTCCATCGGAGATACACATGCGTATAAAATGTGAAGAAAATCGGGAACTTTTTTAATAAAATTTGTATGGGTGCCCCCCCGACCCAGGGGCCCGATCTCTCCAAAAATTTTACAAAAAGTGTTTTCCAGCATTTGTATAAAATTTTAAAAAAATCGGGTAAATTTTTTAAAATATTTGTATGGGAGCCCTCCGACCCCAAGGTCCGAGGGGCCTCAAATTTTAATAGAAAGTATTGTCACCGGAAATATACATGTGTGAAAAATTTCAATAAAATCGGGCTATGGGAAGTGGGTTAAAAATTGATCAGAAAATCTGACCAGCCAGCCAGCCACGTGCAGGCGAAGTTAATATAGAGAATTTAAAAAGATTACCTTTTTGAGGAAATTTATTTAGCCTTTCCACCAAAATCCGTGTACAGTGTAAACACAGATTTTCATACATTTTATTAATTTTTAAATGTGCACTTTAGTAATGCATATATACATATATAACTTAAAATAAAATTTACACAATTTTGTTAATTACAATACATGGAAAGTTATTATGAGTCTAAGCCAAAGCTACAAAAACGTTGCTATAGTTTCATAAATAATCACATTTCAAATACAGTTGTTGTTATGGTAAGAATAATTTCATTTATATGTAACTGATGATTAGCTTTTCTTTACGCTATTATTCTAACTGTTATTTATTTTATAATATATATAATTTACAAAGGAAAGTTTAAATTAACAAAAACTACGGTAAAGATATCACCCAAGATTACACTGACACTCACAGATGTCCAACCAACTTATCTGCAAGTGTTGACGTCCCTATGCTCCACGCAAATACTGCACGTAACCTCACAGCACCACTTGAAGACGCATTTGCAGTTTACGTTCTCCCGAACTATCCGGTGGTCATAGCCTCGACTGCAGCACATCAAATCGCACCCATCCACACCTGGCGACGTCAAATTGCATTCACGGCCTTGGGTGCCCAACGATCCAGTCTTCACGTTTGGGATGCAAAAGTCCGGTGATTCATCCGTGTAGACGAGGTCATATCTGCTCGGCCGTTTAATGGTGCTGGGACCCTCTGGCATAAAGCTATTGCCATCATTGCGAGCGACAACCTTGTATGCCCCATCGAACTTTTCCCTCAATCGATTGGCAACCTCTCGGAATGGAGGCATTTTCAGCCAACACGTTTTCACTGTGCACGAACCAGAGAGACCATGACATTTGCACTCCAAGCGCATTGAGTCCCGTATTGCCTGGTATAAGGAAAATTGAAAACTCAAACATGAATAAGTTTTGATATAGATTTAAAATGATTTAGATGGTGATGATTCAACTCACCAATCGTCCGGCATTGTTGTTGTGCAGCTTTACTAGAGTCCTCAGATCGCTGCGTCTGCGATGCTTAGCATCGAGGAAATTTCTCGAATTGCGAAATCCAAAATTCACATTATCACCGCAGCCACCCCATTCCCACTCGCCGTCGGGAATGACAATGTTTTTGAGGAGACGGCGTTTTCGGCTACCGCCAACATTTGGATGATTTTCTTTGGTACGATTTGCATTGCGATTGTTTTTCCGCCTTTGACCGACGTCACTCAACTCGAATATTCGATCGGCCCTTTCCAGTGCAGCTGCTGCTGTTGCAGCGTTTACCACCTTCATGTGACCAGCATTCGCTCTTGGATGTCTTTTATCGCAGGAACATTCCACCAAATTGCCCATCGTGCAAGCCCTTGTCAGGGCATATGTGATTCCAGCTGAACTAATGGCATGCACGAAACTGGTTTCCCGCGTATCTGCGGACGAATAAAAACCAAATACAACAAAAATAGTACAGTTAATCAACAAAAGTTACGATGTGCTGTTGCATATTGAATATAGTCAAAGTCAAGTAAATTTCGCCTTAAAGTCGCACCAACCGCACTGTTTGCCCGTGGCAAATATTGGATCAAACATAGGCGTAGCGTTAACCGAATTTTCAAAAGTGTTAATCACTACTAATTAGTGTGGCGTGTGTGTGTGTCTGTTCAAATATTATAGGCACCATCAGGTTGTACGTGGTGTAATGACAGTGTGTCATAGCGCCCATCTGTTGACACCTACCCAGAATTACGTGTAGTTAAACAAAACCCCCAGAATACACGTAACAGAATATGTTAATTTTTATTTAAACACAAAAAACCGAGACAATTGTTCTTGGATTTTTGTAACAATCGCTTGGTAATCAATAGAACAAATATCAACTTGGTTTGGCCCATAGCGGCGCATACAAAGTGGTTATAAGCATGTAAAACATTGAGGGAATTTGATTTGACAAAGGGTATCGGTTCTATTGGTACAATACAATTGACACTATTTTTCTATGCTGACTAAATTACCCTCTCGCCATCCACCCACCATGTAGACAAAAACAACACGGCTCAAGATTTTAACAGATTCAGTAGAATTAATTTTTTAAAGTATTGATTATATTTTTAATTTATAAATTTTTGTTTTAAAAAACTCATGTTTTACACATTTTTAATATAGAACTTTTACACAAGCGTTTGAAACTTTTTAAAAACTTTTGGAAATGAGTTCCAGGATTGGAATGGACCGTGTCAATAACATTTTAGTAAAGAACCTCCGCAGCTTTTAAAATTTGAATAAATTTGGCATCCTTCCAAGCCTTTCAAAAATAGCGATAAACACGTATTAATTACGAATATTTTGTGGAAATAAGATAGTAAAGCGGAGCTTTACTAATAATACGATGGGTGCCGTGGCTCAGGGGAAATGCGCGTTGCTACTGAGCAGAAGGTTCGTGGTTCGAATCCCAGTAACACCAAAAGTATTTTTTACGGTAACCCATCTCTTGCGAATGGGTGACAAACGTTCTGAGAGTAATAACTTGTCACGGAAAGCTTCTCAATTCGCCATTCGTATCCGGCCTTTAATTGTAGGTCCCTTCCATTTGTGTCCAAAAATATACATGCGCAACACATATGGTCGCGAGAAGCTAGGCCTGAAGCTAGCTGATGAGGGTTTGAGGCAACGGACTAGTCCTATTCTCAGAAGAATGTACTCCTATACCAAGGTGGAATAGCATACGCCGATGGATTCATAGCTAAGGGTGTGCTTAGTCACTAGTATGCGGACTCGGTTCAACTGGCCTTCCCATGGCATACTATGGGATCCTTTCCCGGATACACGTGGGTTAAAATAGAGTCAAAAAATATTAATTATAAGACTGATCCATCTGAAAGCGCATAAACTTCGGGTCCTGCTTTTCAGCAACCAGCAGCATCTAGAGAAGCTGCTGAGCTCTCCACGGCCAACCCCATGTAGGCCTCAACTGCTCAGTCTGCTGTTGAGCAGAGAGGAGTCTTGCTCTAAATCCCATTTGGAGGGTATTTTAAGTGAGCCACATGTATGAACAACATAATTATTTTTTGTGTCCCACCCTGTTGCAAACTTTTTTTTTACAATTTTTTTTTGAATTATTTTCATTTTTTTTACTTTAAAACATTTTAGCAAATACTTTCCATACTACTCCACAATGGCCAATACCATTAAAGCTTATACAATCTGTTTTCAATGTCCTTCTAGGTTTTTGCTACTCTTATGTAAGCTATGAATTCGGGTAGTACTCCGAACGGCAGAGTGTCCACGTCCTCTAACAGTAATGAACGTTTGTTTAATATGGTACGGGTGCTTAGATCGTAAAACGACGGATAACATATTTGTCAAAGTCAAAGTCTAAAAATTTACAAATTTAGGCTTATCTTTACTAAGTCTAATTTCGATGTTGCCTGCTTATCCGAAACATGGTTTTCTATTAATGCTGCTGATCAACTTTACTCTGTTGATGGGTATAACGTCTTCCGATCATATAGAATGGGACGTACTGGCGGGGGCGAAGCAATATTTGTTCGCGAGACACTTAAGTGCAAAACTATACTTTAGTCTGATCTTGGTTGCACTATGGCGTTTATCTTTGCTGAAATTCATTGTAAATCCCAAACAGTTTTTAGACCTCACAGGCATATAAGTTTCGACCCATTATTTCAAGTCCTTGATGATCTATCGTGCACTACCTCAAATATAGTGTTATGTGGTGATCTTAACTGTAATCTCTTGGATAAATCTAAACTTTTAGAATATATAAAGTCATTTAATCTGTCTCTCGTTAACTTATCTTATTCAACTCATTTCTCTAGAGACTCAAGATCCTTACTTGACGTTTTTATTTAATAGATATGTTCCCATAAAAACAAAAAAAAAACAAAAAAGGAAGAATACCTCTGCGCCGACTTTTCTAATTCTTCTAGATTTTTCGAAAGTACTGTTGACACTGTTAATCACTCGATTCTGCGCAATAACCTAATAAACGATTTTAAGTTTTCTTTCCCATCTGCAAAACTTGTCTCTTCATAGTAAGAAGGAATAGGGAACAACGAGTGGTGGTTGTTGAAAAAACCTCACGTATTCGTGAAGTCCGAAAGGGGGGTACCGCAAGGTTCAATCCTATGCCCAACACTTTTCTCGTTATATGTGAACGAACTATCTAAAGTAATTAGGCCCATCTTAAATGTATGTGGACGATGTTCAACTTTTCATCAGCTGTCCTGTGAATGCGGTTGATGACACTATTCATATAATAAACGACGATTTGTCAAGCGTAAATGACTGGTCCCTAAAACACATTTAAACTCATAAAAGTCGCAGCATCGTAGAATTCTTGATGTATCGTAATTTCAATCGCTTAGAATAGGTATTGGTCCGATTATGTGGCCTGGTACAGCTAAAAACCTGTGATCTTTAATCGTAGGCTTTCGTGGGACACACATATAAATAGTGCTATCAGTAAGGTGTATAGTGGACTGCGTACAATGTGGGCCATTCAGCATTGTCTATTACCTGCAAAAACCAAGCTGATGCTGGCAAAAACTCTTCTATTACCCTATTACTCTATGGAAGTGAAATTTTTATGTGTCCCGATCACAAGTATAAGAAAAAACTAAATGTTCTGTATAACAACATCGCTTGATATATTTTTAGTCTGAAATATGGTGACCATGAATCGAGATTCTCTAAGCAGATAAGTGGATGTTCCTTTAAAAACTTTTTATGTATGTCCCTGTGTTTACTAAGAGACATATTGAACACGCGTCAGCCAGAATATCTATATGATAAGCTTCAACCTCTCCAACCTCAGAGATCTTCCATGTTGGCTCAACCTCGGTACTCATGTCAACTGTTAATTTGTTGTTCAAACTATTCGATTGTGGAACTTTCTGCCAATAAAGCTTAGAAGAATTGGTAACACAAACAAATTTAATACTTCTCTTCTTACAAAAAATTCAAACAAAATTCTTACAAATTATTTTAAATTAAATTATTTTACATTATAATCTTTCCATTATATCCATAAAAATTTGTTAAGCCTTACAAACCTGTATAAGATTATTTAAATCTTTATTTTAAGTGACATTATGTTAAATATATATTATTATGATTATACCGAAAATACCCTTGTGTCACTGACCACCACCACTTGTGGTAAAGATTGTTTAAAGCAGTTTCTTACATATCTGAGCCACTTATCTGAAATATTAAGAGCAGCAGGGTTTGGAATCATGTACCTGGAAACGATATAAAGTACCATTTGTTTTAATTATTGACGATTTCATATATGAGTGCGGAAGATATGACGTTTTGTTGCATAGTCTATGAGGATCTTTGCATGACATAAAAATCAAAAAAAAATTAAGTCGTTTTGTAAGAAACAGCTGTTTTTTTTCCTAATTTTTTTAAGACTTAAGTTCGTTTTGTATAGTTTTTCTGTACTAGGTCCTACATTTTGCTAATAGCAATTCGAGCACGTGCGATGAATATATTGGACTGGAATAAGTGAACAGGAACCTGCTTAGTAGCTGTTTTGGGGTTTACGATTTATTGGCTTTTCATGTTAAGGTTTGAGAAAATCGTATCCTTATCCAAGAACCTGATGCAGGAATAAATACACATATGAAATAATCCAAGCTATACTTACCTCCCCCTCTACGAGTAACTGACAATGCAGAATACATATAAGTAAGAACTCCATGCCATTGAAGTGTCTCCAATACAACATTAATAATTGTACTTACACAGCCAACATCTATTGCCGAGTACATGCCCACTGATGTCGTCGTGCAATCGCATTTCGCAATAAATTTTGCATTAGTTAACTAAGTTGGACATATAAATTGTTGCCGTTGACGTATTGCCGCAGTGGCGCAGTGTCTATGGTGTAGTGGCGAGTTCACGCTGACATTTCGTTGTTTTGCTCATTGGACTAAACGAACGCGTTGCTTCGTTAGACGACGACAGGCTCAATGCGACGCGGCGACAGATTGACAATGCGAAAGGTAATCTTGCGGCTAAACGTGTAATTTATTGCATGATTTAAGTTTCACCATCATCAGCAGCTTCGCAGAGTCAACATTTATATATTTCGCGATCTGGGAGTTTGGGATGTACTCGTACGCCAATCTGATCCGGCTGCTGTTGTGTGATGCACGACACAACTCACTCCGCTTGGTTACTTTCATTGTTTTCTTGCAGTCTTATTCAGTTAAATGTTTTATGCGGTTTTAAGTCATTTTGAAATTCTTCATTCGCTTAAACAATATTTTATAGCATCTGACAGCCGGAAGACTCACTGACTGATGCTATACGTTCAATTCAAGCACACCCCAATGATGGTAGGGTGACTGTATGATGGCATCAAAGCCTTGGAGTAAGTTTGGAGTAAGAGTTTACCATACGGTGTTTTCTTGGAAAACAATGTTTAAAAAATAGTCTATAATATGATTGTGGGTTTTATAATTCTTGTATTATTATAAAATTAAATACCTTACACAATAAAAAAAATGAACAGCTATTTAAAATTATTAGCAAAGTTTTTATCAACTTTTTGCCTTATAAGAAAAAGAAGTTTAGTTGTTATTTTTAGAAGATAGTGAGTGTAGAAATTTTTTTTAAAAAAATGTGGCCGGAAAGATGTTTTTTGGTGAGGCTCTGTGATAAATAAGTTCACTTGTAAAGAAGTGTTAACACGAGCTTGCTAAAACTATATTTATATTATATTAAAATAAACAATATACTATTGAAGCCAGCAAATCAAAGGTGATTTGTTGGCAAAAGCACAATGCGATCGAGAGGAAAGTTTTACGGAGAATCATTGGCTACTTAACTAAGGAAGACGATTCTGGAGTCTCTTTAAAGATGAGAATTGCGATCGTTGCGTCGAGGTCGACATCGTGAAGTGAATGACGATTGGTAGGCCTAGCTTACATGAACGAAGAGGATCCTGCTAGGAAAGTTGTTTTTGTTAGGACAGTAAGGCCGGATAGGACTAAGCTGGAAGGCTTAGAGTACTACGTCCAGGAATTAGGGATGACATCGGCTCGACATATTTCTTTAGGGCTTCTTTTTAAACTAATTATTTTTTTCAGTTAAACTAAAATTCTAGGGGTAGTAAGAAAATAAAGAAACTTACGAGCTATATCAGTACCTTTATAGATGACCCGATCAGTACTCATTATTTTATTATTATATATATATGTATATATATAATATATGTACAGGGTGTATCCGTTAAGGTGGCAAATACTTTAAGGAATGATTCCTTGGTTAATTTCGAGAAAAAAAAACGTATGGGATGGGGGGTCTATTTTCAACCCCTGCGGCGTACGTAGGGTTTAAATGTGAAGAGACGTACTCTTGACCTTACATCACTTCACACCCTGTAACTCTTGAACGCTTCTAGCTACAAGGTCACTGTTGATCATTTTTGAAAGAAAATTAAATTTTTAAGATCAAATAATGTACATTGGCGGTCAGCCATCAGCAGAAATAGGGGGAAGAACACAGAATTCTCTAGAATTTCATGTGGCCGTAACTATATCTGATCAAACCTCCACGTGGTGGCCGCTGGTAATTTTCCTCCAATGCAGGAAAAGCTGAATGATCGGGCTACTCCCTTCAAAGTAAGGTTGACGCGAGGCCATAAAAAATTATTATTCCTGAACCCAAAATCAGCCTCGGATACACTGATGAACGACGACGACCACGCAACGAAAATGGCTAAACGATTTAAGAATTTTCTCATGGAACGTACGCTGACTGTATAGAGCTCGAGCTGCACAGCAGCTAGCCAATACCCTGTCCAAATATAATGCTGACTTAACAGCAATTCAGGAGATGCGGTGGACAGGGAATGGTGTCCTACAAAAATCAGAGTATGACATATATTACAGCTATCATGCAAGGCATCATGTGCTCGGGGTGGGGTTTCTAGTCAGCAAAAGAATGAAACCCACCGTTATCGGCTTAATACAGTAAATGAACGGCTATGCACCCTTCGCGTGCGGGGCAAATTTAAGAACATAAGCCTCATAAACGTTCACGCACCTACAGAGGATTCCCCAGATGATGAAAAAGAAGAATTCTTTGAATCAGTCGAACGGGAACTCCATGCCTGCCCTCAGTATGATGTAAAAATCATTCTGGGGGATATGAATGCTAAAATAGGTAGGGAGCCAGTATTCAGGCAGTACATTGGCACCCATAGCTTACACGAGAACACTAATGACAATGGACAACGAGTCATAGAGATGGCAGCAAGCAATAATTTGGTCGTTGCGAGTACAAGGTTTGCGCGTAAAAATGTCCACAAAGCCTCCTGGGTATCTCCTGATGGAGCCACTCGCAACCAAATAGACCACGTGTTGATAGACCGCCGCAACAACCAGAACCTGATGACGGTACGAACGTACCGAGGTGCCAACGTCGACTCGGACCACTATCTTGTTGGTATGGTGCTCCGAGCGCGGATTGCATCATCACGGAAGACTGCATCCGCGAATCAGATTCGAGTCAACACGGCTGCCCTTCGCAATGAAGAGACCAGAAACAACAAGGTCAAGCGATAGGACTCGCCCTAAATGCAGGGAGAGATGTCGGGCGTAGGAGAGAAATGGACACGCCTTAAAAATACTGTCATTAGTACTGCTGACTCCATCTTAGGCAGTAGTCGTAGAGATCGAAACGACTGGTTCGATGACGAATGTAAGCTAGCGACTGAACGTAAGAATGTTGCGTACCGAGCAATGCAACAATCTCATAGAACACGGGCACGCGAAGACGAATATAAAGAGCTCAGAAGATATGAAAAAATAGTTCACCGGCGAAAGAAAGCAGCCTGGGAGAAGAATCTCGTCCGTAAACTGGAACAGTACAGAGAGCAAGGACCGCACCAGGCGCGGAAGTTCTACCAAAGGGTCCGCGGTATGACGCAATATACACCGCGTTGCACATACTGCAAGGACAAATAGGGTAATCTGATCGCCGATTTCAAAGGCATCTTAGAGCGATGGGAAGAGCACTTTCATGAGTTGCTAAATGGCCAGCTAACTGAGGAATTGGAAGCTCCACCAATGTCCGAAGATCATACAATGCTGCCGCCACCAAGCATAGTCGAAGTTAGCAGAGCGATAAATCGGCTCAAAAATAATAAGGCCCCGGGATCTGATGGGATCCCAGCGGAACTGATAAAAATAGGAGGCCCCACATTACACCAAGCAATTCATGAAATAATAGTGCAAGTATGGGAAGAAGAAGTTATGCCAGAAGACTGGCGAAGAGGCATCCTGTGCCCCATACATTAGAAGGGAGATATCACAAAATGCAGCAATTATCGTGGTATAACGTTGTTGAGTACCGCGTATAAGATTTTCTCCTCTATCCTTCGAGACAGGATAGCCCCATACACTAAAGTCATCATTGGTCCATACCAGTGTGGCTTCATCCCAGGCAAATCAACAACTGATCAGATTTACACCTTAAGGCAGGTGATGGAAAAATGTCTAGAGTTTCAAAACTCACTACACCATATTTTTATAGACTTTAAAGCCGCATACCCAGAGTAGAACTTTATAAAGCCATGAGAGAATTCGGCATCCCAAATAAACTGACACGACTATGTAGGTTGACCATGACCAATGTTATAAGCCAAGTAAAAATATCCGGATCACTATCAAGCCCATTCAACATCTTTAACGGGGTCCGACAAAAAGGGATGGACTGGCCTGCGTCCTCTTCAACCTGGCGTTGGAGAAAGTGATCCGAGACTCTGGCGTAACGGCGAGAGGAACAATCCTCTATAAGTCCATTCAGATACTGGCTTACGCAGACGATATTGACATCGTTGGTAGAAACCAAAGATCTGTACAGGAAGCTTTCATCCAGATAGAGCAGGCGGCACGAAATCTGGGGCTGCACATAAATGAGAGCCCCATATGTGAGTGGTGGCATTACTTATTACTCTTATTTATCATTGAGATTTATCATTATATCTCATTTTGCAGTTCGAGCTAGTCGCCATAGATTGATCCGGCCTTTTTTGAGCGCGAGTCTCGGTTTATTAGGTTTTTTAAAACTTCTCTTCATATTTGGTCCTACGAGTGCCGGGGAAAATAAGGTCTACCTGTGCAGTGATCCATGTACACAGGTAATGCTGGTTAAAACTGGATTTCGCGTGATATCTAGAGGGCTCCCTTAACGACTGGCCCTTTGAACTATTACATACAACTGTACATTACCTACAACACATTTTGTGTTTTTAGTGTTCAGTTTTAAAATCTGTTCTGCACTCTCTTATACTATAAAATCACACAGTTTATATTTTCTAATAAGCAAGAATGTTTGTAGCAGTAATTTTTTTTAAATTAATTTTACTTTCTTTTACATAGTAAAAGAAACTATAGTTAGTAATCATGAAAATTTTCGAACTCGGGGTTTTTGCAGATTTACCCATTACCGTATCTCCTGAGTCAGAAAAATCTCTGTATGTCTGTATGTCTGTCTGTGTCCAATATACAGCCCAGACGGTTGAACTTATGATGATGAAAATTCATATTTAAGCTTTTTACATAAATTGTGAGGTGGTCCCCTGATGATTTTGACGGAAATCTGACAACAGTTTACTCAGACAGTTTTTCAAGTTTTTGCAAAAACCTCAAAAAGTATAGCACTTAGGAGAAATCTGTTAGGTGCAAAAGAAATTTAAACAAAAAAACAAAATAAAAAATAAAAAAAATTAAAAAAAAACTTAATACACATTTACTGAAGATTCCGGCCCCGTCCGTAAAAGAAAGTCGTGTTATGCCCATACCTCCATTTTTTGCTTTATACCCTCAATCAGAAGAAATCGTTTTGGAACATTAAATTTGGAAGCGAAAAATATAAAAATGTGGCCGTAATTTTTTTTCAAAAGTCAAAAAGTAATTATCTACTTGGAATTTTCGATGTATGTTGTGCTTACTCAAAAACTCCTAGTTACCGAGACCTTCACGGCGTGTTCATAGCTTCACAAATTGAACTTAGTTATGTTGCTTTTAGTTATTGCACTAAACTGCTACTGCCACTGCCAATTTTAGCGATACATGTGCTCTGACAAACGAATTTGATGCTCATGCATCCATACATTCGCCAACTGCTCGACCTACGCTGACACTGGCATGGCGCTGCACTACGAGACGGGTACACTGCCAGACACCACTTAACCGCAATAGGGCAGTACGGCGAGCACTCGTAAAGGTGAATTATCATAACAAAATATCTCATTAATTTAATTGGAAAATTGTTTTCACAAATCACACAACACGCAGCGCAGTATGTGAATGTGAAGAGTGACACTGGAGCTTTGTTGTCTTTTACCACCGTTGTTCTCCTCCTCCGCCGGCATGGTATGGACAACGGAGAGCGCGCTAACTGCGGCGGCATCATTTGACTTACCAACATTGGTCATCAGCGCATCAGAGCGTTTCGCGTGTAAATAACAATTGCATTATATTATGCGCGAACAGCACGAGTACCGCGCAGCAGTGCTGTTCGGGACAAGTGCAATAGGCCTATGTGTCAGTCATAGAGAGGACCTGCGTGGCCAAGTGTAGCGATGCCGATTTCAATTACAATTACACGCATAATATTATGCAGTGCGAAGAACATGGCTTATAGCGGACTGCTACTGTTGCTGGTGTTGTTGGTATAGCTGATAGTAGCTGATGTTCCAACTGCAAACCTCCTCTACTACACACCGGGACAGAGACATTTTTACATCGCGCTTACCGTCACGACTCGTCACCGTCACAGTTACCGTCATTGTTGTCGCTGTAGTCGTCGTCGTTTCACCATCAATTGCCAAGGAGAAGTTGATGCAAGTTGTTGAAAATAAAGTCGTATAATGGTCTTTACCTTTCATTAAAATTTTTCTCATGCTTTTACGCAGTGATGTGCAGTTCCATCGACGATTACTGAATTGAAATTCGCATTCTCGGAAGCCCAGATTTATGCCGTTGATGATCTCTTTTAGAAGTACGGAATCGTGCCGACATATTTCTGCCAATTTACCTCGAAGGCGGCGTGTCTTCTTGCACATTAAATGTGGATCAAGTAGTATATTGGTTCCCTCCGCCCTGTGTTCGAATGTGTGTGCGCATGCGTGAAACAGAAAAGCACAAACAAAAGAGAAAATTAATTGATCAGAGTTAAATAATTTTAATTATTTTTAATATAAGTTGAATGTTTGTTTTTTTTGACAACAAAGTCACACGATGATCTACTGAATTCCTTGACCCTTGAGATAAGTGATGTTCACAAAATTATTTGCTGTACTTACATGCCAACTTATGTAACTAAAAAAAGTCATATACACAAACCTAAAATTAAGTTTCATATATGTACTCCTCTACGCTCAATTGCAGTTGTCCTTTTTTACGTCTAGTATATTTCACTTCGACACTTAAAATTTGAGTTCTACCCACAAGAACTTTGTAATAAAATGGATCACAGATCTTTTAAAAATTACTCGAAGATGGTCAAGCAGGCAAATCGCGCAGGCAGATGAAATTCGATATTCCTCAATTCAATGCATGGGTATGAGACATCTGTATATTATATTATCTCTGCTGTTTTTCCTACAATTCATTCAGAACAGAGTAGATTTGTGCTCTGTTCTGAATGAATTCAATCTTAAACTTAAAATTAAAATATCCATTGTGGACAGACAATAATACAATCGATCAACAAAGTTAGTGGTAATTTTGCCAATCACCGCGTCACAATTACCATTTTAATGACATTTTTCAGAGCATTTTCACATCTGAACCATACTCCACTTCCGTCATTTTGAAAATTTAGTTTGAGTTGCAGTAGTGTTTCTTTTTCAAAAGTCCACACCTCTACATATCATAATCAAAACCATATTAATATATCCTCCCGCGACAAATATCTCTAACCGTCCCGAATTCAAAACGTTATTGGGATACAGTCTCTCATCCGAAAATTGTAGGTATCCTGGAGTATCCTATAAATTCCGCACAAGTCATTAGCCAAATTCGGGTTTTTAAGTTTTCACATAAATCTCATTGAGTAATAGTGGGGGAAGAGGTAATTTGGTCTGAAATCAGTTGTATTGATGTGTTAGCTGCAGTTGATTGATCGTATGAAAACACAAATATTAGCCAAATCGAAATCCATATTCCCGAAATACTAACGACTGACTATCTAGAAGAGGTGGACACTGTGACTTTTTTAAGGATGTGACTTATTTGTGCATTTGGAGTAATTCCAACATTCTTAGAATTTGTTCAACTAGATTTTTCTGGAGACTCTTACTGCTGTTACTCAAAGTGTTGGGATTCGCCCTATCGGTAACACTACACTGGTATGCTGGTATCTTTACATTTACGTACTATAATGTACATAGTCGCTGGTGAGCTGATGGACGTTGTAACATGTTTTGCTGCTGGGGTTTCGCTCGTCGGAATACCCAGAGTTCAAGATGTTGGTTGGTGTTACAAATTAAAATAAAAAAATACTTAGTTTCTTTCTTTCGTTTTCTTTTATTCAACTTAATAATTATAATACATGAGTAATAACTTTAAATACATGTCGGTAGGTTTTTATATACGTTTTTTTACAAATAGAATAGATCACGGGGCAGATGGTTCGCCTAGAGCACGTTGCTCGGCTGGCGATCAAAATGAAACGGGCTTAATGGTCAACTGAGAGCGGTATTCAAGCACGCTGCTTAGCTGACGATCAAAAGCAAATCAGAGGAAATTGAGCGGTCGGTCGGAAGGGTATGGCCAGTACTTTCATAGTCGATTGACTCGGACTTTATACAAGTGAAACGGAGCTCGATGGTCAGCTGAGAGCGGTAGCGGTATTCAAGCACGCTGCTCAGCTGACGATCAAAAGTAAATCAGGGGGATGGGCACGAATGGAGCGGTCAGTCGGAGAAATTGACCAATTACTTTCAGAGTCGATTGACTCGTAATTTATAAAAGTCCTCGGTGAGACTTGTCAAACGGCGGCTTGGGCGAGTGGCTAAGATCGGCAAACTCTTGACTGCAAAAATGCATTCGTTGGTGTAGTAGGACTAGAACACCGATAATTGGTTTTCGCGCTCTAGGTCATTACTTCTTTCTCTCAGCCGTTTGGGAATTATTTTGACTGAGAGAAATTAAAATAAAAGAATATTTTGTAATTTATTTATTACAAGTTAATTTTGTATTTTCTTTCTGTAATTTAGTCTTAGTCGCCCCCTCACCAGCTGTTTGGGTGTCCAGCCTTGTGGGTTAATTTACTACTGCATTTGTTTCTGAAGTGCTTTTAATTTGAGCGAAAAAAGTAGAGGTTTCAGGTTGTATTCTACGGACCGGAGCCAGATTTAAACCTGTGCCGTTTGCCGGGCGCTTTTGCCGACTGAACCAAACTCGTTGATATATTGCTATTGAACAAAAGCTGAATTTAGTTGTAGGTATGTGGCGGAGCTATTCATATGATGAGTATCTTTGTTACATTAAAACTCAGTACCTACTCAGTACCTACTCATTTATTAAAAAATAAAAATAAAAACCATAAAAATTAAAAATTTTCATGTAAATTCTCTAATAGGAGATACATATGTGTTTAAAATTTAAAGAAAATCGGGATAATTTTTTAAAAAAAAATTACATGAGCACCACTCGGGTCTCAGGGCCCAATCACTCTAACCAATTTACAAAAAGTTTTGTCGATCAGCGATAGACACGTGTTTAAAATTTGAAGAAAATCGAGCGAATTTTTTTAAAAATTTACATCGGCACCACTCGGGCCCTAGGGCCCGTTCACTCCCAAAATTTTAAATAAGTTTTGTCCATCAGTGATACACATTTGCTTAAAATTTGAAGAAAACCGAGCTAATTTTTAAAAAATTACATGGGCACCCCTCATGAGCCTCAGGGCCCGTTCACTCCAAAAAGTTTACAAAAACTTTGTCCATCACTGATACATATCTGTTTACATATCCCTCGGGCCTCAGGGCCCGTTCACTCCAAAAACTTATCAAAAAATTGTATCCATCGGAGATGCAATAGTATATAAAATTTGAAAAAAAATCGTATTAATTTTTTTTAAAAAAATTTGGGGCTCACAAATTTTTACAAGAAGTAAAAGTGGCCCTCAAGTGCTAGAGTGCAACATTTTGATTACATTGAATATCGTCAGTTGGCCTAATTTGCACATTAGGTCAATAAGCTGTAAAATTTTTTAGGCCTAAATTGCTTCTGACTGATGTTTTGACGCGATCCCCTAAATGCATAACATTCATAACATAGAACGTTGTTGATGCAATTCGTTATAAATGCACAAATATCAAAAGTATAATGTCTTTTTGTTCCCTTTTAGAAATCTGCGCTCGAGCTCAGATTTTTATCTTAGCTAATCGAACATGAAATGCGAAAATCGTTTGTTTACATTGTTTTGTTACTTGTGTTGTTGATGTAGTCTGTTTTCGCTCTATGGTTGATTGCTTTTTTAGGGGAAACGAACAACTTGACAGCCAAAAACACAATCTGCGCCAGTTTTAAAAGAAAAAAACGAACGATATAAGAAAGCACTCGTCGTTTATGGCTCTCATAAATTTGACTTTAATTCAATTATATATATTTTTTAAATTAAACGAACTTATATCCAGCGGCTTTATCCGATAAATAAGAACTCCCGTGATTATGAATATTAAACTCAAGTTCAGAAGTTTAAGTTGAACACTCGAAAAATATAATTAAAAACATTTTTTCACAAAAGCTTACACTTTTCTGAAAAGCATAAAAGATATTCTTCCAATTAGTGAACTATCTGACATCTCACCTTAGAAGCAATGTACAACCGAACTGAACAGAAAATAAAAAAACCAATCAAAAGAAACTTGCCACCTTTCCTAAAAAAAAGAAAAAGTAATGAAAACAAGAATTTATTTAATATTTTCTCGCAACTAAGCCACCGACGTCAGTCTGTGTCTGTCTGCTTGTCTAATCGACATTCAAGAAAACATTTTCGAATCAGTTGAACGACGGCAATACAGCGCACGCCAGGAAGCATGTGACTTAGTTGTTTTGGCACCTTCTACGCTGTGATGTTTACAAGATCCATCAATAGGGAGACAATTTGGATATTTGAAGCTAAGACGCACAGGGTTGTTTAGTGGAAAAGCAATCGTAAAACCACTCACTCAAGTGGTTTCCGACGGAATTTTCATTACAATAGCATTGAAGCGATCGTGCACTCGACCTGCGTGGTCTCGAAGGCTTACTTATGGCGATTTCTTACTGCTGCCGATACTGACTGACGATCAAATGTTTCACACTTCAACCATCGGAAAACTAAAAGAGTGAAAGCTATAGATAGATCAGTTGTTAGATAGTTAAAAAAACATCAAAACTTTGATTGTTGCCTTATTTTTGTGATCGTTAATTGTGTTCAGATCAGAAATGCAATGTTGATTGATCAGACGCCTCCCGGGTACAATGCAGATTGTTAATGAGGTCATAATGCCTCCTAATTTATTGAGTTATTATAAAGAATTTGTGTATGCAGTGCAGTTCAGTACGTACCGTGTCTAGACCTGCCAGACGACGCAGTCAAGGAAAGTCCCTTGAGTCATGCGTGCCATGGTCGCGGAGCGGCGAATCGGAAATCAATAAAAACTCTGATTTTATTGTCCTTTTTGGGATTGAGTTATGCTGTATGCAGGTAACCACACGCTCGTATGTTTGTGTGCGCTAATACCAACCGTTGACTTGATGCCACCTTTGTGCGTGTTATCTCTCTGGAGCCATAACCATCACCAAGTCCCTCCGACCAGAGCACAACCGATACCTACCACCATGAAGATGGGGTAATCATGCAATTGATTATTAGCGATGAAACTTGTTTTAATTAAACCAGCAGGGATTTCTTTGCGCTTGTTTTGTCTCAATTACTGTATGAGACATGCGAATTGTATGTTGAAGTAGATGGCGCGACGGAAGAACAAGAAGCTTCTTATTTGTATGAGTATATATATATCGATTTGAATGATATAAATATACCTACAAATATATCGGATAAAAGAAGACGATGCGATCGTGTACTTATTTGGCTTATGTCTCGACACTGATTGCATAATTCAAGACATAACCCATTGTAATTATAAAATCAGTCGATGAACATTGTAAAATTAATTAACAAAATGCAACTTCCTTTTTTGATTTAAACATCTGTTATTCTATTATTTATTAGTAGAGCTGCGGATTAG
This sequence comes from Nephrocerus scutellatus, assembly GCA_947095585.1. NCBI lineage: Eukaryota > Metazoa > Arthropoda > Insecta > Diptera > Pipunculidae > Nephrocerus > Nephrocerus scutellatus. Next base: position 39,086,488 of record OX352764.1, on the reverse strand, counting down.
ATTACTAATTACCTAGGATTCAAAACTGCAGCTGTTTTCAAAAGGCTCATAAAACAACGTATAATTACCGTTATAATCTCTCTGTCAACATTTATACGGATATATGTATTTACATGCTTAGCGGTATTTAATTCGGAATTGTCACGTCCACTTTCCATTTAAAAAAGTTTTATTATGTTAAGCTCGTGTTGTTAGTGTCACTTGTAGAATTAATTAGATAAGTATTAAATTAATTAGTTAAAATATAGAGATTTTAGAAATCTATCCCCTAAGGCCTAAGCTATTGTCTCCTAAACTATTACTTCCGACTTACAGATTAGTCGATGGAAAAATGTCCAGTCACTTGGAATGAATTTTATCTGACCTACACAAAATACTCGCTTAAACACGGTTTTTAAACGTAGATGTAGTTTTTAGTATACAACTAAAAGAGAAGTTAATGGAAAGAGAACGACCAACTGATATAACTGATATGATATAATGTTAATATTATATATGGGCCTCACTCACTGTTTCTGTTTTTCCTAAATAAAATCACAATTCAATTTTTGAGAATATAATGACCACTATAGATCTATATATAGTTTCCGTTTCGTTTCCTGGTCGAAAAAGTGACACTAATATCTATTTTCACACCATCGACCGTCACTCCAACATTTATTAATTTATCTACATTTATTATTTTGTCAAATCAAGTTCTGTTTTTTTTTTAATTATTTATTTACCAAACTAGTAATAAATAAATAATTTACTGACTATATTAATTATAACTAGTGAATTAACCAACTTTCGATAAGTTTTTATTTTGCTTGGCTAGATCTAACATTTTTGTTTTTTATTTATTTCTACAGTATAACATATATTGAAATTATGAAGAATAAATATTTGGTTAAACATTTTTCCGCCATCTATACCCCGAGGGGGCCGCTGTATCTTACTTAACTGTCTAGTTTATTATTGCGAGCCCGAAGGGAAGGGAAGGAGGACAAGAAAATTTTTCTAGCGTGCGTGTGTCGGTTTGTCGGTTTGTTGGTTTGTGGGTTTGTCGGTTTGTCGGCTTGTACGATTGTCCGATTGTATATCGCTACTTCTACCAGTCAGAATTTGATGGGACTTGTTTTAAAACAATTGGTAAGCGCTTGTCTTGCGATGACGTGGCGCGTGTTTTTTTTTAATTACTTGTTTAAAAACTTGGCTTGCGATGACTTGACGCGTGTCACGTGTTGCGCGTCGCGTGTGGCGCGTGTAATTTTTTTTTGTTTTTTTAAAACTTGTTTTTAAACTTGGCTTGCGATGACGTGACGCGTGTCACGTGTCGCGCTACGCATGTGGCTCGTGCAAATTTTTTTTTTTAAAATACTTTTTTTAAAACTCGGCTTGCGATGACGTGACACATGTCACGCGTCGCGTTTGGCGCGGGTATGTTTTTTTTAAGTATTTGTTTTAAAACTTGACTTGCGATTACTTGACGCGTGTCACGTGTCGCGCTACGCATGTGGCTCGTGCAAATTTTTTTTTAAAATACTTTTTTTAAAACTCGGCTTGCGATGACGTGACACATGCCGCGCGTCGCGTGTGGCGCGGTTATGTTTTTTTTTAAGTACTTGTTTTAAAACTTGACTTGCGATGACGTGACGCGTGTCACGTGTCGCGCTACGCATGTGGCTCGTGCAAATGTTTTTTTTTAAATACTTTTTTTAAAACTCGGCTTGCGATGACGTGACACATGTCGCGCGTCGCGTGTGGCGCGGGTATGTTTTTTTTAAGTACTTGTTTTAAAACTTGACTTGCGATGACTTGACGCGTGTCACGAGTGTCGCGTGTAAATTTTTTTTTTAAATACTTGTTCTAAAACTTGACTTGCTATGACGTGACGCGTATCACGTGTTGCGCGTCGCGTGTATTTTTTTAATACTTCTTTTAAAACTTGGCTTGCGATGACGTGATGCATGTCGCGAGTCGCGTATGGCGCGTGTCAATTTTTTTTTTAAAACAGGGACTTGTTTTTAAACTTGACTTGCGATGACTTGACGCGTGTCACGTGTCGCGTGTGGCGCGTGCACATTTTAAGTTATTTAAGTTATTGATTTAAAACTTGGCTTGCGATGACGTGACGCGTATCACGCACACATCTACAGGTCCGAATTTTTATGGGACTTGTTTTAAAACAATTATAACTATCCATATGGCGAGCTGAGAAGCTCGCTTTACTATCTTAAGTTTGGTACTTGGCTTAACTCGGTAGATTATAGTGGCAGGGGGCTTCTTTAAAAAATGTCAGAATGGGCGCTGTTTTTAAGCATGAACAATACAATAGCGTTGGTGCCTGGGATAGTTTCTATCCCGGGCGGCCTAGGACTTGAAACACACTAGTGTCAAATGATAGGACACGAGGTTCCAGACGAACGTGCTACCAGGGTCTGCTTTGCAATCGCCCAGGCACTCATTCTGAAAGAGTCCCTTGATGGCAGATATCACCAAGGTCGCGTTGGTACTACGGGGGTTGGCTGCCCACAGATAAGGTTTTATCTCCTTGGAGGTTTATCTGAGTCTGCGCCAACCTTTGGTTGAGGTCCAGTTTATTCTGGCTTTGGCCTACGTAGTGGCTGGTGGTTTACTACCCAAATGCGGGTAGAGCGCTAGCATGGTAACATCAGTTCAGGGGCTGATGTTACCAAAAATCTTTGGTACATCAGAGCCCTGTCTGATGTTACCGGTGCGATGATGCGCTCTCTGTGGAGTTGCATAATCAACCGGTTGTCGAAAAACCAAAGATCGGCAAGGATTTAAGATGGGTCCTGCTCTAACCATTGAGTTAATACTGGCACATCAGTCTATGATGGACGAAGATTGTCGTTTCTTTCCGCCATCTATATATATAAAAGTGAAACTTTGTATGTATGTATGTATGTCCGGTATGGACTGCCAAACCCTTCAACTGATCGCGTTCTAACTTTGCATATGGGTTTTCTACTATAATAGGCACTTAATAGGCATATTTTGTGTTCAGACTCCTAGGTCAAGGGGTCACCATACCATTTTTTTATTGTTTTTACAAAATTGCATGTTTTTATGAATCGATCGCGTTAAAACTTTGCATAGGCGTTTTATACCACAATGAACACATAATAGGCATATTGTGAAAGTGGTCAGACTCCTGAGTCAAAGGGTCTCCATAAGAATGTTTTTTATTGTTTCTACAAATTGCATGTTTTTATGAACCAATCGCGTTCAAACTTTGCGTAGGGGTTTTACACCATAATGGGCATTAAATTGGTCTATTTTGAAAGTGGTCAGACGCCTGGGTCAAGGGGTCACCATTTCACAAATTGTATACAAGTGTTTTAAAAAAATTAACCCGATTTTCTTCAAATTTTATACACATAAGTCACGAAAACTGCATCTGTTTGATTAGTAGTTATTTTACACACAGGGAATGTAAAATGTTAATATCAGCCACATTTTTAAACTGAATTTTATGAAATTTTTAAGATATATTATTGGCAGGTAGGGGAAAGTTATAGGTATAGATGGAAGGGGAGAAAGGTAAAATTTTAACATGAGATTTATAAACTCATTTTTAAAAAATGTCAACGTAAATTATTGGCAGGTGAGGGAAGGTTATAGACTATAATAGTACTCCCGTCACCCCGGGGGTTCATGTGTGCGGGTAACAAAGCGCCCGGGAACAGGTAGTATTTTATGAAATAAAAGTGGCCCTTTTAGCAGCATGGTATATTACAGGTGGGCGCCGTGGCTCAGTGGATAGGAGCATGGACTGCTGAGCAGGGGTTCATGGTTCGAATCCCAGTAACACCAAAGTATTTTTCACGGTGTCCCACCTCTCGCGAGGTCCCACCATTTTTTGTGCAAAATATATGTATGCTCCATACAAATGGTTGCGAGAAGTCAGGCCTTAGACCGCATGGTCTGTCGCGCCTATATTATTATATTACAGGAACATTGCAAGAATCTGACAAGTGTCCCAGTTCGTCCAGGTACAGAAATGTCTCAGGTGGTATGAATCAACTCTCCAATGTATTTTTAAAGTACCCATGATTAGGATAAAATGCTCTCGAAGTAAGGCATTTTCCATAGAGGCTGACTGAGCGAAATGAGTAAGGTTAAGAATGACATTGTGACACTTCGGAAACATTCACATACGTAGAATTTTTGCGTTTGATTTTCGGGACTGTCGAACCAATAATCATCAAAACTCCCGAATTCAGATCTTTCAATGTTCGTTCGCTCGTTTTTCGAACTTGTTCCAGTTGGTTTTCCTAAAATTTAATTTGGGAATTTCTGGTTTTGGGTCATATGGCAACAGCGGGATCTTATTGTCGTAATCCGTTTCTATTTGCAGTCGCACATCTACAATACACTAACAAATATATGAATTCCCGGAAAAATAGCTCGCCGTAACCGGGCTGTACAGTTGAAATTTATATCTGATTTGGTTATAATCAACAAAACGCTTAAGAAACCTGCCTCTCCCGTTCGCTGTTAAATCCAACCAACTCTGATGTTTCGCGTTTAGATCTCCCGCTAGAATGAAATAATTATTTAAACTATCTAATCCCAGTGTCTCGAATAATTAATTTCTCGACCTCGACGTTAAATTGGTTATCTGCTGGCGGTGCATAGGCAGATATTATATGAAGGCGACTATTATTTGGAACTGACAGCGACATAATACTCGTATCTAAGCAATTAAAACAAACAATATCACCTTGATATACTTTTTCGAAACTTAGTGGTTTTCGGATCAAAACAACTGTTCCACCACCTCGAATCAAATCCTTTCTGTCAGTTTGTATAAAATTGTAGTCTCTAAAATCTAGCGTTAAGCTTTTGTCCTACAGTATTTTTAGTTGAATTTAATGTTTTTGGTCCAACGTTCTCCGTTATGTTTGAAACAATCGTTGACTGCAATATTGCGCTTGTTAAATTCTCTATATTAACTTCGCGTGCCCGTTGCTGGCTGGTGGGCAGAATATTGTGATTAATTTTTAACACACTTCCTAAAGTCCGATTTTATTCAAATACACGATTTTCTGTAAATTATATACGCATGTCTATCTCCGTTTGGCAACACTTTTTACAAAAATTTGGAAGTGATCGGGCCCTGGGGTCGGGGGCACCCATACAAATTTTATACAAAGAAGTACCCGATTTCCTTTAAATTGTATACGCCTGTGTATCTCCGATGAACAATACTTTTTGTTTTCGAGTTTTCGGGCCCCGGTGTCGGAAGGACCCATACAAAATTTTAAAAAAATTTACCCGATTTTTAACAAATTTTATACACATGTGTATCTCCTATGGAAACACTATTTGTAAACATTTTTGAGTGATTGTCTAGTAACGCAAAACTGTTATTTGTTAACTGTTTATTGGGATAGTCATGGAGTTATTTTAATCTATTATTTTTAAAAAGGAAAAATCATTACAGGAGCATACTACACATCATTACGTGACAAGATGAAGGCAGAAATTGCGAAAAAACTTCAATATTTGCAGAAAAAATTTTGTTACACCGAGACAGTGCGCCGTCTCACACCTGTTACTATTGCGAAAATCCACGAATTACGGTTTTAAATGCTTGACCACTCTCCCTTCTCATCAGATGTAGCCCCAAGTGACTTTTTTCTGTTCCCTAAGCTAAAAGTTGTGTTCGGAGGATAACGATTTTCGTCAATTGAGGAGGCAATAACCTTCGTAAACAATAATAATTTTTTATTTTTATTTTTATTCGTTTGATTTTTATATACGATATAGAATTTATATCAAAAGCCGGTAATCGGCTGATTGAACTAGCACAATTCCACTAGACACAATTCAACTGGACACAATTCCACTGGGGAGCAATTTAACTTTTATTTGCGTTGGCAAGGTTTTAATTGTACAAAAGAACAATCGCGCCCTCGATTTACCACATAAATGCGTTTAATATTTTATTTTTAAAATATTTAATTATTGTTTTTTTAAATTAACATTCTTTAACATTCTTATTCTTTCTTTAGTTAACTATTGTTATAATTAAACGAATTCAACTTGCATAATTTTAGTCTTTGATAATCAAACGCATTTAGGGTGGTAAATCGCGCGCGCGAATTTACGAATGAATTGTGCCAAGTGGAATTGTGTCCAGTTGAATGGTTCCAAGTGAAATTGTGCCAGTGGAATTGTGTCCAGAATCCAAAAGCCAGTTGCTTATAATAATAAATTATATTTAAAACGTCATAACTGTAAAAAAAAAATTAGTCTTATTTTAATTTAGTGACTAAAATAAAGTATTTGAATACAACAGCCAGAATAAAAATTTTAATCAAAAAAATTTGAAGCAAAAAATAAAATTTAAAAAACTTCATCAAAGGCCTTAATTGGAGGTTGCTCCGGGGAGATTGGCCAAGCTTCGAGGAACTACAGAGAATCTTCAAGATCTCTATCTGAGTCCAGCTTTTTTGCTCATTCTTGGTGCAATGTTTGACGTTTAAACCTATCGGCTCGATAGTTGTGCGTGCCTTTTCCGTTTGTTAACTCACATTTTATTGTATACATATTTTACAAATTATAAAATCTATTTTAACTTATTTGAACGTTGACACATTTTGATTTACCGTCTTCCAATGCCTCGACCTCTTCCACCACGACCTCTTACACCACCGCGAACACCACGAGTACCTCTACCTCGTCCTCTGTTACCTCCACGAGAAGACTCTTTCTTCTTCGCCTTTGATTTAGGAGTGTTATCTATAGGAAGCGACTCCAATGGTAAGCTGTCGGGCAAAATGTAGTACCGTATATTATTTCTCCGAATGCTTAATGACTCTAGCTCTTCACTGTCGAGTTGTTGGCCTTCAAGAAAGATGTCAGCTAGTTCCTGAAAGACGGAATTTTTTCAATGAAGGTTCCAAGAATTTTGAAGGCTCACGTATGTCATTTTTCTGCCATTTTTCAACAGGAATAACCTTTCAGTGCCTCTTGATCGCCGCCAATAGTTCCGCTTTGTTTTGGAAAGTTTCCGCTGCCAAGGACTTCTTTAGTTCCACCCACAAGTTCTCAATAGGATTGAGATCGGGGGCCGCGAAGGCCATGGCATCACAGAAACCTGATTTTCCCTCAACCAACCACTTACCAGTTTTAATGAATGCTTAGGATCATTGTCATGTTGGAAGTGCGATCTTAACGGCATATTTTCCTCCGCATATGGCAGCACATGATTTTCAAGAATATCACGAGAAATTTCTTTTGTCATGATATCTTGAAAAAAATTGGTCCAACCCCAAAGCAAGAAAAACTGCCCCACACCATGACACTTCCACCTCCATGTTTTACCGTTTCTTTTGTATAATGAGGGTGAAACTCCATTGAAAATTCCTTTGAACATCAGAACCTAAAGATTAATTTTGGTTTCATCGCTCCATAAAATGTTTTAAAAATGTTGCTGATTAGCGGGACTTTTCTTGAGATTCTGCCCGGTAATTTACTATCCTGTAACCTTCATCTTACAGTTGGGGCACTGATTACATTACGTATTGAAGCTGCAATGGTCTTTGAAGATTTGAATGGGTCTCTTTTTGATAGTAGGATAATTTGATTGTCTGTGGTTGAGCCAGTTTTCCTTGGTCGTCCTCTTGTTTCCGTTACAGGTTGTGGTTTTAAAGCCTGTGCGACCAGACCTGCCTAGCGCCTCGGCAATGAATTTTAGGGTTGTTCCTTGCTCATCGTCCATAGGCTAAGGACGATGCGACGTTCTTCAACACTGTAGTGTCTGTTTTAACCCATCAGCAATCTGCTTATAAATATATTTTTGTTTAATTTTACTTACTATTGCTCAAAGGATAAACTACTTTACCTTTCGTTTAACTTTTAATAAAAAATTACACAAAAAACTAAAAATTACCTATTATTTCAATCGGCCGTAAACAGAAGGAGGAAATTGGCGGTTGGTTGTCTGTGGAGGCTATGGGTTTTGATGGGGGACTATGGATAGTGAACGGTGTAGTGGGAGTCCAATGGGGACGGGATCGCTAGGGAAAGGTAATAGGTGGTGGGGCATGGAGAGGAAGGAGAGGATTGAGAGGACCAATTGCACCGATGGGTAGGTCACGGAACCACGAGCAACGCCGGGCACTTCAGCTAGTAAAAAAATCAAAAATTTAGAACAAACACATGCAAATAGCAATATTAGTAGTTTCGTTTTACCCTACTTTAAGGTTCAAGAGTTCATACACTTAGTTCATCAGTGCTGATAGGGTATACTAAACGTCAATAAAATGCCATTGAACATGCTTCCTCAGCACATATTGACATAAACTGACTAACAAGCTTACTTATAATACACAAACCACCCGCAACGACCACTTCTTCCTGATCGATTGATGATGAGTGATTGGCAATTCCATTGAACCCAATTTCTGAAATTAGTTTTACTACAACCAACCATACTAACAATATGATGGTTCCAATGCTGTCAGTGTCAAACGTTGTTGGCACAGCACGCACCACCAGAAACAACGAGCGGGTGAAAGGGAAGTAACAAATAAGCGCCTAAGCATGCTAATCAGAAAATAACACTCTACTCTACTTACACAAAACTTCTCACACCCACGTCTGCTTAAATTTCTTACAAAACAATATTTACCCACTCTTGGCCACATACTATACGTACTTAATATATACGAGTTATACGCTTACGTTATGCCGATCCGTCACACACCGAAGCGACTGGCTGGTTGAGTGTGATTCTTGTTGCTTGCTGCAACAGTACAACATCTGTGCAAACATCAAATCAAATGCATCTCTCTTGCGATCTGAAACAGAAACTGACCATCACAATGACGATCCACATGATGACTCGGAGTTGTCGGAGCCATCCCGGACATGCCGACCAAATGGACTGCACAGTTCCACCTAAGTGATTTTCATCTGTTTACCAAACTTATTGATCATGAAAATGAGCCAACACACTAAGCACGCACACTGTACACTACAGACTGCACTCTGCACACTGCACACTGTGTACTGTGCACACACTCATCAAACTCATTCATTGGCCGGCCAGAATCAACAAAATGCTAAAACTCCCATCAAGCATGGTCAAATGGTCGGGCCGGGATCAAAGAGAAAGATCTGGAAATCCTTTCCATTCAAAAGGCGCCGACATTAAGCGTCTGTGCATGAGCGGTGCAGCGAGGCCGTTCGTCCGTTCGTCCGTCCGTCCGTCTGTCCACCGTCTGGTTATTCGTCGACATCCATGTTCCTATGCTGTTCCGCTGGACCGCGGTGCAGCGAATTCGTACGCATTGGCACTGGTATTAAATATACAAACAGTTCGAGAATACGATGAATAAACTAAATCGGTGAACTAAAGCTGCTAACGCTCTCGTTGGCCGGTATTTTGTTAGCCTGTGCCGTGCTCGTCGAATGCAGGCCCTGTACCAGAAGTGAATTTTATTTTGATTTGTATTTTATTTGTAAATTTTGATAGATACACACTCAGGTATTATTTGTTCAAGTTCAAATTGAAAATCTTAAAATCGATTAATGGTTGGTCAAACGAGTACAAGCGAGGGAGCTGTCTACGAAAACCAAAGTTTGTTTTTGCTTTCCAAGAGGAACTCTCAATGGGATTAAGACACCAAATAACAAAAATAGCGGAAAATGTGAAAATAAACAATTGGCCTAAACGCACGCATGTGAGGTATATGCCTTATCCCTTGTTGCCTTGTAATGAACACACAGATATGAGTATGTGTTGCGGCGACCGCCCGGCAATGGATTTGCCTGTTAATCCCTTTTGAAGATCGCCTGTACGTGCTGTGTCTTTTTAATAGACAACATCACTGTGTTATGCTCGTATCTAAACAATACAGATTGTCGCGACGTCGTCCGCCTTAAGTAAACACTTTGCTCAAGTGCGGTGCACAGGTGACCCACCGACCATCAAGTCAAGTCAAATCGATTGGCCAACAGTTATTCAGGTTCTCATACCTGTGCACTTGACTGCTTTTAGCGATCCATTCGACCGTCGATCGATCTGCCACATCGCATCACATCCCCATTTACCATATATCTCGCCAGCAGCTTCAATAACAAATTCAACTGAGCCATTGCACTGAGGACGATCACCGATCTTTTCATCGATCCGGTCAATCGAGTTGACGGGTTGATCTCAAATGCAAATATTTATCCAATCTATTCGGAAGAGCAGTTCTTTACGAGAATGTGTTGTTGATCCATAGACATACGATTGCGTGCGAGTGTGTGCAAGTCATCAACATACGTTGTTCGGTGGATCGAACGACCGCAGTTGGTTGGTTGGTCATTCATCGGGAAATTTTCCAAAACAAAAAAGGATGACAGCATCGGCGCAAACTACGTCAACTTAGTTCGAAATGGGAAATTTAATTCACCCATCCTTCCACCATAAATTCATCCACCAACTTATTCAATTTACAATGCGAGTATTTACACTCAATGCTAGTTTATTTTTTGAAGTCATTAAAATTTTCCTCTTTTCATCGGGGCGTAAAAAGTATGCCACATACTCGTAAAATAAAAAAGTAAAATGTTTATTTGTTCTAAGAGTTTGAGTTAATAAAATAAGAAGAATGTTCAGCAAGCGTTGTGAGTAAACAAAATCTGATCGGCTATTCGTGGAAAAGCTACTCAATTAAAACAATTGTGTAATATATGACAATTCAATAACAGACAACTTTTTTTTTGAACGATTTGCTTGAAATTTTGACAGTTCATCAGTCTGATGTTCCGCGGCACGAAGCAATTATGTTTTCGCTTATGGAGCCTTTCGAAATACTGAAAACTTTTTTTCAATGTCAGTGTTTTCGGAACCGTGCGAATTTTGAAAATAAATATGGGTCGTGAAAGAGCGCCAAGCGAAACCGCTGCGATGAAATTGGTGAAGAAAGTTCATGAGAAAGGAAAGGAGATAATCCATCGACCTCAACTCGACGTCGATCGCAGCAACTGGCCATTAGTCGCACCATCTTGAGCAGTATATTGCACAAAGATCTCGCATTATTCGCTTACAACGTCCAGGGGACTCTGGAGTTGAAAGTAAATGACATAAGCGACAGTTTTGTTTGGAGTGGTGGACCATTTTTCTTCGAAAACGCTGCTGAAAACGTCGTTACCGCCATATGCGACCGTTACAGAGCCAGCCGACCAGTTTTTATGGCCTTAAATCGAAGCGCCAGATAGCGCCACATGCCATACAAGCGGACTAACAATCGCTAAATTTGGCAACCGAATAATCAGCCGTTATGGAAATATCAATAGACCTGCGCGGAGCTGAGATTTGACGCCCATGAACGATGCTGTTATGGGTAGATGTTATGCGGATAATCCAGAGACAATTCAAGCTTTAATACACAACATTGCGACTGTTATTCGCGAAATATACGTCGAAATTATAGAAAAAGTTCTTGAAAACTGGACTAAGAGGAAGACTTACTGTAAGGCCAGAAGAGTGAGACATCTGAACGAAATTGTTTTTCATTCTTAAATCGGAGACTCCAACCTTCAAAATAAAAAAATTTCCAAAAATATATTGATGTATACTCATTGTATAGCGTTTTTTAAAATAAACTTTTAAATTACCCACCATTTATTTGGTGCAACAGGTGCTTTTCGGGACCATTTGTTTTGTGCGTGTTCTATTTTTGCACACAAAGCAAAGGAACCTACAAATTGAAGGTATATCCCAAAGCCGAATTGAGGCAGTTATTATTCTCAGACATTTGACAGAAAGACATACAGGCAGATAGTAAGAGGTGGGACGTAAAAAGCAATATTTTTCGTGTGATTCGAACTTCTAAACTCCCGCTCAGTAGACGATCGCACCTACCAATAAGCTACGGCGCCATACAAAAGGCATTCTTTACGCGGTTAAATTCGTTAAGAAGTTCTAAAGGTTGCTAAAGTTCTGGGGGACATTTTTATGTGTCAATAGACACAGACAACAGAGCGCTATTGAAAAAGAAGAATTTTTTCTTTATTTTATTCTACAGTGATTCTAAAGGAAGGTATAATATTTAGACAAGGCGCCTTTTTTGTGATTGGCCCTCTTTCAGTGGATAATTTTGCATTCGAGATGTGTAGACGGTGAAAAATCATTACGATCCTTTCATTTGATACACTTGTCTAGTTTTGGATTCCCACTAAAACTCGTCCTTCCCTGCTGGATGACGATGGACAATTATCATTACACCGACAGTCGGCAAGCAAGCTAACAAAACCAATTTTTGTTAAAAAAGAATTAAGACAAGATGACGTTTTCAATTTTCCGATATCATATTGTGGCTAGAGTATTATACCACTAGTGAAGTTCGAATCCCAGAAAAACACCAAAAAAGCTTTTATCAAGATCGCATCTCTCGCAAATGTATGACGAACGTCACAAGGTAAAAATTGTCAAAATAAAGCTTCTCAATATATATATAGAATATAGCTTTTAACTTTATTTAACTGCCATTTGTGTGCAAAAATAAATATAACATGCACAATACTAATAGTCGCGACAAGGCTGGCACTCGATCTCAACGGTGTGTTGCGCATTGTGCTAAGCACAAAGCCAAGCCCTATAAGGTGGTGAGCCCTTTTATGCGAAAAAATATATAAATATAATATAAATATAGTCCCCATTAGCCATTAATGTGCCGGGCGTACGCTGACGAAATGATAATCAAGACAGATGCATAGACCTCCCTGACGTTTGCCTAGTAAAGTAGAAGCAGCCAAAATGATATAGCAGTTAAGGAGGGTAGGTTAGGTTATGTTGAAGTGGCCGTCAGTCAAAACCGACGCACTTAGACCATGAAGGTTCGTTGTGATACCACTAGGATCTAGGAAAATTCCACGTCTACTCGTTAAACCACTTGGAGCTTCGTATGAAGCGCAAGAGACTACTAATGTCAATGTGGGTTAGATAGTTAAGATCGTTGAAAAAAACGCTCCCATATGGAGCTTCCGCCTATTCGAGAGGGCTGGGCACGTACAAAGTAGATGGAGAGTGGTTTCCTCCTCCTCCTCATCCATGCAGCTTCTGCAGAAATCGTTGGAAAAGACTCCTAGTCTTTCTGCATACTTGCCTATGAGACAGTGTCCAGCTATGACACATATAATAGCACTAATGTGCAGTCTGTTTTGCGAGATCAAACACTTGGAACGTTTCGGATCTAGCTTGGGCCAGATCTGCTTCGTTGCTATGCAAGTTGTGCCGTTTGACCATCTGTAATTAGTTTTTACTATAGCATTCCGCTTAAACATGAGTTTGCATGTAGCGATCGGTACATCTAGTGAACCATGTTCAGGAAATATGGGTAGTGTGGTTCGATGTTTGGCGATTTTATCAGACATACAATTACCAGGAATGTCTCTATACCCCGGCATGCAGCACAGGTGAATGTTGAACTGCTCCGCCATCTCCTCAAGAGACGATCGGCAATTCCGGGCTAGAATGGAATTCGTGGAGACTGATTCCATGGACTTTAGCGCATCCTGGCTATCCGAGAAAATGTGGAAATCCTTAACAGATATGACATTACTCTTCAGCCAAGACAAGGCTTCCTTAATAGCCATGATTTCAGCTTGGAAAACACTACAGTGATCAGGAAGGCGGAACGAGAAACTAGATTTAGTATTTTTGAAAGAACACCTCCTCCAACCCCTTCATCAGTCTTCGACCTTCGGAAGTGAATTCCTTCAAGTAGGTATCTTCCTCCCAAGAAGACCTGAAGGGGAGGGTGACCTGGAAGTTTTTGTTGAAGTGAAGCTGCGGAATCGTGTAGTCTATGTTGACAAATGGAGTCCTGACTGAATTCAGGATAGAAGAGTGGCCGAAATCATTCACGGTCCACTGAGAGATTGCTCTGAGGATAGAAGCCGCGCTTGCAGCCAGTTGTCTGCCGAAAATGTCGAGTGAAGCAAGGTTGAGCAGAAAGTCCAGTGCAGCAGAGGGAGTTGTACGAAGCGCTCCGCTCACACAAATACAAGCTGATCTTTGGCCTCTGCTTAGTTTGTCGCGATTAATCGCTTTATCTAATGCAGTCCACCAAACAGCCACACCGTATAGCAGAATAGGTCTGACTACTGCTGTGTACAGCCAATGAGTGATATGCGGTTGAAGACCCCATTTACTTCCTATGGCTATTTTGCTTGAGAAGAGTGCCACTGTGGCTTTACGGACTCTTTCTTGTATGTTGGGTTTCCAGGTCAGCCTCCTATCCAGAATAAGACCAAGATATTTGGCCTTATCGGAGGAAGTCAAGCTTGTGCCCTTGATGGACGGAGGATTGACGAGTGGGATTTTGTACTTCCTCGTAAAGAGTTCGGTTTTTTGGGGGTTCACCCCTAGACCACAGTGATCTGCCCAGCTTATTAGCTTATTTAGAGCATTCTGCAGAAGTTCTTTGAATGTGTGTGGGTGCTTTCCTGAGGCTGCTATGGCAACGTCGTCCGCATAGGCGAACACTCCGCAGCCCTCCCCCCTCAGGCGAACCAGCAGATCATTCACCACCAGGTTCCAAAGAAGTGGGGACAGGACTCCTCCTTGTGGGGTGCATCTGCTGGCAAATCTTTTATCAGACGACACACCAAGTCTTGAATTTATGATCCTACTTGTGAGTAGAAGATAAATCAGTTCACCCAGTGAGTCGTTCACCCCCAAAGTCGAAAGAGCATCCGTGATCGCAGATGTTTTGACGTTGTTAAAAGCGCCTTCGATGTCTAGGATAAAGGGCGATTACAGTGGAACGTTCTAGCGTATGCAGAGCTGTTTCTATAGATTTGCCCTTGCAGTACGCGTGTTGATCGACGGACAGAAGTCTTTTGTCAATACTAGTACGATTGTATCGATCAAACTTTCTAGTGTTTTTAAAAGGAATGACGAAAGGCTAATCTGTCTGAGGTCTTTTGGACTGACGTGGGAACATTTACCTGCTTTTGTAATGAAGAACACTTTCACTTCTCTCCATATGACTGGAATATAGACCATTATATTAAGGAGGGTAAAACATAGTACTTTCTGCCAACATGACAGAATGTAACAATAGACAGTAAAAAAACAACCCATAAAAATTAAAATTTTTCATCTAAATTCTCTAATCGCAGAAATTGATATGGGAGCCCCTCGATCCTGGGCCATTTTTTTTATTGTAGGAGAAAATCATCGAAACAAACATTTGACATCAGATGTTAAAATTGAAAAAGCTCAGATCATTTTATTCTGAGCACTTAGAGCACGCTCATACTCTGAGCAAATAAGAAACACGAACATTTATCTTGAGAACTCTTTGACTGCTCTGAACTAATTTATGAAAACGCCAAATGACAGAATATTGTGAAAACTAGTTGTTCTATCTGTAAGTTGATATCGACAACAAAAAACGGCATCAATAAAAATACAATTCAGTAAATAAAAATGTAAGTTAAAGTAAGCATAAAACATTTATGTCTCGTTTCATTTGCTGGGTTCATTTGTGCGTGCGCTAAGATTTCTCTCTCTCTCTCTCCACCACCTCCAAAACCATGCAGCGCAGCCGATTGCGCAGCACACACCGCACACAGTCCATAAAGGGCGACGAATATCTGATGCCAGTACAGATATTTAAAAAATGTATAAGGGCCTTGCGGCCGAACCCGGGACCCGATCACTACCAAATTTTCGAAAAAGTATTGTTTATTGGGTATACACATGTGTGTAAAATTTGAAGAAAATCGGGTAAATTTTTTAAAATTTTTGTTTGGGAGCCCCCCGACCCCTCAGCCCGAGGGGCCTCAAAATTTAATAGAAAGTGTTGTCTCCGGAAATACGCATGTGTGCAAAATTTCAATAAAATCGGGCCATGGGAAGTGGGTTAAAAATTGATCGCAAGAATCCACGACAGACGACCGACCGACGACCGACCGACGACCGACCGACGACCGACCGACGACCGACCGATGACCGACCGACGACCCACGGGCAAGTGAAGTTAATATAGAGAATTTAAAAAAGCTTCGCATTTAGGTAGGTACGGACTTTGTCTACGTTCGGTCCGAAATAACATCTCATAACGACTCCTCTTCAGAATTCAAAAGATGATTCACTTTTAAAGAAGTTGTAAATCTTTCTCTCGACGTAGTAAGACTTTTCTCATTTCAGTCCTGCTCTATATTGGTATTCTATCCCTAATATTTTCATACTTTTACCTGCAAAGTAACGATTGTACCTTAGCTAAAGTCTGCTAGCTAAAGACTCATTAAATACAAAAACATTAAGGCATTCCAGTTTTTTATTTAAATTAGAGGCATATTCACAATAATTTAGTGGACTACATAAACATAAACTTTGAAATTGCAACAAACGAGTATACACGAGTATGTAAAAAGTTAAGGCATATTTTAGTTCACTTTGGCCAATGTCATTCCTGGTTAGTTCATCATATTTCCAACAATATTTCAATATTTGCTACACAACATTATTTGCGATTCTCAGCTATAACCAATTGGGAATGCAAAGCGTCATTAACAACAAAAGGTATAAGGTATAAATCGCCCCACCTGAAATATCCGTCACATTATTCTCTATTGGCTTTTGTCAGTATCAACGTGGAACCGACTGACATGTGTACTGAGTGTTACGTTTTCCCACAGTCTGTCTGTCTGTCTCTGCAAAGCAAACGAATACAAAATGTTTCTGTTCAGCTGGAACTAAAATTTTCCAGCTTCACGCATATAATTCATAGGCGCACGCAATGGTGCAAATTATACGTTTTCTCACGCAAGTTGCCGGACACCGGCCAAAGATATTAAGCACGGTGTACTACATTACTCCTCCTATACATACATATACATACATACTTGTATGTGGAAATTCTGAGACGTGATGTCAACATAGTTAATCAGCAATTTTAGTATTCTCGCCTTCTTGTCATAATTGTAGAATTCCTAAGTTAATTTGACAGCATTGTCGCTTTTGCCATTGTCTAAAAAATGGTTCTTCGTTCGACTTAATGTTTGCGAGCGTGTTGTCTCCGAACGGATACATACACTCGTACCAGTGGGTACGTTATAAATATTTCCGCATTTAGATGTAATTAACTGTAGAAATTATCTTCCATTATCTGATGTATGCGTTGAACTTAAATAACTAATCATCATCATCATGATCATCATCATCATCATCATCATCATCATCATCATCATCATCATCATCATCATCATCATCATCATCATCATCATCATCATCATCATCATCATCATCATCATCACATGATCATGATCATCATCATCATCATCATCATCATCATCATCATCATCATCATCATCATCATCATCATCATCATCATCATCATCATCATCATCATCATCATCATCATCATCATCATCATCATCATCATCATCATCATCATCATCATCATCATCATCATCATCATCATCATCATCATCATCATCATCATCATCATCATCATCATCATCATCATCATCATCATCATCATCATCATCATCATCATCATCATCATCATCATCATCATCATCATCATCATCATCATCATCATCATCATCATCATCATCATCATGATCATGATCATCATCATCATCATCATCATCATCATCATCATCATCATCATCATCATCATCATCATCATCATCATCATCATCATCATCATCATCATCATCATCATCATCATCATCATCATCATCATCATCATCATCATCATCATCATCATCATCATCATCATCATCATCATCATCATCATCATCATCATCATCATCATCATCATCATCATCATCATCATCATCATCATCATCATCATCATCATCATCATCATCATCATCATCATCATCATCATCATCATCATCATCATCATCATCATCATCATCATCATCATCATCATCATCATCATCATCATCATCATCATCATCATCATCATCATCATCATCATCATCATCATCATCATCATCATCATCATCATCATCATCATCATCATCATCATCATCATCATCATCATCATCATCATCATCATCATCATCATCATCATCATCATCATCATCATCATCATCATCATCATCATCATCATCATCATCATCATCATCATCATCATCATCATCATCATCATCATCATCATCATCATCATCATCATCATCATCATCATCATCATCATCCTCATCATCATCATCATCATCATCATCGACATCATCATTATCATCATCATCGAGCCCATCTAAAAGAACAGAGTGATTTTTGCTAAGAACCCAAGTCTCTGATCCAAATTGATATTGGTATAACCGATATCTTTTACACCATTAGCTTAAATGATGTGGTGAAATTCCTGTATTTATGTTTGTTTTGTTGGATTTAAGCTACCACGCTCATATTTTTAGTTCCATTCTGTAAACGGAAGCTGCATAGTCCAATTCATCCTCTTGTCGGAGCCCGTTCAAAAGTTTAATGACGTTCATAACATTGTTCATGGTAAACATACATGGGAAATCTCTCATGGCTTTATAAGGTCCTTCTCTGGCTATGCTCTCACAAGCTGGCTTAACATCTGTAAGCAGATGGTGTGGTGAATGGTGAGTTTTGGAACATTTTCCCATCGGCTGTCCAACGGTCAGTCTGATCAGTTTTTGATTTGCCTGGGATGAAGTAATTCTGATATGGGCCAGAAATTTATTTGGCAATTGTTGCTATCCTGTCATAAGATCCTGCGCATAAAATAGCATTAAATCCCGGTACTTAACAACGTTATGATATCTCCTTTTTATTAAATTCTCTATATTAACTTCACTTGCCCGTGACGGCCGGCTGGCTGGCACAACAAATCATGTGATCAATTTTTAACCCACTTCCTACAGCCTGATTTTATTCAAATTTTGCACACATGTATATCTCCCATGACAACACTTTTTATTAAAATTTGAGGCCCCTCGGGCCGCGGGGTCGGGGGGCTCCCATACATTTTTTTTTTTAATTAACAATTTTTAACGCACTTTCCAAAGCCCGATTTCCCTGAAATTTTATACACATGTGTATTTCCGGTGACAATAAGTTCTATTAAAATGTAGGGCCACTCGGGCCTCGAGGGACTCCCATACAAATATTTTACAAAACTAACCCGATTTTCTTCAAATTTTTTTCCGAAATGACTAACGCGGTGTTGACTGCGTCATACTCAAATGAAACAACTTGTATATTCCGTGAAGTTTTAATCATTTTTAATGGTTTTTTTCTTGTTGTACTTATTTAGCTATCCGTGAGTTCCACCTTAAGGAAGAACTGTTTAGGAAAGGATATAAATCTCGAAAACTAGATACAAATGAATAGCTGCGTACAATGGATCAAAACATCAAAATATTGTCTGCTTGAGTGTAGAGTTTGTTTAATTTTCTGAGCATTGTATTGGGACCACATACTGTCCAAATACAAAATCCTTGCAAACCATCGAGTTACTAACAATAAAGTTAAGTTGAATATCTGCGATATTGCCATTTCAGTAATTTCAGTCGTCAAGGCGCAGCCTCAATACACATCCACATAATAACAAAGCTGGGAGCTACCCGAAAAGTGGGTGTCTAGAAGCAGATTGAGCGATTCTTCACTAGAGGTAGAACTGTCTTCTAAAAAGTAATTTTCATACAACACAAATTTGCAATGAATTTGTCGCGTAAATTATTCATCGTAGAAGTTTTGTTTTCCAAAATTCACCTACATTTTTTATTTTATACAAATAAACGTATTGCATATTATTCTATTTGAATGGCGCAAAAAACAACAAATAAGAGAAACCCTTTAAAGGTTTGGTTTTTCTTGAAAAGAATTTATAAAGAATACTTCAACAAAAAACCTTAACACAGGTAAACCTTTGTATAGAAATGAAAGCAGTCTTTACAGGTAGTTTTAAACTAAGAACCAACGTACTTAAAAAGCAAAAATCATCGTTTTCTGCATGTTCCTCCATCATAACTTAATCCATTATTTAGGTATAGATTACGAAAAAAAAATTCACTTGTCAGAAATATGCATTTACCCATTCCTTTTAGTAAGGCCTACTCTGATATATATAACAAAATAAAATTTGAAAACCCTACAGATTTAGACCATATCAAAGAAACTGTGCAACAATTAAATAAAATGTACTATAAGGTCTGTGCAATGGGTATTGCTATTAATGCATTCAATATCGCCCAGCTTCTTATATTAAAAATAATGTCCGAAAAATATTTATTGAAGTCCTGGCAAAGTATCTAGTAGATTAACATATTCGCAACCGATTAGCAAATCAAAGTGCATAAAAAAAACCTTTTTCGGGAAACTTTTTATAAGTATGCAAGAACGGTGTATATGAAAACTGTGCACCTACGGAAGGTAAGCATGGTATAGTACTTTACTAGTAAAAGTTTTTTTCACGCAAGATATAGTTGAAAATGAAACTCTTAAGTGAATAGAATTGCTGACTAATTTGAAACAAAAAAAAACAACCCATAAAAATTAAAATTTTTCGTATAAATTCTCTAATCGGGGATACACAATGTGCAAAGATTGAATAAAATAGGGTAAATTTAAAAAAAAATTGTTTGGGAGCCCCCTATGCCAATCACTTCAAGCTTTTTACAATATACAATATACAATACAATAGTCTTTCCATATTAGGTACACATGTGTATATAATTTGAAGAAAATCGGGTAAATTTTTTAAAATTTTGTATGTGTCCTTCCGACACCGGAGCCCGATAACTCCAAAATTTTAAAAAAGTGTTGTTTATCGGAGATACACATGCGTATAAAATTTGAAGAAAATCGGCTACTTTTGTTATTAAATTTTGTATGGGTGCCCCGATCCCAGGGACCGATTACTTCCAAATTTTTACAAAAAGTGTTCTACATCTGAAATACATATACGTATAACATTTAAAGAAAATTGGGAAATTTTTTTATAAAATGTTTATGGGTGCCCCCCGATGCCCCGATACCGGGGCCCTATCACTAACAAATTTTTACAAAAAGTGTTCTACATCAGAGATGCAAATGCGTATATAATTTCAACAAAATCGGGTACTTTTTTTATAAAATTTGTATGGGTGTCCCCTGACCCCGGAGCCCAACCACTTCCAAATTTTTATAAAAAGTTTTGATCATCGGAGTTACACATGCATATAAAATTGAAGAAAATCAGGTACTCTTTTTTATAAAATTTGTATCGAACCCGGGGCATGATCACTTCTAATTTTTTTTTAAAAAATTTTGTCCATTTGGATATACACATGCGTATAAAATTTGAAGAAAATCTGGTAAATTTTGTAAAGTATTCGTAAGGGAGCGCCCGGCGGGGTCCGAGGTGCCAAAGTTTTAATAAAAAGTATTGTCCTGGGAGATACACATGTGTGCAAAGTTTGAATAAAAACGGGCTTTAGGAAGTGGGTTAAAAATGGATCAGAAAATTCTACCCACCAGTCAGTCAGCCACGGGCACGCGAAGTTAATAAAGAAAATTAAAAAAATTTAAATTTTTCTTGTAAGTTCTCTAATAACCAAAAGTATACTGAATTCCACTATAAATCCTGTAAATCAAAAACAAATGCGAAGCACTGCAAACCAACAACAACACAACCACAATCGTAAAGCAAGCAGCGCTGCTTACAGCACATCAGCTCATCAGCGCACACAGAACACAGTCATTATAATATTATATGATATGTTGACGCAATATGGAAAACAATTTGTATGGGAGCCCCCCGATCCCGCATCCCGAAGTGTGTTAAAAATTGATCACAAGATTCTGCCGACCAGTCAGCCATCCACGGGCACGCGAAGTTTATATAGAGAATTTAAAAAACCCAAAACTCATTATGGTATTTTGTATATAGAGGCCGGCGATTGAAGTGTTACTAAAACAAAACGCTGTAATTTCGTCATTTATGAATATTTTTATTGAAATTTTTTAGAGAATGTTAGAAACATTCGAAAAAAACACGGTACTGCTCAATAAAGCATATATAGCGCCATGGATCAGTGGATAAGTGCATGATCTTCTGAGCAAGAGGTTCGTGGTTCGAATCCCAGTAACGCCAAAAGTATTTTTCACGGTCCCACCTCACGCGAATATCTGACGAACGTCCGAGAGTAATAACTTGTGACGGAAAGCATCTTAATTCGCCGTTCGGATACGGCATTAAATTGTAGGTCCCTTCCATTTGTTTGCAAAAATTTACATGCACAATAACACGAATGGTCGCAAGAAGCTAGGCATTATCGCGCCGATTTTTATTTTACTGCTTAATATAGCTTTGTATACGTTTGGCGCGGATGATAGCGTCGAGTCTCCTAATGAAATACCTGTTGGTATTTTGTTCCATTATCCGCGATGAGCTCTCTTCACTAAATCCTTACTTTCATATCTTTTTGTCGACACCATGGCTTCCAAAATGGACCATATGGAGTAGTCCATTGGATTCAAGTTTTGGGAGTAGGGACGGCATTGCTGCGAAGAAATGAATTTTGGAATGTGACTTTGTAAAAATTGTTGTATCAAAAGAGCTTCATGTGATGGTGCTGAGTCTTATTGGAATGTTCAGCGGTTGTTACCGAATTTTATGTATGCCCAAGATAGCTACGCATCATTTAATTACTTTCCCCTGTACATTTCTTAATTCACCTTGACGCCCTGATCGATAAAGTCTGGCTTCCCAAACCATCACAGAAGTCGTTTATTAATTAGGTGAAAGACAAACTCGTAACCTAAGAAGAAAAACTGTATGTAACTATTTGTTGCTGCAATATTTTTGCCCGCCCCAATACTAAACTTTTATCCACTAAAATTAATTTCTTTCTTTATCATTGAAAAGCCACACTGAATCAGTAGACATAGCTCAGTGTTGCACAAACAGATCATATCTCACTAGCTTACATACACTGAGTTACAAAAAAAGTGGCACAGTCATACTTTTTCATTTGTTGTTATCATTTATGTTATTATTACCACTATGTTTTTGCAGAGCTTTGTTTTTTTTGTGGTCTACTGGATTAATGATTTATTTGTGTGCATTTTTGCATAATCTTTTTCTATTTTGCTTGTGCTACGTACATTATATTGAGAAAAACCGCATTATAATCGTTTTTTTTCAGACCAGACGTGAGATAAAATAAAAAAAAACAACCCATAAAAATTCCTTCCTTGTAAATTCTCTAATCGGGGATACACACACACACACACTGCGTGCTCGTTTTGTGGCAAAAACATCCGCCAAATGCCGCAGCGGCAGCGAACAGCGCTGCTCACAAAGCACAGAGCTCATACTCTGCCGTGATCTGATGCGATATAGCGATATTTAAAAATTGTATATTGGGGTCCCCAAGGGGCCGATCGATCCAAATTTTTACCTAAAGTGTTTTCCATCGAAGACACACATGTGTACAAAATTTAAAGAAAATCGGGTAAATTTTGTAAAATATTTGTATGGTCCAAGGGGCCTCAAATTTTAATAGAAATTATTGTCATGCACATGTGTTCAAAATTCGGGCCTTGGGAAGTGGGTTAAAAATTGATCGCAAGATTCCATGATTCCATGACACACAAATCCACAAACAAACAAACCCACAAACCCACGGGCAAGTGAAGTTAATATAGAGAATTTTAAAAAGAAGAAGTCGCCAGGGCGCTGGCCTTGTTTAAGGATGGACGAAGTGTACTGTATGCCGCTATTATGATAGGAAAACAAGAGACGACTTTTAGAAGAGCCATTAAAAGACACAGGGACACCAACTCCTACACCCGCCGTCAAGGCTCAGAGCAATTTCTGCAAGGGATGGCCGACATTTCGTGCGGAAGGCCCTCGGAATCGTCACCATACACCGGTTAAACTGTCTCACAGACTTCAAACCGTTAGAGGGATATCTGTAAATGCTCAAACGGTGAGGTGGCGATTAGTGGAAAGTGGATTGGACAGATGCCAACTGGGATAAATTCCTTTTCACTGATGAGTCCAGGTTTTGTCTGTGCTCACCAGATGGACGTGGCAGAGCGTGGAGACGATCAGGTGAGAGATATTCTTAGGCAACAGTTGCCCATCGGTAAAAATTTCTCTGGAGGTTCCATCATGGTGTGGGCAGGAATTTCCATGCGCGGAAAAACCGAGGTGTGCATCGTGGAACGATCGGTGAACCTTACATATTACATTAACAACATCCTGGTTCCATTCGCACCCTTTACTGCCTTTTTGGTAATGCAGAAGTGGAAAATTACGTTATGGCTTGGCCTGCGATGAGCCCGGACATGCAACCAATTGAACATGTTTCGGACCTGCTGGGAAAAAGATTGGGATGTATCCTTCCAAAAACACTCAGATGCCTGAGATCTGCCTTAATCCAGAAATGGAACAATTTGGACGACACCATAGCAACAAATCTTATCCAAGTATGCCCCGGCGAATTATTACTTTATTAGATGCTCGTGAAAGCAATACCCACTATTAAAAAATAAAATAATAATAAAAATGTAAACTGTTTTTTTTTTAAGTTTCTGTCAATTTTCCTTAATTTATGTTTTATTTTAAAGTTCTTTCTTTTTTTTTCTTTTTTTAACATGATTTAATAAGTTTTTATATTAATAAACAAAAGTTATTGCTAAATTTCAAGGTGCTCCACTTTTTTTGTACCTTAGTGTGTACATTAAGAAAAAGTTTATAATCTTAAGGGATGTTATGATGATGTTGAATAAAAAATAAAAGACAGATTAAGACTGCTTTCTGCGCTTAAATCCAATCTGCTGAGGATAAAAGTTTTCCGTGTTCATACAAGATGACTTGTAGAACTTGTATGAATTGTAGAAATTTTGAATTCAATTTTGGATCCAAAAATACCAAATATTGGTAGGTATAGAGATACCTTTTACTGCGAAAGTAACCGTATATAAATAAAAATTATTTACATAAACTCGCAATTTAATAGAAGAAATCACCGATGCATAAAATAATTAATATTAATTTCTGTTGCACTCGGTTTCAAGTACGTTTAGAACATAAATTACCAAACCGACTGACTGACTTACTGACTACAGATCATTGAACGCTTTAATGACTAGCACAGTTCAATAGAATATAGGAACAATCGGTACGATTAATTTTAAGTATGTCGTCCTACACTATCCACTAGACTATATAAATGGGGCAATAAAAATATACGAGTATGTGTGCTTCCTCGATTTTCTGGGTCTTGCGTTCTGAGTGCAATGAATGCGATTCAATGAGAATCTTTGAGTATTTACTTCACTTCAGAAGCGAATGAGTAGAAAGCTGGCACGCTCATGAATCCAATTCTGACCTAAACCGAATTTATCTACAATTAGATTTTAATTAAATTTTGTACGGAGCGCGTCTATTCATTCATTCATTCATTCATTCATTAAATTGCTGTTGCTGCTGTTATAGGCGCGCACCATCGGATCATGCATTGAAATCACATTCGATGAGATAAATCAGCATATGGATGAAGATGCAATTAAGACATTCGTCGGCCGTCACGCATCATTGTTTTCTTGCTGTGATTTACGAGTACCCACTTTGATTTCATGACATTTTCGCACAGAGTAAACTATTACACCCAACGCCACGCTGCGGCAACATATGCCTTACCATCCTTCGCTGTAAAGGCAAAGCCGATAGTTGTAGGAGTGCTGTCATCATATAAATGGATGAATGCCAAATGGGTGTCTCATTATTATTTCATCTCTCTGTTTTGCAATTGCGACAAAACAACGGAAATTGGTTCACGGTCAAGACTGCGTGATGAGGTGATGAATTTGCTCACATCAAACAGTACAGACACTGAGGTCGCTTCTACCGAATACCTTACCGTGTACCTTAACAGGAAAAATTTTCTGTCTGCCAACTGACTGATTGGCGGAAAACTCGGACCAATTCGAGCACACTTTAGTATACGCTAAGAACGCGACAGAAAATAAATTAATTACCCGCTAGTTATGACATCAAACAAAAGACTCAGAGGACTTTATGTGCAAGCAAAGGCCCTCAAGCAGGTGGATAGTAAAATTATGACAAAAATAAAAGCATCAATTAAATGCGGAAGCGATGCACAAGAATTGATAAATGTGGTTACAGTATAAGAAATAGATTTTTTATGAATATCTATAAAAAACATAATTAATAACTAGAGAAGCACTGCTTTGACCAACCGCAACATAGACACGAAAATTACGTATTTTGGTAGTGGTTGTGATATACTTGACATACATCATTTATAGAAAATACAATAGCAAAATCAATGCTGGTGATAAAATCCTATATGTGTATACAAAATTAGATTTTTCGCAGTTTTCCTAGATATATATACATCAAAATATATGTATGTAAAATACAAAATGAAATACCTTAAAAGATGGAAAGAATATTTGCTGTAGTATCCTGAAATATCAATGTATTACTAATAGCTGTTGGGAATATATATACGAGTATTACAGTGCGAGCTCGGTAAGCGCAACAAATAAATAAACAGCCCATAAAAATTAAAATTTTTCGTGTAAATTCTCCAATCGGAGATACACAACACGACCCGATAACTTCGAAATTGTTACAAAAAGTGTTCTACATCTGAGATACACATGCGTAAAAAAATTTGAAGAACATCGGGTACTTTTTTATAAAGTTTGTATGGGTGAAACCCGACCCCGGGGCCCGATCACTTCCAAATTATTATAAAAAGTGTTGTTCATAGGAGCTACACAGGCATATAAAATTTGAAAATTTGAAAAAAAATCAAAAATCAAAAATCAAAAATCCCTTTTAAATTATTTTTAAAAATTGTTATCCATCGGAGATACACATGCCTATACAATTTGAAGAAAAACAGGTAAATTTTGTAAAATATTCGTATACACATGTGTGCAAAGTTTGAATAAAATCGGGCTTTAGGAAGTGGGTTAAAAATTGATCAGACGATTCTACCCACCAGCAAGCCAGCCAGCTAGCCACGGGCACGCGAGGTTAATATAGAGAATTTAAAAATTAAAATTTTTCTTGTAAATTCTCTAACTTTTAAAAAATTTGTATAGGTGCCCCCAGACCTATACATAGGGCGATACATATTTTTTTCCTAATTGCGTTTTCTGAGTCAACAATGATAAAAATTTAAGTGTTAATCGAGTTCGTACTGTACGAGTATATATAAATACTGATAGTGTCTCAATTCAGTTTAACCTTTTAAAATTTCAATCGTTAAAGTCTTTTTTAAATTCTCTATATTAACTCCGCGTGCACGTGGCTGGCTGGGTGGCTGGCTGGGTTACTGGCTGGTCAGATTTTCTGATCAATTTTTAACCCACTTCCCATAGCTCAATGTTAATGAAACTTTGAACACATGTATATTTCCGGTGACAATACTTTCTATTAAAATTTAAGGCCCCACGGACCTCGTGGTCGGGGGGCTCCCATACAAATATTTTAAAAAATTTAACCGATTTTCTTAAAATTTTATACAAATGTGTATCTCCGATGGAAAACACTTTTTGTAAATTTTTTGGAGAAATCGGGCCCCTGGATCGGGGGGCACCCATACAAATTTAATGAAAAAAGTTCCCGATTTTCTTCAAATTTTATACGCATGTGTATCTCCGATGGACAAAACGTTTTGTGAAAATTTTGAAGCGATCAGGCCCCAGGGTCGGGGGGCTCCCATACAATTTTTTTTTTAATTATCAATTTTTAACGCACTTCCTAAAGCCCGATTTCCTGAAATTTTGAACACATGTGTATTTCCGGTGACAATATTTTCTTTTAAAATTTGGAAGTGATCGGGCCCCGGGTTCGTGGGGCTCCCGTACAAATTTAAAATAAAAATTACCCGATTTTTTTTCAAATTTTACACACATGTGTATACCCAATAAACAATACTTTTTCTTAAATTTGGTAGTGATCGGGCCTCGGGTTCGGCCGCAAGGCCCTTATAAATTTTATTTAAATATCATAGAGTGGCATCAGATACCGTCGTACTTTAATGACTGTGTGCGGTGTGTGCTGCGCAGTCGGCTGCGCTGCTTGGTTTTTGGTGGTGGAGAGAGAGAGAAATCTTAGCTCACGCACAAATGAACCCAGCAAATGAAACGAGACATAAATGTTTTATTCAACTTACTTATTTATTTACTGAATTGTATTTTTATTGATGTAGTTTTTAAATTCTCTATATTAACTTCACTTGCCCGTGGCTGGCTGGCCAAATCTTGTGATCAATTTTTAAACCACTTCCTACAGCGCGATTTTATTGATTTTATTTGCACACATGTATATCTCCCAACACAACACTTTCTATTAAAATTTGAGGCCCCTCGGGCCGCGGGGTCGGGGGGCTCCCATACAAATATTTTACAAAATTTACCCGATCTTCTTTAAATTTTGTACACATGTGTGTCTTCGATGGAAAACACTTTTTGTAAAAATTTGGAGCGATCGGCCCCTTGGGGACCCCAATATACAATTTTTAAATATCGCTATATCGCATCAGATCACGGCAAAGTCTGAGCTCTGTGCTTTATGAGCAGCGCTGTTCGCTGCCGCTGCGTCATTTGCTGAATGATTTTGCCACAAAACGAGCACGCAGTGTGTGTGTGTGTGTGTATCCCCGATTAGAGAATTTACAAGAAAAATTTTAATTTTTATGGATTGTTTTTTTTGTTGTCGATATCAACTTACAGATAGAACAAAAAGTTTTCACAATATTCTGTTATTTCGCGTTTTCATAAATTAGTTCAGAGCAGTCAAGGAGTTCCCAAGAAAATGCTCGTGTTTCTTATTTGCTCAGAGTATGAGCGTGCTCTAAGTGCTCAGAATAAAATGATCTCAGCATTTTCAAAATTGACATCTGATATCAAATGTCTCTTTCGATGATTTTCTCCTACAAAAAAAAAAAAAAAAAAAAATGACCCAGGATCGAGGGGCTCCCATATCATTTTCTGCGATTAGAGAATTTAGATGAAAAATTTCAATTTTTATGGGTTGTTTTATTTTTCTTTCAAAAACTCTTTTGACTTCTCAAAATGTTTATAAAATTACTAACAGTAAAGTACCCAAGTCTTAACTATATAACTATATAATTTTTGTAATATTTGGAACAGATTTTCACATTTTGCCTTTTACTTGCCAGATATTTAAATTTAGTAAAACCTCGTGCTGAACTTTGTCAAATGCTTTTCCGAAATCCGATTAAAAAATTAGTAAACGAGCGGTCACTGACAAACTTACTGTATTTGAAAAGCGTCCAAACTAAATAGTAGTATTTAGTTTGGACGCTTTTCAAATTCAGTTTAGTTGTGCGTGAGGCTAGAGTTGGGTAAGACACTTTCATATTTACCTTATTTTCATACTCTACTGTTTATGGTTTTTTAACACACAACTTATGAAAATGTTTTTGCGGCGTCTTAGCAATAACAGTCTCTTACAAACACCAAGTTATAATATTTAGTTAGTTATAATTAAAGTCACAGTGTTTGGACAAAACATAACCTACGGATATATAAGGGGTTATTGTGGGTAATAATAAATCAGTTCTACCCATCAACATATACATATGTACGCAGGTGTTTCTTTTAAATAAAATAATCAAATTCAAAGTAGCTTGGCAATTTTAGTACTCATGCTTGATCGTTTTCTTATCATCGTTTTGACTTGAAGAGAGAATATAACTTCTACAAATTCAAAACGTAAAATCTTACATACTTACTGTACAAAACTCGTTTGTTGACTGTGCTGAGATACATCTCATGTAATATGCCACTTAACATATATGTCAAGCCAGTCCCCCTTTCCTCTTACCAATTGATAATCCCAAATTAAAAACAAAAATTTTGTTTCGTTTCCTAACGGGGAATAACGCATTAAAGCTAAACTCACTGTCTGTAATTTTATAGACCTTGCTATTGTTTAACAGTCTGGCCTGCCGGTTGACAGATGATAAGATTCCTTCAGTGATCTTCACACAAAAAAAAGCACGATGACATAACTTGAATAGGTATAAACAAACAACGCTGATAACAGATTTCAAATCTTAACACAAGAATACAAATTTATCTCTCTGGTGATTCACAATTCCAATATAAAATATTTAAAAAATCTCCTTAAAAAATTTTATTTCACATATTTAAGTAGAGATTTTTAAAAGAAGTGGAATGTACCTACCCTCCGAGTCCAGACATTGGCATTGCAAATATGAAAATTGCAATAACGATAAGCAACCGCATATCTCCGTGTGATCGCTCGAACCAGTGGAGAGTTCGCACCGTGTCTTTGTATCCCAAGGTTTAACACGGCAACTCCTTGAAAGATTCACAATCCAGACCTTGACATTATCCGGTCGCCAACAGGAGCAAGGTTTTGTGGAAATTAGGTTTCTTTCTATTTTTCCTCTTATTCGTAAGTTGGAAATTCGTATATATTGTGCATTGAAGATCAAAACACGCCTCAAAAAAACCTTAAACAAATTACCGATCTCTCGCACTGTCGGCAGAATTACCACAACCGCGACAACCCGTCGATCTCACATAAATGTTGCTCGATAACTGATTTTAGAAAAATAATGCGCGAGTCTTTTTCATTGTGTAGAATTTTTAATTTTATATTTTTTAGCTGCGGATTTGACGTTTGCGTATATGAAATTTATGTACCGAACCAAAAAAAGGATAAATTTGAAAGCATCACATCAAAGAAAATAATTTGTTGCCCTAAATGAGGACCTTGCGCGTTTCCACAACTGCACCACCACAATATAATATGCCACCACCAAACCACCGGCTGAGAAGATACACTTTGCCTCCAGTGGAATTGGGGCGATCGAAAAGTACCCCACACAACAAGAACGAACAACGAAGACTACGAATTAAGGCACAAAATCTGTATAGGTAAATGATGCGATGCGGTGCCGCTAGCTGATCGCATAAGCTGTTTGCTTCGATCGCGTTCATTCCCGAGACCGATAGGGTGGCGTCGTTTATGCCGCTGCCGTTGTTGTCTTCGTCGTTTATCGTAAACCGTTGTCGTAGTTGGTGCGCTTATTCGCTGTAAGAACAACCTGCTAAGCTTGCTGAAGTGTACATTGTTAAGCAAGCAGTTCACGGCGATTTGAGGATTTGTATGAATTTGTTGCACCTAGCGATTCCATATGATTCTCCAGGCAAAAGACAAGAGCGAGCGGAGCACAGAATCAGAATCAACTCTCTGAACCAAAAGAGCTAAGGCTTCTGAATGAGGCAACTATGCGCATGCCGCTTATCTCTGCTTATGACTGCGACGACAACTGCGACTGCCGAGGCTGGCTGCTAACCAAAACACAAGATAAAAAGCGAAATATTGTCGATGACTTTGGTTGATGCTTAAAGAAGAATAATCACACGAAAATCAAATAAAAATGGAAAAAGCACTTTCCTTGCTTTTATACAACGCATCCACCACGCACGCAGATACTACTCTATTCTCGACGGCACGGCGGGTATCGTTATTCTCTTGGATGTTGGCTATCTTATTGCTGAGAGCCACTACGGCTAGTTACTCTGGTTTACTTATTTTATTCTAGCCCTCTTCTCGCCCCGTCCCATTAACAGGTAATCCACCAAAAGACAGCGTGCGCGAACGCTACAATTAATCTTTACGTTCGCAGCACACACATAATCACTGTGGTGTATAATGATGTTTCATTGTGTGCCCAGCAGCTCACCCACCACTAGCTCGTAAGCACAAAAATCTATTCATTTTCTGGGTCACGCCGCGATCTTGTGACCACCAAAAATTAATAGAGCAATATACGGGCAAATAAAATAATAATAAAACATACCGCCACTCGTGTTGACGACGTTTAATCAGAACTGTTAAGGACGACTCTGAACGACTATGCAACCCACATCTTTTAGATTCCAAATAATTACTTGCACTGAGAAGAGCCACTACAAGATATAAGGAAACAAACTTGTGTACCCGACGACAAGGCTCAGGTCGCCTTAAAGCAACTTCTTCAAGTAATGACCTATATGAATTGAATTAAATTTTTCCGATTTCATCAAAACTGAACAGCTGGACAGTGAGAATATTTCGGCGAAGGTTCCTTCATGATTATAAGAAATATCTTTACATGGAAAAACAACGTTTTGTATCGTTAAATGCTCGATTAATTTCGATTCTTGAGAAACAAGCTAAAACGAACACGTTGCTGGGAAAAAGGAATAGGTTAAGATCTTTCCTTCTAGTCACACTCAGCTGAGATTAAAATTTTAGGGAGGAATAAAAGTATATGGCCGATATCGTTATAAAGAATCTCTTTCGAAGAATGCCCAGGCGAATTTCCGCTTTAATCGTCTCCTTTGGGGGAAATAGAAAAACTTTTAAGGCCCAGAGGACCCGAAAAAATAAATTAAGAGGTTTGTAAAATGAAAGTTTTGTCCTCTTCATTTGATTTGTTTTTTAAAGCTTTTATTTAACTTGACTGGTTGACTGTCGGTTCCATCTTCTTTGAGTTAATTTTTTAACGCACGTCGTAGATTTTAACTTCATTAGATTTTCTTTTCCGCTCCAACTTAAACTTTTAACAAGACTAAGAGTTAGAAGCTTGAAGCACGAGGCGGCAGCCGAGTGCGGCAATCTAACGAGCACGATGAGCACTTTTCTGCGACTAATGTACGCTATTTTTTACACGGTTTTTCTGCTAAACCGGTTATGCGCAATGCAAAATTACTATGTGAATGTGTGGTCGCTGTGACTGCAGTAAATAACAGAAGTATTTTCTATGTTAACTCTTTCGAGGTTAGGTTATATTTTATGAAACAGTCACTTTCGTCTATGGACATGTCAAAGATAATTATTAAATTCTCTCTATTAACATCGCGTGTACGTGATAATACTTTTTGTTAAAATTTGAAGCATCTAGGGCTTCGGAGTCGGGGTCTCCATACAAATTTTTTACAAAATTTATCCGAATTCTCTCATGGCTTAATAGAGTTCTACTCTGGCTATGATATCATAGGTGGCTATAAAGTCTGTAAAAAGTGGTGTAGTGAGTTTTGAAACTCTGGACATTTTTCCATCACCTGCCTGGGTGATAATCAGATCAGTTGTTGATTTGCTTGGGATGAAGCCACCCTGGTCAATGACTACTTTAGCCACCGGAAACTGATAGCGCTCTTACACCTATTCCTATTTGCAGGTGTCATCGGCCGCGTGATTCACTTTTCTCATGGAGTTCCGAGTTTAGTGATTTCACTGGTCTAGTCAATTGGGGTTTCCTGTTGCTAACTATCGGAGGATTTCGGTTGTGTTTAGAGAATTTACTTAAGTAAGTTTGGGAAGGTTTTTGTTTAGAATTGTTTAACATATTTAAATATTTTTTTTAAGGTATGGATTAAGAATAAACCCAGTGATGATGATGATGTTGGGGGTGAAAAACCATGGCACTGCGACCCAAGTGGATCTATTGCGCCCCCCCCCGACTAGCGCTGTAGGGGCGGTGCATGCCCAGCCCTAGAGCACCCCCTCCATGCCAATGGCCTTTATGAACCTAATGATATGGAGAGGTTCTAATGAGTGACGTTCAAGCTCGGAGAGTGCGTGAGTTCCCAGCTGTTCCCTTCTCTGGCGGATCGTTGCTCCACAGTCGTTGAGAAGATGCCACGGGGTTTCCTCCGCTTCACCACATAGCCTGCAGCTGTCATCCTCTTCTAATTTCATTTTCTTAAGGTGTCCCTTCAGTCTGCAGTGCCCTGTTAGGAACCCCGTAATGATTTTCACGTTACCCCTACTTAGTCCCATTATTGATCGGGACCTCTTTGGATTATATCTACCCAACATTTCCTTCGCTTGCCGTAGACCTGGGAGTTCCTCCCATCTTAATGAAGCGGTGTTTTTACCTATATTGCGTAATTCTTCACGCATAATACTGTACCCAATTCCACAAAAGGGTTCCGGCCCTACAAGCGTAGTCTCTGCCCCTATGTTTGCGAGCTTGTCCGCTTGTTCATTCCCTTCTATACCGATGTGTCCCGGCACCCAGTATAACTTTACTTTGTTGTCTGCACCAAGTTTGTTTAACTTTGTTTTGCATTCTTCCACCAGTCTGGACGTGGTGTGGACTGCATCTAGAGCTTTAAGCGCGGCTTGGCTGTCTGACATGATGGCAATTTCCATCCTCATGTATTTCCTATCCAGATTGAATTGAGCGCATCTTTCGATGGCGTGAACCTCTGCCTGGAAAATACTTGGATAATGGCCCATTGCTTCAGAGTACTTGGTTCGTGGCCCTATTACTCCCGCACCTGTGCCATCCACCTTCTTTGATCCATCCGTATACCATTTTATAGTTCCTGGATGTATCTTGTAGTCTGTTTCGGACTTAAAGTCCGTCTTGTTGCTTAGTTTAACCTCATAGTTCTTTATGAACTCAAGCTTTTGCACCATGCTGTCACATGGCATGCATGCCACAGGAGTTAGCTTGGCTAGTGAGTTCATTAAGCTCTCCGCTCTGCTACCCGTTAAGCAGCCAACCTTGGTCAGGCGTACAATGGTTTCAATGGATTTGCCCTCTACCACTATATGCAGCGGGAGTAGCCCAGTGATTACCTCCATACCCGCCGTTGGGCAGGTCCTCATAGCTCCTGTGATTAGGACACAAGCTAGCCTTTGTACCTTTTCCAATTCTTTCCTTGTGGTGCTTAGCTTGGTTCTACCTGCCCATGCCACTGCTCCGTAGGTGATCATTGGTATAACTATCATAGTGTACATCCAGTGCATTATTTTGGGGCTTACTCCCCATGATTTGCCCGCTACCCTTCTGCACACCATGAGCGCTCTCTTAGATTTTTTAATAATTGCCTGCTGATGTTTATTCCATAGCAGTCTCTTGTCTAATATCAGACCCAGGTACTTGACCTCTTCGCTGATTGAGATCACTTCGCCATTGAGGGTTATTGGTCGCATTCGCCCCAATTTTCTTCTGTTACTGAAGGGAACCAGTGTGGTTTTGCTTGGGTTCACCCTAAGTCCCACCTCA
Source organism: Nephrocerus scutellatus (assembly GCA_947095585.1). Classification (NCBI taxonomy): domain Eukaryota; kingdom Metazoa; phylum Arthropoda; class Insecta; order Diptera; family Pipunculidae; genus Nephrocerus; species Nephrocerus scutellatus. Next base: position 39,051,454 of record OX352764.1, on the reverse strand, counting down.
TGGCACCATCTGCTTGTGATATTTAGTCCATTTTGAACTATGTCACATAGAACTTCCTCGAACTTCCCCCTGGCCACAATGACTATATCGTCCGCGTAACCCTGAGATACGATTCCTGCTTTAGCTAGTCGCTGAAGTAGTTCGTCTACAAGGATGCTCCACAGTAGTGGGGAGAGTACTCCTCCTTGTGGACACCCTCTTGTCGTGTTAACCATAATGGTTTTATCCCCGACTATAGTTTCTGCTGTTCTAGTGACTAGCATCTCGCACATCCATTTACTGATTGTGCCATCAACTGTTTTCTTATCCAGAGCATTCCTTATCGCCTCGTGTGATGCGTTGTCGAACGCCCCTTCGATATCTAAGAAGGCGCATAGAGCGATTTCCTTACTGGCAAGGGAGCCCTCTATTCTTTCCGTCAGTTCCCACAGTGCGGTCTCCGTAGATCTGCCCGCTCTGTATGCGTGTTGACTGGAATGTAGTGGTTCTTTTACCAGTAAAGTCGACCTTACATAGTTGTCGATGACCTTTTCGATAGTCTTTAGGACAAACGAAGTGAGACTGATTGGTCTGTAGGACTTTGGGTGTGTGGGATCTTTCTTCCCTACCTTCGGTATAAATACCACCCGAGCCCTTCTCCAGCTCTTCGGTATGTATCCGAGTGCTAGGCTACTTCTGTAGATTCTTAGTAGGTATGGGAGGAGATTGTCTAGCCCCATTTGCATGACAACTGGGATTATCCCATCTACACCTGCTGACTTAAAGGGCTGGAAGCTTTTAACTGCCCACCGGATTCTATGCTCGGTGCATATCTCCGAGGCTTTCTTCCAGTCTTCTCTATTAAATCTTAGACGGTTTGAGCCTCTATCAGATTCAGTACTGTTCACCGTACTCCCCGGGAAGTGACTTCTCAGGAGGAGTAGAGCTCTCTGCTCTTCGTTTTCTGTGAACTCACCTTCCTGGTTTCTCAGTGAAGCCTTGAAACAACTAGGGTCTTTTGCCATCGCTTTGTACAGCCTGGCAGACTCCTTAGTGTCTTTAACCTCCTCACAGAATTTACGAAAACTTCTGCGCTTTGCTCTTCTCACTTCTGTATTATATGCCGTGAGAGACTTTCTGTATTCCTGCCAATTGCCCCTTCTCTTGGCGGTCTTGAAGAGTTTTCTTACCTGCCTTCGATGGGCTGACAGTTCTGCGTTCCACCAAGGAACTTCATTACCCCCTTTGGGTGAACTCATCGGGCAGCTCGACTCATATGCGTCAGAGATTGCCCTGTTCATTTCCACTGCTGCGCATTCTAGTTCGCGCGGGCACCTGGCCACTCTTTGAACTGAAGCGTGTAGTAGATTGCTCTGTAAATAGACTCTAAAGTTTTCCCAATTTGTCCTTCTGGGGTTTCTAATAACCCTTTCCCCTACGACCACCCCTCCCAATTCAAACAGAATTAATCTATGGTCTGACAGAGTTGGTTCGGAGGAAACCCTCCAATTACTGAGTAAACGACTCACTGTCGGAGTTCCGAAGGTGATGTCGAGTACCTCTTCCCTAACCCTAGTCACGAATGTTGGAGTACTTCCTACATTGTAAATATCAAGGTTTTCCTTCACCAAAAACTCTAAAAGGTACTCACCCCTCTTATTCGTGTCGGTGCTCCCCCATTCTTCATTGTGTGCATTTGCATCGCACCCGATCAGAAGAGGTTTGCTTAGCCTTCGGCAATGATCTACCAGTTCTTGAATTTCTGGTGGCGGTATTTCATCCTTGTCCCCGGCGAAATAGGCCGAAGCTATGACTAACTCCCGGTGCATGCCGTCTATGTTAAACTGGCACTGGATTGCTACCACGTCCCGGGTTATAAATTCTGAAAGAGATAGATAATTAATACTATTTCTAACGACGATGCAGGCCCGTGGGGCAGCTTGCCCCACGTCATATATTACCTTAGCATCTTTGCAAGACAGACCACATATCTGTCCCCTGTAGAACCAGGGTTCCTGGACCAGCACTAGCTCTAGATGTTGTTTGGTGAACGTCCTGGCCACCACGGCGGCTGCCCCTTTGGCCTTGTGGGTGTTCACCTGAGCAATGCGTGTGCTGGTCATGCTTTAGTTGTCTGAAGAGGGCGGCTGCCCCTCTCCAGTCTCAAGCTCAAGGTGCTGGATCTCCTCCAGCAACTCGTCCTCCTCTAGTTGTCGGATCGCCTCCAGCTCGTCTAGTACAATGTTCGGTTGGGGAAGGGCAGCGAGGTCTTCCATAATGGGTACCTCTTCTGCTCCCGCTTCTCCTTCCGTGTCCATTGTACTTGCCCCCTTGGGTTCATCTTCTACTACGGCGGGAGGGTCTATCAGCCCCTTCTCCACCTGTATGGCTTCCTTCTTTTTCAGACCACCCACCGATATCTTGCCATACCGGTATCTAATGGAGTGGCCTGCCCCTTTTATTATGTCTCGGCTTCGAGAGTCTATGGATATAGTGGCAAATACCCCACCCCTTTCCTCTCGACAGCCGATAACCTTCCACATATTTACATGGAGACCCTCATTTTGTGCTCCAATCAGGGAGATGGAGCGCTCCATCCCCTGCCGGTTGCTGCGTGGCAGATACACCGACATGATAGTCGGCTTGGGAATATCGTCCCCGTCCCTGGCCACGAGCTTCGGTCCCTTCCACGTCGAAAGGGTTGGAGCATGTGCCTTCAGCCAAGCCGCCGAGCGTCCATCGCAACAATCGACAAGAATCATCCCTGGCCTGAAGTGGACGCCGTCGAAGCCAATTTTGACTTCCCAGCCCAGCGCCACCTCATCCAGGATGGATTCCTCCAAGGCTGCTAGCTGCTCATGGGTCAGTGTCTCCTCCGGATCATGCTCCGCGAGGATAGCGACCCTGACTTGTTTCGTAGCCTCCGCATAGCTAGGTTGAGAGCCCCCGCTACCCCCGAAGGTGGCACTGGTCGACTGCCCGGTGCCCTCCTTCAGTCTCTTATCCTCCCTAGTTGGTGGAGTGAGGACCGATGGCCCCCTCTTCGTCCCCTGGGGAGTGATGACGGGAGGTCCATGCCCTGCAGCCGCCAACTTCCTATCATCAACCTCCTTCCTCGCTTGTGCGGGTTCTATGCCCTGCTCAAGGAGTCGGAGATAGTGCCTCGTCCCCGCCCCACTGAGACCCTTTCTCAGGGGATCGTCCACACCTCCCGGCTGCCCCTTTGGCGGGTCGGGAGGTCCCCTCCTTTTAGAGCCTTTCGGCTTAGGTTTGGGGACTGCTCCTAGCGACACCTTGGGGACAGTGGTCGGCTGACGATTGGGGAGAGACCCCGAACCATTCGCTGAGGGTGTGCTCAACTGCGGCATTATCACTTGCTGCCTACTGGTGGAGGCTTCACCCTCGGCCTGGCGGGATAGCCCCAGCCGCGCCTTGGGGTTTCCCCCCCCCACCACCTTTCGTCAGTCTTGGGGTCATCCCTCCTCGACCAACGTCCGGTTTCCTACGCGGGTCAAGGTGAGGCTTCTGCTCCGCTCGAACCACCGCTCTGCTGGTGCTGGGTTTCGGTTCGGGTTCACGGGTCGAATGCCCCAGTATCCCCCTTGCCGTAACCGCACCTCTGCCCCTAGCTGGTCTGGAGGTCATGCCCCCCCGGCCGAGCCTGGGTCTCTCACAGGGTTCATCGCGAAGCATCCGCTCAGCTTGATCCGCTGCTGCCGACGCGGGCATGCCCTGCGTCAATTTATAAAAATTAAATTTATTATTTTTTCTATCCATATGATTCCCACGAGTGATGAGGAAAGTAGTACCTCCAGCACAGAGCCTCTTGTACTGGAGGGCCCGATACGCATGGAGGGCGGCAGGTATCCACGGGCTCACGTTTGCGATAGCCGGTTACCCCTGGCTACCAACCAGTCCACTGGGCACGGGTCGCATCACTCCACTGGATTAGGGGGCGGTAGTCCTTGGTTCGTTACTCATCATACCTGCTAGCGAGGGAAATCCCCAGCTTGTAGGATGAATCTTTGCAACTTAAGCCCTCACGCCAACGTCAAGGCCCCTACCATAGTGAGGGAATAAACCCAGTACAGTGGTATATTGTGTTAAGCGGCAAAAACGAGGGCGAAGGGCATCCTTCATTCCTATTAGTTGGATGTAAGTCTTGCTAAGTTTTACTTCTTTTCCATTTGAAAAATAATTGCATTGCCAACCTGTGCCTATTATTTTTTCTTTTTTTATTATTTAAGATTCAATCGTTCCCATAACGATATGCTTACTAATCGAGAAAGGATTGGCTGGGGTAAGTCTAAAGCAATAAAGTTAGTATGTTGCAAAATATTCCGAAGTTCTGACATTTTAAAAAAATTGAAAACGTTTGCCTTTACCTTCCAGTTCGGAAGTGAATAGAACGAAGCTGGTGCCTTAACCTTTTACGCATACCGGTTCAGTAGTATATTACTATTATTATTCTTATTTCATTAAGTGTTAAGTTTAAATTTTTTAGCGAGCAACAACAGCAAACCAAATTTTCAACAGTATATTCCATTAAGCTAGATAGACTCCTTCGTGGTAGATTGAACGTATACATGGATTACCCACGTATATCATTAGTTAGTATGACAAGTCGGTCGATGAAGATCGTCGAGATATTTAGGACGGTACATGTCTTTAATTAATATGTAGCCAGCTTAGTTATTTAGTTAAGACGCACAACAGCCTCGCCTAGCAGAATTTCCCAACTCCGCTGTCGAGTATGAGAGATGCGTCTCCTTAACCAAAGTAATGCTGGGAATTCACAGAGAATGTGCTCGGATGACTTCATCTTCCGAGCAGAACCTACAATCTGTCTCTGAGCCCACAGTAAGGTGTTAAGGTGATATCGCAAGCCACAACGAGCTGTTAGGAAACTCACCAGCTTCCTAATCCTATCCGTATTAAAATTAAGGATTTTCTTGTAGGAAGAGGGCCTGATTAATTGTTTGGATTGCCTAAGCCCCGGGACGCTTCTCCAGTAGGCCAGACGAAGTTTGTGTTCCCAACAATTTATCAGAGCTGTGGCGGCAGCGCAGTTGACACCAGGTCCTATGAATGCAGATTCCGAGCCAGTCCTAGTTCATCTGCAGATTCGTTGAGTCGTAAGAGTTTTTGACAGCTATTGAGTCCAATCAATTGGACGACATCGCTTTAAGTGCTGCCTGGCTATCTGAAAAGCTATATATTCTAAAGCCTTTAATTCCTTTATTAAGGCTAATCCCGGTGCAGATCTCAATGGCATGGGGCTCCGCCTGGAAAACCGAGGGACTTCTTCACAGCTCCAACTCTAGTTTCCATTCAAACCAGAACTCTAGCGTCCAGTGGCGGAAAATTATTGCACCAGTTTACCCGGTCCAATATTTCTACCTCAAATTTCCTTCCGAAAAAGTGCTCCCTGACCATAATGTCGGGGATAGTGCAGAACATGTCTCTTTCAGGAATCGATTCAAGAATTTTCAGGTGACCCACATAGTCACCCAGTTTGTACACGTATTCTAGTTGCAGCTTCATAGCGCATCTAGTAGCCGTCTTCCTAATAAATATTGGCAGGGATTTGGGATTTAGGATTTAGACCCCAAGTTGCCATATCGTCTGCATAACCAATTGCGATTTAGCCTGATCTGTGAAGATCGACTAGAAGATTTCCAATGACTAGTGACCATAGAAGGGGAGAAAGCATTCTTTTTTTAATACACAGTTTGTCTGATCCTTAACTAATGCTTTATGGATTCGTGCAGCTACTGACATTTCCTCCATGTGGCACGTTTGGATCGTCTTAATTCAGAGTTGTAGTCTGTAATGGCGAACCTATATTCGTCCCAACTCTTCGTGCGTTTAACAGAGTTGAAGAGTTTTCTGACTTTCGTCCTAATTTTAGACAGCTGATCGTTCCATCAGAGACCTCATGATGTGCATTTGCATCACATCCTACGAGGTACTGGAGGTTTCTGTTCCGGCAGTGCTCTATCAGATCCTGGACCTCCAAAAGCGGAATGATGTTGTCGCCGCCGGGGAAATATGCTGAAGCACATACGATGTTCTGTGTTCCCCTCTCGTTCGAAACTTCAATAACAAGGGCCATCAGGTCTTTCGTTATGAATTCTAGAATAGGAAGAAAGTTGATGTTCGTGCCGATCAAGCAGGCAACCCTTGGCACTGGCTCCCCACATTTATAATCAACTTACTTCTCCCGTCCCGTAGACCTTTTATCAGTTCGCTAATAACCCAAGACTCTTGGATGATACCAAGGGTTATATTTTGCTCGGCGAACCGTTTGCTGGGGGTAGCGGACGTGCCCTTCGTGTGATGCAGGTTGCCTGTAACAACCTGATGGAGCTCATAAGTCCTCCCTCTATGATGAAGTTGAAGGGGCGGCTTTGGCAAAAGCAAGAGCACTCTTTCTATCCTTGTCCATGCGTTAACCATGATTAAGTCGCTTTCTCTCTAGCGAGTTCAATTGAATGAATCCACCTCGGTGTTGCTGGATCAGTAGCCCATCTAAAGCCTTACCTATAGAAGAGCAGCCGGATTTCTTCGAGATGACCCTACATGCATCAACGATTGTGGATGCGTCAGAAACAGAATGCGTCAGAAACATATTCTAAGCCTTCAGTTCTACCGCCCCCGTGAGCTACAGATGGGGCCCTTATGGCTACGCCGTATTAACTCTGGGTAGGGTATGGCTGCTCAACAGCAGACCGAGCAGTTGATATGGGGTAGGTCATCGAGAGCTCAAAAGCTTCTCTAGTTGATCAAAAGCAGGACCCGAGGTTAATGCGCTTTGTGATGCATCAATCGCATAATTATAAAAACTTGAACCAATAATGAGCCACGAGTATCCGGGAAAGGAGGTCACCCATGACAGAGCTCGGTACGCCATGGGAAGGCCAGTTGAAATCGAAGGTCACCAGGTATTCAGAGTCCACATACTAACGATTAAGCACCCTCTTAGCCATGTATTCATCGGCGTATGCTGTTCCACCTTGAATTAGGAATGGTTTTTACTGAGGACAAACCCGTTGCCCCAAATCCTCTTTTTTTTAAATATAATAATGGAGAATGCTAAATATCGCAGTTTTTATCACAAAACTTGTCACACCTATCTATTATTTCACTCTTAAATGCGATGCTGTTTAGAGCAGGTTCTACTTCGACTGCAAACTTACATTTAAAAATATCCCTTAACAGTTCTACTAAATTGGAAAAAAAACTTGTGGAGACTTCTCCTTTAAAAGTACATATTACAGTAACGAAGATTTATTGATTGAGTTAGAAGTTATAATGTCTACGAAATCGCCTTTACATAAAGAGCCAACAACTTAACTCTAAGCGGGTAAACGTTTTGAATGCGTTTTGCTAAGCAACTTAGTTTGGGATCAATACGTAAGTACTAGGATAAAGACTGTGTTACATATCGCGGTTTAAACATCGTGCATGAAATCAAGGTAGGTTCGGGTGGACAGGATACGGTAGGAACCTGTTTAAAAAGTCCTTGTAATGCCAATCTGGATTACATCGGTACCGGCGACGTGGGAGCATATTTCCATTATTTAAAATAACAGAAATCATATTAAGCCCGATTGCACAAATTTAATTAAACACAAATCTTAATAATATGTAACTTATAAAAAGATAGTTAACGATTTATTGTTTTAAGTTTAGTTTTTTGTTGTAAAAGCGCTTAAGAAGTACAAAATATCCAAAGGGGAACAAAGCAGTTATAAAACAACAAACATAAAAACATTTAATTTTGAAATCATTATAAACCGTTTTGGAAACTTAAATAATACGTACGCCGGCCTGGTCGCAATATTTTTGCAATGCTTGTTTGTGATTATCACCGATGGCACCGACTAAGGCGGGAACTTCACCGGGTCTCGTCTGTGCCAGCTTGCCCAGACACTCGGCCAAAAACTTGCGTCCATCTGTGATGTCAGCCAAAAAATCTTGACTCTTAGGTTGAGCGAAATTCAATTGCGAGAAAGCTGCCTGATAACCCGGAGCATCGTCGACTTCGACAAAATGATCACCATCAAGAGTAGTCTCATCCGGAGGCAACTCGAATAGTTCAACAAGAGCTTGCAACAAACGAGACCTTTAGTACTTTAGAGGTACTCAAAAACGTTATACCACGATAGTTGCAGTAAGTTGTGATATCTCTTTTCTTATGTATGGGCCACTGGATGGTTCTTCGCAATTCTTCTGGCATCGCTTCTTCCTTCCATACTTGCACTATTATTTCATGAATTGCTTGGTAAAGTGCAAACCTCCAGATTTAATCAGTTCCTCAGGGATACAATCTGATCCCAAGGTCTTTAAGACGATTTATCGCTCTGATATCTTCGTCTATGCTTAGTTGCGGCAGCATATCTAACTACACGTGGTCTATCTGGTTATGAGTGGTTTCATCAGGAGATACCCAGGTGGCTTTTTTGATATTTTTACGAGCAAACCTTGTACGCGCAACGACCAAATTATTGCTTGCTGCCATCTCTAAACTCGTTGTCCTTTGTCATTAGTGTTCTCGTGTAAACTATGGACATTAATGTACTGCCTGAATACTTGAATAATTAGATTGTAATCTGTTACTATCTACTCTATAATTAACAGGATATATCATACGCAAGAATATACTCCAGCTATACAAATGGTGTATTCTGAAAAGGCTACCAATTGGGATACGAGCACAACAGATGCGTATAAGAAAATCTCGTCACTGCTACGTTTCAAGAAAATGGACCAGTTAAACCATCAGAAGATCATTTCAGTGTCAGTGGTGCCGTGGTTAAAGCCATTGGCTCCCACTCGGTAGACACTGGGTTCGATTCCCGGCGCGTCTAAAATACGCACGAATTTTTCTCACCCCACTGATCATCCAGATTACACGTACACATGTGTTACGATGCTGTACATGTGATATACAGTTGCCGTATACTGCTGTATTCACATATACGGTTGAGTGTATGGGTTTAATAGAACAATATTCTAGTTTGTGTGTGCTCGGTTTGAACTAAACTTCTCCTCTTTCTTCTACACCAATATATCCAAGCCCAAGCTTATATTATATTACAATATTTTATACATACGATCTATTATATGTTTATTCTTTCAATTATTTTTGTTCTAGTACTTATTCACAATTTCTCTACCCCATCTATATTACCTACTTCAAAAATATATTTTCACACTACCATAGACGAAAGTGACGAAGTGTTTCCTACGATAAAACCTAACCTCGAAAGTAGGCATTATTCACACTAGTGTGTTAACATAGAAACTACTTTTGTTATTTACTGCAGCCTCAGCGAACACACATTTCCACATTAGTTTTGCATTGCGCATGAGCAGTTTGGCAGAGAAATTCATTCGGTCGCGTGAAAAATAGCGTACATTACTCTCTAAAAAGTGCTTATCGATTGCCGCACTCGGCTTCCGAATCGTGCTTCAAGTTTCTAATATACTATAATATAAATATTAAGAAATGTAAACGATTATAGAATCTAAATAATGTTTGGATATTGTTCTCACTATTTTTGCAGCTCACATTGAAATTGTTTTTTCGGCTCATCGCATTGCGAAATTTACGCTTACCGATATGAACTGGACGCCAATAATCTTGGCTGCGTTTTCGATCGTCATCAATTACGCGATTTAAATATAGTACACCTGTGTCTCTGTTCTCAAAAGTTACAGCACATCGTACACACGGCGACGGCACAGCACATATCGTTGTTTGTAGATACTCGTACAAATATATAATTCAGGAATATTTTGGTGCGAAATGTATCTATAATAAATGATTTTGGCGGACTGTTTTTGCTTACTCGGGATTGTACTTAAAAATTTTGTGGCTCATAAAATTTTTATGACCATTTATAGTGTGAACTAACGTTTTCCTTGCATTAATTATGCACCTAACTCTGACCATCGAATTTCGATTGCAATGCCAATAACAACACAATATTTTTAAATTCTCTATATTAACTTCGCGTGCCCGTGGCTGGCTGGTCAGATTTTCTGATCAATATTTAACCTACTTAACAAAGCCTGATTTTATTGAAATTTTGCGCACATGTATATTTCCGGGGACAGTACTTTCTATTAAAATTTGGGGCCCCTTGGACCTCGGGGTTGGGGGGCTTCCATACAAATATTTTACAAAATTTACCCGATTTTATTAAAATTTTATACAAATGTGTATCTACATGGACAAAAATTTTGTAAAAATTTTGGAGACCCCGGGTCACAGGGTCATGGGGCCCCAACAAATTTAAAAAAATAACCATATTTTCCTAAAATTGTACATACGTATCTGTAGGACAACACTTTTTGTAAAAATTGTGTAGACCTTGGGCCCAAGGTCGTGGGGGCCCATAAAACTATGTTGATAGAGCGCCGCCATCTTCCTCCCTTTTTTTTTAATTTAAATTAAATTAAACTAAGAAAATTAAAAATTTATTATTTTTTTAAACCCAGCCACACCCTTAAAAATTGTCTTAAAACTAGTCCCATTCAAGAGATATACAAGTTCCTACAAAAAACTTTCCACTACTATAGACGCTCGAGCTAATATATTCTGCTTTGCGAGTGACTACACAGACCCGTGTATGTATATTTAGTTGTAATTCAGACTAATTTATCTTAAAAGCCTAATAGTATGCAACCTTAAATGTAGGTCTCTTATTCATAAGCGATAGGTCTTTCAGTCATAAGCACTTTCTGAAATAGACTGAAAAAACCGCATTAAAAAAATCGATAGCAATGCGTAGATATAGTATTTTTCTCAGTTTCCTCTGGGGTAGTAACCCCATGAAAATGAAAAAATTACACCATCGCAAGCCGAGTACCTACTAACCAATTGTTTTAAAATAAGTCCCATAAAATTTTGACTGGTAAGAGCCGAGATACACGACACGGCAAACAAATGTACAAACGTACTCGCGCTCGCTGAGGAAAAATTGGTTACTGTATTTTGCATAATCTCTGAATCAGGGATAAATCAGAGCAAAGGTATTTCTACAATTTCTCAAAATTGAAGAAGAGTTTGTTAATTTTATCCGAAAAATCAGAATATATTTGCTAAATTGTATGAAATTGTTGTAAAAGTTAAATATTAATTTTTTATATTAATATTTATTGGCTAATTTTTGAAATTTCATATTATTCCCTTATACTAAGTTTGTTTATCTATTTTTATTTATTAAAAAAATAGTGCGTGTAAAATTTAGTATAGACGAGTAAGAAATTGAACTTCTTCAGGTTATATATCATTGTATTTTTACGGACGGTAAGAAGAATGCAAAAATAGCCCCACATACCGAATTTCAATCGCTTGAAATGGCTAGATTTATTACACATATTCTATTAAGGGTTTTAAGACTTCCAGCGAACTCTGGGTGTACTAAACAATAATTGTTCGGACGCTTAATTACGTTATTCCATGTTCAGATTTCCTTTGTTAAACTTATGCATTTTGGTTTGTGTTAATAAGTAGATTAGTGCCAACACGAAAAAAATAGAACCCGTGCTATCGTGCATCTCAGTGCAAATGAGAGAAGTGGAAACATACATAGTAATACAATAATGGAGCATTTATGCATAATACATGTTGTTTATTGTACATTTCTTTTATATTCTTATATAGTTTGATATTTTCTCATTAATATTCCTCTAGAAGGGCAAAATGCTCTAATCTTAAAAAATATAAAACTACGTCTTTTCTGAGACTCAATTTATAATTCGTAGAATACGCAAGAAGAATTCTACGAATACAAAAGTTTTCCTAATATTGTGTATTTTTTTTTTAGAAAAAACTAGCTAAATGAAATACTTTTTTTGATTTTGACAAAATGGGAAACTATATTTTTTATATTATGTTTCGGGGTGCTTTGGTACCCGCAAAGCCAGTAGGTGCTATCACGTTCAGGGGCTGCGCGCAATGATAGCTTTCGTGTTCCCATTCTAAACTTTAGAACCTTATTCAAACTAATATGTATCTCCGATTAGAGAATTTACATGGAAATTTTTAATTTTTTATTGTTTTATGTACGTGTATGTTAAATTTTGTTGATTACTGTTGAGAGCCATTTGCTTTGACAGGCAAAGTTTTTTTTCTTGATTTAGTAGAAAACATTCGTCAGTGCTGACAGGCAGCAAGAGGCATGAAGATTTATGTGTTGTTTATCATATCCAGATTTAATGAGAATTTAATTTTGAGTGCAACTTTTACGAGAAGCTCTCTGGTGGGTAATAGGTATACGTGTTCATACTCGTGATTCATATTAACAAATTCGGACAACGTGCTTTATTAGCACGAGCGAGTTATTGCATCATCTGCGTCCACTTTGTGGTGAAAATGCGTATTGTTCTACTGTATAAAATAGATATGTAAGTGCTAAGAAGGGATTAAATACAAACGATGCGCAATTCGCAGTTATGCAACTGCAACTGGTGAAAAAGAAAAAGTTCAATAAAAGCTTCGATGGTTTTCATCCAAAACTGAAATCGCAATTTCCCTTCACCTTAATCAGATTTCCATGCACACGTACAAAAGTACAACAACTCACATACCACAGCGCAGAGCGAGAATGAGAGTGGAATGAACAGTTTGCTTTTGGCTAATTCATTGCAGTCATTAAGATAAACTCAAAAGTGCGATTATAAAACAGATATTAAAAGGCAATTATGCTTCTGCACCATTACGACGCATTTTGTGATGAAAGAATTAAGAGAAATAACGAAATCAAATCGGAACCAGAGCATCCAGTGACTGCTGTTTTGTTATGAGACTACATCCATACGATAAAAGCACCTCTACGAGTGTACGGCCACAACGAAAGCGCCTTTGTTTTTTTCTTCGTTTTCTTGTTTCATACTTCCACTTTTAGCCCTTCATTTATAAAATTCACATTCTGTTTCAATTAATTCAGATACTCATATCAATAAAATTAAAATTAACCAAATTGATTAGCATAACCGGTATACGCACTCGCCGGGACTGTGGATTGAGAGACACACATGGCACGCAGTCGATAATATGTAGGTCTTTGGTTCTTTATTAAATCATCACCGTCGTCCAGAGAATTTGTTGCTGCGCGTGTTCACTTCTTAATTTAATTAAATGCTCATTTGCGTTATGAATAGTTTACAGGCAGATGAAGTATTTGTTTTAACTTTTCCAATATTTTGTAAATTTAGCCACACACACGGATGGATCCTCTTCGAAAAATAAGTTGAATTTTGATTTGTAAAATCTCACCCTACTAAGTTACGAGTATGTATATTTTAGGCATGAACTTTATGTCCACTTAGCTACTTCCGATTCATTCGTACAACAATCTATCACCGTAAATATATCCACACTATAACTGCCAATCTTTTATGATTCCATAATTAATAACCATACATTTTTATAGAATAACATTTTTTGTGTTTCTTAAGTTGTTCCTTCAAGAAGACAATTCTCCTAATTCGGCGTTTTGCTCCTATCATATTTTAGATTAGCTTCGTTCGCTCGCCCATAATAAATACAAGGTAATATTAACTGGTTTTGAATATCTAAGTCTAGATTCATAAACTTACATCACTGCACTTGAATACAACTGTGTGACAATATTGGCAATATTGAAACCGTCTTCTTCAACGAGATGTTACCAACATTGAGAGCTCTCCAGCTGTGAACAATCGACACCTACTGTTTATTGCGATATAAATATCTGAGGTTTTTTTTAATTTTTTTTTAATTTTCCAACATTTTCCAAATAAAATGCAGCCGCTCAATGTAGGAGTCAATAAGATGGACTTTTCGATAAAGACTTAATCATAATAAATTGGATTATAATGTCTTACTTTTTATTTAATTTTATAAGATCGCAAGCCATCGAGAAAATTGTGTGCACTTTACGTGAGGTCCTGAATGATGCTTGGCAACATCTGATTTCGCGATGACATGCAATTCCTCGGTGGTGCGTACCGCGTCCTCCTTCACCGTTGTGCGCGTCGACAATTTAGCACAGCGTGGTTGCCGAAATCGTCACATTGCGTAGCATCATACCGAACGAATTCGATGTGGATAAACCCGATAAACCGATTAAGCAATGATGGTCATCGCATTAAGAAAAGATAATTTTTAGAACGGTTCTCAGTATTTTAGTCGGAGTGCACTTAAACAGCCGTCAGCCGTTGTGACGTACCACCGTTGCTCGATTCACCGAAATTTAATTTGAATTGCGATCGGATCGCTATTGAACAGATTAGAAACAATTATTTCGTTATACAAAGTGTCCCCTAATGTGTGCACAATAATTTGGGAAATGATTCCTGGGTATATTTTAAGAAAAATATCGTTCTACAGTTAGGGTCTTTTTTTTCAATGTTGACATCATTTATTGGGGATTGAAGAAAAAGCTTACTTTGGTGGACCCTGACCCATGTTAACGGAAATCGCTCTGTTAATACTAATGGTAGGAACTTCGTTTTGAATGTTATTTTGGCGATCATCTAGTGCGGTTCTGACTGACGCTTGATGAATTGCATTTAGGGCTGCTTTTTTTTAATTTAGTCTGCTGGATCTAAAGGTGTATGTGCGATGAATTGGTTTGTCTCTTCGCGGAACATACGAATATCGGATCGGATATGGCTGGGTGGTGTGTTGAGGGTGTTGGGTTTCTTGATGGAGATGGTCCTCATGTGACATGCGGTGGCAACCTGTGATGATGCGCAGAGCAGCATTCTGATAGGATTGAAACTTCTGCCTTTGTTTGTGGCAGAGGCTAGGTTTTCAAATGGGTACCGCATAGTTAAGGACCGATCTGCCAATCGCTTGATATGTGGTACGAAGTTTTTTTTTTGTCCTTACCCCATGTATACTGCCCGCTAGGGATTTGAGGACTTTATTTCTGAACATGACTCGTTTATTAATATTTCCCGAATGAGTCGAAAATGTCAGCAGACTGTCGAATGTGACTCCCAAGATCTTTGGATGTTTGATTGTAGGGATTGTCCTGCCGTGTATCGATATGTCGAGCTGTAGGTTGACTTCTTTGGTCCAGGTGCTGAAAAATGTAGCGGACGATTTTTCTGGAGACAGGATTAGATTTCGACTGGTAAAAAAGTCTTATAGTATATCGAGGTAGGCGTTCTGCAAATGGTTGGAGTATCTTGTCGAACTTTGCAATTCAACAATGCCTTTTTAGTACGTCCTATATTATCTTCTAATTTAGTCCTTTCGAGATTACGAGTATAAGCCGACAGTAAACCATTATGTTGAGGTTTAAAATTAAACCTGATACACGGTTTTTCCAAATAATTTATTTTATTTATTTTACACACATGTGTATAAAATTGGGTTATTTAAAAAAATATATTTGAGGGTCTCTCGTCCATGGGACTACATCCTAACTTTTCCAAAAAGTGTTGTCCATCGGATAAAATACGTTTGTATAAAATTTGAAGAAAATCGGATAAATTTTTACAAAAAATTTGGCGCACCCGAGCCCGGCGCCCGATCACTACCAAATTTTTTCTTAAAAACTGTTTTTATTATACAATTCTGAATTAAAAACTAAACTTATAACTATTATTATTAAATGTCGGCTCAACAATAGGGGCCCGACGTATTTATATTCTTAAAAACTGTTGTCCATCGAAGGTTCACACGTTAAAAAAAAATTGAAGAAAATCGGGTTAATTTTTAAAAAATGTATAGAGGCACCTCTAGGTTCTCAGGGCTCCAAATTTTGTGTTGTCACTAGATATACACGTTACACGTGGAGTTTCAATAAATTTGGGCTTTGGGAAGTGAGTTTAAAATTGATCGCAAGATTCCTCGACATACAAATACACAGGCACGAGAGTTAATATAGGGAATTTAAAAACATCCTGAACTTAGGACTATATTGCTTCGATCACTACGTTGTTTTTAATAATTCAAGCATTTTAAATGTAAATTCAATATGGTTACTTTAAGAAGAAAAACTTAACGAGTGTTAATGCGAAAGCACTTCAATTGTTCAATTGGTTCTTAGAATTAAACTTAAATAAAAGTTTTAAATAAAATAAAAATGGTGAGTTATAGTCAACAAGTGGTGGGCGGATTTGTGTTAAGGTTATAATTCTGAAACTATTTTACATTTATTTGCGATTTTCTTGACTTATGGTTAAATCGTTGACATTTTCGTACTTTTAACAACAGAAACAGAAAACAGAAAAACCACTTGCTGCGCTCTGTTCACGAACATCGCATATCTAAACTAATCTGAATGGCAATAACTCACAAAGCGCATGTGGAGCGCTCGAATGTTGAAGCTGCGACCTATGGTTTATCTTATAAATAACCAAACAAAGCGGGTGCTTCATATACGTTAAGCGGCTATTGTCAGCAAAAATGCACATCTATCATGGAAAGCAAAAGCAAAGAAATCACAAAAAACAAATATAAAAAACCAACCAAACTCCACACAAATTAACCAAAAACTTTAATTTAAAGATAAAGAGCTACCAAATCACAAAAATAATTAATATATTGGCTAATAAAAGCATCCACAGTTCATTGTCGGAACAAATCAGCATTAACTTTATTATCGCGCGCCATGTGCTGAGCACAGAAATTCCTTTTTGGCCACTTTCACGATTAACAATTTTACGTGCTACTATGTGACATGGCTACATGGCTTCTTATTCGAAGTCTCAAAGCGAATCTTGAAGTTGGAAGCTCGAACAAATAAATTAAATGCAACCGAAAATACTCGTAACAAATATAATAAAAATAACATAAAACGGATGCAGGAAGATCGGCACCGCAAACCTGATCCTGATGGCCGACGGATTATAAAAAATTCATTTCGATTTTAGAAAAAACTAATTTACTTACCTCCTGCGATAGCTGCTGCCCAAAACATTCGACACCAAAACGAAATTGCTTTTTCATTTTTTTTCATTTTTCTTCAAAAAACAACCTCTTTGGCCTTTATTATTGTCATAGCGTTGTTGTTTTTGTTGTACCGCGAGCCAACTATCAATGGGACAGCATGCAGCACCATCCCCAGAGAAATGACACGTCGTTATTAGTGTGCTAATGCAAGGTGTAAATATAATTTGATCAAGGGGCGAATCATCAATAAATTGGAATTAGTTTCAGCATTCCTAAAAAGGGCGGGCATTCATGGCAGCTCAGCGCATCACAGCGGCGAGGTAGACCAGCGGCGTTACCACCATGGAATTACAGCTAAATTAGTGGTGGACCACCGGGATGGCTCGATCGGTCGCTAAAGCAAAAGTTTCTGAACGACTTCTTTGTTTCAAACTGAGGGAAAATATGTTCTTTTTATTTTTATTGTTTTTGAATCAAACCAGTTATTTATTGGTATTGCACTGAGACGGCGCCGGCTTTGTGTAAATTTGAATTAAAATTTTAAACATTTTAAAGCATAGGTAGTTTACTTCTTAAAATGTACGAGCATTTTAAGGATTCATATTTCCTTCGTACAACTGTGGATTCCAATAATTTTGTCTACTTGAAGTTGGATAAAACCAACAATTTTTTCAATAATTAAAACTTGCTTATTAGCAGTTTGACCTCGGTTTGACAGGGTCTGCCATTGGTACTCTTGATAGCGTTAATGTTAAGGTATTTTATACATATGCTACCTTATGCTATGCAACATATTGCTACCATACAATGGCTACTAACACGACATGTGCCTTGAAATATTACACAAAGAAGAAGAAAAAGTTTGTGGAAAGTTGAAAGGTCAGACCCAAGCACTCATAAGGATAATCATTGTTGTATATTTAGATTACTTTATACGTGAAACTCAACCGAACAGCAGCTACACCTTAACTACACAATACAAGTACAACACACTGGTTCAATTAGTGGAATTCCTACTGGAAGCAAACTGTTCTAACCACTGGACTACGGACATTGTGTTAATTTAACTTTAAGCACACATATTTAAAAAGCTGTTGAATGATATTGGTAATGATGACAGTAACTTGCTAACTCCAAATGGAGTTTACACAACAATTTCATGAACTGGTTAACAAGATTAAGTCAGAAACCAAAAGTAAGCATTCTCATGTGTTTTTAGAGGATCGCCCCGTAAAAATTAGTCACATTTATCATTACAAGTATATTTTTATAGCTAGCTTAAACATTGTACTCGCAACGACCAAATTATTGCTTGCTGCTATCTCTATGAACCGTTGCCCATTGCCATTAGTGTTCACGAGTAAGCTATGGGTGCCAATGTACTGCCTGAATACTGGCTTCCTAACTATTTTTGCATTCATATCCCCCAGAATTATTTTTACATCATACTGAGGGCAGGCGTGGAGTTCCCGATCGACTGATTCAAAGAATTCTTGTTTTTATGTGGCTTATGATTTTAAATCTGCCCTGCACGCGAAGGGTGCATAGCCGTTCATTCACTGCTTTAAAGCCGACAACGGTTGTTTTAATTCTTTTGCTGACTAGAAACCTCAACCCGAGCACATGATGTCTTGTATGGCAGCTGTAATATATGTAATAGTCTATTTTTGTAAGACACCATTCCACGTCCACCGCATCTCCTGGATTTGTGTTGTGCATGTATAATTTTGGACACAAATGGAAGGGACCTACAATTAAAGGCCGGTTCCGAATAGCAAATTGAGAAGCTTTCCGTGACAAGTTATTACTCTCGGAACGTTTGTCACCCGTTCGCGATAGGTTGGACACTGTAAAAAATACTTTTTGGTGTTACTGGGATTCGAACCACGATCCTCTTGCTCAGTAGCCGTGCTCTTTTCCACTGAGCCAAGGCGCCCACACCGCCCTCTCTCGCTTTAGAATGGATAAATTGTGCCACCCCTTGATAATTATTGCAAAAAAATCATTTTATTGATACTTTTGAGATATTATTATAATTGTGCTTCAAACTTTACTTAAAGTCCTCATAAGTTTCATGCTCTACTGTACGAGTATATAGAATATTTTTTCGATTAATAAGAATAACATATGAACAGAAGAAATAAGTAACTACATAAATAGTATATATATATATATATATTAAGCCTTATGTAAGTTAGCATTGCGAAAATGTCAGTAACAATAATAATTTATGACTTAAATTGGGATCGCGAGATCTACAACAGCATTCTGATGACTGTTAAAGAAGTTCTTCAAATCATGGGAAAGATCATGCGATACCAACGGATTTGTTGAATTCTTAGCCTGATGGAAACGATAGACAATACAATTGTCGCTGCAGCAATGCCCATACGCAATACAATATACACTTACACACACAATAGTTATTATCAGTTAATGGACATCTTAAACAAAAAAACTAATACAACAACAACAACAGTAACGGCATGAAAAAAATAGTGAACTATTCTGCATTTGGATGGAAAGCCTAGGTTGCTTCAAACTGCTGTACCCGCTGATATAAATGAAAAGTTTCAACGGTTTGACATCTCATTAATTTGCTCGAATTACTTTGAATGCATCAAGGCCAGAATTTCAGATTAAAGGGAATAATGTAGATTACGCACTATGTTACGGAGGTCATTTCTTTCTTTTGACTTGACTGACGAGCATAACCCGAAAGTTGTACATAATATTCTGTTGTCGTAATGTAAATGTTGCTTCCGTTTGATGGAACCTGAACCCTGAAGTGACTGACTTGGCACTATGTGTTGTATTGAAATGGTAGGTACATAATAGGATTTGCTTTGTATATTATGAGTAAGGAGAAAGCCAAGACACATTTTTGAAAATTTGTCATTTGTTTAAGGTAAAGTGACGTTACTACAGTAGTTTTTGCTGGTAGTTTTTGAATAACAATTTTGTTTAAATAAATATTTTTCTAGTACTTACATTAAAATCTATTATGGTATAATAAGATCTAATATATTAAAATAAAATACCAGCCAACTATCTACTTGTCGTTTTAATATAACGGCTAATACGGCTAAAATTAATCCCATGATGAATCCTTAGGCCTTAATATATTTTTCCTAAAAAATAAAGCAAAAATTGACTTCCTTTAACAAATTCTATAATTTCTATTACTTTTAGACAAAACTCTTCTCTCCTCTGTTGTAACTTGTGGAATATTTTAGATAAAAGTCATTTTACAAGTAATCATCTTCCATTAGTAGGGCTAGAGGGTTTCTACGCGTGAATAAGTTGAAAAACAGAAATATCAAAACCTGCAAAGTAAAACGAACCACATCAAACAATACAACTGGATAGCACCAGACCAGACGAAGAAATTCGCGGCGCGTGAAGAACACACTAAGAGAAAAACAACACATTAATCGAGAAACTGCTAATTAATAACTGCTACTCTCCATTGCTCCATACGACGGTGGGACGGAAACGGAAAAATTTGAAATGAGAGAAATAAACCCAAATTTCCACCTTTGCTGCTCACAATGCACAATGGAACCGTCTTCGTAAAGCTTTAACATATAATTGTCCGGCTATGACTGGCTTGTAGCCCGTCGTGTTCGACGACGAGCCAAGGTAAACGCCCAGGCAAATAAAGAGGTATAAGAAGATGAGCCATCTATGGAATTGGGATGCCTATCCCATGACACCTTGATGAAATTACATTTCGGAAAGACCACACACCGCCAAACCCGGCAAAAGCCAAGTGAACTGAAAAAAAGGCCAGAAGTTATACAGAGTATAACTCCGTACGACGCAGCCGATGCGAACGACAACACATTAAGCTGCGGCTCGGAAGGTAGCTTCATTGAATGTACATAACTTTTTGGCTCGCGCGACCATGTTCCTTCAATGATGATCATCCACTGCCGGCACAATGATACGATGCTGCGCGGTCAGCCGTTTCATATGTCCGTGGGACCATTTCCACACCATCCGTTCTTCCGACGGCGTTCAACGTGTGTTGTGTATCTTTTATGTTTTTATATTGCCGTTCAGCGTGCCAGCCGTAGCTTCTGTTGCGCGTAAAATTTGTCTTTTATTGCAGCACATAGAATTGGACGAGGAAACAGATTCTTTCAAAATGTTTTTGTTAAGTGGTGATGTGTTGTTTTACATGTTAGGGTTATGTAAATTCTTCGCACGGGTTACGCATGTGCAGCAAAAGCTAGAAAATAAATTGGAACTTATCATCAACTTCGATGGGGTCTGGCCAGGTTGAACACAAATTTCAAAAGTGAAATGTTTTCAAGACAGAAACTTGTTTGTTAGATCACAATAATAACTAAGTGAATTATTTTCGGTTGGGGTCAACCGTGCTTAGTATAATACTAGTCAGCCATGCGTAATTTTTTAATCAGTCATCGCATTGCAAGTACACGAATGCGTATTATGTGCCAGGCCGATTTAATAACTTTTAAATAAAACACAATTTTATAGTTCAAATAATTTATATATCTCTTCTCTTTTCAGCATATTTTTCATAACATTCTCGCAGACTTCTAGACTTATCACTGTTACATCATTGCATCTATAGCATCCTGAATAAAATATGACCCAATTATACCTCAAGCCCAAATGACGTACCATTCATTAATCTTACGAAGCTGTAATGGCCGTTGGTACGTATATTAATAGGGGATTTTTAGTGCCCCAACACGGCCGGTTCTTTTATTTATTCACAAAACCTAGCCAAGCCGAAATATGCTTAGTCGCTGATAAGCAAACTTCGTACGCGTCTTCAAGTGCATTGCAACCATGAACTTTGGACGAGACGGACCTTGTGCGCCGACTACAAAGAACAAGACCGTTCGATCTAGCGCAGTTAGCGAAAACCGCATGTTATGACGGTTCTATTAGGTGTGTCGCTTGAAGCCTACCTAACTGCGATAAACTAAGAACCGTAAACTCTTGTTAAGGAAACTTAATTGTAGTCATAACAAAAAGAAAAAATTAGTGGATCCTACTATTATGAGCATGCGCGGCCGGTTCTCATAGTGCATATATTGGCTGACATAATCAGAATCAGGTATCAGGGCATGGCCCATGGTACGGGCTATTGGTGTCTTCAGAAGATTTCTGCACCTCCAGGCGCATCCCAAACATGAGTACATATATACTGAGCTGTAAGAGCCAGGTACTCCAATCTTACCGTCGTTAAAAAACTTCAAATTTATATAAAGTGTACCAGGATGCTTCCAGACTAGAATTAATAACATCAATGTCCGCGGGTAGCGTTTTCTACGTCTAAGCCATTCTACTAGGATGTAGGAGATAAGATTCATTAACCGTAATCCAATCAAACCACGGCGCCCACATTTTGCTGGTACACTGAAAATATATTTTTTTGTTTAATATTACACGAGTATGTCATATTAACAGAATACACATTTCGGTTAGATGATTTTTGTGAGAAACCTTTAACAAATATCTCAAATAAAAAACCGAATTCGAAGTAAGCTTCTTGGTTAAATTATGGTTCCTTGCAGGAATATGTATTAAACGAATAATGAATAATGAGTGCAGGAAGCACACTAGCTTATTTCAAAACATACCATTGGGGGTTAGACTTCAACTTTAAAAACCAGCTGTACCTGTATCCACACACAGAATACTGTCTTTGTTTAGAATAGGCACTTACAAGAGACCCCAATTGTTCTGCTCTTGTGTGGTTGAGGCGACGTGTCTTCCACAAGGGAAATTTTTACATTTTCTGAATTCAGAAACCCAACCATAAAAGCCTTATATACATATATCCATTTTCATAAGGGAACTGGTACACATATAAACATAAAATAAATTGCGTGCTTCTATCTGCTTTAATATATGTAATACCCGTAACTACTAAAAGTATATTAGTTCATACAGGATCCTATATTCGGTGAAATTAAACGACTTATCAAGGTTGAAAAAAGGCGGAAAAATATACATTTGCGCTCACTTAATATCAAAATCAATTAAAATGCCATTTTAAGTGCAATAGCCCTTTGTCAAGTATTTTTTTTATATCAATAGTATTTTCTCTAAATATGGCCCTCAATTAAAGAGTTTTAATACTAGTGATGAGCAAACGCAACACCAACCCGAGGCATTTCGATCATCTGCCAAATTTGAAACGTTTAAACAATGTATTAATGTGGTCACTAGACATTGACAATCTTCTAGTCGATCTTCACAGATCAGGCTACATCGCCATCCGCATAACCGGACGATTTGACGATTTTGATTAGTGGTAAGCACTGCACCACTATCACTAGTGTCATACAAGGTGCTTTGCTACACGTCTCAGAATGGTGCAGCAAAGAAGGACTGTTTATCAATCCTTTTAAAACCGTTCTATTGCCTTTCACGAAAAGAAGACTGGTCCATTTAGGACCTATCATCATCAAAGGCACCACATTAGATTAATCCAGTTAAGTTATATATCTCGGCGCCATTCCTGACAAACGGCTATACTGGAATTCTCATATCAAGTCAGCCATCGAACGGGCCTTATGGGCCAGTGGACGCCTCTACGGCAGAACTTGAGGTCTAACTCATAAAAAGTTACATTGGATTTATACAATGATGGTAAGACCTATTATCACGTACGCGGCCATCGTTTGGTGGCCGAATGTTCTTGAACGGACAATGGCAAATAAAATTCAGAAGCTACAAAGTATTGGCTATCTAGGTATAATGGCTACTATGCGCACCTGCCCTACGACTGCATTAGAAGCTGTTGTAGGGCAGTAATCCTTGCAAATCTTCATCAGGAAGACGGCTGCTAGATGCGCTATTAAGCTGCAACTAGAATACGGGTATAACCCGGGTGACTATGTGGGTCACCTGAAAATTTTTGACTCAATTCCTGAAAGAGACATGTTCTGCACTAACCCCGACATTATGGTCAGGGAACACTGTTTCGGAAGTAAATTGGAGATAGAAATATTGAACCGGGTTAACTGGTGCAATGGTGTTCCGACACTGGGCGTTAGAGGTCTGGTCTGGTACACAGATGGATCGAAGATCGAAACTGGAGCTTGTGTCTTCGGACCCAATACCAAAGTCTCGATACCAATAGGATACCAATAGGAAAAATTCCGTCGGTTTTCCAGGCAGAACTCCATGCCATTTACATCTGCGCCAGAATTAACCTTAGCAAAGAAATTAAGGGCGCTATATTATATATATTTTCAGATAGCCAGGCAGCACTTAGAGCGCTGTCGTCTAATTTGATGGACTCGATATCAGTCAAAAACTGTTACGATGCACTGCAACCTCTGGCCAGACACAACAAAGTCACACTCTGTTGGGTCCCTGGTCAGCAGGGAATTGCACGCAACGAATCTGCAGATGAACAAGCTAGGGGTGGCTCAGAATCTGCGTTCATTAGGACCTAAACTCTACTGTGGTTTTAACTGGGCTGCCACCAGAATAGAATAGAAAACTGCATTAAAAGCGTAATTTGAATAATTATTACGCTTTCTTTTGATATGAAGAACAAATAAACGACGCAAACTAAAATACTTGCAACTTGTGCCTCAAAGTTCCGAAAGCCGATCTCCCTTTCCGTTACTTGGTTATTGGTCATTTAGGTCATTTTCAGTTATAGTTTAAAAGGGGGCAATTGCCGGGTTTCCTAACGTATGATTAGGGGCAGTTGCCGAATTTCCTAAGGCATGATTAGGGGCATGCCTAATTTCGCCGCTCACAGTCCGAGCTAAATCGCCTACACATACGAACATACGACAGACGGACGGGGAGTGCTTAATCGACTCAGCTTTTAAAACCTGAGTGGAATATATGTAGGTACTTTGCTTACTTTTTCACTGATACCGTGGATGCTAGCTTTTGGGTTTTAAAAAGGAAAAGACCCGCGTAGTGTCGGGTATAAAAACAATACCAACTGTACCATTTGCACTTTACCGGTACTAATTTAGAGCAGATGACTTTGGCATCCCTAAACACTGGGTGTCCTGCTTTACCAAAACATTCCAGCGCAGGCTTGGGTGGTCTTGCCGACGTGTCTCATAGATCCTATCGCAAATAACTTTTTGAGCTCCTCTTTGCTGATGCGAGCTAGGTCTGCTGCCTATCGGAGTCTATCCAGCTTAATTCTCTTATCGATGTTGACGTCAGAGTAACGCTCATATATGTCATCATCACAGAGTCTCCAGAATCGTTGTTCTCACAACGATTGGTTGGCTCGATTCGGTTGAAAGCTTTTTATACTGTGTTTCCCCATTTGTATGATCTGCAGTCATTTAAGACACACGTGCATAGACATCTCATCTGTGCAAATCCCATAAGCGTGTGTACATTATAAAAATATACAGTTTTTTAGTTTCTACTAATGATGTCAATATCGTCTGCTAAGCCAATTCCTGGATGGAATTAAAGAGGATTGTTTATCTCGCCATTACATCAGAGTCTCGGATAACTTTCTCTAACGCTAGTTCCTCTATTTTGTGTCCATTACATCAACACTCTACGCATCATAGAAGAAAAGTCTGTGGATTGGAATTTTCCACTTTAACTTCTCTTTGACGATTCTAGAAGAGCATTTGACATGATGTTGAAAGACGCCTTATGGAGTCCTTTAGAGAATTGAAATGCAGCCTTTAGAGCATACTTCAAAGGTAAAGAAAGCGCTGCATTAACCATTAATTGAGGGGTTTACATCTACATTGACAATACCAAACTACATAGATCAGTTCCCAAATCGCACGTTACTGAGATTGGATGACGTCAGTATTGAAAATGAAGATCATTTCTGCTACTTGGGTAATTATTAGTGCAACGGATGGATGCTTATTGGCGGACGTTCAAGGACGCATCAACAGGCATTCAATCTATGTGTTTATCCGATTTTTATTTACGAGAGCGAATCTTAGAGCGTAATTGATCGAGCCCCAGTGCTATGGGGCTCCCATACAATTTTTTTTTTTCAAAATTAACCCGATTTTATTCAAACTTTCAACACATGTGTATTTTCGACTATAGAATTTAGATGAAAAATTTTAGTTTTTATGGGTTGTTTTTTTTCAACTTTTTTTCCAAACACATCTGTTCATTACAGTTTATATAACTACCTGCTGCTTTTAAACTTCAAGTTTTTAAGAGTTTAACGTAATTTTTTATCAATTCCGTTTATTCAAGTTGTAATAACGAAAATTTTGAGCGTCAAATTTCGTCCTACACCAACTGTGCACAAATGAAGAAAAAATCCGCAAACGCTAATCGAGTAAAAATGCATACAAACGAGTACAGCATAGCAACACAGCAGATGCATTCGAATAAATCTGGCATAGCAACACAGCACATGCATGCGAACAAGTCCAGCATAAGAACAGCATGCAAATAAATCCAGCATAGAAAGACAGCCAACGCAGTATGTACGAAATAATGGAAGTGACAAAATGCCAGGTGGGAAAACCCCAAAAGATTTGCAATGCATAAGCAGAAGAGAAAACACCAACAACACGAGAGAGCTGAGAAAGCTGCAAAGCTGCAAAGTCCACTAAGAGGCAAATCTTATAAAAGGATAAGCTTAGGAAGATTTGTTCTCTTTTCTGCGACATCAGTGAAACTGTTCACTTCGAGAACGAGACAACAAGAAACGGTAAGCATCGACCACTAACGTAAATGCCACAAAAGTGAACACCGCAGGCGGAACACTACAGCGACATATTCGACACCAAAGCTAACAACGAAGCCAAAGACGGAGGGATTTTAAAAGCGGGAGACGGGACAACCAACGTGGTCGGCGCTAGAATCAGGTGAGCCAAATTCCCCAGTGAATTAGCATTAGAATCCCCTTTCTTGGTGTCGAGACTCTGGCGGGCCGTATAGGACTCCATCTCAAGACCCTGAAAATCACGAGGTAGGGAGAGATCCCCCTTATGTTAGGTGTAGAAACCCTTTGAACTCAGGACTCCGGCTAAGCCTCGAAATATCTTAGGGCCCAATTCCCATTTAGTAAGGAGCGATTGGTAAAAAAGACCCGTTTCGACTAAATCCCCTAGGGACAAATTCCCAGTAAATTCGCCTGAAGTGCAATCTAACGTTTCTTGCCCGTACCCCGTCGTTACGAGACCCGAGTCAGCGGCTAAGGAACGAGGAGTGGCGGTAACCTAACAAGGAGAAACCCCGAAGACAAACAGAATAAAAACCGAATCGAATTGAATCAAATAATACACCAAATGTTAATACACAAGAAATCTTTAAAGGGTCAGTAAAGAAATATTTTTGTAACGAAACCAACGGTCTATTAGTTGATAGGCAAATGAATCTGGACGCCGGCGGGGTACCCAGCAATTTAACTGGTTACAAAGTACATAATACAATTAAATAAATAAGACAAAGAAACATCAACTAATAATAGTAAAGTCTTCAGCAGGATAATTTAACGTAGGTTTCTATTCGATGTTTTGCAACTGAAAAACAATCTATGATGGGTTTAAAAAAAATTAATTTTACTTGACCTATGTTAAGTTTTTGGTATCGTCTTCTTTGAGGTATTTTTAACCAAATTTCACACGGCCCAGAGAGTTCAAGTTTTGTGAACAGCTTATATTTTCGTAGGGAATTTCTTAGATCCCTGGTACTTTTCTACTTCTTTGAGGACCTTTTTAACCAACTTTCAAACAGCCTAAAGATTTGAAATTTTGAGATCCCTTGTGTAATGCATGTGGCGCGTGTAAGGCGTATAATAGTGGGTTTTTTGACTTTCCTGAGGTGCTTTTTAACCAACTTTACACTACCTAAAGAGCTATAATTTTATGAGTAGCTCAGTATCATGGGTCATTTCTGGGATCTGGCATGTTTTGCATGACTCGTGTTTAGCGCGTGTGACGCGTTTTGTAAAAGTGTATATTATTTTTAGCTTCTTACAATGAAAGTGTATGCTTATGTTGATGTATACATAAAAGTTTATACCCGTAAAACGAAGTTTTTTACGTTTGTTAATATTTAGGAACTCGAAAAAGATCAGGATAAAAGAAATCAACAACCAAACTTCATTATGTTTGAACTTCGTAAAGTGCGTAATGGCTGGATAGCATTGTAAGTAATGGGAACACCAGCGATGATTATTTTATTATTCGCTCCAATAGCATATTTCAAGGATATTATGTAATAAATATCCCAGATGCATTTCTGGATCTGCACCAAGAAGCAAGAGCTCTGGATATTGCATTCCATGTTATTCGCATTTAGTTGTACTGCTTTAGGATCAGAAACCAATAATGTAAGAGTATCAGAGGCCATAGTCCATTGCTTAGAGTCGCATATGACCGATTGAGTGAATTGTGTACCTTTTGAACAGTGTATAGTGTCCGTTGCTACAGCGTACGGCGTACGGCTGCGGCGGCTGCTTCTGCTGATGGCAAATGGAAAACCAAATAACGAAGCGCAAAGCTGAGTAAAGAGAATAGCAAAAAGAGATAAATAGCTTTGGATTTCATGAAATCCATAAGCGAAACTATGTTATAAAGTGCGCACGACTTTTCAATAAATGTTGACAACGAAAAGTTTTATGGTATCCTGAAGGAAGTGAAATATGATATCGAAGACGTTAGCGTGCTGTTAGAGCTAATGTAATGTAACACAAAACGAGCGGTGCCGTAGACACTGGTTCTCGCACAGATTCAGCGACACGGCGAACTTTGAGTCTGGCCTATTTTTTCCATCTGTCATCCATTGCTTGGCCAGGGCCACATTTGCGACAGGACTTCGAATTATGACTATGGGTTTTTAATGAATAACGAAGGTATTTCGACCAAGGAAATAGCCTGTTTATTTTATTCACTGTGCATGCCCGTCTGACTAAGCGTCAGCTCAATGTGGGAATTGTTTTGAACGAACGAACGACGAAGCCTTCTGCGGTGGTGAACGTGTTTGTGAGCATTTAGAGAATAATTGAAATCGAAATAGAGGGCTTACGATTCATTTAATTCATATGAAATTAAATGAGAACAGGATCATACACAGGCCGATGACTACGGCATTGGCATCGAATCTCACCATTTAGACGAAATTAAGTGTGTGTGTGTGTGCGACATTTATCAACCATCATAGAGGAAATAGAAGTAAAAAACACAAACGCCTGAAGTTATCCACTTCGTCCATCTCAAAGAATAATAAGAAGAGGTACAATAAAAGAAAGATGCCCTCAAGAGGATCAGTTATGAAGACATAAATAACTTTAAGGCCATCAAAGTAAATTACAGGTTAAGCGAAAAGATCATAAAGAAACAACCAACCCAACAGGTACAAGAGATTCCCAGAGTATTCTGATATCCCCGAGATGATGCACAACGCGTGGTGGTGTGTTGAATGTGTGAATCAGTGTCGGGGCCTCTCTCTGGAGGGGACGCTCTGTATCATTTAGGTACGCTTTACAGGAGAAACGGAACACCTACCTAGCACCTAAAATGCGGATGGAAGCAAACATGGATGGACGATGATGTGAATGGATCGGCATTTTACCAAATTAAGTAAATAATAGTTTTCGAAACACCTTTCAAGGGCAATTTGTAATCCTCAGCGCTTGTCTCGACTGCCGGCGAATGGTCGTCCGTCCAGAAAAAAAAAAACAAACACACAATAACGAAGAAAGGTTATGTGTATGAGGATCATTTTACGCGATGAGGTATACCACACGACTGCACTCATGTGTGTGTGTTTTCGCTTTC
Source organism: Nephrocerus scutellatus (assembly GCA_947095585.1). Classification (NCBI taxonomy): domain Eukaryota; kingdom Metazoa; phylum Arthropoda; class Insecta; order Diptera; family Pipunculidae; genus Nephrocerus; species Nephrocerus scutellatus. Next base: position 39,021,829 of record OX352764.1, on the reverse strand, counting down.
AAGTGAACTTCATTGATAGAATTTCAATATTTAGGAAAATGATGCTTTCTAAATAAAATGAAATTAAAAAATTTATACTCGTAGTTACAACTTATGCTTGCGATTAACAAACATATGAAAGTAATTAACTGGCGTAACTTGCTGCTGGGTTTCCCTGTAGTAAAATGACGCAATGATCTATGCAGCTTTAAGGACCATCTTTAAGGCATTATAAGTAGAATTTGATAAAATTTTGATTTGTGGACATTAGCTTAAAATTATTGTCCTTAAGACGAGACAACTTATGCTTACGTAACGTAGTAATTAACTAATGTAGAATCAGACCTGACAATACCACAGAAAAAACAGAACAGTCAAACCTAGGTGCCAAACCGGTTCATTGCCCAAAAACCTCAGGCAACACGGTAAAGCCTAAGACCCAAGTATCGAAACCCGGCCAATCGGTACATGGCAACGAGAGGTTAGGTAAACCATTACAGGCGAAAACATCGAAAAAACATGCCCTCGAAACAGCAAGACCTATCCAGCCAGCCGCAGTTCCAACTACACAGGGACCGGATGAGAGACCAAAGAGTCCCATATGCAAACAATATCTGCTTAATTGCGTGCAAATAAACCTGCATGGTCCAAGGCACCTCTTTGTGGCTTACAACTGGATCATCGCTCATATACAAGAGCCATTGACCAACAAGGGTAGAATTCAGGGCATCCAAAATAAAATAGGTAAGTTGATGGCGCCACCAGTATTATATCTATTCCATAAATCTATCTATTTCCAGAGACATAATCGCGATCTCTTTAGAGACGCACACAACTCCTGGCAGCACGAGCATCATCGCCACCAAAAGCAACACAGAGTTTCGTTGAGCACTGCCAAGCTCACAATCGGAATCGGAATCTTCTTTATTTAACCATCGGTTTGCGGAACAAAGTAAATTGTACTTGGGATTGAACATCAGTTATACTACTCATAAATCAGCTAATATATACAGGATGAGCAATCAATGTCAGCAGCAATAAGTAAAATAAAAAAACTACCCGGAGGAGAATCCAATTGATAGTTGGATAGGCAATAGGCGGTCGGAGAATATACCTTCATTAACACTAGGTGCCCAAAGGGTATATACAGGGTGTATCCGTTAAGGTGGAAAATACTTAAAGGGGTGACTCCTTGGTCAATTTCGTGAAAAAACCCGTACGGGAATGGGGGGTCTATTTTCACCCCCTGTGGTGTACGTAGAGTTTTAAAACAGAGATGCGTACTTTTGACCTTACATCACTTTACACCCTGTAACTCTTGGACGCTTCTAGCTACAAGATTACTGTTGGCCTATTTTGATAGAAAATTAAATATTTAAGGTCAAAAGAATGTTATTTTTTTTAAATTCTTAAAACGATTACCGATATCAACGTACACCACAGGGGGTTAAAATAGACCCCCCCCCTCCTATACGATTTTGTTCACTAAATTAACCAAGGAATCACCCCTTTAAGTATTTGCCACCTTAACGGATACACCCTGTATATTTCATATCGCTATCCTTGTTGAAAATTTATTTTTTCCCTGTATTCTCTTTTTTTTGCTTACCATTTGGCAGGACACCGAAGAGGATCCTGTTTGGGAAGTCCTTTGTCGTATGATTTATGGGACACGACAGCGAGGGCGGCCAAGTCTGCCCTGGAATAATGGCGTCGATCGTGACGGCTAGAGTTTAGGCATGCCAAACCGAATAACATGACCCGAAACCGGGACCGGTGGAGTCATTTTTTGCGGGAGGCCACGGTCTGAGCCCGGCTGGAAAGCCAAAAATAACGATCACTTTTTTTAGGTAAGGGGACAGATGAAGGTAACACGACGCCAGATCAAGTGAATAGAAAGTAATTCAAATCAACTTTAATGAATTTCAGCCAGCATTTTTCTGATTAAAGAGAACTTTTCTCTTCTGATCACATAGAACATTCCTGGATGTTTTTTTTTCTATCTCGCAAATGACCGCAATAGTAATCAGAGTTGATTACTTGACTTTTGGCAGTGCTAATGATAATGATGCATTTTAAAAAAATCCGGACATTACTTTAATGATGTTTGTGTTTTTTTTAATTAGTTCATACGAACTGCCGATGATCTTCCAATTATCTTCAAACTACGGTCTCCCATGATTCAAATGATTAAAAAAGGGGTTTTATCTTTTCCTGTGAAGTTGGTTGGTTTGTTCTAGATGGTCTTCCACTACGATATTTATAGCTATCAACTTTTAAAATGTTGCTTCTGATGGTCCCCTAAAGTTTCCACCATACCTTAATGAATTTGCTTTGAAATAACTTTTTTAACTTCTACGGGTCGATATACAGTATTTTGCAAATAAAACAAAAATGCTCTGTTTCGATTCAGTGTTGCACGTGTGTGCGAATCTTCTTAGAGTTACTCTTGAAATGTTCAATAATGGGAGAAGTACCTTTTTAGAATTGAAACTATTTTTATGCCACGACGCGGTTTTTTCAGTACACCCTCGTATATTTAGAACTTTACAGTACCAGTTATGGTGATCGTTTTTCACATTTGGATAGTATTTACCTCTATAATTAATTATCTTATGTCCTCGCTGTACCTTGCAAATCTCTTGTTAACTTGTTCATTTAAAAAACCGTTCCTATTAACTTTTTTAATTAATTTGAAATCTCTATAATTGTTATTAGAGCGGCTCGCAGAATCTTTGCGGGAATACCATCTAGTCCTACCGCCTTGTTGTGTCTAAGGCGTCGATCAGCACGGTATCGATCGCATCTTTACTGGGAATGGAGGAGCGAATTTAGGAAATTGTTGCTTTGTGGAAGAAAGGAATGATTGTTAAGCTGTAGTACGAAAACTGGAGAGGCAAAGAACGTTGGGTTGAATATTAATACTCCCAAAACCAAAATCATCAAACTCGGTACTAACGGAATAAGTTAGTATTGCTGGACAACCGGTTGAGAGAGTAAGGAGTTTCCAATATCTTGTTAGTATTTTCTCGACTGAATGTGGAACCGAAATGATGTCCATGCTATGGCGAAGCAATGGAATCAGTTTAAACACCAAGCTACGACTGTTCCGTTCAAATCTCAAGTCCATGCTGTTGTATGGTCGTTGCATCACTTGGAGGGTGACCGCTAATATTACAAAAAAAATTCAAACGTTCGTTAATATTTATCTATGGAACATTTTAAGGATCTTCTGGCCTAATTTATTTACAACGAACATCTTTATCAGAGAATGGGTCAAGAAAGAATAGGCACAACCATCCAACGATGGAATAAGGCAACGCTTCGAAAAGGCTACTAACCTTTAACCTTTAACATCTACTGTTATTATTGGTAACAATGAAATAAAGGATAGGATATCCAAATTTTAGTTTTACAGTTTAAGTTCTTCCCATACTTATATACCTTGCAATTCCAATTTAAATTAAATTGCATATGGAGGAAACAAAGTTTATATAACGGAGCGCGGATAGGAACATTTTTTTATTTAATTGTTCTTAAGAAATTTTCAACGAAAAAAAAAATCAGAAAACAATCAAACCAGTAAAATACGCTTTGTGGCACGAGGAAGATCATATTAACTCACGCATTAACCGAACTTCTAACTGTATAAATAAATTCAGCGGTTGCTATTCGTGGGGCAAAATACAGCTCATAAGCAGCATATTGAAGAGCACTTTAAGTTACGAAACAGCTTCATTCGACTGGACCTCCAGTAGGCACACAGCGATTTCACATGTTAGACGCTTCGCTTGATGGTGCAAAGAACAAAAAAGAAGAAATTAATTAAGAGATGTAGTCCAATTGAAGACACACCGTCGTTGCCGAACTACCGCTGGTAGTGTCTTTATTTCCATGCACAGTTGTTGGCCGCCGCCCGTGGGACTCTTGTTCTTGTTGTGTTCACGTCGGTAACATATTCTGAGCAGTGTAGAACGAATATGAAAAACCAATTTAGTAGTCACTGGTTCGTCACGATTCAACATTAAAAAGCAAACAGAAAAAAAACTTAAGATGATAACTTTTGTAATCTTCATAAAACTTATACAAGTGCAGGCAGGTTACTAGAATAAATATGGAATTCCGGTCATTAAATCAATAAAATCTAGTTTTTATAAACATTACATCAAAATCTTAATTAATAAAAAGAGAAACGAAACTAAAAGTGAAATGTCTCTATGCCCACTCCATAACTTTAAGTTAAAATGGGTATTCCAATTTATTCCTGATGTGGCGATTGTGACTTCCCGTTAATTAAAACAGTATAAATGTATACCAAACTTTTCTTTTCAAGGTTTCACTTGTAGATTTCGTTTGAGCGAAAAAATTTTAAACTTATTTCACAGCACGGGTTTTTAAACCTTTCCCAGCTTGACTTGAATCCTCTGATAGAGTAGATGAAGACGTAATCCCTTATGTTTCGCTAAGAGAGACGTATTCATGTGTTCATAAACTATCTACTGGACAATCACCAGGTTATAATCTTATAACTGCACAAATCCTGAAATACACCCTTCATAGCATTGTTAAAGCATCAGCTTGTAATTACCGCCTGTTTTACACAAAGATATCCTTTACATCACTGAAAGATAACAGAAATTATTGTACTTAAAGACATACCAGCAGGTGTTCCACAGGGAAGTGTTCTGGGACCCACTCTATATTTATTATATACTACTGCCATACAACATGCGAATGATACCATGTTAGCCACATTCGCAGACGACACTGCTCTTCTATGAACTGATGGATGTGTGGCTAAAGCAACAGAAAAGCTACAAAATTCGGTTAAAGAGATAGGTAATCAGACGCAACGACGGCAAATTAAACTTAATGAGTCAAATTCCACTCATACCAATTTTACAAATAAAAAAATAATTATTGTACCTGTTTTTAATGTTATTAATAATCAAGTAGTTAACTATTTGAACAGAGCTGAATGTATGGGTATGAACCTGTATGCTAAACTGAAATAGAAAAAGCGTGCAAAAAACAAAGTAGAAGAGCTAAAGATTAGTTATAGAAAATATAATTTGTTGTTAGGACACGATTCGAAGGTTTTCATTGAGAATAAGATTTTATTATATAATTAGATACTAAAACCTATTTGGACAAAATAAAGTTCTTCTGGAAATAGCTTATTGTACACTAAAAACACTAAAAATATGACTTGCATCGTGATTTGCAGATTGATCATATAATTGATCTTATAAAAACGCAACTCGTCACAACGAGCGTCTGTAGATGCATAATAATCATTGATAGAAGACGTCTTCAATACACGATACGAAAAACTAAACCTAACGAACTTATAACCCGACAATCATGAGAACCGTATTAATAAAATTGTAATACTATCCCAAACGAAACTGAAAGTGATTGGCCATGATTAAGGAGGTGTTTCTAATTCGGTTAAAGTCCCACACTATTCTGAGTTTCAAAGCCCTCAGTTGTACACTTTTTCCTGACCGATATTAAATACATACGAGGACTGAGATCGAATTTTTTCGCTATGTACTTCCATAATAATGCCCAATGACCAGCAGTTCTGGCACTGAGGTATTTGATAATCCCGATACCTTATTAATTAAATCTGCCTAGGTATAACATGGTGCGATTATTTTTCTCTTGACGCGGACTCGCAATTTATGTCCGCAGTGATGTTGCGTTTCAGCTTTTGCCTCAATTCAGCCAAAGTGCTAATCCGGAATTTCATTTCATTTGGCTTAAAGTAAAGGTACAAGAGCGCAACATCCACTACTGTTTCTTTTACAGGAGCCCCCACTAAGACAGTGACTCAACTCAGAGCTAGTTTGATGCACTGTCTGATTCAATCTTAAGAATTGTCACAAAACATCGTAAAAATGAAATCGTTATTGCGGGCGATTTCAATGTACACAATTCCAGGCTGCTTCGCCATTCTGGCCAGACAACACCCGAAAGAAGGTGTGTTGAGATATTCTGAGTTTAATCACTTTACTCAGCTTTTAAATGAGCCTACGCAAAAACCTAACATTGCAAATCATTCCGCAAACACCCTTGACTTGTTCCTTACCTCTCGTCCTTACCTCCGTCAATTATTTATCGCCTCTAGGCTCGTCAGACCATTGTGTACTATCAGCTAATTTCTCGTTAATAAACCACGCAGTTAGAGAAAAAACTTACAAAAAATAGTATGGCAATACGAAAAAGCCAATTGGGTCGGCCTTAACAACTTATTTGGGATTCATTGGCCGCTATTGTTTCGCCACAGCAACGTGAATACCGCCGCTGATGCAATCTCAAACATCATTCTTATTGATGTGAGAGAATTTTTAATTTCTAGGAATAAGTCTATTAAGCCAAAAGAAGATGGATGGTATGACTCGAGCTGTAAAGAGGCTTCTAAGATAAGAGAGTTATGCTTTGGGTTTTACAAAGCCTACCCTACAGAAAACCCTACTGAAACCGAATAAATTTTAAACGATCCAGAAATGATTGCAATGCTCATCTTCGATAATTCTGGACTCTTCCCGAGAAGTTGGAAAACAGCGTGTGTCCAGGCCATACACAAAAAAGGTGAGCCGTCGTCTCCTTCTTCGTACCGACCCATAGCACTTACATCCATTCTTTCCAAGGTCATGGAAACGATGATCAATTTTCAACTCGTGAAATATCTTAAAACCAACGAAATCCTTAGTGAGCGGCAGTACGGATTTCGTGGGCAATGTTCTACTGGTGATTTGATGTTATAGTGGAACCGGTCTTTGCATCAATTTGCTGAAAGCAAAGCAGTTGCACTCGCTATTTCCAAAGCATTTGACCGAGTTTGGCATCAAGCTCTTTTGTCTAAAATGCGTACTTATGATGTCGATAAATAACTGCTTCATTGGATTAGAAGCTATCTTTGGAACGCTCAATTCAACTTGTTTTGGACGGTTTCAATTCTAAAATACATCAGATAAATGTCGGCGTTCCCCGTCTAAGTGAATCTTAAATCCCATGCCATTAACCATGAATGGCACTTGCATCGAGTAAACTGAAAAACTCGCAATTCTCGGTATATGCGTTAACGACAACTTCGTTGAAATGGCCACATTTTTACCATCGCCAAAAGTGCTGCGAAAAGTTTACAACGTATGTGGAATGCTTTGCCAAGCTCTGTCTTTCCACATCACTATGATCCACAGGCATTCAAGACACAAGCCTCATAGAGATCTCCTCTTTTCTCCTCCTTTTTCTTAGCGTCAACACTGTGCCAATCATATTGCCGAGCATTATAAGGGTGCGAACCCCTTTTCGCGTGCGTAAGTTTTATAAAAAAAAATAAATAAGTATTGCCAATGACAGTCACGCACTGAATTTTTATCCATTGAAATACCGTTAGAATATTTAATAATGCTCCGTTTGAGACAAACCCATTAAGAAATCTGTGTTGCTTACCATAAATTATGTTCACAACTTTTCAACTTGCGCATTGAATTTTCACTTGGGTCTAAGTCTCACTGTGATATGCACAAATACTAATTTACATATAAAGCTTCATTTAAACCAAATTTGAACATGTTATGAAATTAGTTCAATCTAGTGCCAACATAGGTCTTTGGCGAATTGAACATATATTTTTTAGAAAACAAATTAACTAATTTTTTATGATTTTCTCCGACGATACAATGCTAAAGCTGGCCGTTGTTTCTTCACATTTGTGAACTTTTCATTACAAATTAAAAAGTAACTTCATTAGACATACTGCTAACACTTTTTGACATGAATACAGAATTATTAAACAAAAAATCCCCTTTTTAAAAATATTTTTTTAACTGGACTTGACCCCAGTTTGTCTGTATTCTCGACTACTTTAAGGTCCTTCTGAAGCACTGCCACCCGACCTAGAGAGCTGAAATTTTGTGAGTCACAAATAGAATTTTTTATATTCCGTGTGTCATGTTTAACGTGTGGTGCGTGTGATGGGTGGACATTTTTGTTTTGTCGACTTTTTTGAGGTCTTTTTTAACCACTTTTTACACGACCTAGAGAGCTGAAATTTTGTGAGCAGCTCAATGTCAAGGGTCAATTTTGATATCCCGCGAGTGATGCGTGTCGCGAATCTCCCGTGTGGTGGGTGGAAAAAAGAAAATACTTTGAAATAGGTTCGACCTCAAAAACAGATATTTTGGCGATTAATACCAAATAATAAAAAAAGATTGTGTGGCGTGCGTCGATGTGTACATAAAAGTTTGTACCCAAAAAACGATTTTTTTTACATTTACTTGTTCGGTGCTATTTCAAGAATTAAGAAGTATTTACTTTAAACCTCTTAAATAATAAGTTCTGTACATATTTGCTTTTATAAACAAAAATGCCAACCGTCCAAAATGTTTATTGAGTTTATTTGAAACATTTGAAAAAATAAACTATACTATAAATTATAAATTACTAATTCCGATCAAGAACTAACTCAAGCCTATGAAATAAAATAAAAATTCAAATAGCAAAGACGAGCATAGTGCGTACTGGAGCTTCTTTTGGTTCGCCAGCTGCTTCGCTCGACCATTATGTTCTCTCGCAATTACCTGGATTCATATCTCTTATTAATTTTTTACTTCCTGTTTATTTTATAACATACATATTTTATTGCTTTTTATCTTCTTTCGATTTTGTTTCACAATTCAGATGTTGATGATGCAGAAGATGGCAATGTGGCGAGATGAAAACATTTTCACACTGTAACGTTTTTTTTGGGTATTTTTTTTAACAACCTAATCACGTACGAATGAACTGTACATTCAGTTTATTGTTTTTTTTAATGTCCGAGAAATGCGCAAAGATCATTGATAATTATGTCAGAATGCTTAAACAAAAGCACTAAAATGTTCATGTTCATGAGAAAGGTTAACCAAACATCTGCATCAATGAATCACACTGACTTGGCAATAAATTGTGCAAACTGACGGCTAAAGAACAAAATGACTGTCGTGTTGTGAGTGATTTAAAAAGCTCCGAAACTTGTTATGTAAGACAGGTGAAGCCAATTCTGGGATAAAATTCGATAAACATTTCCGGGTAAACAATTGGGAACGTTTACTTAATTTTGTTATGCAATGTAAAAAAAATGATATCAATTAGTTGAAAATAATTTAAATAAAAATTTAAAACAATTACTTGCGTTTCACGCTGCAGAGAACTTAAAAAAAATCTGCGGTAGAAGTTTTCAAGGGCGAAACAGTGAATATCTTAAATCTTATTCATATTTACATTCATAATACGTCGAAAATTCAAGAATCTCAAAAACTTGTCCTTATATCTGTTTTTAAAGTAGAATCCAATATTGATTTGAGAAAGAGAGACATTAAACAAAAAACCTTATTATCTGGCATTAAATTTTCCGCACGATAGTTATGTGGAATGAATTGTCTCATTCTGTGTTTTCGCATTTGTATGATCTGCAGTCGTTTAAGACACACGTGCATAGACATCTAGTCTTTTCCTTTCCCTAATTTCCTAACGACCACGCTGTGCTATAAGGGTGCAAACCCCTTTAGCGTGTATACATCGTCGAAGATCACCACCCAAGATTCGTAACGGGTTTGTTACGAATAATGTTAAAAAGATAAAGAATGAATGTAAAGATAAGAATGTTGAGCAAATTTGCGGTGAATGCTGTCTGAAATCGGTTTAAAACGATTTATTTCCAATTTATGTTTAGTGAGCTTCTAGATCTTTTCAGATATATTCAATTACCGCCATACATTTTTTAGCCGAGAGGCTAAGCCTAGTATCCAAAAATTGATACGCAAATTAACGGCCGCTTTTATGTTGACCCCTGTTCAAAATAGCCGGAGAAAATGTCCAAAAAATCATCTACCGTTACGAAATATGCCATTATTTCTTGGAATTATGTACTTACATCAAGTATTAAGCCAAAGGTGATACTGTTTACCGGTAGAAAAAGCTACATGTTGAAAATCACAACCGTGAATCATTTAAGAATTTTTTTAGTTAGCAATAAATTGTTAAAAGATCGGTTATATAATTTTTATATAAATATCCAAGATGACATTCATCATCAGAATCATATTTGACTCTACATTTGCGGTCTTGGCCTCCCGCAAAATATCTCTTCACCTGTCTCGATTTCGAGCCGATGTCATCGAGTTTGGCAATTTTGAGTCTCCAGAATTGTCCTTGTGCAAAGGGTGCTGTAGGGCTTTACTCTCGAACGCGGCTAAGTGGTAAAATAGCTTTTTACTAAGCATCCACGTCTCGGATCCATATGTAAGTACTAGTGCTGAGCATAGTAGAGAGTTTCAAACTCTAGACGACATACTTCCATCGCCTGCCAAAGGGTGAACATTTTCTAAATTGCTGATTCACCTTGGATGAAGACACAGTGGTTTGCGGCAAGAATGTCTTCAGCATATGCGGCTATCCTAAGTTTAAGAATAGATGAAGATAGCTAGTACGCTTCTATTCATGGAGCCTCTAATAATCTCAGTTAATTGGTCATTTTGCACCTTATAAAGTGATCTTCAATCACTCTAAGGTGCCTTCGAGATTGGCCATCAGATTACAATATTTGTCTTTGCAGTATGTATATAATGGTATATATTTTGGCATACCACGGACTCTTGGTAGAAGTTTTGTGCCCGCTGCGGTCCTCTCTATATTGTTCTAGTTCCCCGACAAGATTCTTTTCTAGGCGGTTCCTGGCAATGAGCTTCAACTCACTCCAACTCTTCCCCAATTGCCGTTAACCCTCCTCAACTGTTCTGCGCCATGTATTTCTCGGACGACCCGTTCTTCTACCATCCTAAGTTGGATGGTTGTGCCTATTGGTTCCTGACCCGTCCTCTGGTAAAGATGTTCGTTAGAGATAATCGCTGCTGCTGGAGTATCTACAATACGAGCTTTAAGTAGCTTACGATCTTCAATCCGCCTCCATGTATCTTCGGTAAGCAACGTGATGTGCCTTGCCTGGCTTCTACCAACAATACTTTCCTCTCCAGATGTGAAAACATTTTTCACAGCTTTCCAATATTATTGGATGGTTGTCGGCAGTGAGCTGCTGATTACTTCCACTCCTCTCGGTAAATAATCCCTTAATTGTTGGCGCACTGAGGGGATCTTTAGCCGGTCGATGGTATACCTAGGCATTCGGATGATATTGCGGATTCTTTGAACTGATGCAGTACGTAACTGGACAGTAGCTACCATAAGGTGATGATCCCGTACCATACCCAGTCGGCTCCTCGTCTGTTTCGGACTTCTAAAATACAGCTCCTAAAACGTCGGCTGATCGCCACATGGTCGATTTGGTTGGATGAGACTGCCTGTAAGTTGACACCCAGATGACTTAATGGCAGGTCTTATGCTCAAACATGGTGCCTCCTATGACAAGGTGGTTATTGTTGCAGAAATCAAAAAATCTTTCACCATTGTCATTTCGTTCGCCGAGGCTGTGCTTACCAATCCATGTTTGAGTCCTTCGTTGTCGTTGCCTACCTTGGCATTCAAGTCACCCATCACGATGACGATATCTCCGTTCGGCGTTGCGTTGAATACAGCGCTTAGCTGATGGTAGAAGTTGTCCTTTTCATCCTCAGTCGAGGGATTCGTTGGGGCGTAACACTGTATGATCGTGACGCGCCATACTCTAGTCCAAAATCTGGCCGATAAGATCCTTTCACAAATTGAGTGCCAGAAAATTAGGCCTCTGCGTGTTGTTGGCGTTAGTAGCAGACCAACTCCAGATTCACGGGGACTATCGAAGGGCTTGCCGGAGTAAAGTAGCATAGTGTTACAATTTGGGAATTATTACTCTCCCGCGTCGAACCATCTTACTTCACTCACTATCAGTATGTCCAAATTATATCGAATAAACTTACGTTTCAGTTGAAGAAATCTGGCATTTTAAGGTCCTTGTTGACGAAACGATATCAAAAGTTGAGTATATCCACGTGCAAGGTTATGCTAAAAGCTATAGTTCTCTCACCCTATACACATTTTGTTTATAAAAATCAGCTTACCTGGATTTTTTCCTCAGAACTTACCAAGCACAAATGATGACGCAATACCACGTTGACTCACAAATGACTTTCAATTGTTTGACTATCCTTTTGGAATTCGAACTTAATAATTAAGAAAACGTCTGGCGTTATTAAAATGTTTCGCCCATGATAGCATTAAACGAAATTGACTTTAACCTTGTCGGTATTGTGCGATTGACACGTAAACTCATAAATTAAAAACAGTAAAAAATAAATTGCACGGCTTCCCAATATCTTAACCGCATAGTTAGCATCACCAGGGTCAGAATTCAGTGACGTGGTAAATTTGTTGACACATTTTTGAATTGGTCGATTATAAGCATCTGGACTGCCCAATGTAATTTGAGCTGCCGGATGGTGACAGGGTTAGGTAGATCGATGTCTATGAATAATCAAATTCATTGGCGTACGGGCAACCAGATTAACTCTGCTAAGCTATCAAGTTATATTAAATGTTAATTCTGCAATGTCTGGCAGCAGTCAAAGGCAGTTCACATGAGGATGCGAATTCTAATCCGAATTGTCAACGGATGCAGACCAGTCGCTTGTTAAATGTTAATTCAAAACACAATCGGAACATGAATGACTGGCCAATGTCAGTGTCAGTGTCAGTCAGTTTGGACTGCCAATGCTTATATGAATTTCAATTTGGGCAAAAATCCTCAACTGACGGCCTTTAAATGGTATTCATGTCATACCAATATCGCGAATTGTATCGCAAGCGGATCGACGAAGAACAACGAAACCAATTGAGAGAAAAAATGTGACGAAGGGTGGCACTGGTTAATATGAGAATTTTTGTCAAAACGACTCAATTTGACTCAAGTCACTCGAGTGTTGAAATTGGAAATTGACAAGAAGTGGCAATGATAACAGACACGAAATATCTCAGATGAAGGGATCAAACGCGCCCTCAGCTTTTATTTTAGTTAATGATGACGAAAATAAAAAAACAACCCATAAAAATTAAAATTTTTCATCTAAATTCTCTAATCGCAGAAATTGATATGGGAGCCCCTCGATCCTGGGCCATTTTTTTTTTATTGTAGGAGAAAATCATCGAAACAAACATTTGACATCAGATGTTAAAATTTAAAAAGCTCAGATCATTTTATTCTGAGCACTTAGAGCACGCTCATACTCTGAGCAAATAAGAAACACGAACATTTATCTTGAGAACTCTTTTACTGCTCTGAACTAATTTATGAAAACGCCAAATGACAGAATATTGTGAAAACTTGTTGTTCTATCTGTAAGTTGATATCGACAACAACAAAAACAACATCAATAAAAATACAATTCAGTATATAATTTAAATGTAAGTTGAAGTAAGCATAAAACATTTATGTCTCGTTTCATTTGCTGGGTTCATTTGTGCGTGCGCTAAGATTTCTCTCTCTCTCTCTCCACCACCACCAAAACCATGCAGCGCAGCCGACTGCGCAACACACACCGCAGACAGTCCATAAAGGGCGACGAATATCTGATGCCAGTACAGATATTTAAAAAATGTATAAGGGCCTTGCGGCCGAACCCGGGACCCGATCACTACCAAATTTTCGAAAAAGTATTGTTTATTGGGTATACACATGTGTGTAAAATTTGAAGAAAATCGGGTAAATTTTTCAAAATTTTTGTTTGGGAGCCCCCCGACCCCGCAGCCCGAGGGGCCTCAAAATTTAATAGAAAGTGTTGTCTCCGGAAATACGCAAGTGTGCAAAATTTCAATAAAATCGGGCCATGGGAAGTGGGTTAAAAATTGATCGCAAGAATCCACGACAGACGACCGACCGACGACCGACGACCGACCGACGACCCACGGGCAAGTGAAGTTAATATAGAGAATTTAAAAATGTAAGTTGAATTAAGCATAAAACATTTATGTCTCGTTTCATTTGCTGGGTTCATTTGTGCGTGAGCTAAGATTTTTCTCTCTCTCTCTCCACCACCAAAACCATGCAGCGCAGCCGACTGCGCAGCACACACCGCACACAGTCCATAAAGGGCGACGAATATCTGATGCCAGTATAAATATTTAAAAAATGTATAAGGGCCTTGCGGCCGAACCCGGGACCCGATCACTACCAAATTTTCGAAAAAGTATTGTTTATTGGGTATACACATGTGTGTAAAATTTGAAGAAAATCGGGTAAATTTTTTAAAATTTTTGTTTGGGAGCCCCCCGACCCCGCAGCCCGAGGGGCCTCAAAATTTAATAGAAAGTGTTGTCTCCGGAAATACACATGTGTGCAAAATTTCAATAAAATCGGGCCATCGGAAGTGGGTTAAAAATTGATCGCAAGAATCCACGACAGACGACCGACCGACGACCGACCGACGACCGACCGACGACCGACCGACGACCGACCGACGACCGACGACCCACGGGCAAGTGAAGTTAATATAGAGAATTTAAAAAACTGAATCAATTTTAAAATTCGCACAAGATCGGGATCATCGAAAACAAATATGATTGAATAAATAAGTCAAAAAAGGTTCGCTAAAGCCGGACAAAAATGAAGGCTTATTTGTAGTTTCTTTATATCGTTAGACCATAATAACACAGAGTAAGTTTAAAGGTAAAAACAAGGAAAACAAGTAAATAAAAAAAAAACTTCGTTTTTCGGGTACAAGCTTTTAACGGGTGTTTTTTTAAGAGGTTGCCGATTTTTTTTTGAATAAAACACATATAAAATTATGAAATGACCAAAATTTTTTTTTATTTGGTAGATAATTTTTTGGCATTTAACATTTAAACACAATTTCTGGCATATGGCTACCACGACTATTTTTCACAAATGTCATTCTGGAGGTCCAATTTTCCAGCACTTTTTCAAGCATTTGAGGGCGTATGTCAGCAATGACACGTTGAATATTGGTTTCCAAAGCGTCAATCGATTGAGGTTTATCCACATAAACCAATGACTTCACGTATCCCCACAAAAAGTAATCGAGTGGCGTCAAATCGCACGAACGCGGAGGCCAATTCACCGGACCATTTCTCGAAATAATGTTGTCGTTGAAAGTTTCTTTCAATAAGTCGATTGTTTCACGTGCTGTATGGCAAGTGGCACCATCTTGTTGAAACCACATTTCATCCATATCCATATCTTCAAGATTTGACAACAAAAACTCATTTAACATAGTTCTGTATCGATTTCCATTCACGGTAACGCGTCGTCCTTCCTCATTTTTAAAGAAATATGGACCGATGATCCCACCAGCCCATAGACCGCACCAAACAGTACATTTATCAGGATGCATTGGTAATTCTTGAACGGCGTGTGGATTATCTTTGCTCCAAATGCGACAATTTTGTTTGTTGACGTATCCATTTAACAAAAAATGCGCCTCATCACTGAAGAGAATTTTACGGTAAAAAAATGGATCTTCGTTCAATTGATTTAACGACCAATCACTGAATTCACGGCGCAAACGATGGTCGTGTGGCTTTAATTCTTACACCAATTGAATTTTGTATGGCACCAAACCCAAATCTTTACGTAAAATTTTCCATAAAGTCGATGGACAAAGTCCAATTTGCTGAGCACGACGACGAATCGATAAATTGTCGTTTTCTTCGACACTGGCCTCAACGACAGCAATATTTTCTTCTGTACGAACTCTTCTCATTCTTGTCGGTGGCTTGGCATCCAAAAGAGTGAATGTAGACCGAAATTTGGTAATTACGTTCTTTATGGTGGTCTCTGACGGACGATTATGTGCACCATAAAATTCACGAAGTGCTCTATAAACATTTTTAATTGAACACTGATTTTGAAAATAAATTTCCACGATTTGAAAACGTTGTTCTGGAGTTAACCTATTCATAATGATTTGCCAAACAATACTGAGTAGAAATGCCACTTTGAGCTGTCAAAACAACTGTCATAAAATAAAACGACATCTATCGGAAAAACAAACCTCCTAAAAAAACACCCGTTATATATACATCGAAACACGCCACACAGTCACAGTAATTGGTAATAATCGCCGAAATATTTATTTTGAGGTCGGGCTATTTCAAAGTGTCCACGCATCACACGCGCTGCTCGCGACTTGCGACACGCGTCGAACGCGGGATGTCAAAGGAGTCGAAAAAAATGTCAACTCATCACACGCGCCACACGCGGCATACACGAAATATAAAAAATGCTATTGTGGACTTAGAGACTCACAAAATTTCAGCTCTCTAGGTCATGTGGAAAGTGGTTAAAAAGGACCTCAAAATAGTTGAAAATACAGACGAAAAGGGGCCAAGTTAAATAAAAAGTAAAAAAGAGGCTGTCAGTGTTATATTCGTTGAATTTAGCAAAAGTATCTTTTATTTATACTTTTATTATATATGTAAGTTATATTTTCATAACTCAAAGAAAAATTCTGCAAGCACTAAATCGATAATATTTATGATCATTGTCAACAAAGGTAGATGCGAATTACATCCGAAATCTTACGTTAGCTGTAATCCTAAACACAACCATGATTCATTGATTAAAGTATTTGGACTCGCGTCGTTTCAGTTTTATGAAGGCATAGCCCACCTTATTGCCATGGCGCAAGTCATTCAGGGATTTCTCCCTTGGCAATAAGTGTACATATAAAAAATGTGGAGGTGTGGGTACAACATGACATTCTTTTACGGACGGGGCCGGAATCTTCAGTAGAATCTTTAGTAGAACAAGAATCGAAATTTTGGTGAAAGGGTGAAAATATTTTCATTTCATTTATTTACAGAACCAGAATTGACCGCCTGATGGCTTATCTTACTGAAAAGTGCAACCAGTCTATTCAAAAATTTGATGAAAGCAAAGTTGTTGCACTCGATATTTCCAATGGATTTGACAGAGTCTGGCATCCAAGCGTAATTTAAACCCCTAACTTTTATCCATTAATGGATCTTGCATCAAAGAAACTGAACAACTCGAAATTTTCGGTATGTGTGTCAACAACAAGCTTCGTTGAAGCGACTACATATTTGCCAAGACTGCTGCAAAGTGTTTAGGTTTCCTAAAACGGTGCAAGATGTGCTTCACCCCTTCAGATCTGTCTACTATTTACAAGGCATATATTCGCCCTAAACGCCCATTCTCGAACCCATTCGTAATAGCCGTGTCTCATCTCGAGCCCACGGATAAATAAAATTTTAATTTAAAACGAACTAAAAAGTATAAATGTGGGTACCGTGGCTAAGCAGGAGGTTCGTGGTTCGAATCCCAGTAACACCAAAAAGTACTTTTCACGATGTCCCATCTATCGCGAATGGGTGACAAACGTTCCGAGAGTAATAACTTGTCACGGAAAGCTTCTCAATTCGCCGTTCGGATATGGCTTTAAATTGTTGTTCCCTTCCATTTGTGAACAAAAAATATACATGCACAACACAAATGGTCGCGAGAAGCTAGGCCTTGGACCGCAACGGTCTGTCGCGGCGAATGTTATTATTATTATTATTAAAAACTATAGAAAAATCCTAGCCCTATACAGATCCCTAACCTCCTACAGATGGTCCTAAAAAAATAGACCTATGAAAATATACTTCTGAGATTTACATTGAAAAACGTTAGGGGCTTGAAATAGAAAATTGCATGAGTAGCTGCATTTGCGCCCCACGTTTTTAATTTTAAATCATTTTAGTCTTGTTTGTGATTTTTTTCGCGATGTCAATCTTCAGTTCTGAGCTTTGTTTAAAGCTTCAAGTCTTTAGCTCACCGGGAAGTTAGCTTAAAATCAATTTTGAAATTCCATCCAAACGTACAGAAGAAAGCAAGCTAATAAAAAGGTTTTAATAAAAAAAAAGTGAGTATAATGAGAACTGCCCAATTATATCTTTTACAAAAACCGGGCAAACCGCACAAACCGATTTGACTACTTGTTTGACCAGTACACAATGATTCAAACTTGCAGGCGGTTACATTTCAAATAATCTAATAGTCATAGAGCTATATAATATTAATATAGCATGAAAGTTGGTTTATTTTCTTACCTTCTTGTTTAAAATGTTAAATTGGATAAAATAATTGATTTTAAAATCATATACATATACAAGACATATACACTAATAGAAGTGTGCTACCAACACTACTGATCTCAGCGACCCCGAAAACTATAGAATCAACACTAATAGCGGTCACCCTCACCCTTTCGGGGATCCATAACTCACCGATAGGAGTGTCTTACCAACACTATTCATCACGGTGATACCGAACACTATGGGTCCGTCACTAATAACTGCTGCCACCCCTCCCTCAGCCAAAAAACATGCTACCTTCCAACCACAGTATTTGATTCCAAGTTGTAACTTATATGTATTTATGATTTGGTTGAAATCGACGAGAGCTTTTCAGAGTTAGTTAGGCACAAAGAAAAATATAAATTCTCTTTTTTATATATATAGATTATGTATAGTATAAGTAAGCGTCAATGCTTTAAACTTTCAATCTAGTATTCTTTTATTAATATAATTCAAAACGAAATTGCTTATTAGTCCTAAGACTAGATTGTAATATTTTACTAACACGATCATGTGTTTTTCAATAAAAAAAATCAATTTTACGGACGCTAGTGTATGTATAACAACATAGTAATCTCTCTGGATTTAGTATTCCATGATTCTAATGTGTGTATCCTTAACATGTCGGTTGTCATAAAAATGTTGTCTGTACGCTAATGCAATACTCCAATCGAAATTCAATGTGTCAGCGAATTAAAATTTTGCAATGTCGCGCCCCATCAGATAGATCGTTCAGCTTAGCAACGAAAATATTAATAATAAAATAATAATACGATATATATATTATTAAATGCTCCCAAAGGAAGCATGCACATGACTTAACACACATCCTATATCCAAAAACCAGATTCAATCGACAAGCCATCATCAATGATTGTATAAAATTCTCACAGTTAGGGTTTCAGCCAAAATATTCAGAAGCAGACGCGAGGACGAGTCAAACTGACAATGGAGAGGGATGCTTCACTGAATTTTTTGTTCTTGTTATAAATTTTTTCATGATGAGGATTAGGACGAACAGATTAGTGTATGTGTGTATGGGTATAATTGTGAATGCGATGCGCTGAATATCGTCATAAGCTTCAAAATTCGCGAGTGGAAAGTTAACTTCAAACAACATAAATATCGCTAACAGTATCCGACAACAGCTATTCCACGATGATATCGACCTTCTTTAATGCAATCTGTCAGTTGGTCAAATTAGCGGATGTCAACGGAATCTTATATGAAATTATTGACTTAATTAGCAGACCATCGATCATGTTGAATTTTTGGGAAATCGTACGTAAAAGTAATCAATGCGGAAGAGAATTTTTAATGCATTTAACAATGTTTCAACCGATTTAGCCAAACGACTTTGTAACTGAATGTCGACGAAATTAGCAATCTGAATGGTAAGGCAGACATATATAACGCTGAGCAAAAAATAATAAAAACATGGAAGTCTTTCCATTTAAAATAATTCAACGGGACAGTTTGGCCTGCCGGCATCCGATTGAGAATTTGGCTACCACAAGTAGAATTAAAAGGCTGTTTATCAATACCTTCAAACAATATACAGATATTCGTCTATCTGACCTGATTCTGTTCTGTAATCAAGTCAGATAGATGAATAACTGTATATTGTTTAAAGGTATTTTTCCAATAATGCAACAAAATTTCTATACCTAAATAGTCTCTGTATAGAAAAGACAACTAACAAACTGAGGATAAACTAAGAACACCTAGTAGACCAATTTTAGTAATAGCAGTTTTTAATTTTCATCTCGGGTAGATATTTTTCTGTCCAGGTGTGTTTACAGGTAGACCTCCTGCATCCTGAGGCGAATTATTACAAATATGCATTATGTAGAAAAAGAGGCATCTTCTCCCCAGTATAGTGCACTGCATATAATATCTATGTTTAGATTTCAAGAAATCATTCCATATCTTCTTATTTATATTACTGATTTTGGTGGTCAGGTCGCTAAAGGTTGACTCGAAGAAATCTTAATTGAAAAAATATTTTAAGCCCTGGATGCGGTGCTTCTAGACTTTATTATTCTCATAAGGAAAAGCCTGCAATCCTTTGCCATATCAATGGAATTTGAATCATTTTACAGATTACATTACCAGATAATCCACCAGTGTCATATTATAAGTAAGGATTTTTTTTTTGTAAAAAGTTCTCTCCAATCTCTTTAGAACTTTTATGCAAATCTTCTGGGAAATGATAAACAGGGACATATATATCGTTAAGGAGTGTCATATTTTTAATTTTTTCGTCATCAGCTTCTGATTCTATATCAATTGGAATAGAGTTCATTAGCTCATGCCGATATGTCTGCTAATATTAACCCCTTCCGATCCATATTACTAACTTCCTAAGTGATATTGTGCACAAATATTAGCTGTGGTAACTTTTTTAAATTTTTATTGAAGTATTCCAATACTGAAGGTCTTATCTCGTACTAGATTTTTCTATTTATAGCAAATTTTCTATAATTGCAAATTGATCGCGAAATCGAAATGGTATACATTTTACTGTTGCATGCACGTTTTATTTACCCCGAACCGACTATAATAATATTGAGAAAGAATAGACAGTTGTTGTCCAGAGCTTAGCATCTTGCGGTCGTCCGTGTTATAATTTTGCAAAGGAATGGCCCTACAAATAATGCCCTCGGACGTTTGTAAGACTTTCGCAAGAGGTAGGACTGTAAAAAAGCTTCATCGTGTTTTTTGCAATTCGAACTTAGAATCTGCCGCTCACACGTCGAACGCAGTAACCACTTAAGCAACGAAGCCCACATCGAAGGCAAATTATATCCGATAATATATTACTTTCTGTTTACAAAACATGGATAACATAAAATAATTTGTTCTCTCGAAATGTTAAAAATGCCTGCGTCTACTACTACAGAAAATAAACAACCGATCGAATAGAAGTAATGGAAGTATTTAAAATTAATTATGGGCTGCAGATAGGCAATACAGAACATTTAAAGAATGTTTTGAATTGTACTTCGCCAGGCACGTCCATCAACCCACATATGCAATCAAATAGGCTACTTAACATCAGCGTCGCTACTCCTTCGTTGGATGACATAAGGACAATAATTCGTTCACTGAAATCAGGTAAAGCAGCAGGCAATGACAACATCTATGCAGAACTGCTTCAAGCCGACTTCGAGCAAACTACGAGAACATGCAATATATCAAGGTATCTAAAACCATTTTATCGTCGTTAAAAGAAGGCTAAATAGTCAAACTCCCCAAGAAAGGTGATTTGAGCAATTGCGAAAACTGGGGAGGAACTACCCTGCTAAACACCATAAACAAAGTGATCTCCTCTATAATAGCTAGGCGGTTACTGAATGCGTTAGAGCCAATTTTGAGAAATGAACAAACAAGATTTCGCCAAAACCGTTCTTGTACAGATCAAATTAACACCCTGCGTATAATCATTGAACAGTCAGTTGAGTATCGCTCTCCTCTGTATAAAGTATTTGTAGATTTTAAACGCGCTTTTGATAGCGTGTGTCGAATCAGGATGTGACAGATTTTGTCTAGCTATGGTGTTCCGGAAAAACTCATTATCATCATTAAGGAGCTGTACCGCGACTCAACATGCCGCGTCATTTATAACGGTCATCTTGGCTCACCTTTCAACATCTACTCGGTGGTCAAGCAAGGTTGCACCCTCTCACTATTGCTTTTCACAATAGTCATCGAATGGGTGATGAAAATAGTAACCCGTACTCCATCGGGTTTGCCATGGAATGTTTTTTACCGCCTAGAAGACCTGCACTATGCCGATGATATCTATATCCTATCACAATCGCTAAATTTAAACGTGGGTTTAAAAATTAACGTCACAAAAACAAAACTACTTCGCGTTAATGCTAGTGGAACATGTGATCTTTCGATTGACGGACATCAGATAGAGGAGGATGGTGGTGCTGACTCGGATGTGTGCTCTCGTGTGAACAAGGCGCGACACTCCTATAGTATGCTAAATAATATCTGGAACTCCTCGCAAATCTCCCGGAATCTCAAAGAAACCATTTTCAGATCTAACGTTCTCTCAGTACTCCTGTATGGCTGCGAAACGTGGAAAGTCACAGAGTCAATTGCGACGCGCCTCCAAGTCTTCGTCAACAAGTGCAGAAGGATACTGAGAACAAGATGGCCGGACATTATAACCAATCAAGATTTCTGGAGACTTACGCAGCAGGATAGCGGTCACCATCAGACGACGAAAATGGAGCTGGATTGGCCACAATTTGAGAAAGCCAGCTCACTAAATCTTCCTGCAAATTGTATCGTGTATCCTAAATCATCTACCAAAAAATAAGTGACAGAATAAATTCTACAAAATACTTCTACAATTAAAAAGAAACTAATTACAGGTTCGTATCAAGAACTTTTATTTTACAACGGTGTAACAACAATATTTTTCTACTTAAGCTGTCACGCATCAGTTACACCGGGGTTACACTACACCCTATAACAGAGCCCAAGTACCATATAACATCAATAGCCATATCACCAAGTAGATTTATAAAAGAAAACTCACCTAAAATTGTTTTTAAGATTACGTCTGATCAACTTATTACTATTGTATTTAACTACTTTACTCAACCAGTTGATTAAAACAAAATGAAAAAAAAAGAAAAAGTATAAAAGGAGGGCTCAGACAACAAATTGAAGCAAAATAAATGCTTAAGCACATTACATTATGTGCTACCAATCCTATCCGCGGCAAGAGGCAAGCGTGAATCACGACCGATGTAACTGCAACAGCAAGGAGCTAGTAGCAAGTTAGTTAGCCAAGGGATAGTGCTGGAATCTGGAGTGAATTGGAGTTGATTTTATTTGCAAATTGGTATACAACAGCTAAATAGAACCAATCATTTCATTTGACCATCGTCTTCGCATCGCAATAAGTGCGGAAAGATTTTCAGTTTATTTTTGCGTTTTAATTGCACTTGGCTGAGAGACTTTTAAGCGCTCCGAAAATGCTTGACATTCTCCGGTCTGTAGAGAGGAACATTCAAAGCGCGAAACTTGCGTAGTCGTTGTGGTCGTGGTCGATGTCGTCGAAGTCGACGCTGTAAGATAACACTCGAGAATGAACAGTGAATGCTAACTGAACTGAACGTAGTATACTGTGGTGCTCACTCTTCTCAGGCCATGATACAGTATAAAAAAATACCACAGATGTCGCTGCTGTATGGGTAAATCAAAAGAAAGGAAATGCCTTAAATCAATTAGTTGAGCACTAATTGCCCCAATACTTTGTGGCATAACTATATCCCCCAACGTCGTTGCGCTGCATACGCCTAAATTGTTCAATCTGTGCGTCCGAGCAGCAGCGCACTTCTTTATCTTTCTCACAATCTCACTCCTGTTTTCCTGTGCTGTGCTCCTTCTTGCCCATGCTTTCGAATCGCTGTTTGCAATCTGAAAATTTCTTGTGTGTCGTTAGCCTCGGCTCGGTCTGATCACCTCGGAGGACGTGGCATGAACCCGAAATGTCCACCTGTGTCGTCGGTCGATGACGACTATTGTCGGCGTCATCATCTTATTGCGGCGCTGCGCTTGTTTTACTAAACCAATTGGATTTTAATTCCCTTTATCGAAGATTTTCGTAGCGGTCATGACAAGCAACGCGAGCAGCAAATATGCTACATGGTACCAGAAGTCTCTGTGGTGTGGCAGTTCTTTTCTCAGCGTATTTACATCGGCACGCACTTACACATCCGTTTCGCATTATTGTGACGGTCTGTTAGGGCAACGCGCGGTACGATTGCGCACAACTACAAGGTGACTTAATGTGCTGCATTGGCGCGTCGGCATACTCGTACCCTAACGAATGCCTTTCAAATGCTGGGAAAATCTTTTCAGGTATCCAGAAATGTGCGAGCCGTTGTTTCCCTTGCCCCAAGCAATAGGCACATCTTGCAACGCAAAATATTAAGTTAAGTTGTTCAAGCAAACGGTTTCACAGCGCATGAGTACACGCTTTTTCAATATTAAGGAGATCGATAAAACTTGTGTTCAGGAGCTTATCGGTGATTAAGATTGCAATGCTATTTTTTTTTTTTTCTGAAACAAATATTCAAAACAAGTTTTAGATTTTCCCTAAGCTTATTATTCTTGACCTTGGAATGCAACACTGTAGTGCGAAGATTTTCGCTTATGTACCTTCATCGTCATCATAATTGTCTCTAGAATCAGGTCGATCCTAGCCTCCCACAAAAATCTCTCCACCCAATTTCGTGTCGATGGCACATCTGCACAACCTGTTCTACGCCATCCTCCCTGCGTAGGGTTGACCTGCATGGACACCTAAGCCTACCGAACATTTTTCACCAACAAGCTTATTATTAAAGGCTTGATTCTGTATTTTATCTAATAAATTAAAGTTGCTTCTAGAAGCACATATCTACTTTGTCATCTGCTTCTGATTCTATATCAATTGTAACAGAGTTCATTAGCTCATGCCGATATGTCTGCTTATATGAACCATTTCCGATCCATATTACTAACTTCCTAAATGATATTGTGCACAAATATTAGCTGTGGTAACTTTTTTAAATTTTTATTGAAGTATTCAAATACTGAAGGTCTTATCTCGTGCTAGATGTCAGGAGCGTGCTAGGGTTCAGGAGCTTATCGTTGATTTTAAATTCATTTTAAATACTCTATATTAATTTCACTTGCCCGTGGCACGGATGTCGGTCGGTCGACAGTCGTGGAATATTGCGATCAATTTTTAACCCACTTCCCAAAGCCCGATTTTATTGAAATTTTGCACAAATTTTGTATTTCCGGACACAACACTTTCTGTTAAAATTTGAGGTCCCTCAGGCCACGGGGTACAAATATTTTACAAAATTTACCCGATTTTCTTCAAATTTTATACGCATGTTTATCTCCGATGGACAACACTTTTTGTAAAAAATTTGGAGTCCCCGGGCCCCGGTTTCGTAGGGCCCCATCAATTTTTTTTTAAAAAATTAACCCGGTTATTATTTTGTAAAATTTTTGGAGTGGTCGGACCCGGGGCCCGAGGGGTGCCCATGTAATTTTTAAATTCTCTATATTAGCTTCGCTTGCCCGTGGCACGTCTGGTTGTCGGTCAATCGGTCGGTCGGTTTGTCTTTGAATCTTGCGATCAATTTTTAACCCACTTCCCAAACCCCGAATATATAAAAAAGACCCCCCAAAAGACCTTCAATAGATTTTCAAAGATCCCCAGAAAACCGTAAAAGACCTATCAAAAGACACAAAAAGGACCCCGACAAAACTCCCAAAAGACCCCCAAAAAACCCACTAAAAGTCGACAAAACATTCCCCAAAAAAACCCAAATGACCGCTCCAAAAGATGCTCTAAAGACCAACAAAAGTACCCAAAAAGACCCTCAAAAGGCTTCTGCAAGACCACCAAGGACCCACAATTGGACCCCCAAAGAAACTCCAAAAATACTCATAAAAGACCCGCAAAACATTCCAAAAATAACCCCATAAGACCCCAAAAGACATCCAAAAGACTAACAAAGTACAACCAAGATGTTAAAAAGCCTTTGGGGTTTGTATACTTGATATTGGGTTGATCAGCACTGGCTAGCGTAACGTTAAACATATCACACTTTTATAATTTTCTCAATTTCACAAATTTATATTAAATTTGTATCTAATCTTCTCTAAATATCTATAACTCGACAGACGTTGTCCTGTCCCACTTTTAATAAAATTGTTTGAGATCGTTTTGTGAACTTGTGAAAAGCTATTTGTTTTGCGATATCGCGTCACAGTATTAGTCACACCCTGCCCACTGACCTCCCGACCTCTGACCTCCTGCCCACTGACGCCACGCCCACTTACACCCGCGTTTCCCGGCTGCCCCATCCCACTGACCCCCGCCCACATGCGCCACGCCCACTTGCACCCCATTAACCAACTCACCAATCCAGAAAACTATAGAATCGACATTTATCCAGGCAAAAAATTTACACTTGTTCGAATATTCTTTATATGAAGATCATATACAGGGAAAACTACATTTTCCACCCCAGCGCCACCTATCGGGTCCAAATTTTGTCAACGACTTTCTTTTTATTTGAATATTATATGGTGTGAATTTGTGCCAAATCGTTCCATAAATAAGAATTTTCGGAAAAAAACGATACCAGCGCCATCTGCCGGGCTGATTTGTAAATCTAAACCATCCAGGGCGTCACCCAAACGCATACAAAAAAATTCATTCAACTCGGTCCAGCCGTTTAGGAGGAGTTCAGTGACATACACACGTACAGTAGAATTATATATATAAAGATATAAATATAAATATATAAATATATATAAATAATATATATATAAATAATAAATAAATATATATATACTCAATCAACTGCCGTGCGTTAGTCTCGCAAAAATATGAGAACTGCTAGACCGATTTGGATGATTCTTTTTTTAATTTCGTCGTCTTAATACTGGGATGGTTTAGGAAAAAAGGTTTCAATGAAAAAAAAATAAAAATTTGCGTTATTTATGGGAATTTGTTTATTACCATCCGTCCAACGACCACCCACCCACTAACGTCATGATAATTACTCCGTCAATGTATTATCCCCTCTAGGCTCATCAGACCATTGTGTTGTATTAGCTAATTTCTCTTTAATAAACCACGCAGTTAGAGAAAAAACTCCTGAAAAAAGAGTACGGCAATATATGGAATAAGTCTGTCAAACCAAAAGAGGATGGATGGTATGACTCAAGCTGTAAAGAGGCTTCTAGGACTAGAGAGGTATGCATGGTTTTACAGAGCAAAACCTACTGAGGAAAACCGAACGAATTTTAAACGAGCCAGAAATGATTGCAATGCGGCGAGTCAAATTCGCCTACGACCAAAAATTGAGGAAAAAAATACACATTATCCCATAAGTAGTAAAATTTTTGGTCATTCGTGAAAAGAATCAAAAATACAGCCTCGTCGTCGATTCCAACGCTCATTTATAATGACATTCCAGTTCTCAGCTCTATAGACAAGGTCAATCTGTTTGCTGTGTTTGCACTAGCTCCACGCTTCCAGATTATGCATTGCTACCGCCTGCACTTCCGAGTATTGACTCTATGGGACAGATCTTCATGCATTTGCTACAGTCTTAAACGATCTAAATACTAACAAATCCGCTGGGCCAGATGGTATTTCCACATTTATTCTGAAGAGCTGTCATTACCATTGCGTAAGCTTTTCCATGTATCCTATTCTTCTGGACGCTTCCCGAGAAGTTTGAAAACAGCCTTTTTCCAGCGCATACACATCCGTCGACTCCTTGCTTGTGCGAATCATAGAACTTACATCCATTTTTTCCAAGGTCATGGAAACTCTGATCAATTTTCAGCTCATGAAATATTTCGAAAACAACGAAATCGTTAGTGACCGGCAGTATGGATTTCGTGGGCAACGTTCCACTGGTGATTTGACGGTATATCTAACCGGTCTTTGCATCAAATTGGTGAAAGCAAAGCTGTTGCACTCGATATTTCCAAAGCATTTGACAAAGTTTGGCAGCAAGCTATTTTGTCCTAAATGCGTGCTTATGGATTCGATGAAAAACTGCTTCGTTGGATTATAAGCTATCTTTTGGGCCGCTCAATTCAAGTTGTTTTGAACGGTTTCAAGTCTAAATTACATCAGATAAATGCTGCCGTTCCCCAGGGATCTGTTTTGTCTCCGACGCTCTTTATCATTTTTATTATTTGATCTCTAATCCAATTCACTCTTTCGCTGATGACAGCACCCTCAGCTTCTCATATAAGTTTGAGGAACGTCCATCCACTTCTCATGTGTAACTCAAACATCTACGTATGCTAAGCACGTTAAATTCTGATCTGGACAGCATATAGCATATAGCCGAGCATTATAAGGGTCCGAGCACATTTACGTGTGCGCGAATTAAAAAAAAGATGAATAGATAGTGTAGTGGGTTTTGGAGCTCTAGTCATTTTGCCACCGCATATCTAAGGGTGAACTATAAACGATTTCCCAGATTAGGAATATGTCAAAGCACCAAAAGTATACAACATAATTTGCCCAAAAATTGTATTTGAGCGATTGAACATTTTTGGCTTTTGTTAAATTTTTTATTATGGTTATGATCATTAAATTATTTTTTATGGACGAAATAAAAGAAACACATTTTTTCATTAGGGTCGTATGCGCAACATTTGATTGAAATCATCTCACAATAGCTCAATTTAGTTATTTGAGACCTTAAGAATAAAAAATCAACCTAACACAACAGTAGTAACAACTTATAAAATCGTAGAAATAATTAGGATTACTGATTTATTGGTCAATGCATATTAAAACACTTCTAGATTCATTTCGATTTTGTTTTGCTTTTCGTTGCTGAATGTGCTGCAGATTTTACTGAAAGCCGTGATAATTGGAAACGTCATCGCATATTTTGAATTGTCCCCTGGTCTTTTTTGTAAAATGACTACACAACGACTAACACGGCGGCGCACACATTTTAATTCGCATTCTCCTTTAGGGAGACACTACATAAACGACATTGACAACCTTAACATGGCAAACAAACAACCATAGCAATGGCAACAAACAAGAGTTTCAAGTTAATCCTCACATTTTATTAAATGTTTATACACACATACTTGAACGATTGCGAATTGATGATGCATCATGTTTCGACCGAGAAGTCAGCCATCGATCGATTTGCCCTACGTCTGTTTTTTTAGCTGCGATCTCGATCGTCGCATTTAACAAAATCCCAGAAATCACAATCCATATGGAAAGATCTAAGCAATTTCTTGTACTGATCGCCAACAGATCGCGCAACCTGACGAACGGACGCACCGACGGGCGAATGAACAGACAGACGGACATTTAAAGAATATTTCTTCCAGTGCACTTGACAGCCAGTGGCTGCCACTTACCGCATTGTCGTTGTCATTACGCTGGGTGCCACACAATGCAGCAGTGCATCATCGCATGGATGGGAAGATTTATCTCCATACTTGGTCCGCTGTGTCGCTATAAATGTCAGTCAGTCAGTAATCCTTGTTGACTTGGGCGGCGAATATTTCAGCGCATAGAATGTTTGCATGCGCAATAAGTTGTGATGCGATGACGACTGACCGACCGACACGACATATCACGTCGTGTGTACTAAATTGATGCAAGGTTGAAGGTACGTCGCATCGCGTTGTGTTGTCAAAAAGGACATCAGACATCTTCAGACATTTTTATCGGGGGTGTGCGTCGAGCGCCGACCATGAACAGTAAGTTTACCTTGCAACCAAAGCAAATTAATTGGTTTTTGCTCTTTATTTGTATAATGTTGAGGTAAGTCATCGCTGGATGACATTTTGTGTGCAATAGTTTGACATATCATAGACATTTGACGCCTTGATAGATAATTGGATAACAGACATTTTGACACACGATCGATATAATGTAGATACTTCGAAAGCAACATTTCTACAGCAAAATAGTGTATTGGACGACTATAAGTTTACCTAACGAAGTGTTTTGAGATTCTGTCAGCTTTCATTTGTAACCCTGTCGTAACATTGATTTTGTGTGGGGCCTAATTGGTTATTGCGTGGCAGTGTTGTATGTTAACTTCCTCGTAGTTTTATACATAAACTGATGCAAAAAAAACAACCCATTAAAATTAAAATTTTTCATCTAAAGTC
This sequence comes from Nephrocerus scutellatus, assembly GCA_947095585.1. Classification (NCBI taxonomy): domain Eukaryota; kingdom Metazoa; phylum Arthropoda; class Insecta; order Diptera; family Pipunculidae; genus Nephrocerus; species Nephrocerus scutellatus. The sequence continues at coordinate 38,992,063 of OX352764.1, read as the reverse complement.
TCTAATCGCAGAAATTGATATAGGACCCCTCGATTCTGGGTAATTTTTTTTATTGTAGTAGAAAATCATTGAAAGAGACATTTGACATCAGATGTCTAATTTGAAAATGCTCAGATCATTTTATTCTGAGCACTTAAGAAACACGAACATTTTTCTTGAGAACTCTTTGACTGCTCTGAACTAATTTTTGAAAACGCCAAATGACAGAATATTGTGAAAACTTGTTGTTCTATCTGTAAGTTGATATCGACAACAAAAAACGACATCAATAAAAATACAATTCAGTAAATAAGTAAGTAGGTTGAATTAAGCATAAAACATTTATGTCTCGTTTCATTTGCTGGGTTCATTTGTGGGTAAGCTAAGATTTCTCTCTCGTGGTTTCAGTTTAACGTTGCATTTGCGAACTGTGCCCGAAGTACGGTTTGATTTTATGTACCTTTGTTTTGTAACCGATAATGTTACTTTGCTACCCGTCGGCAATCGGGTACATCGGACACTCACCTCGTTCACCTCGAAAACTCTGTCACTTTGAAAGCTAGCCTATGGATATGGTTTCGGATACGGTTTGTGCAATTGGAAAGAGACATTAGTAAACAAAATACATACATATTACTTAAAGATGCAATGGAATGTTCATAATCGATTCGACTTTTATACTATTATGCACATTCATGGTAACTTTGTGAAATGGCATTAATAATGATTGTGTAAGTCGGAGTAATGTATATTGATGCTTGAGAAATGATGTGAAACCGAAATTTTCTATTTTCGTTCATTATTAGAAATAATGACATTATTAATAACCGTGTAATGCAGAGTTAAAAGTATGGCGAGGCAAACTCGTAGTGCTGCTATGAACAGGCAGAAAAGATTTTGCAATCAAAATCCACCGAACCAAGCAGCGCAGCCGACTGCGCAGCACACACCGCACACAGCCTTGCGCCGGTATTTGAAAAAATGTATAAGGGCCTTGCGGCCGAATCTGGGGCCCGATCACTACCAAATTTTAGAAAAGTATTGTTTATTGGGTATACACATGTGTGTAAATTTTTAAAAAAATCGGGTAATTTTTATTTTAAATTTGTATGGGAGCCCCGCGAACCCGGGGCCCGATCACTTCCAAATTTTACAAGAAAGTATTGTCACCGGAAATACACATGTGTACAATTTCAAGAAAATTGGCCTTTAGGAAGTGTTAGTTAAAAATTGATAATTAAAAAAAGAAATTTGTATGGGAGCCCCCAGACCCCGGGGCCCGATCGTTTCAAAAAATGTACAAGAAGTTTTGTCCATCGGAGATACACATGCGTATAAAATTTGAAGAAAATCGGGAACACTTTTGATAAGATTTTTACAAAAAGTATAAAAATGAGATATAAAATTTTAAGAAAATCGGGTAAATTTTGTAAAATATTTGTACGGGAGCCCCTCGACCCCGAGGTCCGAGGGGCCTTTTTTTTTTTTTATAATTCGCGCACGCTTCAAGGGGTTCGCAGCCTTATAATGCTCGGCTATATGCTTGGCACAGCGTGGGCGTTAAGGAAGAGGAAGAGAAAAGAGGATATGTCTATGAGCTTGTGTTTTGAAAGCCTGTGGATCATAGTGATGTGGGAAGACAGAGCTTGGCAGAGCATTCCACATACGTGTTGTACGGCTGAAGAACGAATCCCTGAATTTAACTGTACGTCCGTAGATGGGCTTGAGGGTAAACTGATGAGCATTTAGAGCGCCACGAGTATTGCGGTTGAATTCAAGGAGAGGTGGCATGCAGCTGGCTATTTCTCTTGAGCACCGCTGGTAGAAGAAACGATAAAACAGTGACAAGCAGGAAACGTTCCTGCGGTGTTCAAGCGAATCTATTGATTTCGCTATATTTTCGTCACCGATAAGTTTTATCGCGCGGTTTTGTATTCTATCTAGCTGATGCAAAGAAGTCTTAGGCGCACCAGACCAGATATGGCAATTGTACTCAAGTTTTAGGCGAATAAAAGCCTTGTATATGGTAGCCAGATCAGAGGGAGAGAAATATTTCTTGCACCGTGCTAGAAAACCTAAACATTTCGCAGCATTTTTGGCGACGGTAAATATGTGGTCATTCCAACGAAGCTTGTCGTTAACGCACATACCGAGAATTGCGAGATTTTCAGTTTCCTCGATGCATTCATGGATAATGGCATGGGGTTAAGGATTCGCTTTGACGACAGGAGACAACATTGGGTTTTGGAAGCGTTAAATTCTACTCGATTGATTTCTCCCCATTGTATTATGCTGTCAAGGTCAAAATTCAACGAGCTTAACATACAAAGTTGTTTGTGTTCCACATCAGAAGTGGAGGGACGTTCCACAAACTAATATGAGAAGCTGAGAGTGCTGTCGTCAGCGAAAGAGTGAATTGGATTAGAAGTCACAGATAAGAGATCATAAATAAAAATGAGAAAGAGTGTCGGGGACAGAACAGAGCCCTGGGGAATGCCAGCATTTATGTGGTGTATTTCAGACTTGAAACCATCCAAAACAACTTGAATTGAGCGGTCCAAAACACCATAAGCACTCATTTTAGACAAAAGAGCTTGATGCCAAACTCTGTCAAATGCCTTTGAAATATCGAGTGCAACAGCTTTGCTTTCTCCAAAATGATGCAAAGATCGGTTCCACTGTTCGGTGAGATATACCATCAAATCACCAGTAGAACGTTTCCCACGAAATCCATACTGCCGGTCACTAAGGATTTCGTTGGTTTCAAGATATTTCTTAAGCTGATAATTGATCAGCGTTTCCATGACCTTGGAAAGAATGGATGTAAGTGCTATGGGTCGGTACGAAAAAGGAGATGACGGCTCGCCTTTTTTGGGTATGGGCTGGACAAGTGCTGTTTTCCAACTTCTCGGGAAGAGTCCAGAAGAATAGGATAGATGGAAAAGCTTACGCATTGGTAATGCCAGCTTGGAAGAACACCTTTTCAGAACTAATGGAGAAATACCATCTGGCCCAGCGGATTTGTGTGTGTTGAGATCATTTAAAACCCTAGCAACTGCACGAGTACGAATAAATATCTGTCCCATAGAGTGTTCAATACTCTGAGGTGCAGGAGGCGACAATGCACAATCTGGAAGCGTAGAGCTAGCTGCGAAATGCGCAGTAAACAGATTGGCTTTGTCTATAGAGCTGACAACTGGAATGTCATTATAAATGAGCGTTGGGATTGACGACGAGGCTGTATTTTTGGTTCTTTTCACGAAACACAAAATTTTTACTACCTTTGGGACATTGTAGAATTTTTTGCCTTAATTTTCGGTCGTAGGCGAATTTGACTCGCCGAAGATGGGCATTGCAATCATTTCAATTTGTTTCGGTTTTGCTTTGTAAAACCGAAAGCACACCTCTCTAATCCTAAAAGCCTCTTTACAGCTCAAGTCATACCATCCATCTTCCTTTGATTTGATAGATTTATTCCTGAAAGGAATAAACTTTCTCATACCAATAAGAATGATGTTTGTGATTGCATCAGCGGCGGCATCCACGTTGCTATCACGAAAAAATAGCGACCAGTTAGTTCTCCCAAAGAAGTTGTTAAGGCCATCCCAATTGGCTTTCTCGTATTGCCATACTATTTTTTTGGGAGTTTTTTTCTCTAACTACGTGGTTTATTAACGAGAAATTAGCTGATACTACACAATGGTCTGACGAGCCTATAGGCGATAATACATTGACGGAGTATTTCTCAGGACGAGAGGTAAGGAACAAGTCAAGGGTGTTAGCGGAATGATATGCAGTGTCAGGTATTCGGGTAGGCTCATTTACAAGCTGAGTAAGGTGGTTAAACTCAGCGAATAACTCAACACACCTTCCTTCGGGTGTTGTCTGGCCAGAATGGCGAAGCCACCCAGAATTGTGTACATTGAAATCGCCCGCAATAACGATTTCATGTTTTTTATCAATTCTTAAGATTGAATCAGACAGTGCATCAAACTCACTCTGAGTTGAAACACTGTCTAAGTTGGGGCTTCTGTAAAGGAAACAGTAGTAGATGTTGCGCTCTTGTACCTTAACTTTTAGCCAAATGAAATTGAATTCCGGTTTGGAACTTTGGCTAAATTGAGGCAAAAGCTGAAACGCAACATCTCTCCGTACATAGATTGCGAGTCCGCGTCGAGAGAAAAATAATGGCACCAAGCTATACCCAGGCAGATTAAATTCCGATACATCAGAATTATCAAACACCTGAGTTTCAATCAATGCCAAAATTGCTGGCCTGTGGACATGAACATGGTTAAACACAAAAAACGAATTCGTTCTCAGCCCACGTATGTTGCTGAGATCCACTCTGAAAACACACATACTACAAAAAAACAAACACACAAAACACAACTTACCACTTCTTTAAACCGTAATTGAGAAGAGTATGTCTCAAATTGGATTATTAACACAATTTGTCGCCAGTGTTATGCCTTCACGACAAAGTGAGCTAAATCACCAAAAGAAACAAACACTCACAATCCGTTATTCTTATAGCTAAATAATTAGATCATTACACTGCCGCATGCAAGCATAAAACAGTTGCAATTCACTAATTCTTTAGCTGAGGTGTTGGGGACGGGAAGCATGGACACCACACACTGCACTTTGCACTAACAAAATATGCACACGCGAGCCGGCGAGCTTGGGCAATTTGCGTTTTTGTTGTTGTTGTTTTTTTTCGTTTGTTTTGTGCAATGACGATGCGCAGCACATCCGCGTACGATGACGTATCAGAGACAACTGAATTTTTAATAGAAAGTATTGTCACCGGAAATTTCAATAAAATCAGGCCATGGGAAGTGGGTTAAAAATTGATCGCAACATTGTGCTGAAAAAATGCATTGCTGAAAGAATTTCTTTTAGAATTAAAATTGATCATCCATTTTAGTTTATAGAGAAATATTTCAAATTTAATTTCATGCCAGATTTGGAAACATTTTTATAGGATCAGCAATGGGTTTGGGAAATTAATAAAATCAGGCCATGGGAAGTGGGTTAAAAATTGATCGCAACATTCCACGACAAACAAACCCACAAACCCACAAACACACGGGCACGCGAAATAATTATAGAGAATTTAAAAAATCGAGCATTGTGCTGAAAAAATGCATTGCTGAAGAAATTTCTTTTAGAATTAAAATTGATCATCCATTTTAGTTTATAGAGAAATATTTCAAATTTAATTTCATGCCAGATTTGGGAACATTTTTATAGGATCAGCAATGGGTTTGGGAAATTAATTATACAAAAGTAAATAAAATCTAGAATCATTAAAAAACTCTTGGCATACAATCCTTATAGAAAAAATTAAGTAGAACAATCTCTCGAAGCAACTGAGAAGATAAATCATTCGGTTATGGGTTTAAAAGAACCAAACCTTTTGGGATATTATATATGTATCTTCTTGTTTGCTAAGTATCGTAGTAAGCTACTTTAGCAAACTCTCAGCTCGCCATATGGATAGTTGAAATTCAGTCTAAACACTGAATTATCTTAAAAGCCCAATAAATTCACAAAATACCATTAGATCCCGTGGCCTTATTGTTTTTGAGCCGATTTATCGCTCTGATAACTTGGTCCACGCTTGGTGTCAGCAGCCTAGTATACGATCTTTGGCTATTGATGGAACCTCCAATTCCTCAGTTGGCTGGCCATTTAGCAACTCATGAAAGTGCTCTTCCCATCGCTCTAAGATGCCTTTAAGATCGGCATATATTAATGTTCGCGTGCCCGCGTTCTATGAGATTGTTGCAACATTCGTACGTTCAGTCACTAGCTTATATTCGTCATCGAACCAGTCGTTCCGATCTCTACGACTACTGCCTAAGATGGAGTCAGCAGTGCTAATGACAGTATTTTTAAGGCGTGTCCATTTCTCTTCTACGCCTGACACGCCTGACGCCTGCATTTAGGGCGAGTCCTATTGCTTGGCCGTAATTGTTTCTGGTCTCTTCGTTGCAAAGGGTAGCCGTGTTGACTAGAATCTGATTCGCTGATGCTGTCTTTCGTGATGATGCAATCCGCGCTCGGAGCACCGTACCAACAGGATAGTGGTCCGAGTCGACGTTGGCACCTTCAGGTTCGGGTTGTAGCGGCGGTCTATCAACACGTGGACTATCTGGTTGCGAGTGGCTCCATCGGGAGATACCCAGGTAGCTTTGCGGACTTTTAAACGCGCAAGCCTTGTACTCGCAACGACCAAATTATTGCTTGCTGCTATCTCTATGGCTCGTTGTCCATTGTCATTAGTGTTCTCGTGTAAGCTATCGGCGCCAATTTACTGCCTGAATACTGGCTCCCTACCTATTTTAGTATTCATATCTCCCAGAATGATTTTTACATCATACTGAGGGCAGGCATGGAGTTCCCGTTCGACGGATTCAAAGAATTCTTCTTTTTCATCATCTGGGGAATCCTCTGTATGCGCGTTATCGTTTATAAGGTTTATGTTTTTAAATTTGCCCTGCACACGTAGGGTGCATAGCCGTTCATTTACTGCTTTAAAGCCGAAACGGTGGGTTTCATTCTTTTGCTGACTAGAAACCCCACACCGAGCACACGATGTCTTGCATGACAGCTGTAATATATGTCATATATATATACTTATAATTACGTTCCATGAGAATATTCTTAAATCGTTTAGCCGTTTTCGTTGCCGTGGTCGTTGCCGTGGTCGTCGTCGTTCATCTGTGTATCCGATTTTTGGTTCTGTAATAATAATTTTTTTCAGGCGAGGTTATTGGCCTCGCGCCAAACTTACTTTGATGCGACTAGCCCGATCATTCAGCTTTTCCTGCTTTAGAGGAAAATTACCGGCGGCCACCACGTGGAGGTTTGATCGCACTTCCACCAGTCAGAGATAGTTACGGCCACCTGCAATTCTAGAGCATTCTGTGTTCTTCCCCCTATTCTGCTGATGGCTGACCGCCTTTAGGCTTAAAAAAGTCGATAGCAATGAGCAGATTTAGTATTTTTCTCAGTTTCCTCAGGGGTAGTAATCTCTATGAATGAAAAAAATACGCCATCGCAACCGGACCGCTAACCAATTGTTTTAAAACAAGTCCCATCAAATTTTGACTGATAGAAGCCGAGATATACGACACGGCAAACAAACGTACAAACGTACACAAGCTCGCTAAAAAAATTTGAATGTCCTCTGAATAAAAGCTTCGCCATTCGAGCTCGCAATAATGTATAGTATTAGTTTACAATGTAATTGAAAGATAAATAAACCTTAGATAGTTATAATATTCTAACAATTAAGGCAAACCTAAATTGCTCATTGTAATGCCATTAAGTATTAAATAAAATAAAAATTTATATCCTTTTCTTCTCGTGTATGGTAGTTAGTGATTGCAAACCGGGTTTTCCGGTAACCAAAACTTACTCTTTAGAAAGCCCAACTGTTCATGTGGTAATCAACAAAAGAGCAAAATCCATATAAAATTTTTCTGTTTCCCACTTTCACATCTTACGTTTCTCGCTCTTTGCGACTGCTTATTATTTGTACCAACACTGTATTCATATCCCAAAAACAAAGACGCGTTTGGGATTGTTCAGTGCATTAGTGTGCATACAGTTGGGCTTTCTTTAGAGAGGGGTTTGCCGGTAACCGAAATCCGTTTTTTTTTGTTTTTCGTCACCAAAAATATATTTAATATCCTTAACAAAAAATCTTTACATTTTTTTTATTTTCTGAAATTGTTTAATGATTTTTTAAATCTAAATCTTCTATTAATTTTTTGATCAATTTGTAAGCCGATTATTTTTTTTTTTCGTTTTCCTTATTTTGTCTTGTGTGACTGGGTAGATTCCCGATTGCGGTAAAGAATGTTACGTCTCTTCCTTATTTAACTTCTTCTGATTTTTTTAAGCTCTTTACTTCGTTGCTAAAACACGAGTAATACCACTATGATATTATGCGTATTAAATGCGTCATTTCAGACTTTTATTCAGAATACGTATAATTCAAATTACTGCCACAGGTTACTGTTTTTAAAAACTTTTATTTAACTTTTTATTTTATTTAAGGTCCTTTTTAACCACCTTACACACGACCTAGAGAGCTGAAATTTTGTGAATGTCTAATTCAAAAATTGGGAACCTTTCTTTACTAGGTTCCCAATTAACAATTTATGTCTCAAGTTTGGTCACGCTGACCAATTTTTCTGGGCTAAATAGCATTGCTATAAATGCCAAAAAGTCAAAATGATTGACAAAAACATGTCACACAGACCAGAGTGGGGAATGATTTTAGCTTTCAAAAATGCTAGATATTTGGATTATATTGCTATGTGCAAAGCTTAATTGCTATAAAGTATAATATTCATTTATATGGCTTAATAGGTTAATAGCTAAATTAAAATAGTTGCGACAAAATAGCATTTATAAATTAGTCACATGAAAAGCAAAATAATTATTTTGCATAATAGCATTTTATGTAGCCATTTAGTCAAACAAGCATTTTAGTATTTTACATGGCTAAACGCCTTTGGATATAAAAAACTAAAATGTTTTCAGGAATGACAAATAAACTTTTCAAAAACATATTTTTATATAATAATTACATATTTCGTTTTATGTATTAATATTTTACAATATTATATATATATATATATATATAGAAACAAATAGTTTTTAAGTAGGCCATGACACAATAGAAGTAACAGAGAAAATAATCGGCCCGTTCCCGTACTTTTTATGGTAAAATTAAGTAAAAAGTAAAATTGACATAGAGAAAATTGACATAAAATCTCTAAGAGTGAACGAGCATACAAAAAAGTACGGGAACGCATAAAACCACAAAATTGTTGCCTTGGTAGAAACTGTCAAAATCACCTAAGCCAAAATTAATCATTCTCAAGTAACCCTGCTTTCATAATGAAAAACTTTTGTCTTTTTAAATTCTCTATATTAACTTCACTTGCCCGTGTGTTTGTGGGTTTGTTTGTTTGTGGATTTGTGTGTCATGGAATCTTGCGATCAATTTTTGACCCACTTCCAAAATCCTACTTTATTGAAATTTTGCACACATGCATATCTCCGATGACAACACTTTTTGTTAAAATTTGAGGACCCTCGGGCCATGGGGTCGGTGGGCTCCCCTACAAATATTTTACAAAATTTTACTAGATTTTCTTCAAATTTTATACACATGTGTATCTCTGATATACAACACTTTTTGTAAAAAATTTGGAGACCCCGGGCCCGGGTTCGTGGGGCCCTATAACTTTTTTTAAAAAAATTAACCCGATTTTCTTCAAATTTAATACACACGTGTATCTCCGGTAGAGAAAACTTTTTGTAAAAAATTCGGAGACCCTGGGTCCCGGGGTCGTGGGGAGCCCAAATTTAAAAAAAAAATTAACCCGATTTTTTTTAAATTTTATATACGTGTGTATCTCCGATGGGCAACACTTTTTGCAAAAAATTTGGAGACCCCGGGCCCCAGGGTCATTGGGCCCCAAAATTTTTTTTAAAAAAATTAACCCGATTTTTTTTAAATTTTATATACGTGTGTATCTCCGATGGACAAATTTTTTTGTAAAGTTTTTGTAGTGAGGCCCTGAGGTCCGAGGGGTGCCCATATAAATTTTTTAAAAATTAGCTCGATTTTCTTCAAATTTTACCACATACCCATCTCCTATTAGAGAATTTACATGAAAAATTATATTTTTATGGGTTGTTTTTTTATTTACAAGATTGTATGGATTTCCAACATAACTACCAAAAAATTTTTTTTTTCAAAACCAAAATCCATATAGTTTTTCATTGTGAGAGCTTGGTATGACAGTTATGCTGCGTTCTTTTCATATAATAAATGCAAAAATACTGCACTGAATTTCACAAAAATGCATTCGATTTTTTTGCTTTAAAATAAAATCATATGTTTTCATTCTTATCGTCATCGTAGCATTTAGGCGACCATTTAGACATATTCAGTTACGGACACTGGTCACTATGACCAAAAAAGTAACATTGTTACTAGGGGTTTTTTTCGTTCAAACAATTTCGGCAAAAAAGAATTAATCCTTGGCCAACTATACTTTAATTTCAATTTACAAAAAGATCTTGTACGAATTAAAATATAAAACAATTATTTTTGTTTACTACTAAATAGATTGTATTTTCACTCCATTAGGAAATCCACTGTTTTCACGTAATTTTTTATGTAAAATAGTGTTTTGGGCACTGCATGTCCCACTTACTACAACACCTAATTAAATCATTTTGAGTTTATTCAGGGTTATCATAAAGTATACGACGTAATTTCCTAAACTGACTGATCCTCAAACTCAACCAGAAACAAAATTATAATGAGCATTGCTCTCATAACTAATCCACACAAACCTAACTCGTATACTCTCACATTTGGACAAAATTAGTGGCCAAATGGCAGTTGATATTAAAATGGAGCTAATATACCGAATTAAAGAAAGACGAACCGATTCATCTAGCATACTCAGCTATTCCATATTTAGGGGTTGATTTAGTACAATGAATTTGAGGAGAATTAGCTGTTGATAATGCAACATTAACTCGATTTTTAACGTTTCAGTATCTCACAAACAAATACCGGGTGGTGGATGCCGAAAAAAATTCACATGCTGATATTGTTAAGAAACGTCCAAATCGATCCTTAAACTTATTGTTAAAATTCAAGAAAGAATCTCTAATAAATCAGTGAATGAAGAAATTTTGTCAAGAGCTGACATTATCGAAGGTGATATTATCGAAGTAGAAAATGAACTATCGTTCCTGGGGAAGAAATAAAGGGTGTTTTTTTGGGAGGTTTGTTTTTCCGATAGATGTCGTTTTATTTTATGACAGTTGTTTTGACAGCTCAAAGTGGCATTTCTACTCAGTATTGTTTGGCAAATCATTATGAAAAAAAAAAAAAAAAAAAAAAAAAAAAAAATGACATTTGTGAAAAATAGTCGTGGTAGCCATATGCCAGAAATTGTGTTTAAATGTTAAATGCCAAAAAATTATCTACCAAATAAAAAAAAATTTTGGTCATTTCATAATTTTATATGTGTTTTATTCAAAAAAAAAAATCGGCAACCTCTTAAAAAAACACCCGTTAGATATAACGTGTTTTTTTAAGAGGTTGCCGAATTTTTTTTTGAATAAAACACATATAAAATTATGAAATGACCAAAATTTTTTTTTATTTGGTAGATAATTTTTTGGCATTTAACATTTAAACACAATTTCTGGCATATGGCTACCACGACTATTTTTCACAAATGTCATTTTTTTTTTTTTTTTTTTTTTTTTTTTTTTCATAATGATTTGCCAAACAATACTGAGTAGAAATGCCACTTTGAGCTGTCAAAACAACTGTCATAAAATAAAACGACATCTATCGGAAAAACAAACCTCCCAAAAAAACACCCGTTATATGAACCACAGCGGATGTGATGAATTTATTACAAAAAGCAATTGACCATCAAGTAACGGTTCAACCACAGAAAGAAGGCCAAAATGCTACTAGTCTAAACACTAAGGTTAGCCGGGAGTTGACCCGATCCAATCGGATGGGGTTATAGACTCGGAACACGAGCGAGTGTTTTGTCGTTTCCACCGACAAGCGTGGAAGCAGAAAGAGCGTTTTCGGTGTCAGGAAATATACATACAAAAATTCGGTCACGTCGTGAGTTTTCCAATTTTCCAGGTTCCTATAATCATCACCGGACTATTACGAACTTTTTTAAAAAATCGGTCCAGCCGTTTAGCCGTGAAAAGGTAACAGACAGACGACAGAGTTACTTTCGTATTTATAATATGTATAGTATGGATCACATTTAAAACATGAATAGATTTTGTTTGTCTAAAAAATAAGGGAATTCATTTCTACACAGACGGGTCGAAAACTGATGAAAGGGTTGGCGGAGGTGTCTTTTCAAAAAGACTAAATCTAAGTCTCTCTTTCCGTCTTCCTGATCACTGTAGTGTTTTCCAAGCTGAAATCATGGCTATTAAGGAAGCCTTGCATTGGCTGAAGAGTAATGTCATATCTGTTAAGGATATCCACATTTTCTCGGATAGCCAGGCTGTGCTAAAGTCCATGGAAACAGTCTCCATAAATTCCATTCTCGCCCGGAATTGCCAATTGTCTCTTGAGGAGATGGCGGAGCATTTCAACATTCACCGGTGCTGGGTGCCGGGGCATAGAGACATTCCTGGAAATTTTATGGCTGATGAACTAGCCAAACATGGAACCACACTACCCCTATTGCCTGAATATGGCTCACTAGGCATGTTGATTGCTACATGCAAACATGTTTAAACGGGAGGCTATAATAAAAACTAATAATAGATGGTTAAACGGTACAACTTGCATAGCAACGAAGCAGATCTGGCCCAAGCTAGATCCGAAACGCTCCAAGTGTTTGATCTCTCAAAACAGACTGCACATTAGTGCCATTATAGGTGACATAACAGGACACTGTCTCATACGCAAGCTTGCAGAAAGACTAGGAGTCTTTTCCAACGATTTCTGGAGGAGGAAACCACTCTACATCTACTTTGTACGTACCCAGCCCTCTCGAATAAGCGGAAGCTCCATCTGGAAGCGTTCTTTTTCAACGATCTCAACGATCTAAACCAAATTGACATTAAGAGTCTATTGCGCTTCGTAAAAAGCTCCAACTGGTTCAACGAGTAGGCGTGGGATTGTCTAGATCGTTGTGGTATCACAACGGACCTTCATGGTCTAAGTGCGTCGGGCCTTACCTAACCTATTGTTTTCTTAATGCTAGTAAAAGTTTATTACAAAGTTAATATATTTTAATTTTAAAAACCCGGTTTTAAATCCGGTTTCCTGTTTTTTTGGAAAGTTAAAACCGAAAAACAGCTTTGAAATTGTATCCCAAATTTGCAATCACTAGTGGTTGTAATTTGAATTTGAATACATTATTAGTTCTGAAGAATTTCGAATTCAAGTTGACTGTCAAGTCAACTGTTTTCGCATAATGTACAAGTACTCGTATAGATGTTATGCAGAGCGAATATCTTCCTTGCGGTGTGATAGTGAATATCGGCTAACAGGCGCTTTTATTTTAAAGAACGATTCTACTGAAACACTGGACCTATGTTTCCATAAATAATTTATTGCGTTTATCAAGAAGGTGAATTCAAGTAAATATAATACGGGGATACAAATCGTTACCGTGTGTACTCGCATATATCGGATAATACTGGTGATACTGGCAATTTGACGAACGACTTCCAATCAACTAAATCGAATCGAGTCCAACAAGGTCGATCAACAACACAGGAAAGAAAAGTACGCGTTACATTCAAGCGCTTTGGGATTTCGTGTCAATTGTGCTTATATGGACATGGAGGCGACAATTCTCATCTCCAGACATAAAATCACTGTGTAACTTCGGCCAGTGCGAGTAAAAATTTTGCAAAAAATCGGCTCGTTCACTAATCACAATTACTATCCAAGCGAATTAATTAGATATGTATGAGTTAGTTGGTTCTTGAAATGAATGAAGGAATAGGTTGCGGACAAAACAATATATTGGACAAAGGAATTGGAGTTATAATGTATTTCGAACGACGATTAGAGGTAACCTTTGTTGTACAATTTTTTTATTTATTCTCTTTTACAAAGTTCATAATGATAATGAATGTAAAGTATTAAAAGAGTCAGAAAGAATGTGAAGAACGCTTAGTTAGTACGAAATTAACATCCCGTACTTTCTTCGGTATTATTATTGTGCATTGGTAAAAATCTGTAGCTTTCGATGACCAAGGCAGCAACTGCTGTAATCGGTATGACTGATGCTGATATGAAATGATCATGATAGCTTGCATCGGAAACATTCATGCATCAGAAACATTAAGCTTTCGATTCGCGTTTTTGCCTTGCAGCATTGCCATAATTGTTGAAAAAAAGATATGGTGGATAATGGTACTTTCAAAAACAGTGCAAAAATGCGTAACCATTATTTTAATTGTACGAAGAATTATCACTAGGATAGGACTTGGATAGATTTTGGTCAACTCGCATCAGATTGGTAACGTACTGACATTATGTTTTCTCAATACTCCTCTCATTTGTAATGATCGCTTATTGCTTTATTGGAATTGATTGGGCTTTCTCTGTTCCTCTCGTGCTTCGTCCGCATGACAACAATATTATCCCAAGTGCGGTCACGACACGATCACTGCATCCTTGCTGCGAACATTTAGCGTGTCTGTTTTGAGGGTTTTTATTCTGTTTTTGTTACACGCTGTGCTGTACGCTGAGTAAGTAGCAGAGACGGGTTGTCCAAATTGACAAGCGATGATCGAAAAAGAAATTCGAGCTTTGTGTAAAGTAATTCTGCGCACATGCGCACTGCCATCATCAGAGACTCCACATCAGTCCTTTTAACGTTTTTTTTTTTGTTTGACTTTAAAGAACACTGCTGGTGGTGGTGGCTGGTGGTATCCGCGAGATCTTGAGAGGTAATTTCTTTATGTAATTACATTTAAAAGCTAATATCGTATGTAGTTTTGCCATTTTTGGCAATAAACGGACATGAAGTTGAAAAAACTTATAGTAGGTCGACGTCTGGCTTACGAATACTGTATGCAGCCGCATACACGTTCATCGGTTACCACCATCGGGAAAACCGTTTATGCGGCGCGATTACTTGGGTGGCATTTAATTAAGATACACGTCAGATACACCGCATCGTTCGTGTTTCGTATCAATTAAGAATGTGTAAGTTTGAAGTAGCGAGCTTCGGGATGCCTTTTTTGCTCGGTATTGCGGTACAGGTGCGGATTTAAAAAATATTGTCTGTATACATAGGAGTTTATCTGATCTGTATAACTAAGTCGATATTCCTTTCATATATTGGTTTAATGTTTAGTATGATGAACTCTTACCTATTAAAATTTAGATTTAAAATTCTAGCGTTAGCTGATCTAAAAGTTTGGCTTCCTTATATTGATGAGTTATATTAATTTCATTGTTTTCCATAGCTGGATAAAACTTCGGACACACGTGGTTTTTCGTGTTGTTTTCTGATCATATTGAATATTAAAAATTTCAATTTGGTAAGAACATAACATCAATATATTGCCTTTCTTACACAAAAACGACCCTGTTTCTGTTGGTGAACATTATCTTTCTCTTCGTCGTAGTTATGCGTAACTGTTCCAGATTTCAAGAAACACTTTTAATTTAATTACTTAATTTCAATTCGATATCAGTTTTTGTTGTCAATTTCAAGAAAGATGTTGTATTGAGGGAATAACAGTTAACTTATCTAACATTTGCACGTTTTATATATTGCAACTAGCTGTAACACCCGCTCGGCTAATTTTTATTTTTTGATTTTAACAAAATGGGACTCTATATTTGTTATTCTAAAAATATGTACGGGAACTACCATCCGTGTAGAAAGCGCGAACGTGTAAAAAGAGCTTGCATGAAAGAATTGAAGTCCTTGATGTACATAATCGTTAACAACACTGTTAACTTGGTACTTGGCAGTGAGCGAAACTCAGGTATTTGACAATTCCGATGCTCCGGAATTAAGTCTCCTAAACGTACGTATCGCGTAAACGTACAAGAGCGTAGCATACACTACTGTTTCCTTTACAGAAGCCCCAACTTAGACAATGTTTCAACTCTGAGGGAGTTTGATGCACTGCCTGATTCAATTTTAAGAACTGTCACAAAACATTGTAAAACTGAAATCGTTATTGCGGGCTATTTTAATGTACACAATTCCAGGTTGCTTCGCCATTCTGGCCAGACAACACCCGAAAGAAGGTGTGTTGAGATATTCTGAGTTTAATCACCTTACTCAGCTTTTAAATGAGCCTACGCAAATACCTAACATTGCAAATCATTCCGCAAACACCCTTGACTTGTTCCTTACCTCTTGTCCTGATAAATACTCCGTCAATTATTTATCGCCTCTAAGCTCGTCACACTATTGTATAGTATCAGCTAATTTCTCGTTAATAAACCACGCTGTTAGTATGGCAATACGAAAAAGCCAATTGGGACGGCCTTAACAACTTCTTTGAGAGTATTAACTGGCCGCTATTGTTTCGCGATAGCAACGTGGATGGCACCGCTGATGCAATCACAAACATCGTCCTTATTGATATGAGAGACTTTATCCCTTCCATCCTATCCCTTCCTTTTTCAAAACGAAGATGGATGGTATGACTCGAGCTGTAAAGAGGCTTCTAGGATTTCGGTTTTACGAAGTAAACCCTTCCCTACCCGAGGAAAACCAAATAAATTTTAAATTGCAATGCCCATATTCGGCGAGTCAAATTCACCTACGACCAAAAATTGAGACAAAAAAATACTAAAATGTCCTGCACCCCAGAGTATTGAAAACTCTATGGGGCAGATATAATTCGTAGTCGTGCAGTTGCTTAAACGATCTCAACACTCACAAATCCGTTGGGCCGGATGGTATTTCCCCATTAGTTCTGAAGTGATGTTCTTCCAAGCTGGCATAACCATTGTGTAAGCCTTTCCATCTATTCTATTCTTCTGGACACTTCCGGAGAAGTTTTTGTCCAGCCCATACCCAAAAAAGGCGAGACGTCGTCTCCTTCTTTGTAATGACTCATAGCACATACATCCGTTCTTTCCATGGTCATAGAAACGCTGATAAATTTTCAGCTCATGAAATATTTTGAAACCAACGAAATCCTTAGTGATCGGCAGTACGAGATTCGTGGGCAAAGTTCTACTGGTTATTTGATCATTCGGCGCGACAAACCATTGCGATTCAAGGCCTAGCTTTTCGCGACCATTTGTGTTGCGCATTTATATTTTTGGACACCTACAATTTAAGGCTGGCTCCGAACGGCGAATTGAGAAGCTTTCCGTGACAAGTTATTACTCTCGGAACGTTTGTCACGCATTCGCGAGAGGTGGAACACGGTGAAAAATACTTTTGGTGTTACTGGGATTCGAACCACGAACCCCCTGCTCAGTAGCCACGCGCATTTTCACTGAGCCACGGCGCCACCACTATTTGATGGTATATCTCACCAATCTTTGCATCAATTTCGTGAAAGCAACTGTTGCAGTCGATATTTCCAAGGCATTTAACAGAGTTTGTCATCAAGCTCTTTTGTTCAAAATGCGTACAAACGCTGATAAACTGCTTTATTGGATTGGAAGTTAACTCACCGCTCAATTCAACTTGTATTGGACAGTTTCAAGTTTAAAGTACATCACTTAAATGCTGGCATTCCCCAGGGATCTGTTTTTTCCCTGATACTCTTTCTCATTTTTATTATTGACTCTTATCTATGACTGCTAATCCAGTTCACTCTTTCGCTGACGACAGCACCCTCAGCTTTTTATATACGTTTAAGGAACGTCCCTCCACTTCTCATGTGGATCTCAAACAACTTCGTGTGTTAAGCACGTGAATTTCTGATCAAGACAGCATAATAAAATGTACAATTCGCATTTTTGGTCTGGTGCGCCTAAAACTACCTTGCATCAGCTAGATAGAATACAAAATTCTGCTTATAAACTTATCGGTGACGAAAACATTGCGAAATCAATAGATTCGCTTGTACACCGCAGGAACGTTTCCTGCTTGTCACTATTTTATCGCTTCTTCCACCAGCGGTGCTCAAGAGAAATAGCCAGCTGCTTGTCATCTCTCTTGAATTCAACCAAAATACTCGTGGAGCTCTAAATGCTCATGCTCAAAACCTCAGGGATTCGTTCATCAGCCGTACAACACGTATGTGGAATGCTCTGCCAAGCTCTGTCTTTCCACATCACTATGATCCACATATTTCTTCATATTTATATTCATAATTTCTATTCTATTTCATAATTTAGGTGGATCTAAAATCTGAAATCTACAAATGACAACGGCTTGAAATTGGGACGGGTGTAGAGTTTTTTTGCGGGTGCCCAGGATATATAATAATAAATGATAAAAATTTGGATTTTCAGGAAAAAAAATACAATGAAGTATTCTAGAAGCAACGCCGAATTTAGCCTATTGAGAACCCAGGTGCAGGAGATGTTTTTGGGGTTCTCTCCTACTTAATTAAAAATAATGTTAAAAATATTTATAGATTAAAAGATTTTTTATGTCGTATTTTGCTGAAATAATTAATTTTACTAAAGAAATTTGTGATATTCAATCATCTCCAGTATCTCCACTATAAAATGACACATATTCTCTATAAGAATTATGTCTGATAAATTTTTAAATTAAGCAGAAAACTGAATTTGCTGCAAATTCTTTTTGCATCGGCAAATCTGCTTTCTACTTCGTATAAAACTAGCTCCATTAATGGAACAAATAATGTGATCCTAAAATTTGAAACCGCGTCACAAAAAGGCATTTTCTTTTACGCAATCGAGTCGACGGAAAATTTATTGAAACATTTAAGTGTTTCTGCAATAATTTTGGGTTCTTTTGTAACGTGTTTCCTCGGGTGACGCTCGTCGGTCACCCAGGATTCTTCTTTGCGGAGTATTACGAATTAAAAATAGTAGTCGATGTTTGGGGATCTGCATTGTGATTGATCGGGAAACTACTGACTGCTCAAAATTAGGTTTGGGCCAGTAGCGCAACAATCAAGTTCGTGATGTAGTGCTTGCTCTACCTCCTCGTGGTAGTCCCCGGGCAACTTTGTGTATAAATCCTTATATGTGTAGGCTAAAATTGCAAGTGTGAACGGTCTATCGTTTTTAGACTAGGTAACGTGGGTAAGCACCCTGCGGTACCGAAAAATGCCCGCTAGTGAAACCGACACAACTCCGTGGATAAGTAATGATCGAATAATGACGACTTTTGGCTATTGTAACCGGACTAAGATTGGTTTCTGGAATGTGAGGACGCTTCTTGACTCAGGGAGTGAAGGACTTCAAAATGCCAGATTTCTTCAACTGGAACTTGAGTTTCTTCGATATATTTTGGACATACTGGCAGTGAGAGAAGTAAGATGGTTCGACGCGGGACAGTACCAATCCCCAACGTGTAACACTGTGATACTCTACTCTGACAAACCCTTCGGCAGTCCCCGTGAATCTGGAGTAGGTCTGCTGCTAACGCCAACAGCACGCATAGGCCTAATTTCCTGGCACCCGCATAGTGATAGGGTGATATCGGCCAGATTTCGGACGAGAGTACGGCGCGTCACGTTCATACAGTGCTACGCCCCAACGAATCCTTCCTAAGTGGGGTACGACAAGGTTGCATTCTATCGCCGATACTTTTTTTGTTGGTGACTAGCGATGTACTTCGCGCAGCTTTATATACTGGAAACGGAGGAATTCGTTGGACTCTTACATCTCAACTCAAACATCTGGATTACGCTGAGGACGTTTGTTTACTCTCACACAGAATTATGGAGCTGCACCAAATGACAACAAAGGAGAGAGGCAAATGTTGCGGGGTTTGAAGATTAATACTGCCAAAGTAAAAATCATCAACCTCGGCACTAACTCAGTAACTCAAGTTAACATTGCTGGACAGCCGGTAGAGAGAGTAGAGTGTTTCAAATATCTTGGGAGTATTGTCTCGACCGAAGGTGGAACCGAACAGGACATTGTCCACCTAATCGGCAAAGCAAAATCGATGTTTGGAATATTTCATGGACATCACGCATGGCGAAACAATGCGATCAGCTTAAACACCAAACTGCGACTGTTCCGCTCGAATGTTGTATGGGTGCAGCACTTGGAAGGTGACCGCTACTATCACAAAAAGATTACAAACGTTCGTAAATAGGTGCCTACGGAACATCTTAAGGGTTTTCTGTTCTAACCGTATATATAACGAACTTACTTTACTTAAAATAAAAGCTTAACTATACTTAAAAGAAAATGCGTCCGATCAGTTGGTCTGTCGGTGCTACTGTCGGAGAATAGCCGGCCGGAAATTACGAAGGGGTAGCTGGTGTAGCACAAGCTGCCACAAATTGATACAGGCTATGCAGTCTATTGCGTCGGTGTAGTCAAGTGATTACCAGTATCTCGGACACAGAGCTCCTTGGCTACACACGAATTAAATGGGTTGGAGCACGGGGATTGCGGATGTGAAGGTTCGTGGTAGCGTTGTGGCGGACACAACTCCATTGGGCTATATAAGTCAACATAATGAACGTATAAGCTCAAAGCTCAGCGTAGTGTTCTGAATGGTATTAATGGGCGATGGTGTTTCGGACCTACGTCTACGGTATCATTGAAGAATAAAACCAACAAGAAGCTCACAGCTCGAAGCAAGTGTTTTCTGAATGGTATTAAGGGGCGCCGGTGTTTCGGACACAACGTCCACTGTATCAGAACAGTCCACTGGAAGAACAACAACAGAAGAAGAAGCTTCGACGGAATCGAAACCCAATAGGATCAGAAGATCCATAGTTTGGTTAAAGTTCAACTGCGATTTCCAACGAAAAAGTAAGTATTTCTCTACACTGCTAGGAATATCTGTGCAATATCTGGGTATTTTTGCCGTTTGGGAATTGCTCGAGTTCCTATATTCTTTATTTGATTTCAATTCGCAATTTAATCGCACTGATATTGCAAGAAGTATTGTGTTTTTGTTTTCTTCAAAATCGATTATCTTCTGTGGCAGTTTGAAACCACAATAGGAAAGACGTTCAGTTCAGGCGGTAGTCTTATTTTGTGACCATGTGCTCCTGTATACATAATAGCACTATTCGTTGGTTTTATTTTTACGTTTATATGATATTTTCCCTGTGCCGGTGATTTAAGCCTATGAATCGGTGATACTGTCGCGTGGCAGTCTGGATCTTAGCCGATTAAGCTTCTGTGCTGTACTCAACTGGTGGGTCAAATTGACCATATATTTGTTCTTAGCAGTACGGTTTGTGATGAAGTACTTTGCTTAAGCTAAATACTTCGTTACACTTTAATAGCTCTCACGAAACCTCTAGAATACGTTATTCATGAACTTGAATTAGCACTGCTCCAACCAAATTAATAGCTGCACTCAGAACTACTGTTTTATTTATTTTATACTAGTTGAGTACCCGTCGTTGCTCGTGTGTAAAATTTTACAATAATATCGCCCCCACATCCCCACCAATGACCCCTTCAAACATTTAGATTTATCAACACTATAGTGCCCGGCATTGCACGGTTGTACAATTTGACACATATATCCCTCCGCATCCCCCCTCAACAACACACTCACACTATAGAGGTGTCTTACCATCACTATTCACCTCAGCGTCTCCGAAAACTATAGAGTCGACCCTAATAAAGGTTAAAACCTGCTCACTATGGTATACAACCCCTCTGCAGAGATTTAAATTGATTGGATGAACAGAGTTTTTTTAAATTCTCTTTATTAAATTCGCGTGCCCGTGGATTTGTTTGTCAGTCTGTCTGTTTGTTTGTCTGTCTGCCTGCTTGTCGTAGACTTTTGCGATCAACTTTTAACTCACTTCCCACTTGGAACTTTGCACACATGTGTATTCCAGTTGATCATTTTCTATTGAAATTTGGTAGTGATCGGACCCCAGAGTCGGGGGTGCCGATACAATTATTTGTTTTAAAAATTATGCCATATAACGGCATTAGATCGCGGCATACTATAATATATATATACAGTGATTGTGTTTTTATTGTTCAGCATTTATAGTAGAATTCAGTATAATTTTGGTTATTAAAGAATTTACATGGAAAATATAAATTTTTTTCCCCTAGTAGATAAACTTTGTTTACTTGAGAACGAACGACTTCTTCATGCCATTAAGACAACCATATAAATGAATTGGTGGGGAGTGACTTATTGTTTTGATAAACGAAATAAAATTATTATACTTGCATGGAGTTATGAGCAGACAAATACTAAAGATAGCCAGCAAGAAAGAATGCATGCTCGAGCATCAGCACAGTTGAAAGGTAAGGTGATTTGAAGTTTAAGCTTATATTGTTGCGTTGTGTTGTGTTTTAGTCTTAATTGCTGCACTGCCAAATAGTCGATATACTTACTACCGAGTAAGACACCTTGTTTACGACTTATTGCTTTGTTGAACAAACCAAATCATAAGTCTTTGCCGTTTGTATGTTCAAATTAAAAATACATTTCTTTACTCAAATTTTCAGCAAATTCTTACTTATGGAATATATGACGTTCCACCGCATGATGAAGAAGACCATTCATAAATTTTACAATCCAAGAATAACCAACTCATGTGGAAAATTCAAAACAAGCAAAAGAAACACAAGGCAGTCCATCAACAACGACGATATGCGCTGACTGACCACAGAATACACAACATTTCGCAAACCCAATGAGTGTGATATGCAAACAACAAAAGAACAACAACAAGTACATACCACTGCTGTTGCTCTGTGCTCCATATAGCAAGATGCAACGCAGGCACAGAGCTGAACCAAAGGCAACAAATAATAATAGTTGTTGACTGCTTCCAAGAAGAACGACGAAGGAAAAACTGAATACATGATTACGAGTACCTATTACGCAAAATAGCGCAAATAAAACTAAAAGTATTAAATTTCATCGATAGTTGAATAACCCATTTGAAAGAAAAACAATAATTTTTATGATTTTTATTCGTTCGATTATAGTTTTATGATTTTTTTGTCAAACTTTTATTTGTTTTTTCTATGGGTGTATGCGCCCTGCGGCTGGGCGTGTCACACAGGTGATGGAAAGGTGCCACGGCGAATTTCTTCTGTTATCCTATGATTCACGACCTTATGGTAAAGCAAATCTATAACTTTCAATTAAATACAATGTATAACATTAAAAATCGACTACAGGTCTACACTTTCTTGAAACAAAGAGGTCGAGGAACAAAAACAATTCTCCGTAAGTAATTTTTTTTCGAACCCGGCTAAGAGGCTCAAGGCTCGGATCCATATGTGAGTACTAGTATGACCATTGTCTTATACACCACAAGCTTGGATGCTATGGTTGATTCCTGGATTTGAAAAGTCTTAACGGACTAAAGTAGGCTTTGTTGGCATTATGTAACCGTGCGCGTATGTGTTTTCCCATGCTGTTATCGGCTACTTCAGTTGACCCGATATAACTAAAGGATTGTACTTTTTCAAATTCACGCACCAATTTTTATTTTAACTGAGTGATCTTCCGCTCGCAGACGTGGCCACCATTTATGCGCAGCCCTAAATTTTGTGCCGCCCGCTCGATCTGGATGAAATCCTATACTGTACAGCTCTTGGAGTTTTACCAACGATATCGTCTGCGTAAGCCAGTATCTTAATGGAATGCGTTACATCGGAGTCTTGGCTCACTTTCTCTAACGCTGGGTTGAAGAGGATGCAGGCCATCCATTTCCTTGTTGGAGCCCGTTATAGATGTTGAATGATCCGCTCCGCTTAGATTGGCTTATAACATGATCATGGACAACCTACATAGTCGTGTCAATTTATATGGGATGTCGAATTCTCTCATGGTTGTATAAAGTTCTACTCTGGCTACGCTATATTAGGAGGATTTAAATTTTTTTTTAAGACGGGTGAAAATCTGATGAGTTGTTGATTTGCCTGGTATAAAGCCACACTGGTATGGGCCAATGATTACCTTAGCCTATGACGCTATCTTGTCTTGAAGGATAGAGGAGAAAATCTTATAAGCGGTACTCAAAAACGTTATACCTTGAATCAGTCGAACGGGAACTCCACACTCCACATGAACGCCCAGTTAGGTAGTGAGCCAGTATTCAGGGAGTACATTACAACGAGTCATAGAGATGGCACTTGCGAGTATAACGCGGCAGTCTGTATCAACATGTAGTCTATCTGGTTGCGAGTGGCTCCATCACTAGATACCCAGGTAGCTTTGTGAATATATTTACTCGCAAAACTTATACTCGCAAGTGCCATCTCTATGACTCGTTGTGTATTGTCATTAGTGTTCTTGTGTAAGCTATGGATGGCAATGTACTCCCTGAATACTGGCTCACTACCTAACTTGGCGTTCATATGGAGTTCCCGTTCGACTGATTCAAGGAATTCTTCTTTTTCCGTTACGCACACGAAGGGTTCATTTACTGCTTAAAAGCCGATAACGATGGGTTTCATTCTTTTGCTGACTAGAAAGTCCACCCCGAGCACATGATGTTTTGCATGACAGCTCTAATATATGTCATATTATGATTTTTGTAAAACATCATATCTCGTCCACCGCATCTCCTGGATTGCTGTTGTGTCAGCATTCTATTTTGACAGGTATCGGCTCATGCTCGAGCTCTATACAGTGAGCGTACGATTTAAGAGTATTCTTAAATATGGCAATATGGTGTGCTATAAGCACTGTATTAATATTAAAAACAAAATTAAAAAATCGAATGAATGTAATTTACTTTATATCACGGTTTCAAATTATTTTCTAAGAATTCTTTCTGATTCAATGAATGCAATACGGAAAAACGAAATGCTTTGTCTTAGTCAGTGGATACTACAAGAAGGAAGAAAACATAAAAAATGTTACAAATATTTAACAAATATTACAAATAGCACAAACAATAATGCATTTTTTTATTCTTTATTGAATAATTGGATTCTTCAGGAACTTGTTGACGTCTATTTTGAAAGCCTGTATATTAAACTTTTCAGGAAACACTGAGTCGACCAATTGACTCCACATCGATGTCATTCTCGTATAAAAGGAGAATTTGAAATGTTGCGTTCCACCTGAAAAAGTTTTCAAAGCTAATCTATGTTGATTTAATTTGATTGAATGGGTGACAAACGTTCCGAGAGTAATAATTTGTCTCGGAAAGCTACTCAATTCGTCGTTCGGATCTGGCCTTAAATTGTATATTGTACTCCTTAAATTGTAGAATTAATGGCGGCACCCACGTGGAGGCTTGATCGCACTTCACCAGTATGCGATTAAAAATATTAATATTATTTAATTATTGTTGCCAACGGCCTTTCACTTTCACGTGCGACCACGTTTTATTTTTTTCAATACTTATCCTCAATAGAGCTTACTCTCCCTGATTTTGTGGGCGCAGTGGCACTAATGGTTAGTGTGTTACATTTCTGAGCGGGAGGTTCGACGATCGAATCCCCGAAAAACACAAAAACCTTTTTTACGGTCTCACCTCTTTGAAATGTTTGCCAAAGCTCCGGGAGTAATAACTGTCATGGAAAGCTTCCCAATTTGCCTTTGAGATTGTTGGTTATTTCCATTTGTGTGCCAAAAGTATAATACTCACAAACCCAAATAATCGCCACAATGGTCTGTCCCACCAAATATTATTATTATCAGCGATTTTAACTTCGTTGATCCACAGTAAAAATGCTGATTACAATTATTATGAAATGATTTTATTTCCTTTTTTTAATTTTGATCCTAAATGTTATTCCTTGTATTACAAAACGGACTTAAATTCTATTATAAATAAATATTATTCAACTCTTATGTGGTATGCAATAATTAACATTTTACGCTTCTCTCTGGGCCTAGAATGATATTCGTTGTACCTAATAATAATTATTTTCTCTAACAAAAAGTAAGTTCATGTTTTCTACATAAGTGTAATTCTTATATACATGAATTTTCTGTGAATATGCATCATTGTATGTGTGTGTCTCTACTCCGTTCATATTCTGCTCCTATATGTAATTATGTATTTACAAATTCTTTATCGATCACACAATGTCGCACTATTTTAACATTAAGTATTAATTAATTAAATAATTAACTAAGTTAAGCATAGTGCAGCTGTGTAAATTTCTTCGCCTTCCTTTTGTTTTATAAAAAAAATATACTTTCTGTTCAGTCTTTGTTGAGCTATTCAAATATTATTTTTTTCCTCTTCTTCATTTTTTTATGTAATAGTATGCTTAATACAACAACCAAAAAATATTCGGGAATCGCCAATAAGAGTTAATAAAGCAAAAACCTTTATCAATGTAGATAAAAGCAAGAACCTCAGAAGAAATTAAATTTGAAACAACTACAATAGCTTTGTCCTTCACACTTCGACCCTGTTAGCATATAGTTGCTTAAATAAATTTTTCGCTGATTTCAATTTAATATTAATAATTCGTAATAGTAATATAAGTACCTATTTAATTTAAGCTTAATCTTAAAGTTTTAACTGGGCTGTTTTTAAAGTTATTATTTAATACTGCTAAAGGATGATAATACAATCAGCATATACATTTGCTTGCATCCTGATGGAGAGTACTTAAAATTGGATTCGTTGTTGTTTAATAATGGTAATAAAAAAAATAATTACTGTACAATAGACATTTTAAACAACTAAGTAGAGAAGATGGGGCAAGAAGCGGAGGCAAAAATAGATAGAGAGAGAGAGAGAGAGAGAAGGTAGAGAATAAATGAATAAATACCTTAAAAGAGATATAGAGAGATAGGGTAGAGAATAAATGAATAAATACCTTTAAAGAAGAGACAAAGAAAAACAAAAACTTTACAAAAATAAACAAAAAATTGTTGTACTAAAACTAATAATAATAATAATACATTTGTGTAGAGATGTTCATCGTCGAATGGTTGGATAATGATGATGATGATGATGATGATGATGATGATGATGGCTTATGGCTGAACGGCATGAGGCATGTGTGTGACGCAAAGGGATAATATTTAATCCAAAAAAGGCACAGCACATCGACGTTGCATCGCACCGCATTCACTCGCATTCACTCGCATTCAGTCGCATTCGAAGCGTACCAGAATTCGCTTGCGCTTACAGACACGTGTGTATCGTCTTTTTTGTCCGGCACAGTTTACACTTGACTTCACAACACCAATGGAATGTGCACGCACATCGTTCGACAACAACGACCTCTTGGGTACGATATCCCCGACCACAACACATCAAATCGCATCCATCGACACCAATTGATGTGTCATTACATTGGCGCCCATGTGTCCCCTGAATGCCAAGGCGGAGGTTGCGTTCGCAGAACGACGGCGATGGCTCCAAATAAACGAGATCTTTTGAGCCCGGTGGCTTATGGTCAGGATTGTGTGGTTTCAACTGGAAGTGATATCTGCCGATCAAGCGATCCAATTGAAGAGAAAATAGAAGAGAGAGAGAGAGAAACAACATTGTTAGTAAATTGCTTTCCGATGCCCGTTGCACATGGCCAAGCGAGCGAGCGAATTAGACTTTTTCGTTGCATTGCTGGCTAGTGCACTTAACACTGAACGTCAACTCTACGCACTCTATTCTTACCTATTGTTCTTTTTATTCTGGCGATTACGAGCCCGCACCGAGTTCCTGGATATGCTATTTCCGCTGGAGAGGCTATTGACGGATGGCATCAAAGTGTTGGGATGATGTTTAATGGAATTTTCACTGATGCCGTTCGGACTTGCTGCATTTGCACTGATCATAGAGGAGCCGCCGCTGCCGCCACCAGCTGTAATCCCGCCAACACTATTGAGACTGCCACCACCTCCACCGGCTGCGTTGTTGCTGTTGGTACGCAGGCTATTGCTGACCATAACGCGGGAGGCTCCATCAAAACGATCCTTCAGATTGTCGCCGATCATACGAAAGTTAGCCAAACGCATCCAGCAGGTTTTCACTGTGCACGAACCTGACATTCCGTGGCATTTGCACTCTTGACGCATTTCAGCTTGGACGTGCTATCAAATGAAGAAGAAACGAAAAAAAAATCTTAGCATTTTTAGAGTATTTAGTAATGGTTACTTAAGGCTACTATATCAATAACGCAACGAAAATGCTAAGCAATTCGTTCAATGCAAAACCACTCAACTTAAGCTTGTTTGAAATGTCCTGTCATTAAATGCAATGCATACCTATACACAAATGTTTTTTTTGACTTAATTATCGCAAAAACCTATCATCCACAGATTAAGAGATGTCAGGGAAAATGGTAAGGCAAAAAAGTGTGCACCGGCGCGACCATGTAGGTTGATGTAGATATACGTCATATCGCGCGGGCCCTGTTGCAGTAATAATTCCACTCTTGGGAGGGATAATCAACAACTGTGGTCTTGTTTTTCTTCCTTATTAATAGGCAATAAATGCACTCTGATCATCACTGGATCATCAGAACAAGTTGTCCGCGGTATGACCGAGAAGTTAAACAAAAGAAAAGAAAAGCCGCGCATCTTGCGATTGCGTTTTGGCCCACCTGAAACTCGCAATGTAAATAAAATGAAAACAAAAAGGCAAGATCAGATGAAAAACAACAACAAAAAGTACATATAAAAAAATTGCATCACAGCATGGGGTCAATTTTATATGATGATGATGATGATGATGATATTTTTTCGTTGATATATCCTTCCATGAGGAGGTCGGTTGCGCTGTTGTGTCCGGCGACTTGGAAAATAATAATATCGCGCAACGATTCACCTGGGCAAACACACACACACACACACACACACACACACATATATATATAAACGCTGTAACCGTGTGATTATCATCCGTTGTAATTTAATTCGTCCAACACAAGCGCAACACAATTTTGAAATTGATTCAAAATGCTACGCGAATCGAGTGGGGCATGTTAAAAATATTAATTGCACTCCCATGTGATTAAAAGCTCTTAATTTGCACAGCCTCTTCGCTCCGGATCTCATCATTCATTTGCTTAACATAATTTGAGCAATTGGCAGCAGAAAAGAAGCAGCAGTAGCAGTAGTAGTAGTAGCAGTACAAAGAGGTACAAAGTTTTAGCCATGCCGCGTACATCCAAATGCACCAAGAGCAATAAAAATTCAAAACAAGCGCGCAATAAAAAATCAAAATTGGTCGAACATAAGATCACCAGCTTCCAGCTGCTGTTGCGCATAAGTCTTCAAGTCGAGCATCATCATTACATTAACATTAGGTACGAAGCAGTATCACGCTCGCTTATACAGGCTCCGACTTCGATCGATCGATCGATTCATTAAAGTTGTTCAATTCAAAATTGAATTGAAAGCCCAAGTATCCCTGCTTCCTGTACTCCTGTACTACAATGGCGGGTGCGATGCACGACTCTATAGACCTAAAGATACAGACGAGGAGCATCAGCGCAATACAAATGCTAGAAGTAGGATAGACAAGGATCCAATAAATGAATTTATTAATACAGTAATGTTTCTGGTCCTCATCCATACTCTTGCTATACTACGACATCCTCCACCCCACCGAATGCACTAGAATCTTATCAGTGGACTGTCAACAATTTAATATATGAGTGGAAAACGAGTTTGACGCGGAGTTTTCTGCTTGTGCGGTAACTACTTGGAGGAGTTTTCTTCCTCACCTCAACCACCTCACATGAAGTGGAGAATGAGAGACCATATTCCAGACTCAATCGATCGCATATTTTTCTTTTATGATGTGCCCAAGCATACGCGTAATAGTACGCGCATCTAATACAGGTAGTGGTTAGTTGTGGTAGCAGTGGTTCGAACGCAGGCGGCAATAAAAGTAAAACTGTAACTCAAAGTATAAGCAAAATACTGCAATCGTCTGTTGTGAATACAGCTTCGGTACAGCTGCGCGATTGAGCAATGATTCGTCCACTGGACGCGATGGATTTGCGATATTAGGAAGTCATGCACCGCATGTGATCGTCCCAATGGCGGCTTCATTGCATGTGCGAGAGATGCGAGTGCAAGTTCGAGTTTGAGTACGAGTGCCCGAGAAAGTTTCCACAACATAGCTGATGAGACTTACCGCGTCTCTAGAGAGGATCTAATGAGATCACACACAATGCGCTTGTAGGCTGAGCTCAAATTATTAATGAACCTATCTATGATTGAAGAAAAATGCGCCTTCCAATGGGAATTGCGTCTGCGCGACGCGCTACCAACTTCTAACTAAATGGAATTGTTTCGTTTCGTGGTAAAGCGTGATTAGATAATGAACGTCTATAATACATAATTGTATGAATGTTGTTATGTACATAGTAGGTATAGGTACTTACCGCTCTTCCGGCTTCGTTGTTGTGCAGGTTCATCTTCTCGCGCAGATTTCGTCCGCGTTCGCCAGTATCGACAAACTCACGAGAAAACTTAAAGCCAAAACCAATATTGTCCGAGCAGCCACCCCATTCCCAGTCACGAACGCCCGCTACGCTGCCAGCTTGATTGTTTGCCTGCGGCGAGCGCGATTGGTGACTGTAATCACAAGTACATGACTCTATCGATCCTTCGCTGCAAGCTCGCGCAATTGAATGCGTGACCGCAGCACTAGTTATTGCATAAATGAATCCTGTCTCACGGCATCCTGAAAACATAAAGCATAAAAAAGAACAATCAATAATTGAACAGCAGACATTTGCACTGCAATAATGCAGAGTAAGAAACAAAACAATTAATGCGATAATTATGTTAGACCACCACGCCATCAGAAGCACTAAACCACACCAGACAACACACACTCCACACGC
The DNA here is from genome assembly GCA_947095585.1 of Nephrocerus scutellatus. Classification (NCBI taxonomy): domain Eukaryota; kingdom Metazoa; phylum Arthropoda; class Insecta; order Diptera; family Pipunculidae; genus Nephrocerus; species Nephrocerus scutellatus. Next base: position 38,961,666 of record OX352764.1, on the reverse strand, counting down.
CGGCCGCAGAGAAAAATGATGTTATCTACTTGATCTGACATTGTACAACAGTTTATTGAAAGTACTTAACATACCACACACGCAGATCAATTTTTTTATTTCGATCACCATCAGTATCAGAATCATGCGGATCGCGCCGCCATGCAAAAGAGATTGAAGCAAGAAGCACCAGCAATACGAAATTTTTATATAAATGATGAACTTTTTTCCAACATCCAGCAATTCATAATCACGACGATACGATAATGATGATGATCGCATAAGAGATTATTATAGACCTCGCAACTACATGTCATGTCGTTTATTAAGCCTTTTGTCCAGTGGCATCTACTGATGTATGTAAGTGATGTCCATAGTCCAGTCCAGTCCAACGACGATGCGACGCACTGCTTCGATCGGTCTCGTCGTCGTCATCATCATCATCATCATCATCATCGCCGTCTCAGAACTCTTGTGATTCTCCGATTTGAATCTGATTCAGAATTCGAATCATCGAAATCTCGAACCTCGAATCTTGTGCCAAATAGTATAAATAGTCGACAGTTTGACAACCCACAAAACAAGTATGTCCACTGAAGTTTGTGTCTCTTTTTGTTGTTGCTGTTGTTGTCTTGTTGTTTCCTTTTCATTGTGTTGAGTAATAGCACTTGTCTTAAAATGTCTGGTCAATTATGACACTTCAAGATATCTGAGGGAGTATACACGCTCCACTCTACACTGGTAAGATGACACAGATTTAATGGTTTCCAACAGAAGTGCGCGCCGCTATAGCCGTATTCACCGCATCGCCGATCTATGCGATGAAAGTCAGTAAAAAGATGAGTGAAGCTACGGCGGCATAGCTATGCTAGTGGAGGCATAACAATGACAATGCCACACAGCAACACAGTGGAAAATATTGGTGCATAGATGTATAGTCACTATCAGCCACATACAAAGTAGACATTTTTCAAGTGGTGACCGCGCAGAGACCCAGACCTATTAATTGTTTCTGATGTGCATTCTTTTGGTTTAACCTTTTATAGACGATGACCAGATTTTAGAGAGAACTGCCATAATTATGTCAAATTTAAGGTTAATCTCAGTCGATTTGCGTAAGAGAGACTAAATGTTACAACTCAAATTAGAAAGAGATTTGTTTTTTGACAGATTATTGAGTTGAGTACCGTGATAAGATGGCATAAAAAGGAACAGTCGAGTAGGTTCTTGTAGCTTTCAATGTCTATGCAAAAATCTACAAAAAAATTGTGATAGAACGGGAAACGTTTTCTGGTTAGTTCTTCTCTGCTGTCTAATCAAGAAAAAAGCAATATGGCAAGCAATAATAATACAATCTTTTACTGACTGGACAAACAAATTATATGTATATTTCGTACATTGATACAGAAGAAGGATTTTATGTGTAGTTAAGAATGACCTAACGAATCATGATGATTACAAAATAAATAAAAATATTATTCTCTCAGATCTCAGCATATCTTGAACAAATTATTGATTAAAAGCAAACTGTCAGAAAACATATACATAATTTGATAATCCTTGCAATCTGACGGTAATCTGTAAATGAATTTGGTCCAGCAACAAAATCACTAATAGCAAGAAACCTAAACAAACCCATAACATAATCAAATATGTCGGTGTAGACGTATATAGATTTAAACAAAATTCATTCGAAGTAGAACACAAATATAGCGATGACAGACGGACTGCTGTCAGATTGTCGTCAGTTATTCGTGTCGTACGCCGGCCGCAACAAGTGAAATTGATGTTGCTAGTTGCGATGCGATGAGGGTGTATTTTATTGTCGGTGTTGGTGTCGGTTTCTTCATCACTGCACTCACCCTCTCCCTACAGCTCATGCGACTCAAATTGCAGGCAATCATCACGCGATCATCCAAATAAATCAAAAGCAAAGCGAACAGCGATAATCGTTTTCCAGTTAATTTGTTGTAATCGTTGTTTCGTTAGAAATTTGTTCGACAAAGTTTCGGTTTTTACAATATTTACATATGACACACCGCAAAAGCCAGAGACATTTGTTTGGTTTTTGTTTTTACGCTGTGGGAAAATTTCACGTGTGTGTGTGTGTGTGTGTGTTTGATATGTTTGTAGTGATGCAGTAAAACATTATGTAAATACCTGCGCGGTATGTGGGTTTTTTCTTAAACGAATCCATTCAATTCCTTTGGTATTATTCCCACCTACAAATGCACAAATACCGGCTGACGACAAATAAATCAAAAACACACAAAATACCTACAAGACCGTAAATACCGTGAAATACACAAACATCGCATGATGACTTTTTGTAGAGTGCACTGATAAGGATAAGCGCTATGTGCTGGCTGTAGCACAGATCATATGAATGCGCAAAGTAGTCTTCATTGAAGAAAAAAAAACCAACCGAACGCGATTAGGTTAGCAAGAATTTAGAGCCCATCATGTTGTGATGTGCGAGAACAAATTGTATGGCACAACAAGAATGAATGCGGAACGCCTGCTGGTGCTTGTATGTACCTAGATATTAAACACGTCGCGTAGATACTCGCGCAGAGCATATGACTGCAAAACTGAATGTTATATCTGAATCGTCGCGCAATGAGTTGAGTAAGGTGTGGGTGGGTCCGTTCGTTCATTGTCTACATCTATTTGCTTTTCAATTAAATTATCATTAAATAATTATTATTATTTGTTTGCAGAACGCTGCTTCGTCTTCTCTTTGTCGTCGTTATTGACAAATAAATAAATTTTTCTGTCGTCGCATGTCACGTTGTACCGCGCTCCGCATTTGCCCATTTATTTAGTGTGTTGTGAGCAAAGAAACATGAAACTTACTCACAATGTATTGTGTAATTACAGGTCTGATGACTCAATCAATGGTGAGTTGCTGCGCGGGGCGGATATCCGCTGCTTTGCTAAATCGGCAATTGCCATGGCCCATGATATAGGGCGCGTAGATTGGTCTCTGCACGTGGGTGGACAGCTTCTCAAGAGTGACTGCCGTAGAATGGAGAGGCAATAATATAACAAAAAACTAAACATAACCCTTAAAGTGGGCGTAACACGAAAATTTCTTTTACTTGTGCAAAAAAAAACTCTCAGTTTGAAGGAAACGGATATGAAATTGAGAACAACGATCCTTTTTGTGCTCATATCGTTTTGTCTTGTCGTATGTACAATAAAGGACGTAATACACAATTGATTGCACCCATACAAAAGATAACATAAGAAGATATCGCCGCTTGACCCTTTCGTGTCGCGAGCACTCATTGTTTGATCGTCCGGGATGAGGTTAGGAATGCGCAGGGGATTATATATTTAAATAGCAGCACCCTGAGAAGGTTTTTATTTGTTGTTGTGGTTGTTGTCTGCTGTTGTTCACTTAAAATATGGTTAAGAGATATATGTTCATTCAATTCAGAACCAGATCACCAGAACCTGATCCAGATCAGTCGGATAATCCTTTTAGTAATTTAATTTTTGTATATCCATTCCAAATTCAAATGTTCTGAGGCGATTTCCTTTGGTCACACAAAAAGGCCGATTAGATATTTCTATAAATGCGCTGGATCATAAAAGTGATTCTTTTGAAACAGAGAAGTAGCAGAAGTAGCAGTTATTGGGTTTGCGATCTTCCATCTTATTTCGTATTTAAATGTCTGTTTTTTTTAAATAAAAATATCGAAATTCACAATATATTCATTAAGGATTCTCTAATTAATACCGAAAACTTATACGGCTAATAATCCTACAAATCAAGCAAAATTACTCACACCGGTCACTATATTCTTCGAAGTAAATGTGGACAACAACCGTAAATTAACACATTCGTCACACAACTCCAATTCCTGAGAATGTCTTTGACAACATCATCACCACCCACCATTGGTAAGTCAGTCATTGCCAATGATGAAGGAGATTATCGCACAATCATGACACGACACAACTGACGACGAACTTACACATGTTCGAACATAAATCAAATGGCAAAAACACAACTGCCAAGCAGGGCTATAATATGCGTTAATATTTCAATTAAGGGAAATCATAAGGGAATCTATTTGTAACCAAAAGGAAGCAAAACCAAAAATAGGAGACCCCTATGATCACCTTCCCTTGTTCGGCCAATTTTTACGCATGGAGATTTCACAAATTAAACCGTGAAAAAAATACTAAATACATTGGATGAAGACGTCCATCAGAGTCTAAAACGTCCAACATCATCAGATGCAATCGGTCTTGAAAGAACGACCAACTTGCATGTCGAATTGATTGACTCTTTCTAAGAGTATATATTTCCCCCTAAGGTGTCACCAATTAGGAAATGTTATAGGGATACTTGTCATGTCATAAATCGACTGCAGCGAAAAGGGATATCTCTGACCACTATGGTAGGTAGGTATATAGACAATCTACAATGTAGATGAACACAAAGGAATATTATGCTTTCATTCTTTTGCATTTTGTGATTTTTCAGAAGTTTTCGGAGGAAAAATTTAGCCGATATTACTACCATGTGCGGAGATTAGCAATGGGAAATGGGAGAAAGAAAAGGCAAATTAAAAGAAGACCTCCGTGGTGACCGTAAGATGACATAGAGATAACCAAATCGGCTCTAGTCATACTCGTGTATTTTATGACTTGTCATTAGGAAGCTTCTATACACTAGCCAGTGCCAGAGTTGTCTGACTATATATACAGACATGCTGTACGAAGAAGATGCCTTCAAGCGTTGTTGGTTGGCATGCAAATGACAGGTTGATTAGTTACAGGTTGCACCACCCTGTCCAATTACTACACGCGATGATAATACTAAGGAACATCAGTGACAATCGCTTACATTATTATTATACGATTAATGACTGGTGATTGCGGATGAAGTTATTAGCCGTCAAAAAAGCATTTATGAATAACAAGTAATCACCAACATGTTTGATTAATTGGCAAAGAGCAATGGTCTTTTGAAAACATGTAAATTTGTTCTGGAAGTTGTAGTAGTTGCAAAGAGTTTTAATTAAAATATTTTTTACAATACTGGTTTCCAAAATATCCGTGTGCCGGTCTGTGTGTTCTTACAAAAATAACTTTGGTTCCTTATTGGGACTTTGCAAATAGTAAATGTAGGTAAAAAGGTAAAAGCATTATGTACTGGAAAAATATAATTATGTATTTATTATCAAATAGACTAAAGTTATCCCTGCCATATTGCTCATAATTGCAGTTTAGTCTACCTGACTTGGTGCTAATAATGATGTGAAATTGCACACCTTGTCGTCCTCATCAGCTTGTAACTCACAAAAAGTACGTATCTACTGTAAAAAACCTTTAAAAAAAGATCAAGAACCATATGTGCAAAAAATGATGAAAAACATCGTGAGAACCTTGCTTGTTGTTTGTATCTTAATATGTATTTGTTTGTGAAAAAAGTCATTCATTTGCATCTAACAGCAGCACTATAATGTTCTATTAAAAAGGGAGATGATAGATGCGTAATCAGAGAATCAGACGATTCGCATGACATTTCCCTTTCCGTAATATGCCGTAAAACGCTGCTCATGATCTCGTCAAAGGATAGCACTTTTTTAAAATATCTATATATATATATATATATATATATATATATATATATGTGTATATTGTATACACTACATGAGTTAGCGTGGCTATAAAACGCGAGGAACGCGCCTGCACACGTGGGGTGCCTGGATGCGTCTGCGTAGCGCACCACCATAATACGACTGTTGTAGATCGCCACAGGGTGCCCCGATTTCTGAGATCAAGATCGAAATCGAGCTCGTGTTCGTTTATAAAACGGAACAGTTGACCAGAGCGCTCAAGAATGGAGCAATGCGCGACATATAGGTACTCGCATTTCACGTCGACAACATACGGTAAAGGCCAACAGGCAATTACTTGTCTAAATACAACATTCAGATATAAATATTAAATTACTCGACGACGACGATAGGGTACGAAATTATCGATTAAGCTAAATAATGTGTAAAGAACACATGACCATGATGATGATGATGATGAGTAGGACGATGCCTTTGATAGGGGATTTAAAAGGAGGGAATAAGACTGAAAGCAAGCAAGGCCAGGTATATGTTATCGTTTTCATGAAATTGAATTCGATGAAAGAGTCATAAGCCTCGCTCAATTAATTGAGACATTTATCATGGACGATTGAAGGTGGAATGGGAATAACCAGGCGATCGATATGCAAGGATCGAAGTGAAGCCAAGCACGACTCACACACTGGGTTATCGTTTCCAATTGAGCAGCCGTCAAGAGCACCACAAGCACCACCATCAGTACATAAAGATAAGCCGTGCGAGTGTGCGCCTGAGCTCCGTTTGGCTTTTATTAGTTTTTAATATAGGCATATATATCTACCACTGTCGCGTGCACGATCGAACGAATGACGCGCGGCAGTTCGATCGTCCTGATGGTCAATAACTGGTCGAGCGGCTGGATGCTTTCGACGACTTTTGACCTGACCTGTTGGCAAATGGCTGTTGAAATTTGATATACAATGTGTGATGGTAAGTCTTCATGCTGTCACTACCAAGAAACGTTCGATCATTTGTGACATGTTTAGATAGATATCAGGCAAAGCGGGCAGCCCGTCATCGTTGTCGGGGCCATCGTCATCAGGTAGCACGTGGTGAGCTGACGTTGATGGCCTTTGTCGTCAATGAAATGGTGTTAGTATGAGATGATTTACAATCTCATTGGAGTAACACAGGAATTTTATTGAAAAAATTCAGCCAAACAAACGAATGACGAATGTTAAAATAATACATGGTATATTCAGTAGTTGTCCATTGCACTTATGGACACTATCATATATTTAACAATAACACAGTATGAACAACGACTCTTCCCTTGTTCGTATTGTGTTGATTGTTTTGTGCAAATATATGGAAGCCATCGAATCTCTTCGATTGAACTTCGTTCTGGTATGCATTCCACTATGCATCACGAGAATGAGAAGCTGGTAGTAAATTTATATGACACCAACACCACCTGAGACGACGATGTTTACATTTTGAATAATTTCTGTTTAGGGCGCGAACCCTCACTTAAAAAAAAAAAACGATTCTAGACAAACACTGAGGGCCTGCCCAGGGAATTGATACAAGCCGTTATATACGAGTACTCGTATATCCGTTACACATATAGAAAAGGCTATTTGTAAAGAAAACAAAAATATGATTGAAGCATTGTGAAGTCGTAGCTTGTTGTTGACGTCTTTTCCATGACTAGTTGCAAATTCATATCGCACTTAATTAGCAACAGGTTGAGCAATGCGACTAAAAATAATGCAACGCATTGTTGTTCAATGCACATCAAGGCAAGATGCATTAGTATGTAAATTTTACAATAACTGACAATGCCGGTCATTGTTCCGTTATTGCGGGTGGCAGAAAACATCTTACACGCATATATATGCACGTATGACACTATGAAAAACCATACAAACTCTCGGAATTGGCTGCACTCCAGGGAAAGTTTGCTACTTACATAAGCGAGCAGACAAAATAATAATTTACAAAAAAATGAAATTGTTTTATGGGGTCCCCTTATGGCAGATTTAGTGCAACACGCACGAGAGCGTAGGAGGAGCCCGTACACACGTTATTATCGTTAATAATTCATAACTCTATTTTTTCGTGTTCGAGCTAAAACAACGCCAATGGTAAACATTTTTGTATTTGGTTGTAAGTACAAAAATAAGAAAATAATAAAATAACTATACGAGCATCAAGTGATGTTCGCATCAGAGTTGTAAAAATATGTTACACCGGGTGTGCCGATTTTGGTTATACGACCATTGCACGTTAATATAATAATAACTTTGTTGATATACCACAATAATGTTAGTGGTATTTACATATTTTCCTTTTTTTTATTACTTAGAACTTATTAATTTGCTATTCCCTTCATTAGAATTACAGGATCTCTAAACTCTAACGACAAAAAAAATTCCAAAGTTTATACATGTGCTAGTCGAAGAACAATTCAAAATCCCTAGAATAATCAATGAAATCCGCTATGATTAAAAAAAACCCAAAAAACGATCATTGATACATCCGATCGTATTACCTGCCTGCATGTAATGACAGATGTTGGGCAAACAGGAACCAGGGAAAGTGTATTTATAAATTCCTTGTTTGTAAAAAATTACACATGTGTGTACGCATCATATACGTAAGACCTTGATTTAAAAAATAATAATATGAAAACAAAAATAAAGAAAAAGTACTCTCAAGGAACAATTTTCAATATCAATATACCATCGAATCATGATCATTATGTCCAAAGAAATTGATACATTCACTCTCTGATACCTGTGATGATTGGAATCACGATGATAATATGCTTGCGCTTTCCACATAACAATTATATGCGAGTCAAGTTACTGAAAATTTGGTAATCTAAATAGATCACTTTCAATGGGAGCCGGTGCGATATTCAATTAGGTTCGTTCATTCGTACACTTAATTTTTAAATTCCCTTCATACACGTTTCGTCCGAGAATCGAACCAAAAATACCACGCAACTTAAGCGTAATTTTGTAAAAAATATGTACATTTTTCTAAGAGATCATAAAGGGGAGAGGATAATTTATTTATGAAACAAGATTTTTATTTTAGGATATGTGAGTTTCGCATTGGGTGTGTTGATATTACATAGATTTACTTCTTTTGTTATCTTTGCCGAAATATCAATTAAAACTCAATATTGAAAAAATCAACATTTGTTTACTCTTCCAAAACATATTTAAAGTAAATGTTTAATACAGTGATAGTATGGTGCACCTTTTCTATTAGGCAAGTGGCCTACTAATTGCAAAAATTACAATAGGTACTACAGTTGCTGCGATTGGAAAAATGTAATACTTTATCACTATCTGATTTTAACAAAGCGACAATCTTCAAAACAGGATATAAAATTCATTTATTCGATGAGATCAAACGCTTGCACCTTTCGCACAATTATTGTTTACACATCGTAACATATCACTGATAAGATCGCAGCGCATTTGCGTTGTAGTCGTAAAGCAAATTGTATACTATATGAAGATCTTACCCCTATCGACGATTTTTCCAAATAGATTCTTTCCGCGCAGGAAATTTCTCGTCGAACAATTCCATCGACGATTTCTGAACTGATGCTGGCACTCAGATATCGCGAGATTTGCGCCTTTAACCAAAGCCGCCAATACACCGGGATTGTCGCGCACTAAACGACGCTGTTTGCGACGTAGTGTCGAATGAATTGCTGGATCCACGTACATAATACCAGAGCTTAGTGGTGAAATATTATTAGGCTCGCCAACTTTTGCAATTCCCCTGTAAAATAGAAGGAAAAAAAGAAAAAAATAGTAATGAACTTTAACTCCTTTTTAAAAAAATCATGTTTTTACAAATTTTATCAAGTTCAATGAATAACAAAAAGAAACACAAAATTAACTATATATTATAATATTCACGGATGAATTGTTATAAGTAATTTCGTCTACTGCTATCACACTTCGCAAAAAAAGAATCCGTTTTGTCTGCGCATTGATTTGAAAATCTTTTTACGGCATTGACATTTTTGAGCAACACATTAATGCCATATTTGATGTGTTTTCTATTGTATCGGCGGTGGTTTTTCACCAACACAATGAAACACACTTGCGACTGTATATATTTGGCTGTGAAAATAAGACGTAGTTCATCCTTACAAGTAATAACACCAATAACAAACCACAAATTATACGCATGACGGAGCACGTAAAATGAAGAGAATGAATAAAAAACCAAGAAGTGAAGCATTAAATAAAATCAAGTTCGTTTCTTAAGTCTTTCGTTATTCAGTATGAGTAACATAACTAATCTATTTGGTCAGCTATAATTCTAATTGTTAAAGTGACCATTGTCGTCACCATAATCAAGCGCATGTACTTTTGTATGTATGAATAAAATGTACATTTTCAAGTGGGAACCACCAGGCAGCAATCGGGCCAGCCGTCTTGTCATAATGTAATGATAAAAATCAGAAAATTGTTATACACATCACACCCATGCCATGTTACAGACGTCCGTACTTTTTTCACACTTTATTCTTTGTCTTTTCTGCTGCGAATACTCGTTATAGGCGATTGTTTGTTGTGAAACTATGCCATGCCACACAAGCACAAATTCCAGGCGACCATCGCCATCAAACTTAAGAAAAACAACCAAACGACGTTGGTTGCCTTCTTCATACCAAAACATAACATCATCCGTCTGACGGCTGTCACTATGCACCATGGAGTAGAAAATATGTCACCGGCATAATTTACGCGTGCGTTTCTTTCTTCTAGTCTATAATTTTTACTCTACCAAGGATTTTCTTGTACATGTACAACTTTATAATGTTTGCAAAGTACACAGCAATTTAGAATTTTCATTGATTTGATCTGTCAGTAGGTTTACCAATCATGTATGAAACACATCAAACACACTAAATATTACAATAGAACAATACGAGTAGAAGGACAACTCTAAGTTGCACTCCTAGATCCGACACTTGCTGCAACGACAATCACATTCCGATCATGTTACTATAGACTGTCGATTTTTGCGCATTGAATGCGAAATTTTTGCACACTTGATAGGAGATGACCACATCGGCAGCAAAGAATAGCGAGCGAGCAAGCAGACTGTGAGTGAGTAAAACAAACGCGTAGCTTAACTAGAAGTTAACAACATTATACCCATAATTTTATATAAAACATGTGCACACATTTATATTAAATATAATATAACATTTGACACATTTCGTGTATTGCATAATGCTGACATCTATTTGACGTTGAACTTAATGTGTGTTCGTTGAATTGACAGCGACGATAATGAGCAGCAGAAAAGCCAGTTACTTGAATGCATTGTTCATGTTTGTTATGTGGCAGAATAGATAATTAAGTTTAGCGAAGGATTAGCAAACTCCTTTTGCTTTTGTTTGGGTTGTTCAGTTGTCATGGCGATGGTGTGGAAGTTGATGTTGATGAACTTATAGGTGATATTAGATCCCACTCGGAGGACAATGAGTTCGATTCCCGGTGCGTCCAAAAAACCTACGAATTTTTCTGGTGCAAGTCAGAAAAATAGAAAAATAACTCGAAATATGGAATACTTTAATCCCCAGTGGAGCACGCAACGCTAATGCATGACCTTGAAAAATACTTTTGGTGTTTCCTGGGATTCAAACCTATGAACCTCCTGCCCAGAAATACATGCACTTAACCACTGAGCCACGGCGCCCACTGTATCTGACTATTATTTTGTTAACTTGTTAACCTTCTCGTTTTTGAGAGCAAACCATTCGATAGGGATCAGAAACGGAGATTACCACTTGCTTTGAACGATAATGTTGCGTGAACCCTTTATTGTGGATCATTTTGTGCAAAATGACCCCAAGATACTATACCTACAGTCCGTCGTCCCAACTACATAGACAAAGTCGAGTTTTTGCGAGCAATACGCCATAAATAAATAAATGAACAAATGATCAGAAACAGAAGCGGTATCAAATAAACCAAATCAATTTTTTGAAATTGAATTTTGCTTGCTTTTTTGATGTGTTGTAGTAACGTTTACAAAACACGAAAAAAACGGTAGAACGCGCACATGCTTACCCACAAAAGCGCGTAAATTTTAGACTTTTGTTTGTGTTTGAGTTGAGTTTGAGACGACCGGCAAAAAGCATGACGAGGACGAACGACATATAGTACCATAAATATGAAAAGGATCCTGCTCTGCTGTTAAAGTTAGTTCATGAGTTGATGCATGTGTCACGCTGTAAGGAATTTTGCCAGGAGTTTTGTTTCCAACTATTCTTGCTGATAGCTTTGCTGGTTTGTGTTACCTCCACTGTCTTGACGAATCAAGTGCACAACGAAGACGGTGAGGACGGCGAATGACTGCGATTCTTATGTGACTGATGAATTCCACTGTCGCATTTTTTAGAGCCGCTCAGTCAGTTGTTTTTTTTTCGCTGTTGCTACAATTCGAAAATCTTTGTTTTATCTGTGAGCTACGGCTGCGTGATGAGGTCGAACAAAGTTGATGATGATGATCAGGATCGCGATTTTTTCCATCTGATGAATATGCGGCACGATTGTGTGAGATCACGCATTGTCGTCATTGCATCCAAAATGTATTCCATGAAGCGCGACACATAAAATTCTTATTCGCAAAGTTTAATTGTAAGTCAGGTGCTGGCATCTGTGCTCGCACGGCATAAGATATAAAAAGTGATCTTTAGGAAGCGCGTCGGAGTCGTTTCAGTGCGGCGCGACTGCGTGCGAATTCACTTCTTATGCTTCATTGAATTTTTAATTGAAAATTTCTTCGCGCTTGCAACAGTTTTGAAGCCATGGTCTGACAGGTAGCTGTAAGAAAAGAAGACAAAGAACGCGGAGCAAAAACAAGTAGGAGGTATTTCAAGAATGAAATTGTTGCACCACGATACAAGCGGCCCCAAGAGCCGTACACAGCAAGTGAAGTTATTAAGATTCAAAGTTCGTCAATGATGTGCATGCATGTTGAGGCAACTTTTGTCTGTTCTGGTTTTTTGTGTTAGTTTTTTCTTTTATTTCATATTAAATAACAAATTGAAACATTAAAAGTTGTCTGCAGACCGTGAAATAGATGGAACGGTTGTAAGTGTTGATAATTATGTTAACACGTGAGCGACCATGTTTTTGTTAATTTCACAGAATAGGACAATGTAATGATCGAGCAACATGAAAACTATACATTTGTAGAAAAGTATTTTATTGGAGTGTACTCCTTAAGAATCAATGTTCATATATAGAAAAATACTAAACAAAACATTTTATGGGGAGTGAAATCGAGTGTTAACAAATCGAGCGTTAACTTAACGCGTTAACAAAAAGTGAAGTCGTTCGTTTTTGACCTTTCACACGGCCTAGAGAGAAGAAATTGTATGAGCAGCTATATCCCAAACAACATTTTTGATATTTCGCGTGTGACGCGTATCGCACGTGGTGTGTGGTGCGTGTAATGCATGGAAAAATTGAATTGTATCGTCTTCTACAATTTTATGAGACTTGTTTTAAAAAAATTGGTTAGCTCTCGGCTTGCGATTGCGTTATTTTTGATGCTTGTGACGCATGGCGTGTGGCGCATGTTATATGAAAATCAAATCTTAAGTAGTATTTTCAAACAGACGACCCAGAGAGCTGAAATTTTTCACGGTGTCCCACCTCTCGCGAATGGGTGACAAACGTTCCGAGAGTAATAACATATCACGGAAAGCTTCTCAATTCGCCGTTCGGAACAGGCCTTAAATTGTCGGTCCCTTCGATTTGTGTCCAAAAATATAAATGCGCAACACAAATTGTCGCGCGAAGCTAGGCCTTGGACCGCAATGGTCTGTCGCGCCAAATATTATTATTATTTATTAAGTCCAAAATAGCATTTTTATACTCCGAGTATAAGCATGTCGCGTTTCGAGTGTGGCGCATGTTATGGGTTGCAATTTTTTTTTCGACTTCTTTGAGGTCCTTTTTACCAATTTCCACACGAAATAGAGAGCTGAAATTTTGTGAGTGTCTTATTCCAAAATAGAATTTTTTATACTCCGAGTATGACACGTGTCGCGTGCTGCGTGTAGCACGTGTGATAGGTTGAAAACATTTTTTCTCTCCTTCCACGCATGTCACTTTTTACGTGTGGCACGTGTGATGGTTTGAAGCCGGTCCATTTTCTCGTTTTTGAGGTCTTTTTAACCACTTTTCGCATGACCTAGAGGGTTGAAATTTTGTCAGCGGCTCAATGTTAGGGGCCCATTTTGATAACCCGCTTTTGTCGGGTGTCGCGAGTCGCATATGGCGCGTGTGAAGCGTGGAAAAAAGAAAATTCTTTGAAATAGCTCCGACCTCAAAAACAGATATTTTGGCGATTATTACCAACTAATAAACGACTGTGTGGCGTGTTTCAATGTATATATAAAAGTTTGTACCCGAAAAACGAAGTTTCTTTACATTTACTTGTTTTTTTTTCTTTTGTTTTTGGACACATGGTTGGATGATGATGTACCTTTTCCAGTTATAAGCCATACGTTTTAAGCCTTATATCTGTAAATGTGGAAAGTATTTGAGTACAGTCGTAAAATGCTTTTTTGATTTCGATCATCACGTTTCGAATCATCTGAGATCGTCGTGCATACTTTTAATTATTTTCTAACGTTTTCATCTTTTAGGTTTTTTATCATGTCGCTTTAATTTCGTTTTTATTTCAGTTTTACAATATATGTTCATCATGCAAACTGTAAAAAGTTGGCTGTTATATTATTCGTATCAATAGCATCAATTATTAGAAGGCTTAGCGTTATCCAGCTTACAGTTAATGTTACGATTGCCATTTAAGCAGTGAATTTGTTCTTAAGGTTGTAAATTAACTGATATAAATATATAATATAATGTATGTACAGCAAATCAGTGCAATCAGTATCAGTGGTTAAATTGACCGGTATAAATAGCTTAATGAACTTGTGATCTCTTCTAAAGGAAGGCTTAGATTCCTTCCTACTTCGTTTTTATTTTAATTATAAACGTTATTTCATTGTAAAACATTATTATGATTAACCGATTCGAAAATTTTAATTGTTTCTAGTTGGGTTTATTGAAGAATGTTTTTTTTTATTTTAACAAATTTGAGTGGGATATATATTTACTCTTCTATCTCTACTTGTGCTACTGACATAAATTTAATTGTGATTAAATCCGTACGAAGATCTCTATTTATCTTCAGACTTATATTAAACGAAATTGAAGAAGAATAAAGACATTTAAATCATATGCATTAAACAAACAGTTAAATGTGAGCATTAAGTTAAAATTACATAACTCCATACAGTCAGTGTGTGGTCAGTGTTTTGAAGCAAACAAAAGTTAATAAATAAACTGATGTTGGTAAAAATTTGCTTATCATAAAAGACAAAAAAAACTTACTCTCAACCAATGAAATCTCTCTGAGAACACTAATAACAAAATAAAAGCATTGGCTAATTGATATTATGTCTTAGGCTCTTTTTTCCATCAGCTTCAGTGAAAAGAAAATTATATATAACGTATTTCATATAGGTAGGATGAATACTATTTAAAATACAGCCAAATAAATCATATGACTGACCTGTTATAACAATTTTTGGTGTTATCTAAAACGGGCACGAATAAAATGCTTTCCCTCTATTTATTTATAATATTTACATACTTCGGTAGAACCATTAATCGTCATTGAGCAGATTTAAGTTTATACCAATGAAACTCTTTGTACAAAAACAAAATAATTAATTCAAGTCAGATTTTTCCTCTTAAATTCGAAGCACTTAACATCTTCTTTATCTTCTTCTCAACTTGTTTACATTGAAACATAAAAAACTTTTACAGCAAAAGAAAATGGGTATCATATCTGTCACATTTATAAAAACGTGAATAAATCTATTATAGCTCAAATATTCTTTAAAAAAAAAAGATTAAATAAGAACTATTTAGTACATACCACCACATGGATCCTCTCCCCCGGCCAGGTTTCTGTTTACTTTCTGCTTCTGAGCATGTGCACAGGGCTATCAGGCAAATGAATACTAACACTGATAAATCCATTTTTTTGATAGTTTGAATTTGTGTAGCGTTGACGTACTGTTTACCAATTCCAAGTGAAATGAAATCTATATTATTATGCAAATTATGCAGTATGCCGCCAGGACGACGACCGACAACGAACACGTTCGACGCCCGTCGACTTTTTGTATATTATTAACAAATACGAATTTTTTGATGAAGATGATGATGATGATCATTGATCAATTTCACGATCAATTAGCACTCGCAATAAGCTTGCATTAACTAACACTGTTCACAATTCAGGTTAAAAAAATAACAAATTCTATTTGCACTTTTAATGGGGATCAGCGGGTATAGTTAGAACATAATTGACTTAAGCCGGGTACTTGAAAAATTAGATAACAAACTGACGAACAAGTGTTATTTTAGCGGCGGTTTCGAGTTCATATTACCATTATCTATTCATAAGTTTTAGCAGATCAGATTTCAGAAAAGCACGACAGGCATCAGTAGCTGAAATTTTGCTGGTGATTATCACCAATTTACGATCTCCGAAACAGACGGCACTTTAGTATCTAATATCTAATTTGTTATTTTCATTTCTAGTCGAAATTTCGATTCTGATCGTACGATGCGCGAAAACCTTTTCTCTCCGATCGGCTGATTGTATGGTATTTTCAAGTTGTAACGCCAACAAGTAACGATAGCGAACTAATTTCACAAATGAACTGACATACGCGACAAACGCGACCAACCAACGACAACCGAATAACACCGACGTGACGTGCTCTAGTAGTAATAATAACAATGTTGTTGGTGTTGTTAGTATTGTTACCCGGTTCAGTGCTTGTGCTTAACTAAAATTCATTTGTCTGTTTATTGTACTTCACTCGTCACAGTCGCAATCGTCGCACACAACAATGTGCCGGCTCAGTGATATTTTTGGTCTTCTTGACTCGCTCGAGTCCAATGAGTGTCGCCTCTTCTTCATCAGCTGGAAATGCGGACTACTTCGGCGGTCTTTTGTTGGCTGGGTTGTTTGGTTATATCTGGCCTGCTTCAGTGCATGTCAATGGTTCGATACAGAAGCGAGATAAGGCG
This sequence comes from Nephrocerus scutellatus, assembly GCA_947095585.1. NCBI lineage: Eukaryota > Metazoa > Arthropoda > Insecta > Diptera > Pipunculidae > Nephrocerus > Nephrocerus scutellatus. Next base: position 38,944,937 of record OX352764.1, on the reverse strand, counting down.
ATAATGTTGACGATGACGATGACAACAAACGTCGATCGTCGACAAGGAACAACAAAGGTAACCTGGCTAAGCACTACTGCATGAAAATTATCACAATCATCAATGAAGATCGAAGAGTACAGCTATAGAGCTATTTATTTTTAGTTTTCGTAAAATTGCTCTCTTCTGGTAGAGCACATTTTATATACTTACCACCCTATCAGAGTGTAGGTGCGCGTTATTTCTATACGGGAATTTCAACCAACCAGCGAAGACATGCTCCGACAGGTTTTAGATCATCAGACAGTCGCGATCAGACATTACCAATTTGAAAATTGAAAGTGTTCCCCAAAGGGATTATGATCGTAAAATATACATCTTCCATTCAAAAAACTAAAACAACAGTTTTTTTGTTGAATTAATAAATCTTTTAAATTTAATTCAACTAATAAAAATGTTTGCAAGAGTCCATTGATACTAGCGTATAACCGAAAATACGTTAGTGCGATTGAAACAGAACTATCGTTAAAAAGTGTGTGTGCGATTTTTTGGGCGGAGCCTGTATTGTTTGAATTATGAAAACACAATAAGAATATTGGCTAAATCCAATGTATATACTCGCTTCGGAGTAAATTCTCCGAAAACATAAAAAAGTGATCTTTCGCTAATTGGATTGCTCCATTCTGTTTGTTGTCATGTTGTCTCGTTTACTCTCCCTGATTATTATACCTTTAGAATTATTGAGTCATTCTATTATTGCTCGGGATAATATTTCTATACATATTTACATAATAAATATATTTACATTTATAGACAGGAGCTTTAGCTATTTAGAATTTGGGGACGACTGGCTTGATTAAAAAATATTGATATATAGACACATCGGTATTGGCTTGGAGCGCTTATTACAATCAACAACTAGGTAATTTCAGAAAATCGTTAATTTTGTGTTATTTTAATTTTGTTCTCTTTACATATTATGCAATCTTCTGTGCATATAAAAGATGAGTACTTTTTGCACATTAGGCACACTTTTTCTCACAAGAACATTGCATATAATTTGTGATGGATCCTAGAAAAATTTCGTAGGTACCTACCTATATTTGAATTCATAATGAGGTTTATGGAATTAAAATTTTTCTATATGATATGTATAGAAATATAAAGACAGAGCAATATCAGTTTTTTATTCATACTTAATATTTATGTAATAATTTATTTGTAACAAATTTATTTAATACATCGCGACATCGTACGCCCATGGTCACTGAAATACGTATCGATGCCGTTTATTTTGTGGCCACAACAAAGTGAAAAACAAAAATGTTACACCGATTTATTTTCTTTTTGAAAACTATATATTCGCTTAGGTAGGTAACGGCTCTACTTGTCGATCACATAAATTTTTTTTCACTTTGCTCTTCTCCAGTTACTAAAGTATTTGATGAAAAACGTTAAAAAAATTTCAATGAATGTCGAAACAAATAGATATAGGTAAATAGATAAAAAAGAGAATTTTTAATTTAACCCACAATGTTTTCTAGAAACGACCAAATTGATGAAAAAATTTATACTGCGCTAGCCAAATTTTAGTGGCCGGCCATAAAAGTTCTAGTGGTCGGCCAGGCCCAATCAACCAATGACAGGAACATATTCAATGATAATTTAAGGGTTTATTTGAAAGCAAAACATTTAATAAATAATATTTTATTATTTTTAATAGCATAGAACAAAAAAAATATTAAAAAAACACAAAGTTGGCACCATTTGGTTAAAACGCTAAGTTGGTATCAATTCATACTATAATTTTTTAGCTCATTTAGTAATAAGTGAAATAATTGATGTCAATCTAAAACAAGTTACTGAATAGCTTAAGAGATAAACAATGTTTGAAAACAAAATAACAAAAATACATAGTTAAACAAAAAACGGAACTTCAAAAATGTCTGCATAGAGCGTATTAATAACAAAATTTTAAATAAAAAAATTATTACATTTGAAGTGAAACCACAAAGGACAAGAATCACAACCTATATTTTTCAGATTATCATCCTTAACATCACTTATAAGTTTTTCAAAACAATTTTTGCAGATTTTTTTAGCTTCCGATGCTGCTGTTAAATAAAATGTTTAAATAAATGTTTGGGTATAATTCCCCTTTCCCCTTGGAGTCTTTGGATTTCCTCTTGCTTTTAAAACCAATTGGTTTAGGATGAAATATGTGGGTCGCTATCGCTATTACATGTGATACGTCTGAACGTGCGCTTGGTGATGAAGTTACAGTGACATCTGAAGTTGAACAGGATAGTATTTTGTTTAAATCTAAATCTTCTTTTCGATTTGTTAACGTTAAATCTATGTGTAATACTCCTTCGTCCTCTATATCAAAGATGCCTGATGGTAAATGTTTCTTCTCGAAAGCCTGCTAGATCTCCTGGCAAATGAGCTTGCTCTCCTAAAATATTGGATGTCTCATCCATGATGCAGGCCAATTCTTCGTCAGATATGTTTTTTGGAAAGCAAGATGATACATTTGGTATGGTTGATGCTTCATTTATAACTTTAACTATTTCTGAACTGAATTCTACTGCAAACGTTTATTGCAGTCGTCTTTACACACCTGATATAGTACACAGCATCATTCGGATCTAATAGGCACATGCCACACTTACGAAATCCGTTCTTAATTATCTCATTTATATTTTTATTACACTGATTGTTTCCCACTAGACTTTAAAGCCCTTTACTACCCAGTTGTGTATTTGGCTTTTGCTACTTTCACTTTGTTGCGTGTAGTTCTTATACTTATCAGGACCAATCCACTCAATCTTTTTATTTGAAATCCACTTATTACCACCACCATTATCATTGCTACCATGCATATTAACCTCCAATAAAAGTATTATATAATTAGTATACTAAAAATAAATTATAGTGCAAACACTTTTTTATATATATTTTTTTTAGTTTTATATTTGTCCTTTTTACACCGTGAATTCTAGCGTCACCCGCTGGAAAGACGCCCTCCTCTGTTATCCCAGTTCCCAGACGCTGGGATCCAGCGATCCACGCACCTCCATCAACAATTTTGTATTTTAATATAACACTTTTATGCTCACCAAGTTGGCTGGATTCAAGTATTCGCTACTTGCATGATAAAATAAGGTGCTGAATAACAATCTCAGCGGCAGATTATTTTCTTCGAGCGTTCTTTTGAGCAGCTTTTCTCTAAGTTTTGCAAAAGGGTCGTCTGTTTTATGCTCATCGATATACTTGGATTCTTCTCCATCAAAATTCCTGGTAGTACTACATTTATTATTAGACGTGGTATAAGCAATATTAGCAAGTATGGAGTATTTTTGATGGTCGACCACTTCATTTTCAATACAAAATAGAGTGAGAAATGGAGAAAAATGCAGGAAACATCAGAAAACAATTTCAAAAACAAAAATAAAGCATTTAATAAAAAACATCGGGTAAGCTAAAAAATATGGCTAAAGCACTAACTGATATAGGGATAAAAAAAAACGTAGCATTAGGAAGGCATCAGTTTCTTTGAGGTCGTTTTATCCAACACATGTCCTAGAGTGCTAACATTTTGTGAGCCAGCTTAGGCTAAAGTACCTACTTTTTTTAGCCCATTTAGTCCCGAGTTATTTTTTTTTCTCCGATTTAAGTAATTTTTTGATATTTGGATGATATTAAGCAGTGAATAGAACATATGAAGTCAAAATGGGTTTACCGTTATTAAAACTGGAGTTTTGTGGTGTTGCGTAAACGCAACGCTGGGAACAAGTACATACAAAAATATTTAAGTTGATTTATTGAACTTATAATTTATTTATGAATTTTGGAAAAAAATAGTAATAAAAAATCAGTATTTCAAACTATCGCTTTACAGTTTGTCTTCCACAAACCTGACATATTAGCCATTGGTTCCAATTTTACATCAATCCATGCATTAACAATGGAAACATCTATCAGCCGCATTAATATCGGGCTATACTATTTTTTCCACGAGTTGAAATTCTGTAGTTTGACACATTTTTGTCAAGTTGGTCAACGCCGCCCATATATTGATTGTACTGCTTGCGGAACTGAACGTCTTGATTTTGTTTCGCTGTTAAATCTTACAGCCGCTCCAATTTGAAAAATTCCATGTACATCAGACAGCATTGAAACAACTTGATTGTATTTCCAACTAGTGAGAATTAATTTATTATTTTTGTCTACTAAAGATTCGAAGTTTCCTCTTTCTACTCTAGAGAAAGTTTTTTCATCCGATCCGATAATATTTTTCAGTCGGGTTTCTCTTAGAGTTCCAGTACCACCACACCCAAGTTTTGTAAGCTTGTTCATTAGATCAGGACTGGTAACAAAATTATCGTAGAAAACTGAGAAATGGAGATCAATGTTTAAATATTTCTACGAAACTCAGTACCATGAACTCGCCCAGTAAAACAGAAGGGCCCCTCGTTAAGTTTCGCCTTTGATATATTGAACCCATCAACTGACAACTGCATTACAATAGGCGTAAATTTTAAAAACATTTTATTCAAATGATCTGCTACTGGTCTTTTTTAGACATTTTGTCATTGGCATCAAGATTACTGTTATCACAAACATGAATGTTTGCGAATATATCATAGAATCTATTCCTACGCATTGATAGCGAAACCATTTCATTGTGCGGTGTCAGTTCGATCCTGGCAAAACATCTTTCTTGTTGGACGTATCCGGAAAGAATCACAATTCCAAAGAAAACATATATTTCATTTTCCGTTACGTCTATCTTTTATTTTTTCCCGCTGCATATAAACTTGCAAAAATCATTATTGTTCGCACAATATCCTGATTTAGGAAAAGTTCAAACAACTCTAATGGATGACTTGCCGAACTTAATGATAGTGGAGGTAGCAGTGACCCTTCCCAAGCTTTTGAATTTGTAAAACAATGAATCTAGAGCTAAGTCTTTTCCATTTCCATTGCGCCAAATTTGATCTATTTTTGCAATATTCTTCCAATTTTCGTCAACTTTACTGTCTTATACGTATATATTATATATTTTACAACACTAGAACTTTCAAGCGCCACAAGAACTAATTAGCACTATTTTCATTAGCGTTGTTAATTTAAATACATTTTTGATATATAAGTAACAAAATCAGGTAGCCTTCCTGTGGTTTTACTATACTTACCAAAAATTATTTTCCATAATCCTCTAGATGTTTGAACAATTTTTTTTTAATAAAAAACAAAACTACTTCTTACACAAACAGCGGCTAATGCATCGAAGAAATTTTTTTTATACATGGTGATGTATACACCAACGAAAAACAGCAAAACATTTCGCAGGAAATAACGGTACAGCGAAAAAACGTAGAATTATTGTAAGCACTGGAACTAAATGGGTTTTAACTGGATTTTCTAGATATTTCAACTGTGATGAGATATATCATAAAAATAAAATAAATTTGAAGTATAGATGTTATTTAAAATAAAAAACTTATTTTTCTTTTGCAGGAATTAAACAAAAATCGTGTGGTCGTCTTCTGGCGATAATATTGTCGACTACTTATATTTGGTCGAGAACTAGTGAATATGCAATATTTTAAAAATGGTTTTTTTTAAAAATACAAACGTGGTGGAAATAGAAAATATCCAATAAAATTAGTTTTTTTATTTTACTAAAGTTAGCAAGAACTGCTGACATTGTCAATTAAATAGTTGTGCCTTGAGATAAACAACTTTAAATTAGAAAAAATTAACTGGTGGACTACTAGTGCCTTTGCTATAGAAGATTGCTTGGTGTAGGTACTGTATGTACTAGGTGTACTGGGTCTACTGAGTGTACTGGGTGTACTGGGTGTACTGGGTGTACTGGGTGTACTGGGTGTTCTGAGTATACTGAGTACTTCAGAAAACATTGAAATCTCGAAGTTTCCACATAAAACTTTTAATAACAGCTTAAAGGAAGAAAATAAGATAGCTCATGTAATAACGCAGGGATCAAAACTTGAACCAATACTTTACATAATACAAAAGAGGCATATCATCATTATCTGCTGTACGCCTATGCAGCAATTACTGCCATGAGTATATCCGACAATAACATTACTGAAGCAAACTGTAGAAGCTCCAATTCATTTAATTTTATTGTTTATTATTTTACAAAGAATATATAGCTCTTTTCTGCATGGGGATTTTCCATCAACATTTCAATAGAACTTTGAGCTAAATGATCAAAATAAACTGTTTATTAAGGAGCTTTTTCCTAGCATCAAATATTGTATTAAGCTCTCTCTGAGTAACTATTTTAAGATGTAATGTATCAGATAAACTATTATACGTCTGCCATACGTATACGATGTGTACGTTGTTAAAAAGGTAACTTTTTGTTGCGCTGTCACACGCTAATATGCCATAAAGCAATATAGATTTTGCCAGGCAGTATTACACTTGTTTAAGCATTTCTTATTTGTGCAATACTAAATCTTTGTTATGCATATAATGCTTTCCTCAGCTTCTTAAATGTTTTTGTAATGTGCAACCCCACTTAAAGTGGCATGAGTCCTGCCTCATACCATTTGTATTTATATTATATATCATTATATCATGCACTTTTTTCCAAAATATTTTAAATTAGAATTTAAGTACTGTATGTATTATAACATTTTTGTAAATAAAGTTACTTGTCACAAATCAATTCGAGTTATCTTTTTGGATCAAGGAAACGTTTTCAACACTATTGCAGCATATAAGCGATACATTGGATAAATATTAGTTTAGTTTAAATTTAAAACTTAGTTTTAAATTAATTTTATCTTAGTGAGCAACTAATTCCCAAAAATCAAATTGAGATATTATTGCATTGATGCAAAAAGCTACGCATAACTCTCTTTTAGCACAATTGCATTGCGACTACGAACACAGATAATTGCGAGCCTGAAGGCTGAAGCAGGGCAAAGAAATTTGTTTCATCGTGTGTGTGTTTATTTGTTTGTTTGTCTGTTTGTCTATTCGTATATCTCAACTTCTACCAGACAGAATTTGATGGGACTTGTTATAGAGGTTGAGCGGAAAAATATAAAAACCTCGGTTTTTCGGTAATAGTTCTTAAGTCTTTCGACTGAATATCAACTATCTATATGGCTGAGAAGCTCCGCTTTACGATCTTATAATAATAATTCTGTTGAACTCGTCGGCGAAGACGACTAAGCATCTAGTCGACAATATACAAAAAAAATACTGACAAAACCGGAACCGAAAATAAAAAAGGTAAACGACGATAATAAAACGACAAGAAAATTAAAAAGTAACATTCTATGCTATATATAAATAAAAAATTTAATTTAATTGAATTGAATTATCTACTCACTACTACTTTGTAGGAATAATGGAATACAATAACTGCTTATTTGTTTTTATTCGTTGTTTTGTGTAAACGAAATACACTCGCTCTCTCTTTATTATATTCAATAAATATCACGTTCAGAAAAGACACTACATGTCTAAAATTAAACAGAAAATATATTTGTGAAGCATATCTCCCCACATGCGTAAGAGTACGAGTATATGGGGACATCCCTAATGGAAATGCTATTCCACGCAAATTTGAAACTCTTAACACCCTGACTTTTTGTTTGTGTTTCATCTCGTAGACGTAGAAGTGCAAAATGCAATAAAGTAACACACGAAGACAGTAAAAAAAGCATTCATTGAGTTATTGTGATGGTTAGCTCTTGTTGCGCTCTAGTGCCCAAGATTTGATGGTTACGCATCAAATCGAAGGTCAAAACTGCCATACACAAGCAACAGCAATCAGCAACCACTAAAGAATGCCTAGGCAATTAGTGCAAGAGAAATACGATTTCCGTGGTTGACCTTGTGTTGAGTTGAAAGCTTGAAACTATTGGATGCTCGGTGATGATTGATGAATGCGTTGACAGCTGAAATGAACCACAAGAGGGCCAATCCTATATGTATTTTGAAAGTAATAGGATGTGGTACAAGTCCTGCTGTTGTTGATGCGAAAAGCGGTTTTCAGCGCTATATGAGTCCAGTTTTACTTTGTATTGTTTAGGATTAACTCATCGGTAGATACATGCTGCGACTCATGACAGGTACATTTTTTAGTGACATTTTATATTCTACCACCTTGATGACCATTTTAAGCGCTAAATCGCTGTGTGTGCAATATGTGGCTTTTTTCTTTAATGCGTGTCAATAAAAATAAAATCCATCGACTTAGCTTAGTTCAACAGCGACGAAGATTTACCTATAGGTATGTAGGTATATACAGTGTAGACAGAGTAGATATGCCATAGAGATGTGATGGCAATGGCAATGTGCAGGCGTGCTGCGTACATAGAGGCTGGTACGTGTGCGCAGCAGCCGTTTTTACCTTTAAAAAGGCAGCCAATAAAACTGGTGTTTACACTTAAGAAAGGATTTTACTATGTGTACTAAACACTTAATGATCTGCAACTGGAACCCAAAGCATTGATGGGCAATTTTAAACTCGAAGACGAGTATATATATGCTGTACACTCGGTGTGCCTGGAACTGCCGCATTGCGATGGGAAATTCTAGTCCTTTGCAAACAAATCGATATAGGTACGCACACGCAAAATGTTATTCGGCGGTATTTGATGACGACTCGCGCGTATTTTTGACGTATCAATAAACCAAAACAAATTAAACCATTGATGAGGATTAAAGATTTCCAATGTGGAAACTGTCTACCTCTCTGTTGCGGCTGTTTCGTCGTGCGCCCGCCGTAGTAGCGTCATGGACGGCTAGATATTACGTTAAAAGTGATGGAAAGAGCGTTTTCTATTTATTTTACAAATGAACGAGAGTAAATTAGCGGGTTACTATCAATTTTATTACTTACAGTGCAAATACAATAAACCGCACCGTGTGCTGCATTGTGTCTAAATGGTGGCGGTTGTCTGACCTACAGGAATTTAGTTAAATTATGGTATGTATCTATATTTCAAGAAAACAGAAGTAGAGGTCCTATTACATATATAAATAATCGTAATAATAATATTTGGCGCGACAGATCGTTGCGGTCCAAGGCCTAGCTTCTCGCAACCATCCGTGTTTTGCATGTTATATTTTTGTACACAAATGGAAGAGACCTACAATTGAATACCGTATCCGAAAGCCGAATTAAGAAGTTTTCTTTGACAAGTTATTATTCTCGGATGTTTGTCAGACATTCCCGGGAAGTCGGACCATGTAAAATACTTTCTATATTTCTGGGAAACAAACATCAATCCTCCTGCTCAGAAGTCCAACGCACTAACCACTAGAGCCACAGCGGACATATTGAAACGAGTAAAATTAAAGCCGATGATTTTAAATTATTAATAAATAATAAAACCTTGCCCCAACTGCCAATGATATACATTCAAAATTTCATTAAAATTGGTTGGTAAATGTGAGTTTCCATAAATAACAAGCAAACACACATTTTATTTCATTTTTATTTATATAGCTGACCGAAAGTATACCGTAATACTTGGGTGTCCCTTTGAGGTGCTCGTAGATTTGGAGTATCCTGTCGGCACTATTTCTCCAGGAGCTAAACTCTCCAGGCTGCACCGAGAATTCTCTAACCCTCTTTACTATATCATGTATTCTATCCATGTCAAATAGATTCCTGTCTGTTCCCGCGTTGATTAGAATATCGATATCGTTATTGATGTCTGCTGCCGGATTTAATAAAATAATAAAAAGCTGCCTTTTTTGTGATTGTAAGGCTTCTGAAACAACATAAGCTATGAGTGGAACTAAATCGTCGTTACTAATTCCATGATTATTGAGAAGGCTTGGAGCAGGCAGGTGTTTCATTCTCACGATTTACGATTGCGTCTGTAAGTTACCCAATAACCTTTTAATGGCTCAACTAATCTTCTCATCAAATCATTCTCAGATCAAAACATTCCATAGGTGTCGCTGAAGTGTCTATACCAAAAAATGCATATTATATTCGGGTGATCGAGAAAATGATTTTAGTGGGCTCAGTGGTAAGTGCAAAGACTTCCGAGCAGGAGATTCGAGGTTCGTATCCCCTAAAACACCGAAAGTATTTTTCACGGTTCCACCTCTCGCGAATGTTGACAAACATCCCAGAGTAATAACTTGTCACGGAAAACTTTTCAATTCGCCATTCAGATACGGCATTGAATTGTAGGTCCCCTCCATTTGTGTGCAAAAATATACATGCACAACACAAATGGTCGCGAGAAGATAGGACTTCGACCGCAATGATCAAATATATTTTTTTCTGTAAATAACATTAATAATTACAACCATTTTAGATGAAAGCTACTTCAATTCTTGACTTTTTAAATAATTTTTCTCCTTTTTTTTCAATACAAATAAAAATACCTTGCGATGATAAAGTTAAAATGTTTATCTGGTTTTATGGATCCTGTGTTCTGGGCTGCTGCGATGTGTTGGCCAATTCGGCTGTTGTCTTTTGGATTAACTCCTTTTTGCTTATTGGTTTATAAGGCTACTAAAGGGCCTCGTTTCCTTAGTACTCTTTCACTAAATCGTAATATTCGCCTGATTGAGCACACGAATGTTCCTTAAAAGTTTAAAAGTTTTTCTAACGCACTACCCCGGACGGATTTAGACTGTTTACTTTGACTTCACGAGTTTTTAATTTGAGTAGTTTAAGGCTTTTAGTTCCATTAGTAAACGCACTATTCCGATTTGGATTTTGATTGAAAATCGGGTTAACTTTTTTAAAAAATGTGTGTGGGCCCTCATGACCTCAGGGCCCGGGGTCACCAAAATTTTTACAAAAAGTGATGTGCAACGGAGATACACATGTGTATAAAAATTGAAGAAAATCGGGGCCCGGGGTCTCCAAAATTTTTACAAAAGTGTTGTCTATCGGTGATACACATGTATATAAAATTTGAAGAAAATCGGGTACATTTTGTAAAATATTTGTATGCACTATCTGATTCAATTTTAAGAATTGTCACAAAATTCGAGTGTAAAACTGAAATCGTTATTGCGGGTGATTTCAGTGTACACAATTCTGGGTGGCTTTGCCATTCTGGCCAGACAACACCCGAAACAAGGAGTGTTGAGATATTCAAATCAAATCATTCCGCAAACATCCTTGACTTGTTCTTTAACTCTCGTCCTAATAAATACTCCGTCAATGTATTATCGCCTCTAGGCTTGTCAGACCATTGTGTAGTATCAGCTAGTTTCTCGTTAGTAAACCAGGCAGTTAGAGAAAAAGAACTAAAAAAACAGCCTCGTCGTCGATACCAACGCTCACTTATGTATAATGTTAGCTCTATAAGGCCAATCTGTTTGCTGCACATTTTGCAGCTAGCTATACGATTCCAGTTTGTTTATTGATACCGGTTGCACCTCAGAGTATTGATCACTCTACGGGACAGATCTTCATTCGTACTCGCGCAGTTGTTAGAGTTTTAAACCGATTTCAACTTTCACAAATACGATGGGCCAGATGGTATTTCCCCACTAGTTTTGAAGAGGTGTTCTTCCAAGCTGGCATTACCATTGCGTAAGATTTTCCATCTATCCTATTTTTCTGGACTCTTCCCGAGAAGTTGGAAAAAAGCCTTTGTCCAACCCATACCCATACAGTCGTCGCCTTCTTCGTGCCGACCCATAGCACTTACATCCATTCTTTCCAAGGTCATGGAAACGCTGATAAATTTTCAGCTCATAAAATATATTAAACCATCGAAATCCAGCAAATCCAGTGACCAGCAAAACAGATTTCGTGGGCAACGTTCTACTGTTGATATGATGGTATATCTCACCGATCAGTTGAGTCGGTCTTTGCATGAATTTGGTGAACGCAAAGCTTTTCCACTCGATACTTTTAAGGCATTTGACATAGTTTGGCATCAAGCTCTTATGTCCAAAATTCGTGCGTATGAAGTTGATGCTTAATTCCACTGGATTAGAAGCTATATTTTGGACCGCTCAATTCAAATTGTATTGGACGGTTTCAGGTCTAAAGTACATCACTTAAATGCTGGCGTTCCCCAGGGCTCTGATCTCGTTCTCATTTTTAAATTCTCTATATTAACTTCACTTGCCCGTGTGTTTGTGGGTTTGTGGGCTTGTGGGTTTGTGTGCTTGTGGGTTTGTGGGTTTGTGGGTTTGCGAGTTTGTGGATTTGTGGATTTGTGTGTCATGGAATCTTGCGAATCTTGCCCCAACAAATTTTTTAAATAACTAACCCGATTTTTTTTATATTTTATATACGTGTGTATCTCCGATGGACAACACTTTTTGCAAAAATTTTGGTGGCCGGGTCGTGGGGCCCATAACAATTTTTCAAAAAAATAACCCGATTTTCTTCAAATTTTATATACATGTGTATATCCGATGGACAAAATTGTTTCTAAAGTTTTTGGAGTGTGGCCCTGAGGCCCGAGGGGTGCCCATATAAATTTTTTAAAAATTAGCTCGATTTTCTTCAAATTTTAAATACTGTCACTGATGGACAAAACTTTTTGTAAGTTTGTTGGAGTGATCGGGCCCCGACCCCGTGTGGTGTCCATGTAAATTTTTTAAAAATTAGCGCGGTTTTCTTCTAATTTTAACACATACCCATCTCCTATTAGAGAATTTACATGAAAAAATGTATTTTTATGGGTTTTTTTTTATTAATTATTTCTTATATGTGACTTCTAATCCATTTCACTTTTCCGCTGATGACAGCACTCTCATCTTCTTATATAAGTTTTAGGTACGTCCCTCCACTTCTCATGTGGACCTCAAACAACTACGTATGTTAAGCACGTTAAATTCTGACCTAGAGAGCATAATAAAATGGGAAGAAAGCAATAGGGTAGAATTACCATTGCGTAAGCTTTTCTACTTATCCTAATCTTCTGGACCCTTTCCGAGTAGATGGAAAACAGCATTTGTCCAGCCTATATAAAAAAAAAGGCGAACCGTCATGTCTCTTTTCGTACCGACCAATAACACTAACGTCCCTTCTTTCTAAGGTCATGGAAACGCTGAATAAATGTCAGCTTACGAAATGTCTTGAATCACGAGAACTACTCAATATCCGCAAATATGGCTTCCGTGGACGACGTTGTACTGGTGATCTGATGGCATATCTCACCGAAAAGTGAAACCAGTCTTTTCAGAAGTTTGGTAAAAGCAAAGTTGTAGTTTATCTTCAAATGTGGAACTAGAACAACAGCGTATATAAAGCTTGTTAAATTCTGACCTTGACAGCATTGCAAAGTGGAGAGAGCACAATATAGTCGAAATTAAGGCATCCAAAGCTTAATGCTCTCTTCTGTCGTTGAAGCGAAATAGTAACCTCTAGCCATTATCCATTAATAGCACTTGCACTTATTGTTATGTGCGTCAACGAAATGCTTCTTTTGAATGACCACACATTCAACGTCACAAAAAATGCTGCTAAGTGCCTTTCTAAATCGGTGCAAGAAATATTTCACTCCCTCTGATCTGGCTACTAAATACAAGTCATTTATTCGCCCCAAACTTGAGTATAACTGTCATGTCTGGTCAGATGCACCTATGACCACCTTGCATCAGCTTTACAGAATACAGAACCGTGCGATAAAACTTATCGGTGACGCAAACATAGCGACATCAATAAATTCGCTCGAACACGATAGGAACGTTTCCTACTAGTCACTTTTTTACCGCTTCTTCCACCATCGTTGCTCAAGAGAAATAGCCAGCTGCATGCCACTTCTCCTTGAATTCAACAAAAATACACGTGGCGCTCTAAATATTCATCAGTTTACCTTCAAACCTTCTTCTTCGGACGTACAGTTAAGTTCAGGGATTCTTTCTTCAGCCGTACATTACATATGTGGAATTCTCTGCCAAACTCTGTCTTTTCACATCACTACGATCACAGGCATTCAAAACACAAGCTCATTGACATCTCCTTTTTTCTCCTCCTGCTTCCTTAACGCCCACGCTGTGCCAAGCATACAGACGAGAATTATAAGGGTGCGAGCCCCTTTACGCGAGCGCGAATTATAAAAAATCAATCAAAATCAAACAATATCAATTTGGAAATTGAATTTAAGATTTGAAAGTTTTTTTTTAATTTTCGAAGAGCGTTTTAACTTCGCCACCACTTCGGCGTTTGCCCAACACCACTAGCCAACACCCATGCGTTCAGTGTTTTTCCTAAATCCAATGGTGAGATATTTCAACCGCAACTACTTGCAATTCTCTTAATGAATCTAGAGTGTGGCATTAGTTGATAGACTTTAATAAGTACTACTCGTGTTATGAAATTCTTATTAATTATTCAAAATTTCAATATCGCTTATCTGGCTTAACTTCTAATACATAAGAAGCTAAATCTTCATTAATTAATTTATCAATTTTACTAGATACACACGCTTTTTATGATTTAGAAAAAGCGAAAATTCGATCAACTGCTCAAGATGCATAGCACTGTTTCATGTCGCGTGCGAAAAAAGGGATTTACATGGAAGGGGTTCTATGCGTAGCAACAAATATGTCAAAATAATTTAAATGGGACATGGAAACTTAAGAAGTTATATATATTAAATTTTTTTTTGTATCAAGGCTAAGAATTTTATCCAAAAAGTTAGATCATAAATAGAACACCAGGTATGAGCATTGCAGATAGTTCTTCTAGATAAAAAGCCATTATTTTAATTATTTCATATGAAACTTTCAACACATGTACAAGTATACAATCTTTGTGTGGGTAAATCTTCAGCATACAGCCAGGGCTTATCTGCTTTCTTGTTTTTTATTTACATCACTTCTTACGCGTCCACCGTACGCCTTGCATTGTTCATTTTGCGTTTTTACTAATAGATAAACCGAAATTCAAATATGAATAAAAATTAAAATTAATGTGCTTATTGTTTGTACAAAGTCTTAGCATTGGCGTGGCATCGTTTTATTTGTTCAAAGCACATCTTTAATGAAAAGGAGTAACATAAAACTGGTGGTGCAATTACACCACGATTTTTCTGGTCTAATTTTCCGATTATAATTGACAGAAATAAATATAAGTTTTTATTTGAGCGACAGACAACAAGCTCCGGAGCGGTGAGCTGATTGGCGCTCCATTTCCGACCAGAGCACATTCGTAGTAACTAGTAAGATGATGCACTGCACCCACTCTATGTAGCAATTTCCTGCATAGGAGTATTAATTAGAATCTTTATATCCACTTTGTGTTCACACCCTTTGAATAAACAATTCTACGAGTGCATTACAGGTATAAGTGAATGCCATGATCACCCCAACCATTAGATTACCAGAATAATGTTATACAAAACATCCTAACTAATTGATATAAGCAGACTTTGATTACCTATAAGTGCTTACGTTATTTTACCATCAATGTTGGACCGTGTTAGCATTAAGGTTGTTTTATATATATTATGCCTTCTCTTGTTTTTTACTGCAACATATTTGTGACTTTCTAACAACTAATTTATTATTTAATTTACAAAATACCATTTAACGTGGCAACAACGTGAAACAACTTGCAAACTCGCGTTGAATTAATTTTTCTTTTTTTTGCGATTTGTTGTTTTTTATCTTTTTTTTTTTGGTTCTGAGCTATGTTTAAAATTTCAAGTATCTACCTCAATGGGAAGTTAGTTTAAAATATTTAGAAAATTCCACCCGCATAGAGAGACATACACGAAAACGAGCAAATAAAAACGTTTTTAAATGTTTCCTCATATAAATTGCAAACGGGCATAAAGTACATTGTATTATGAGTAGTAAATAAAAGAGTCAGTAAACAAGAATTTTATATACTCGTACCTTTTGAGGCGATGTCCAGTATGACGTTGAAAATTTGAAAATTTCATTGAAGTTTCGATGTTATTTGATCGATCGACTAATAAAATTAAACTGTCACTTCTTTTTTGACAATGATTGTACGCACTCAAGTTAAAGTTAACATAGATATCGAGATGTAACCCCATGTATAAATGTTACATTGTATCGGAAGCCTTGGTGAAGAAAATGTTTTGATTGCATAAATATTGAATTGTCAAGTCAGAAACTAAGTACCTGGGAATCAACTTTACTGAGAGGCTCAAGTTTAACTTTCATATCGACAAAACAATGAAAAAAGCGAACTACGCTCTTCATTTGGTGCACCCGCTACTTAAAAGACGAAACGGTCTGTCCAACAACACCAGGCTGCTTATCTACAAGCAACTCATCAGGCCAGTGATAACCTATGGCTGCCCCATATGGTTCACCGTCTCACCAACAACGATGAAGAAGATCTCCCTATTTGAAAGGAAGGTACTAAGGATCTGTACAGGACTCTGGAGGCTGACAAACAGCTATAAGTTTGTGTCGACTACAAAACTATACGAAGCAGCAGGTCTGCTGCCAATAACTGACCACTTGTTCCGAGTGGCGAGGAAATTCGTCGACGCATTGGAAACACATCCAAGTTCTGAGATGCAAGGACTGCGAATCGAGGAAATCGAGCCAAGTCACCGGTACATACCCATAAGAGGATTCACTGATGCTAGATTCGATGACATCTTTAACAATCAAGACGTCTCCTTCTACGAGAAGGCGGGCAACCAATATTACAGAGGCTGAAGTTCGCCCTGTTTATACGCCGCTTAATTTTTTTCATTCTTATATTATTTTAAAATTATTGTTTAAAATTTAATTCCCTTAAAAATAAACATGTAGTAAATAGTAAAAAATATTGTTTAAAAATAAACAATACCAAAAAAAAAGACAATGTAAATACGTCGGGCCCCTATTGTTGAGCCGACACATATTAATATTATTTATAAGTTTAGTTTTAAATCAAAATTGTATATTACTTTAATGTTTAATAAAAATATCTTAATCTAATCTAATATTGAATTGGGTAAAAACGCTTGTTGGCGAATATTTCTTAATTTGGTAGTTAATTTTCAATAAAAGGCAGCTTTATAGTTTTCGAGTAAATTTTTAAGTGAGCCGATATGGCAGTGATCTTTATATTTAAAAATGATTGTGCGTTTGTAATCGCGCAACGCCAAAAAAACTGGACGTATCAAAGGCATAATCATACTATATATCAGTTAGGTGCTTCGATAAGTTCTTTTCTTTTTTTGAACCCGTTGGAAAGCTTTTTGATGCCCAAATATTTATGTAAAAACGAAATCACTGAGCCATGTGAAAAGCCAGTGGCGTCTTCAAGCTTCATGGCTTTTGTCGACCATTTTTGGTGTCCTATACTCAATTGTGCGACCAGAACGTTTATATTCACGAATTAGTTAGCCATTAGTTTGGTTATTAGTTTGGTGCTAGAAGCAAGTTTAGTCGTATTTCACCTTAATATCAGACACCGCGGTGCTAAGGAGAAGGAGAAAGGATTCATGTGTGCGGGTAGTGAAGCGCCCGGAAACAGCTAGTTATCTATATACCTAAATAAAAGGTAGAGGATGGTCATTGGGTTGGTGGTCAGTGGGCGGTAGGTTAGTTGGGCGGGGGGGGGGGTGGTCAATGGGATGGGACAGCCGGGTATTTCCGTTTCCGTGTAATTATTAAAACCATAATATTATATTTTATTAATTATTTCTTGTATTGTTTTCAAGAAAGTTACCTCATTTTGCCGATTGCATTACGATACATCATTGGAGAAAATTCGGTAGTTGTGAATTTTCCGTTTGTAAGGCCTGGTATTACAAAAGAATCCGTTGCGAGTATCTGTTGAGTTGTTGGTTTGTGAAAATTCTTCATATTGTCGTTATTTTATTTTTTGTTATACAATCAATTTATACATATATTTTCGCCATCTCGACGGGTTCTGAAGGTTTTACTTTTTACTTTTTTAATTGAATTCCCATTTTGAAATTCATTTCACAAACATTCGCCGAGGGGTTATTCTCTTTTTTCGTGAAGATATCTTTTTTAGTGTGCCCAAATTTATTGTTCCGAACTGTAATTCCATTTTCAATACGATATGGATTGAAATTAAAATTTCAAACCATTCCATGTTTATTTGTTCCATATATGGTAGTCCTAATTTGTCACCGGAGACACTAGTAAACAGTTTGACTTTTTATCGAAAACCATTGACAAGATAAATCAGTCCTCAATAACATCGGAATTGGTAATCTTGTGCGATTTAATTTTCCACAATCATACCTGGTTGACCTTTTCGAATGATAGAGATTGAACAGGTGAAACCGCAGAACTATTAATAAATATTAATTTTCTCACCCAACTCGTCGATAAGCCAACTAGATATCACGATACTACTGGTCATCACCTCACCGATTAGATTTATTTTTAACTACTATGCCAGAGAAACATTCCATTGATTAATGTACTTATTAGGTCTGTCCGATCATTCTCTGATAATTGCCAAAACGATTACCCCAGCCCTTGTAGAACCTTATCGTGAAAGACTTATTTAAAAAATGCTAACTGGGAGCTACTGAAACAATTTTATAGCTCATATGATTGCACATCCTGCTTTCCAACTTCACAACTTATCACGTCGACCATTTTTCTAGGAATGTAAAATTGTATTCCTGCCTCCTAAAGAAGAGCAGTTTTCGTAAGAATAAGTGGTTTAATGAAAATTGCAAGTCAACAGTCTATAGTAACAAATCAGCTTTTTTGGACTAAGTTAATGTCACTTCTGAAGAAAATCTTGCTAAGCTTCGAATACCCAGAAACAGTGCAAAGTAATCCAAAATAATGAATGACATCAAGATTCGGTATAGCATGCATTTAGAATTTTGGATTCAGATTCAAACAGTCGAAGTTTTTGGTCGTTTGCTGGCTTGGCAAAAAGAAACCTTGCAGACAAGTCTTCATCTAATCCATTTTTGTTTCATTATGGTATTCTTTATAAAACTGATAGTCAGAAAAGTAATCTCTTCGCATTTTGCTTGTACGTCCACCCTTCCATTATATATCCAAAGCCCACCAATTCTCCCAAATGTAAGCCCATAAGCCCAATGTCTAAAATCTATTTCCGGTCACGGATTGTTTAAAAGATTCTTAAAGAGCTTCCCCTTAATAAAGCCGACTAGACCCAACAGTATTCCGCCATTATTATTGAATAGATGTCATATTACCCTGGCCAAACCGCTTAGAGAATTGCTCCATCTCTCAATGCAAACAGGTGTTCTTTCCTCAATTTGGGTTAGGCCGAATATTCAGCCCGTTCTTAAAATATGTGATAAATATACACTACTAACTAACGCCCTATTGCTTTGTTGTCGCTTCTATCAAAGGTAATGGAATCTATCGTTAAGTTCACACTAAAAAGCTATCTGGATACGAATGCTCTTTCATTCTTCGCTCTTCAGTTGAGCTCATGACGTGCTTGACTCTTTATTGGGAGTGAAGATTTGCAAGCTGAATTAAGCGTTGTATCCTTGGATATTTCAAACGATTTTTATAGAGTTTGGCATGATGATTATCTTATAAATAAGATTCGTTCACTCAACTTACACTCCTCTCTCCTTGCGTGGATTGGGTATTATTTATAGAACCGTAAAATAAAAGTTGTATTAAATGGAATCTCTTCAGTTTCGCATGGGATAAATGCAGCCGTTCCTTATCGCCTACGCTTTTTATTTGCTGATGATACAACGTTATCGGCTTCCATTGAGTTTGTAAATCAAAAATAATGCAATGCTGACTTTATTGGTTCGTGAGAATTAATGAATACGGCTATAATGTCGAACATTCTAGTCATTCTTGATTAGGAGAGATCTAATAGAGTAGAGCTTAATCCGGACAAATTTCAAGCTTGACTTTTTTTTCAGAAAGCAGTTCACCATTGCGAGACCACCATTGCGAGATCTGATTCACTTAGGATGTTATGTTCAAAAGTTTGATGTGCACTTTCTTTAAGGAACTTATGTATGGAATTTCAAAAAAGCAAGCCTATGTTTGGGCTTCATAAGGTATTGTAACTTCTACTTCACTCCCTCTGAAATATTAAGATTTAAGTTCGACCAATTTTGGAATTTAATTCATATGTATATGGTGGGGGGCTCCAAAAATGCATTTGCTTTAGCTTGATGGAATTCAGAATAGAGTTGTCCGTATGATAAACGATGTAACCATTGCTTCATCTCTTGATACTTTGGAGCATAGATGGGAGCTTTAACTATTTCTACGAATTTTACTACGATTGATGCTCTTAAGAAACCCGTTCTCTAGTTCAAGGTCCTTTTGTCAGCAACGTAAGCAGTCGTTTCAGTTCTAATCAACATTGATTTGCCTTAAAACCTTTTTCATGTAGAACCTAACATTTCAATTCCTCCTTTTTTCCGAAAGTAATTTCGATGTGGAATCAATTGGTCGACTCCGTATATCCCGAATCGTCTACAGGCTTTCAATATTGACTTCAATATGTTTTTGAAGGCCCGTATTGTACAATAAAGGTTACAAAAATATTGAAGGCTTACTTACGTTATTAGTTTTATTTTTAATACTTTTTTTATCTGTTTTTTTTTTGTAGTTTTCCCTGTCCATGATCCATTGAACTTGCGTCGTTTTAGTTTCGTGATCGTTTTGCCTTATTGCTTTTTCAATGAATCAGAGAAAATTTTGAGAAAATAAATTGAAATCGTGAGGAATGTAATATATTGTTATGTAATTTACATTCCTTCGATATTTTAATTTTAATTGTAACAAATGGCATAGTCCACCTTATTGCCGTGGCGCAGGTCATTCAGGGGGTTCTTACTTGGCTATACGTTTATGTATAAGAAAAAATGTTCCCTTAAAACTCATCGCTTCCATTAATTATTCCACCTCTTAGACACATTACACAGGGTAGTCCGAAATCACATCGACATCACCCATTGGTAGATAACTGATTGAGGAGTTACTTAAATATGAGAAACTGGTACTCTACCATTGTGTAAGACGAGTTTTAGATAGGTACACTTCGGAATAAAAGACAACAACCTGGCCGGCCATTTCCTGCCTGTATAGTCTTTGGCCATCAGCAAATACCTGATGGTAAATTAAAAGCAATTATTGTCATTATTTAATTTGATATCTACTTTGCTTGTCTTCGCAAATGTTTGTGCACTCAACGGTAGTTGGTAGCTAAACCGAAATGCTGCTTGCTAAGTAAATGCTGTCGTCAGTTGGTTGGTGTCTATATCCAATCGAGTATATACACTCTGTGTAGCAGTCTACCAGTACCAGTTAAACTATCTGATGACTGAACTGTACACAGATTAATTGTGAGAAAAGCTAACAATAGCGATGCTACCAAGTTACTACCAAGATAGCTAAAAGCCAACAATAATATAAGCAAATAACATCGAAAAGAATGGGATGATGAAAATACTACTAAATGCTAACTAAACTGACTGAATAGAATGAAGTTGAACTCGCAAGGAGTTCGCTCATCTCATAATAGCATCGTTCGTCGTGTTGTATTAGCAAAAGTATAAACAATAAAACAACCAAGCCAAGATTGAGGATAAAAGGTTGACAAGCGTTAGTCACCGCGCGCGTCACACAGTGTTCGCGGGTCGATCCCTATTCAGCTGTGGGAGACAATTTAAAATCCTTCATCGTATCTCTACATGGTTAATTGTTAAAGCTACGAATGCTTGATGGGACAAATACTGATCTTCTGAATGATGATTGCTTTAGGATTCTTCTGATGGTTAACTTGACTTCCTTTACCACCTTCTGTAACAAACTACCCAACGCACTGATGCAGGAATTCGTCATCGGCGCAAACTGCTGCCATCGCGCATTGTCGGTCTCATAGTTTTTATAGCTTTTGCAGTTCAGTGATTTGTATTTTTTTTCTCTTCCATCCGCAATTTTGTTTAATTTTTTACTCCTGTCACAGAGCTTCGCCTTGTGCCCACCAATGCCATCACTAGCTCTGGGCCAAATATTGTGACATCCGAAATATTTGGAATGTATATACGACCAGTGTGTACTCGTACACGGCTTATCCGGCAGCATTCTCCTAGGTCCGCAGCCTACAGCCGTTTAACGCGCTCATGAGGTCCAAAAGAGTTCCCAAAAAGTCGAAGGCGAGGCATTTTTCCCGCGATTGTGTCTGTCATCGCGACATCACAGACTGAAGAGAAATTCCTTTCGCAAATCAAAGTCATCGCGTCAACCGTGTTGCTACATACCAGAAATGCGTGAGATTTATTTCTTTGCGTAGAGTTTTTGATTGTTTGCGATGCCCCCATTCCCCTGCTCAACGTTACGCATTGTTATTATTATTTACAGTTGTTGGAGAGCCCTTGGCTCTACATCGCAGAGATTTAACCAGATCTGTATTCAGAGTTTTTTTTTAGTTGAAGCTGCTGTGGTTTGTCATCAGTTTTTTGTTATCGATACCAGGTAATCCTGACGACAGCCTGCCTGTCTGTCTGTCAGCCGTAGGAGAAATGCTTTGAGATAGTTTTTGTTAGTGTGGACGCATTATTGCAATAATAAAGAAATATTTTATAATAAGGCAGGAGCGACGATCGCAACAAACTGAAATGGTTTTTATAGACGGACTTATTTCTAAATGCCCTCCAGACAGCACCAGCAAAAACGATCAGTTTCAGTATTAATTCTGGTATAAGCATTGCTATAAAGGCATGGATCAGCATTCATTTTACAGCAAATGTCAGTCGATGTGGAACGTTATCGATGCGGTTTCTTCATGGTGTTTTTTCCTCAATGTTTGTTTGTGCATTTTTTCTGTTGAAGGAGATATATTAGTATTTGGTATCCAATGCAGCATACATATATACAACAAATTAAAAAAAAAGCCTTTTATGGGCTAAAGTTGCGACAAAAAAATCTAAAATAGTAAATGTGTGGAAACAGATTAAACTCTAAAGGGTTGCCTTACAATACGTTTCAAATATTAAGTAATGATCGTTTCTCGATTTTAAGGTTTACTTTACAATTAGTTTCAAATATTAACTAATGATCGATTTTCGTCTATATGCCTACTTGTATTTTATAAGAGGAAAAATTTAAACAAAAAATTCCTTCAAGTTAATTTTAATATATATGAATCTGAGCATATTTAATAAAACTACAACACTAATACTTGTTTGTGTAACTTGTAACTTGTAAATTATGTGCACATTTTTGTTTCATAAAGAATGCCAACCTACATACTGGTGATTGACACGATGTGTTAACAAAACAAAACGCCACAGAATTTTTATTTTTTGATGAATTTTATTGAATCAAAGTAAAAAATGTTCACAGATATTTAAATTGCATTAGCAGTTTTCGATTTGGCCACCATTAGCCGCGATTATGGCCTTCAAACGGCCGACAAAGCTATTGCATGCAGCGCGAAAGTGGCTTTGTGGTATTTTGGCCCATTCCCGGCGGAGCGCTTGCTTGAGATGATCGAGACTTTGGTATTTTTTTGTCCCAACCTTGCTCTTCAAAATACCCCAAACCAAGAAATCTAGCGGATATGCTTTGATGGCCATTGGGCAGTGGAAATGAACCACGGAATGTTGCTTCTCAGCCAATCTTGATTGACGCGCGCTTTATGACTCGTCACCGAGTCCTGTTGAAATGTCCAGGCTCTGCGGGCGAAATGTTTTTGTGCCCAAGGCTTTAAAGCTCCCTCCTACACATGATTCCGATAAATTTGAGCATTTATCTTGATTCCACGGTCCAAAAAAACGAGCGTTGAACGGCTTTCGACAGTTACGGCGGCCCAAACCATCACCATCGGCGGCGCTTGGTTTCGAGTGGCAATCCGTTGGTCCAAATTTTCAGTAGAACGGCCGGGCAAGTAAATCCGGTCGTTTTGCTTGTTCACATATTGCTCAATAACGAACGGTGACTCATCGGAGAAAACCAAATTCGGCAAATCGCCACTTTCGTGCAAACGTAACAATTCCACTCCTTTGCTCTTTCCACTCTAACTTTTTTTTGAGCATCGGTGAGACCATGCGTTTTTTGGAATTTCAAGGCCTTTAGTCCAAAAGGTCCTCAAAGGACTCTCAAAAGACTCCCCAAAAGACCCTCAAAAGACCCACAAAAGACTCCTAAAAGACCCCAAAAGGCCCTCAAAACACATACAAAGGACCTCATTTCTAATAGCTCTTCACAAATTCGCAAAACTATCACAAGCTGATTTATTGAAAGTTGGACAGTAGAACGTCTGTCGAGTCAGCTAGGTTACTATAATAACTACAGGTATGCCAGGCTTGTAACTATACAAGTGAATTTACAACTACGGCGAACTGTTTTATTTCATAAAAGTATATGCGAGAAAATTATTAGTGACGGAGTTGTAACTACAAGTGAATTTCTTACAAGAGTAGAGAGACTTATAAAATCACGTACTGGGAAGTTTTGGCTTATTCCCGGTGTGCTTAAGAAGTTTAAAATAAAAATGATCTCAAGCAGTGATAATAGTGACTACCAAGACAATCGGACACGAGAACCGCGAATTTTTAAAGAATTAAATGAAAAAATAAAATTGCTAAGAAACATTGAACCATCATTACGACATGCAACTAATCCTAATCATGCTCTGTCAGTCAAACAGCAACTTTTACGAGCCTCGCATTGGTTAGGTAACAGTGATCTCAATATTATGGTGTAGCTGATATGCATGGAGTTTCAAAGTCAATGGTTTGTCGTGTAATTATAAAAGGGTTATTAATGCTATAAGCCAAAATGTATTCGCTAATCAGGTAAAGTGGCCAACAAATACTTCGGAAGTGAACGAAAAGTTTGTTTAAACTGTTGGTATGCAATGACTTTAAAACATTTAGGTATTTAACGAGTTAAAGAAAACTCTAGAACTCTAATACAAAAAAATAAAAATTAGTCTATTTTTAATTCAAGTTTGCGCAATTCATTGAATGTTGAATCCCTTATGGATTACCATTCAAATGCTATTTGGCAGTGTTTTAATTTTTATGTCTATCACTATATCTGTCGGTCGTTTATTAACCTGTAATCTACATCGTCTGTTGCTACAATTTTCAGCTGAGAATCATTGCCACTGGCCGCTAACTTTATTAGAGGAACTTATTTCCATTAAGGCCGAAGCTTTTAGAAACCCATCATGTTCTTTCGCGGGGATCATTCTCGAAACCTAATAACTTATTAAGGAATCCTAATACAGTTGGTCTTATCATCCGTTCGTTTGGATTCGGAGTTCAGTACTGGATATCAGGTACAGGACTTATACACTAGACTATATCCTTTTGTTTTAGTAACCGGGAAGAAACTTTTTTTCAATAAACTTGTGTGCATCATCAATGTGAGCTGCTCAAGCACGGTGGGCATACCTGGATAAAAGAGTACATACACAAGAAGTATAGTGCATAACACGATGAAGGCGGCTCATATCAGTCACGGCTCTTTCTATTGTTTTTTTCCCCTATTTTAGAAGAGCAGCTTGATAGTAGCTGACGCTCTGAGACTATGCTATGCGTTAAAAGATATAACTTCATTGCTTAGTTATGGTTGGTCGAACGGCTGCCTGGCTTGTTGGTTGTCAATCGTGATAATAATTTTTTATCGCATTGTTTCTTCGAAGGAAAGAAGCCATCATCATGGTGTACGGGCGAAAAAAAAGCGTTTACACATTTGGTATATATTATATAAATGGTGCCAACTATTAGGTGTCGTATATAGGAGGTCCTCTCAGCCGCCGACATGGTTCACTCAGTCGACCCAAAACAGGGGCGTTTAGTTACGCTTTCATGACAAAGTATTTTTATTTATGTTTCCTTTCTGGAAAAAATTATTTTCTGAATGTTTGCATTTGGCGAAGAGAATACCCGTTGAATGCAGCACACTGATATATACAAAGGTGCTAAACTTTCCAAGCGGTCATACGGACTTGGTTAGAATACCTTTCTTTTTCATTTCGATTGTTTCGATTGGTTATCAAACGAACGAATTTTAATACTTGGGATTATTAGATTTCTTTGAGTTGCTGTTATTTTGATGTTTTTTTTTCATTTCCAAAAGTAATGTGTAAACGGTTCTCGAATTGAGTAGTTAGATCGGGGCTTCGATGGTAGTAACAATGTATTGTATGTAGAATGTCAGCCTCCTGCGATACGTTCTGCCAAAGTAGATAGTCATGCTATGACCCGCACCTAAACCTTTTATGAACTTAATTGTAAAGAATTTATAAAACAGTTGTGCCTATCTGCGCTTTAAAATTTAATCATTTCGTTTTCAGTCGAAGAGAGCGAGTGAGCTAGTGAGCGAGTTCGAGCCGCACGAAATGACCACACACATTTGGATATTTGAATAAATAGTATACAATACATTCTTAACCATTTACCAGCAGTCATCGTCGAGGCGCAATAAAAAATTCAACTGAATGACTAAATTTAGGAATTATCATGGCTGTTTAATAAATTATGCGTGTCTGTGTATATGAAAAAGACCAACGTCATGGACATGAGGTAACACCAGATACTTTTAAGTATTGTTAACGATCTTTACAGTTTTAGCGAGTCTACACCAAAATGGATTAATAGCGAATATAAAGGAGCAAAAAACTTAATAGTTTTTTTTAAACACCTTATGATTTATATGAAAACCGAGTTTTTTCTGGTTGGATAGTGTACACCCAATCGCACAGGAGTTACGGATGCCAAGCTAGAAATTGGTATCAATGAAGTTATTTTATGATGACGGTTCCATTTCTTAATTCTATAATCAACTCACGTTACACCAGCGAGTATTACATAAAAAAATTTATTCACCACCAGAAGTTAATGCCAAAACCTTTTTCATTTCAGCAAGTATTAACTGTAAGGATAATTTTTAGTTCCATTCATTGCCATAAGTAAAGTAATAATGTTTTTGCTAAAAAATAATGGAGGTGTGACCACAATAAGACTTTCATTTACGGACAGGGCCATAATCTTCACTTAATCCATATTAAATTTTTTTTACATTTTTTTTCTTCTCATAATTGCTATACTTTTGGAGATATTTGCAACTACTCGAAAAACTGTCCAAGTGAACTGCCACTTCCGGTTGGCCGATTTCCGCCAAAATCAACTGAGACCTTCCAATTTATGCATAGAGCTTCAATATGAATTTTCATCCCCATCAATTCAGTCATTTGTGGGCTGTACAGTAGACACAGCCAGACGGACAGAAAGATAGGCAGAGAGATAGAGATTTTTTATTTTTCGGTTTTTCTGACTCAGGGTATACGGAAAAGGATATATCTGAAAAAATCCCGAATTCGAAAATTTTCATGATAAATATGTACTTCCTTTTACTATGTAAAAGCAAAATTATTACTCTCAAATATTTGTTCAAGCAAGACTTACTTATAGATTAATATGGATTAGAAATTTTTTTTCTGATTTTTCCAAAAATGTAAGCAAATGTTCTGTGATTTTTCTCTGATTTAGAGACTATGCAAAATACAATACTAGCGAATTAGTTTGCCTAATTGAAAGCTTGCTGCTTTTAAGAAGCTGATTAGAAGGGTATATACCTCCACTAAGCAGAAGCTTTCTTACTATTTTGATAATAAAAGAGTACTCATCATTTGTTTGTTTGGCACAGCGTTGGCGTTAAGGAAGAAGAGCAGAAAAGAAGGAGGAGATGTCTATGAGCTTGTGTTTTGATGCCTGTGGATCATAGTGACGTGGAAACACAGATTCCACATACGTATTGTACGGCTGAAGAACGAATCCCTGAACTTAACTGTACTTCCGAAGATGGGCATTCCAATCATTTCTGGATCGTTTAAAATTTATTCGGTTTTCCTCGGTGGGGTTTACTTTGTACAACCTAAAGCATATATCTCTAATCCATAACAGCTCGATTCATACCATCCATCTTCCTTTGGTTTAACAGACTTATTCCTGGAAGGGATAAAGTCTCTCATACCAATAAGGATGATTATTGTGATTGCATCAGCGGCGGCATACACATTGCTATCGCGAAACAACAGCGACCAGTTAATACTCCCAAAGAAGTTGTTAATGCCGTCCCAATTGGCTTTCTCATATTGCCATACGAGAGATTTGGGAATTTTTTCTCTAACTGCGTGGTTTATTAACAAGAAATTAGCTGATACTACACAATGTTGTGGCGACCCTAGAGGCGATAATATATTGACGGAGTATTTATCAGGACTAGAGGTAAGAAACAAGTCAAGGGTGTTAGCGGAAATTGTTCATCTACTTATCGATTATTTCCACTATAACAAATTTCACCCAAATTCATGACACTCGACTGAATAAGAACACAAATACTTCAACGATATATGGGTATGCTTGACCCCATTTTAAGTTGAGAATATACTAAATCTTTTATAGTTTTGATACTTTTCGGAATGTTGTAGTTCCTGCAAGGATATAATACAATCCATACTATCCGTATCCATACTAATACATACTAATATTATAAATGTGAAAGTAACTCTGTCTGTTGTCTGTCTGTTGTCTGTCTGTTACCTTTGCACGGCTAAACGGCTGGACCGATTTGGCTAATTTTTTTAAAAAAAATGTTCGTAGTAGTCCGGGGATGATTATAGGAAACTGGAAAATTAAAAAATTCGGAAAAAACTTGCAAAATTCGGGAAAAGTTCCCTTTTCCATGGGATTTATGTATGAACTCACGACCCTAACTCACGATTCGAACCCGGCTACATTTTTGGGTCAGAGGCGGTAGGTGGGTAGCCGGGTAAAGCCGGATTAAACAACTAGTAGTATATAAATAAAATAAACTGCCGAAGATTTCATTAAATTTTTAAAAGTTATATGGGTATGGCCTTACCCAATTTTAAGTTAAGAAGTTCATTAAGAAAAGCTTTTACAGGTTTTGCTTTGTTCTCAAAACTAATTTTTAAGAGTTTTCATATCGTTGTTTTTTTCAAATATGAAAAACACAACACATAAAAATTAAAATTGTTCATGTAAATTCGCTCATTGTGTAAAGTTTGAATGAAATCGGATTAATTTTTGAAGAAAAAAAAATCGGCACCATTATTTTAAAAATTATATGGGAGCCCCTCGGCCCAGAGGCCTGATCATCACTTCCAAATTCCATTCGAATAAAATCGGGTAAATTATTAAAAAATATGTAAATGGGACCCTAGGCCCGATCACTTCCAAATTTTAAAAAAAAGGGTTGTCATCGGTGATACACTTGTAAGCAAAGTTTGAATAACATCGGGATTTAGGAAGTGCGTTAAAAATTGTGTTTCAAATGTTATTTTTAAGTGTAGTGATACACATTACACACTAACTTAATTATTCTACGACTTCGCACAGTGTAGTGATACACATTACACACTAACTTAATTATTCTACGACTTTGCACAGTGCTTTGTACTTTCTTAATTTACCTTTAAAATTGCTATACCCTTTTTTAAACAATTAATTGAAATTTCTGATACAAATTGATTCCAAAAAAAAAACTTTAAATTTATTCACAATATAAAAGTTTGTATCTAAAACTGTTAAGTAATTTCGAATCCGGATGAAGTTAAAGCAATAAGCATTTTTGCAATGTGCTTCCCTATACCAACCATACAAACGTAATACACGAAATATTATACAAATGATTTGAAATTCGATTAATTATCGCTTTTCCATACTCTGACTCCTTTGCAACCAAAGACTCATTAGTCTGATTATTAATTAAACAGATGGCTTTTTATTGCTTCTCAATATTTACTTCTTTTACCTACCCTTTCATTCGGATCACAGCAACAGAATATCAATTGAATTAAAATCGAGAAAACATTAGCGTCATAACCATTAGTCAGAGATAGCAAGCAACAGGCTTTACAGTTTGTGCAATGCTTTTAAAGTAAGATCATCCTATTGCATTGTGTGGAAACGACTATGTGAGAAGATTTTTGCCTTGGGAGAAAATACATAACGATTTCTGTTTTTACGCATTTTAAAAGTTCATTAAAATTATATTGGATTGCCTTATTTCAACATAAAATGCAACAATTTGATCCAGGACGCCCAGAGTTCACGGATGCCAAAATAGATGACATGGGCACAACATCTGCATCGGTAGAGCGAATCACCATGAGCTCGTTTAGCACTCATTTCGTTTAGCATTTCATGCTGCTTACACACCGGTGCTTTCCGGGACGAGGGGTTTTGCAATATATATGGCAACCGTTATTCATATAGATGAAATTAATTTGTTTACGTGTGGTTAACAATGAAGCGCTTATAAGCCATATATCCACAAGTGCATTGATTTCGAATTTAATCTGTTTATTTAAATTTTTCCAGTGAGTTTACTTATATATGCCATACCACCAAAATATTTCAATAGAAGTGTTGCCAAAAATGGGAGGGGCAAAAACAGATTTTTCATACAAATGGAATTTTAAGCGTGTGTATGAGTTGTCTTCTTCAAGCGTACCAAATGACAGCTCCTCCAATTCCCCAGTTATCAGGACGGTAACAATGCCTTTGAGATCAGTATGTGTATCGTGGTGTATACAGGGTGTATCCGTTAAGGTGGCAAATACTTAAAGGGATAATTCCTAAGTTAATTTCATGAAAAAAATCGTATTGGAGGGGGTCTATTTTCAACCCCTGCGGTGTACGTAGCGTTTAATTGCGAAGAGACGTACTTTTGATCTTACATCACTTCACATCCTGTACCTCTTAAACGCGTCTAACTATAAGGCAACTGTTGGTCATTTAAAATTTTGTAAGTCGATTTCACAACATCGAATATACACATAAAATTGGTGATCAAAATGGACACATAAAAAAAGGTATCGACTCACAAAATTAGGTCCTACTTGGTAAGTCATTTTGAAGCAGACTATGCACTGGAAGGAAGTGGTAAGGGTGCATTCACTGCCCGTGTAATTTTGTTGCACTGTTGCAGCAGGAACACTAGGATGTCATGCAACCCTTCTTATACGAATTAGTAGTAACACAGCCCGCTCTTTTTGACTCAATGCTCAAATATTTTGACATGGATTTGTAGAAGATTGAATAGGCTATAATACTGCATTTGTCAAAAAAAATTTATCCGATAGCATTCTCGAATTTTTTTTTAAAAAATTGATTTTGAAGACCTTCATATCGCTATTGTTTAAAAAATTTAAAAAATGTACATTGTTTGATCTTAAAAATTTACTTTTCTTTCAAAATAGATTAATAGTGACCTTCTATCTGGAAGCGTTCAAGAGGTATATGGTGTGAAGTCATGTAACATGTAAGGTCAAAAGTACGTTTTCGTTTATTTTACAAACTTTCATTTTTAACCCTGCTCCTGTTGACCGAATGCATAAATATTGTGAGGTGGATTTGTAGAAAATTGAATAGGCTTTAATATTGCATTTGTCAAAAAAAATTATCCGGGAGCGATTTAACGCTACATACACCGCAGGAGTTGAAAATAGGGCCTCCACCCTCCCATATGATTTTTTTCACGAAAATAACCAAGAAATCACTCCTTTAAGTATTTTCCACCTTAACGGATACACCCTGAATAGCGTTATACCGCGGTCTATTTGGTATAACTTTTGCGCGTGGTATATTTTAATAAATTCATCGCGTTCCATGAGATGGATGCATAGATCAGTACAAAAGATTCTTACGTTCAGTCCATAGCTTAAATTATTCAGCACAGCAACAGCACCCAACACAAAAAAAAATGTATTTAGTTGTAACGTGCTTTCGCGCTTAAAAATCAAACCAAATCAAATCACTCGTATATTGTCATTTAAGTAAACGAAACCAACAAATATAAATTAAATTTTTCAAGAAAGTTTTAGGAAGTGGATTAAAAATTGTTCACAAGATTTGGTGACAAACAACCAAACACATCCGCATTGAAGTTAATATAGAGAATTTAAAAAGAAGACATTGTTGTATAATTTTACTTTGCAAATTAGCAAGGACGAAAATAGTACATAGAATAAAAAGTACAATAGCTTTCGGAAAATATTAATTTTTAAAATTACGAAAAGACAATAAAAAAGTTTGTTTTATGGGAAAATATCGCCACTTTTTAAATAACTAAATTTAATTTAAAAAGAAGACATTGTTGTATAATTTTACTTTGCAAATTAGCAAGGACGAAAATAGTACATAGAATAAAAAGTACAATAGCTTTCGGAAAATATTAATTTTTAAAATTACGAAAAGACAATAAAAAAGTTTGTTTTATGGGAAAATATCGCCACTTTTTAAATAACTTGTTTACTTTTCTATATTTTTTTATTATATTCGCCCGGTAATGTTATGTGAGTAAGTGTGTTATGCAAAAATAATATGAATAGCTAATTATTCGTTAAAGCAGAGAAGAATGATTTTTTTTTTATTTTTTAGAGGTTTTATTTTTAAATGTGAAGGACAGAATTTAATTATTAGGCTATTTAACTTAACTTGACTGGTTTGTGTTTTAAGTCGTTGGAAATTTGCCAACGAATGGTGTTAATGCTTTAATATATTAAACTATGCACACAGGCTTCGTATCTTTGGCAGTACAATTAAATACAAACTTTATATAGAAAATGTACATTCTACAAGTTTTTTATGTCTCGAGGAATACAAAAATTGAAAAAATATTCTATATTTTGCTTTTACTTACAAACGCATTATAGGAAAGGAACCAAACATATTGCATCTTTTCACTATGCAAGCAAATTGAAAAAATATTCTATATTTTGCTTTTACTTACAAACGCATTATAGGAAAGGAACCAAACATATTGCATTTTTTCACTATGCAACCAAACATTGCATCTTTTCACTATGCACCCAAATGTAGTATTTTCCTGTTTTATCGAGACGTCAGTTGAATTTTTGTACATGGCAACAACTGCGAAACCGATTGCCATTGACAATAAGTTTTTAATTTAGTTGTTAAAAACTTAGGTAGACGCATGCCTGCATTCTGATGCTGCACCGAATAGTGATTTACTGCTACGAGTATATCTGAAATGACAAAAGCAATCTATCGACACGCTTGAGAGGACATCAACCAGCGAGAATTGTTGTTGACAACTGAATCAGCACTGCTTGATTCCTAAGTCGTCAGTCCGCAGTCCTCCTGTAAGGTATAATAGTTGACCCATCATTTGGAATAATCATTTTCTATCATTTGCGTCAAACAGCGGAACTGGAATATTTTGCATGCTGCATTAGACCGGTGCGAACTAGCTGTGTCCATAAGTTATTTGGAAGCAATTTTTTACACCGTATGTAGCCTGCACAGACAGACAGCAATGGATCACCGGGTCACCGGAACTAAATGGTGTGTTTAGTGTACACAAAATAAAACAAAAGAATTGAGAAGTATAGGAGATGTTGACTTTTATGTGCTGAGGATCCTTTGCATTATTCCATTGAAAAACAATACAATGCTAAGGAAATCATCATCCGTAGAGAATGATTGGCCATAACGGACATATTAAGCCCTCTATTGTCGCATCTAATGAAACTCATAATTATCACAAATCTTGCGTTTTTATATTTAGAAATGGATTGTTCTTGGTGGTCGTACTGAACGTGGAACACGAGTACATGTGTGTATTGGAGGTATGTGTATAAAGGTGTGATAAACATTACAAAACATAACAAAACGAATTGGCAAAGGGAAACGTGTTGCGCCGATTATCACAATTAGACGTTTCTTTAGTTTCACTTCTCGTTGCTCGGATGAGCACCCGGCCAGTTGTATTCCTGGAAAACCGTCTATCGAAATTTTCTATATGCATCCGCCCGTGTTACAGTTAATTTAGAGTTGACCATTAATTGAGATTTGACTGTGGGGTTGCCCCTTTGTTTTACATTGTTTGTTGTTTAGTTAGTGGAAAGCCAATTTTTCTGGTTCATGAGTTAATTGACTATGCACATGTCACGGACGCAGATGGTGCAAATTGATTTAGCTACCAAAATATGATATAATAGAGGACATAATTCTAAATTTTGAGCATTGGTCTTAAGCATCTAAAAGTGAATGTAGTAAATGTTGAAAAAAATCTCGGCAAGGAGTTGTATAGTTGCTGATATTGAACTGAACACGAATTGGCTTGCAAGTTTTACAGGGGTTTGCATCCTTATAATCCTTAGCACAGCGTGGGCATTCGGAAATTAAAGAGATGAAAAGGTTAGATGTATATGCATATGTGTCTTGAGTGATTGTAGATCATACAAATGCGGAAACACAGAGTTGGGCAATTCATTCCACATAATTATTGTGCGGTTAAAGGAGGAATCTTTGGATTGCTTGGTACATCCAAAGATATGTCTAATGGTGGACCCGTGAGCTCGAGTTGAGGCACGGGTATTTCGGTTAGGTGGGAGGATATATTTCTTTTGAACACCGCTTATGCAAAAAAAAACGATAAAACAGTGAAAGGCAGGAAATATTCCTACGATGTTCTAGTGATTCGATTTTTTCGCGATATTTACGTCACCAATATTTTTATCGCGTGGTTCTGAATTCTGCCGAGTAGAAGCAATGTGGTCTTAGGAGCACCTGCCCAGACAATACGAATATATGCCTTGCGATTAGTATCCAGATCTAAAGAGTGAAGTACATCTTGCAACGTTTTAGAAAACCTAAGCATTTCGCAACATTTTTAGCGATTGCGAATATGTGGTCATTCCAACGAAGCTTGTTGTTGACGCACATACCGAGTATTGCGAGTTTTTCAGTTTCTTGAATGCAAGATCTATTCATGGATAAAGGTTGGAGTTTGGAGGACAGAAGCCATCATTGGGTTTTGAAAGCGTTAAATTCTACTCTATTGTTTAGTCCCCACCTTGTTATGCTGTCAAGATGAGCATTTAACGTTGTTAACATACGTCGTGGTTCAAGTTCCACTTGTGATGAAGAGGGGCGTGGATAGAGCGCGAACTGGTATGAAAAGCTTAGAGTGCTGTCGTCAACAAAAGAACGACTTGTATTAGAAGTAGCGAAAGTGAGATCATTAATGAAATGAGAAAGAGTGTCGGGGACAAAAAAGAGCCCTGGGCAACACCGGCGTTAATGCGGTGCAGAAACCATCCAATACGACCTGAATTGAGTGGTCAGAAATTTAGTTACTAGACCAAACAAGCCAGGGTATTATCAATTCCATAGGCATTCATTTTTGAAAAAAAGAGCTTGATGCCACCTCTGTCAAATGCCTTGGAAATATCAAGTGCAACAACTTTAATTTCACCAAATATTGTGAATTGAATAGTTACACTTTTCAGTGAGATATGCTACCAGATCACCTGTAGAACGTTGCCTTTGAAAACCGTACTACCGGTCGCTAAGGATTTTCTGGGATTTAAGGTATTGCATAAGCTTACGATTGATCAGCGTTTTCATGACTTCAGAAAGTATGGATTTTAGCGCAATGGGTCGATACGAGGAAAGAGTTCGCCTTTTTTAGGAACAGGAAAATGGAAAAGCCTGCACAGTGACAATGCCAACGTTGAAGAACACCTCTTTAAAACTATAGCAGGAATACCATCAGGCCCAGCAGATTTATGAATGTTGAGATCATTTAATACTCTAGCTACTTGACGAGTACGAAAGTAAATCTTTCCCATAGAGGTTTCGACCCTTCATAGAACAGGCGTGGACAACGCGCTATCTGTTAGCGTGGAGCTAGCTGGGAAATGTGAAGCAAGCAGATTGGCCCTATCTATAGAGGCGTCAGTTGGAATGTCATTGTGAATGAGCGTTGGAATTGAAGACGAGGCATAATTTTTAATTCGTTTCACGAATGTCCAATAATTTTTTGGACATTAAATTTTTTTTGTCTCAGTTTCTGGTCGTAGTCGAATTTGACTCGTCTAAGGTAGGTATTGAAATCATTTCTGACTCGTCTAAATTTATTTCGGTTTTCTACAGTAGGGTTTTTTTATGTTACCGAAAGCATACCTTTCGGTTCCTGGTAGCCTCTTGCTTAAATCATACCAAGCATTAGTATTAAGTGACTAGTTGAAACTCCCAAAGAAATTGTTGAAACCCCAGGCTTTCTCATGTAACTATACTTTTCTTTAAGGATCGTTTTCTTTAACTGTGTAACCATACTTTTTTTTTTAGTTATTAGGGTTATGAGTTACAATGTCGGAAATCGAGTGGGCTCATTCACAAGCTGAGTAGATTGTTAAAATCAGCAAATAACTCAACAAACCTTCCTTGCGGTATTGTTTAACCTGAATGCCGAAGCTAACTAAAATTGTGTACATTGAAATCGCCAATCAATTTCAGAAAGTCGATCAAGCGACAAAATTGTAGTATTAGAGTAAGAAAGTGCATCTAACTTATAACAAGTTGGGACACTGTCTAAATTAGGGCTTCTGTATATGAAGCAGTAGTTAATGCTATGCGTACGCACTTTGAATTTTAGCCAAATGAAATTTAATTCCGTGTGGGAACAGTGGTTGAATTGTGCTTGGGTTTGATAAGCTACATCACTGTGCATAAATGGCGAGACCACGGTGCGGGAAAAATACTGGTACAAATTTATAACTAGGCCAACTAAAATCCGAAACATCGGAATCGGAAGCATTAGTCTGGGTTTCTGTTAGTGCCAGAATAGCAGGTTTGTGGTCTGCTAAATGGACGCACGTATTAGAGAGATTCGATCTAATCCCTCGAATGTCACACACGTCAGCTAGACAAATAAGACACATTCCGATTTAGCCGAAACGAACTGTGACGCGAAAGAAACAATGACAACACCAAAACAGATCGTTGATAGTATTGTGCCTTTTCACACACCGTCCTCCCCGCTACACAGAAATCGATTTTCTGGAGTGTTCTGGCCACTATGATTACATTTTCTGCACTTCATTATTTTATTCTAAAACTTTTTCATTTCATTGCTTTCGCAAAATCTGTGCATCGAGCCGATGTGATTCAGTCATGCATCCCTACGACTGGGAGTACTGGTCTGCCAACTGCGGGAGTCGGATTTTAATCAAAAGACAAGAAATATAAATCAGGTAAGGTGTCAAACACTTCTAAGCAAGTGCATTCCAGCGGTGAATGAAAATAGTTAGTTTAGTTTAGAAACGTTACGATATTCATGCTTATTGGCTACAAATCTTGCAAATCAAATTTTGATCAATTTCTTTTCATTCAATTATCCTTCCGTATGTCTCAGTTTTCATATATGTACATATTTTGTGCAAAGGGGTAGAAGTTCCCCAAAAAAATTGAAAATGAAAATAGTAAAATTATTGTTTTAAAAAACTTTTATTTAACTTGACTTGAGCCACGACCTAGATGGCTGAAATTTTGCCAGTGTCTAAGTCCAAAACATAATTCTTTATATATTTATTACATATCCAGACGTGTTTTGATTTTGTTGGTCCTTTTTAACCATCTTCCACATAGCCTAGCGAGCTGAAATTTTGTGAGTGTCCAAGTCTAAAATGGAATTTTTTATATTCCGCATGTGACGCGTGTCACATGTCTCGTGCAGCGAGTGGTGCGTGTGATGGGTTGAATTTTTTTTCGACTTCTTTGAGGTCTTTTTTAACCACCTTCCACACGATCTAGAGAGCTGAAATTTTGTGTGTGTCTAAGTCCAAAATAGAATTTTTTATATTCGACGCATGCCACGTTTCGCGTTTGGCGCGTGCGATGGTTAGAAATCGCACCATTTTCTCCTTTTTGAGGTCTTTTTTAACTACCTTTCGCACGACGAAAAAAGAAAATTCTTTGAAATAGCCCCGACCTCACAAACAGATATTTTGGCTATTATTACCAAATAATAAACGACTGTGCGGCGTGTTTCGATGTAGACATAAAAGTTTGTGACCGAAAAACGAAGTTTTTTTACATTTACTTTTTTCTAATGCACTTTTGCTATTCTATTGCGAATATGTTAATCTACCCGCTGCTTTGCAGGATTTCAAAGAATTCTTTTCGTGCATGGCTTTTATTTTCAATATAACAATCTGGGCGAGCTATTTTCTGGATATTGAATGCTGCAATATCTTATGCACAGAACGAAGTACGTTTTATATAAGAAAAGGCATTACTAAAAGATTTCGAACTAATCCGTACCAATTAATTTTGTGTGTAACGTTTTGTAATTCTTGCTTACTCCTTACTGCTATGAACCGGCAGAAGTTAAGTTAAGTTGAAATTTTGCACACACCTGTAATTCTGAAGACAATGCTTTCGTATAACTGATTTAGTTAACTTAAGAGTAAAATACCAATAACCTCAAATTTATGATTTATTTTATCTCATTACAATTTTATTGAACATCTTATTAAAACATCCGTTTGGTTTGTAAAGTCTGATTTTGTTCTGAGAAATGTCTAAAGGGTAAAGTAAGGCCTTTTAAGTGAGGTGTTAGAACAGGGCTCATAAAATTTAATTAAAATAAATATTTTTGTGTAAATTATCTAATCGGAGATACACATATATGCAAAGTTTGAATAAAATCGGGTTAGTGTGTTCACAACACGACTCTCTTTTACGGAAGGGGCCGGAATTTTCAGTAAATGTAGCTATATTAATGTTTTTTCTTCAGGGGCGTCAGGTCTCGATCATTCTAAATTGTTAATAGGAGATACACATGTGTCTAAAATTTGAAGAAAATCGGGTTAGTTTTTAAAAACTTTATATGGACTCGGGTCTCAGGGATCACTCGAAAAATTGTACAAAAAGTTTTGTACATCGGAGATACACAGGTGTTTAAAGTTTCAAGGAAAGTGCAAAGTTTCAATAAAATTGGGATTTGGGAAGCGTGTTAAAAATTGATCGCAAGATTTCATGACAAATAAACACAAACAGACAAACACACGGGCACGCGAAGTTAATATAGATAATTTCAAAAATGTTACAAAACCTCTTGCGGGTCTATAACTAAACACCGACTGTAGAGATAAAAAACCAAAAAAATTTTCGTTTTTCTTCATTAAAACTATGTAGTTTGCCATAAACACGTCAAACATTTATTTTTTTTTTAAAATAAAAGTTATAACAAGTGATAAAATTATTACGAAAGAATTTTCGTACTCAGTAGTAGAGACAATTTCCTTTCTCTAACAAAGGGTTTGGGCTAAAAATCGAAAAAATGCTCGTAACTCATAGAATAGAACATTCGGACATCTTTTATTATGATGTACCTCAGTCAAATTGTATGCAGCTTTTATTAATGGATCAAAGAATTTCGTTTACTAGGACAGGAATTTATCAAAATTCTGTATATGTATTATCATTTATAGCATTTGAAAGGAACGCAAATATACTTATTTTTAGTATCACATAACGTTGAGCTATAGTATATTACATAACGAGCAAGAAAATTGGAGTTTATCGTGCGAGTTCGAAGCTTTAAGCACGAGGCGGTAGCCGAGTTCGGCAATCTAACGAGCACGATGAGCCCTTTTCTGCGAGTAATGTACGCTATTTTTCACACGACCAAACCGGTTTTACTCCTAAATCGATTATGCGCAATGCAAAATTACTCTGAGAATTGTGTTCGCTGTGACTGCAGTAAATAACAAAAGTATTTTATATGATAAAGTAACTAGAGTGCGTAAAGGCTACTTTCGAAGCTAGGTTATAGCGTATGAAACAGTCATTTTCGTCTATGGGCGTGTGAAAAATGTTTATCAATTCTGTTTATAGATTAAGTAAACAGGTAATGAGATGAGCTTACATGTCAAAAAGTTTAGCAGTTTATCAGGGTAACAGTGTCATTTGAAGGGATCAAATATTATTCTGAAAAGTACTGGTGTCAGAGACATGTAATTAGGAACGAAAAACTTCCTTTCCCTTTGAAATACATTTATTGATTTGAATCTCGTTTAGTGGCGTGTGGCTGATGCATTCATTAAATATCTGTTAGTTTAGGATATACGAGAAAATTTTAATGCAATAATCAACTAACGAAACCAATCACTGCATCCGCAAAATTAGGGAATGTTAGATAGGTCAATCATAGTAGACGTAATGCAAAGTTCTTTGTTACGCTCTGAATGCACTCATATATTATGTACTCGTATGTTATCGTGTCGAAGCAATGTAAATATTTTTAAATGTATCACTATATATCTAAGCGTAAACGGACGAAATTTGCATACGTACGCTTACATTTAAATAAAATAAAGCCGTGTTGTTCTACTTTTGAGTTTGCCTCATTGTCTGGCAGGTACACGATCTGGGACAATTTGTTTTGTGCGTGCACTGATGCGCTCAGCAACGAGATGAACAGTTTCCGAGATTTATTATTCTTATCCTACTTAAGCTTTGCACAGGAGTAGGCTATGCTTGTTGTTTGTTCTTTTTGTCCATTTAACCGTACATAATAGCATAAATAGTTGTGCCTTAATTATTGGAATACTCTGTTGATCCTTAAAAGTATAAGTACTTCTACTCTTGCACTTAGAACGATAAATTCCATGCGTATGGAATTACAGGACTAATCTTCTTTTTAAAAAATCGCGGACAATTCTTGTGATTAAATTAAACAAAATTGAGAAACAAATGGTCCAAATATTGAAATGTTTTATGCTGCATCGGTTACATGAAAAGGGCATTTAAACCTTTGGCATTTTAAAGTAATTCCAATGTATATTCTTACAATTGATGTTTAGATTTTATTCAAGTTTTAAGTTAAAAATTTATTTTTCTTAAATATTTTTTCAAATTATTCTTTAAGAAACAAAATGAAAGTGAAAAGAGAAATTTTAAAGAAGATTTAGTTAATATTATCTGATATCATCTTCTGTTTGTTTATTATAAACAAAAGAACATACTAGCATTGTTTGGCACAATCATTTTACTCTGTGTTTTTTCCAGATTTTCAAGACTATACTATATGTTCGCTTGGAGCTTCGATAAGTAATTTTTTTTGGAACCAGTAGGTAGCGTTGGAGTAGAGATATTTACGATAATGTGGGTTGGACTTTAGGGTGCTGGTGCATATAGTTGT
The DNA here is from genome assembly GCA_947095585.1 of Nephrocerus scutellatus. NCBI lineage: Eukaryota > Metazoa > Arthropoda > Insecta > Diptera > Pipunculidae > Nephrocerus > Nephrocerus scutellatus. The sequence continues at coordinate 38,904,053 of OX352764.1, read as the reverse complement.
TATCGCATCACGCCTAAACCACTAGACATATTAAATCCATATTCACATCGTATGTTTTTATTGATGCTACTAAATGTTTATCTATGGTTTTAGCACGGTAGGTGGCGCTGGAGTTGATATATTCTTGAAAATGTCATTCTGAATATATACCTAACCTCATTCAAGCCTAAACCACTGGACGTATAGAAAACATATTCACACCGTAAGCTAGTTTAGTGCTCCGATAAGTTGATGTTTTTTTAACCGGTAAGTGGCGCTGTAGTCGAGATATTTTTAAGAATGTCATTCTGCATATATACGAGTATCTCACCGTATCACGACTGGACATTTCAAAGCCATATTTACTCCATAACCTTGTTTGATGCTCCTATAAGTTCATCAGTGGATATATTGCTGAATATGTTGTAAAAGCATCACACCTAAACTACTGGACAGATTCAAGCCAAATTTACATCATATTTCAGTTTATGACCCTTAATGTTTATGTCTTTTTGACATTTTTATATTATAATTGAAAAGTGAAATATAATGATTGCCATATTTTTTAACGGATTTAACCCTAAAAATATACAATGCAATATAATAATTGTTTTAATATTTATTAAATGATTCAGCCCTAAAAGTAAGTACATGTAATGATTGTAACGATTTTCTTAAACTAAATAATTAAAAAAATATATGTTTCCATTAAAAGGAGTTATCTGCTATAAATGTGCTATATAAGGTAAAACCGCGAACCAGTTTAATTCCCGTCACAAGGGAAAATAATTTTTAAATGTACTTTCAACAACGTGTGACTTAACAAACAGCTTACATAATTAGCTGTTACGATTAGCAAGTACGTACGTCATCATTTTATTTGGCTCAACAACCGGGGTCTAGTCCTGGCCTCCCGCAAAAAGTATATCCACCTGTCCCGTTTTCGAACCGATGTCATCCAGTTTGGCATCCCTAAACTCTGGGCGTCCTGGTCTACGCCATCCTTCCAGCGTAGGCTTGGCCGGCCTCGCTATCGTGTTCCATAAATCCTACCGCAAAGGACTTTCCGAGCAGGATAGTCTTCGCTCATGCGAGCTAGGTGTGTCCTGCCCACCGGAGCCTACCGAGCTTAATTTTCTTCACGATGTCGACATCGCAGTAACGCTCGTAGATTTTGTCATTATAGAGTCTCCGGAATCGTCCTTCCTCACATACGGGCCAACAATTCTCCGTAAGACTGTTCTCTCGAACGCGGCTAAGAGGTCAGAATGCTTTTTGCTAAGCACCCAAGTCTCGGATACATAGTTAAGTACTGGTATGACCATTTTCCATTGTATATATCAGCAGGTTGGATGTTATGGTTAAGTTCCTGGATTTGAAGAGTCTTGACAGACTATAGTAGGCTTTGTTGGCTTTAAGCAACCGTGCGCGTATTTCTGGTTCCATGCTGTTATCGGCTGCTATAGTTGACCCGAGATAGTTAAAGGATTCCAATTCGCGCTCCACTATTTGAATTGAGGGACCGATGTTGGATCTCCTACTCGCAGACGTGGCCACCATTTACTTTCTTTTGCTCTCATTTATGTGTAGCCTCAGATTTCTTGCCGCCTGCTCGATCTGGATGAAAGCTTCCTGTACAGCTCTTGAGTTTCTGCCAACGATATCCATATCGTCTGTGTAAGCCAGTATCTGAATGGACTTATAGAGGATTGTTCCTCTCGCCGTTACGTCAGAGTCTTGGATCACTTTGTCCAACGCCAGCTTGAAGAGGACGCAAGCCAGTCCATCCCCTTCTCGGAGCCCTTTATAGGGGTTGAATGGGCTTGATAGTAATCCGGATATTTTTACTTGGCTTATAACATTGGTCATGGTCAACCAACATAGTCGTGTCAGTTTATTTGGGATGCCGAATTCTCTCATGGCTTTATAAAGTTCTACTCTGGCTATGCTATCATAGGCGGCCCTAAAGTCTATAAAAAGATGGTGTAGTGAGTTTTGAAACTCTAGACATTTTTCCATCACCTGCCTTAGGGTGTAAATCTGATCAGTTGTTGATTTTCCTGGGTTGAAGCCACAATGGTATGGACCAATGATGACTTTAGCGTATGGGGCTATCCTGACTTGAAGAAAAGGGGAAAAAATCTTATACGCGGTACTCAACAGCGTTATACCACAATTATCGTGGTTTTTTCTCCCTTCTTATGTATGGGGATATTATTGCACGCAAATCATGTACTCGCAACGACCAAATTATTGCTTGCTGCCATCTCTATGTCTCGTCGTCCATTGTCATTAGTGTTTTCGTGTAAGCTATGACTACCTATTTTTGTGTTCATATCCCTCAGAATGATTTTAACATCATACTGAGGGCAGGCATGGAGTTCCAGTTCGACTGATTCAAACAATTCTTCTTTTTCATCATCTAGGGTATATTTTCTATGTACGTGACTTTTTATGAGGCTTATGTTCGTAAATCTGCCCCGTACGCGAAGGGTGCATAGCCGTTCATTTACTGCTTTAAAGCCGGTAACGGTGGGTTTCATTATTTTGGTGACCCCACACCGAGCCCATGATTTCTTGCATGACAGCTGTAATATAGTTCCGAATTTTGTAAGACACCATTCCCCGTCCTCCACATCTTCTGGATTGCTGTTAAGTAAGCATTTATTTGGAAAGGGTATCGGCTAGCTGCTGTGCAGCTCGAGCTCTATGTAGTGCACGTACGTTCCATGCGAAAATTCTCAAATATTTAAGCCGTTTTCGTTGCCATGGTTCTCGTTGCTTATCAGTATATCCGAGGCTGATTTAAGGTTCCATAATAGAGTTTATTTACGGGCGAGGTTATTAGGTTCGCGCCAACCGTTGTTTGAAGGGACTAGCCCGATCATTCAGCTTTTCCTGTATTGGAGGAAAATTACGGAAGAAAGTTACGATCACGTGCAATTCTTATTAATCTTATGTATTATTCCCCCTATTCTGCTGATGGTTGACCGCCATCATTCCACCGCAAAACAAAACTGGGATGGCCTTTAAAAGTATTAACTAGACACTTAATGTCAATAGTGATGTGTATGCCATTTCTAATATATGATCACAAACATAATCCACGAGGGTATGAGACAATTTAACCTTTCCTGGGCAAAGTGTATCAGAAATCATTGCTTTAATTCAAGCTGATTTTAGCAACCGGGAGGTATGCTTTCGGTTATATAATCAAAACCCCACTGTTGAAAACCGAACCAAATTAAGACGAGTCAGGAATAGTAACAATACCTACCTTAGACGAGTCAAAAAATTCTTCGATTTCCATTCGTAAAACAAATTGAAAATCTGCTTCTTATTCAATTCCAACGCTTATTCACAATGATATTCCAACTGTCAGCTCTATATACAAAAAGCCAGTCTGCTTGCATCACATTTTGCGGCTAGCTCCACGCTACCAGATAACGCGTTATCACCGCCTGTACTTTCAAGACGTGAATCCTCTATGGGTCTGATCTATTTTTCTACTCGTCAAGTAGCTAGAGTATTAATTGATCTCAACATTCATAAATATACTATCTTATCTCTTTGCTCTTACTGATCCCGTTTTAATAAAATCTATACTTACTAAGTTAATGGAAACGTTGATGAATCTTAATCTTATGCAACGCCTTGAATCACGTGAAATCCTTAGCGACCAGCAGTATGGTTTTTGAAAGCAACGTACCGCAGGCGATCTGATGGCATATCTCACCGAAAAGTGGAACTAATCTATTCACAATTTAGGTGAAACCAAAATTGTTGCACTCGATATTTCCAAAGCATTAGACAGAGAGTGAAATCAAGTTATTTTGCCGAAAACGATTGCCTATGAAATTAAAAAGACCATGCTTGATTAGATTAGTTACTACCTTTCTGGCGGTTCAATTCAGGTCGTATTGAACGGTTTCAAATCCAACGTTCACCACATAAGCTCCGGTCTTCCCCAAGGCTCTGTTTTGTCTCCGACACCCTTTTACAATTTCATTTATGATCTCCTATCCGCTACTTCTAATCCAATTAATTCTTGCGGTGACGACAGCTCTCTTAGCTTTTCATATGAGTTCGCACTTTCTACTTGAATAACAACGTATGTTAACCACATTAAACTCTGACCTTGACAGCATAACAACGTTTTGGAAGTATTAAATTCTACTCTATTGTGTAGTATAGAGTAGAATTTAATACTTCCAAAACCCAATGCTCTCTTCTATCGTCTAAGCGTAACTTAAACCCCCAATCTTTATACATTAATTGATCCTGCATCAAATAAACTGAAAAAATCGCAATACGGGGAATGTGCGTCAACAACAAGCTTCTTTGGATTGACCACATATTCGCCATCGCTAAGAATGCTGCGAAATGTTTAGGTTGTACTTCTCTCCCTTATACAAGTGATATGAAAACTAAATACATAAAAGATCAATCTTATCTACTGCATTATAGGTACTTAAATTATGCACAACTGTTACTATATACTCGTACTTTCATGGGTATTTAAAAAATATTTAACTAGGTATATTCGTATTTAATGGGCAAATGTGGCTACATTAACTGCCCCTGTCACACAAGCGAAAAGCGACTTTCAGACGAAAGTGGTGAAAGCAGGGGATCGAAAATTGAAATTGTAAATTTAGAGATAACGCAATGATCGCATTTGAAACATGTTGCCATTCTGGGATGGACAGAGCCGACTATCAGGTCTATAAAGTGGTTTCCGATTAGATAAGGCATAAAAGCCTCGGACGCCCTAGTTAGAAGTGTAACGGTGACAAACTATACTCAATAAGTTCAACCGTTGTGTTTTAATAACTTCATTTGGAAATATGTACGCAGTGGCAGTGCGACGCGTCACACGCATCAGACGCGTAAAAAATTCAGATCTAAAGGATGTGACAAAGTTAAGTTAAATAAACATTTAAAAATGAGAAAAAGTAAAAGCAAATCTCCGCAAATTTGGAGCCTCTTGGGCCTCAGGGTCGGGGGGCTCCCATACAAATGTTTTAAAAAACTCCCATATAATTTCTTTAAAATTACCCAATTTTTTTCAAACTTTACACACATGTGTATATTAGATTAGAGAATTTAAAATAGAACTTTTAATTTTTATGGGTTGTTTTTTTACACGATCCTGTCTTTGATCTATACCTTAGCATTCCGAGACCGACCGAGTTACATAGACCAAGATTCGTTCTCTTAAGTGTAAGCAACATGCATTTCTTTATAATTAGCGTAAGCATCAAGGGACTTGCAAACTTAAATTGCCTAGGCACAGCATTACTTGGAAATATTGTGTCATACGTACAAAAGAAGTGTAGTGTTGTGGTCGGTGGAGTTGAAAGTTCACAACCGAGCATTTACCAACTAGAAGATTGGGCTCAAAAACACTGCATCGTTGTCTATACATTTTGATTACTTCCTACAACATCTGAATACAAAATAAGTCCCATGTCTCATGCATCGTATCATGTGTATTTGAAATCTAGATGATAAATATGGTAAGAAAAATTTGGTGGAAAGAAAAATGCGTTCTATTGAATCAAACTCAGTGTCCCAGGAAATACCGATATAGTATATTCGAGCAAGGAAAGTGGACGTTATCGTGAGAGTTAAAAGCGGCAATCTAACGAGCACGATAATAACTTTTCAGCGAGTGATGTACGTTATTTTTCACACGACCAAAACAATTTTTCTGCTAAACTCATGCACAACTACTATGGAAATGTGTGTTCGCTGAGACTGCAGTAAATAACAATATTATTTTCTTTATTAACACACTAGTGTGGAAAAAGACTACTTTCGAGGGTAGCTTATAGCGTCGTCCATGGTCGTGTGAAAAATAAGTTATGTAGCAATTCACCAGGCGGGTATAAAAACATTGTATATAGATACAACTATAACAGCTGTTGTACTGCCATCTTGGATATCATCTTCGATGATACAAAAAATGGTTCATAATACTTTCTTTTACGGACGGGACCGGAATCTTCAGTTAATTTTTTTTAATTTTTTTTAATTTTTTTGCACATAACAGATTTGTCATAAGTGTTATACTTTTTGGGTTATTTGCAAAAACTCGAAAAACTGTCTAAGTATAGCGACTCTTCCGGTTAGCCGATTTCCGCCAAAACCAACTGGGCCATCCCAATTTATGTAAAAAGCTTTTATATGAATTTTCATTCACAGTCAGACAGACAGCAGAGATTTGTTATTTCTGACTCAGGAGATACGGAAATGGGAATCCCGAGTTCGAAAATGTTCATGATTACTATACCGCCGCTTTGTTATAACAGTTATTACGTAATAAAGTAATTTACTCCTGCCTTCCTGGTTTTGAATCAATCCTTTTTTCTGGTACCAGTTGTTAATATGATTTGACTGATGATGACTGAATATATTTGGAAATTTTCTGTATTAGCCATAGTTAGTCGTTGGTTCGCCTATTTGAACACACAAATTTATTCTACTCATTCTACGGTATACGTTTGTATAGCAATGGGATTCTTAATGACCAGACTACATTTGTTCTTTTATGGTGAAACTTTCGTGGCCGAAAATACAGCACAATTAGGCGCTACAAAAGTATCATGAATTACATTTTCATATCTGCTTTTCAAGTTCATTCAGTTGGCGTTGTCCCTACTCAAGAAGATAAATAAAACTCACATGTAATTGGCCACCCTCATGTTATATGGCTTAGCAAAGAAGATTACACCGACTGACAATGGTTGCTATATTATAAAGAGGCGGTATCCTTTTGCAATGGAATTGTCTAACAGAATTCTCCTTACGTCTGGTGGTGAGTAATGTTGTTGTTGCTACAGAGAAAATTGGACGAGTTTATATCTTCATTACAACGACTGCGCAACATGTTTTCATATATTAGCCACCTAATAATGTGTTGATTATTGTTGATGTGAAGAAAGAGAAAACAACAAAAAATACCTACACACATATGCGTACATATATTATATATAGCTATAAGAACAAAAAAAAATCCAAAAACACTCACAATGAATTTAGAGAAAGGTGAAAGATAACGAAGATAACATCTTTTCTTAGGCCATCCGCCATCGTCACCTAAGCGTACGAGGATATATGTATATACTGCCGAGAAGACGAAGAGATACTTTGCTGGTGGCCCAATTTAGTAACAAACGCTTAATACCTTTCACGCTAGCGCATCAGTCGCTGTCGGTGATGACTGGCACACAGTAGTTGTAGTAGCTGAAGACTCTTTGTTATATGTTTCAGTGTCGTGCCGATGGTGTTCACATGCCGAACGGGTGCAGAAATGTGGGAATGTATTCTTGGGACCCCTGTGGATGCATCTTTATCACTTTAGTGATATGGTTTTGTCGGTATAGATAATTTTTGTATTTTAGGAGTCATGTAGAGGACCAGCACAGCACTGAGATGACCACCCAAAAAACCATTGACCATCGACGGTCATCAATGAATTAAAGCAACAAAATTTTTTGCGAAGATTATACACACACATACAAACAACATTCGTTTTAAACGTGTTAGTCCTGATTGGCCAGTGTCACCAGTAGCGCCAGCATTTCCGTTTCATCTACTTTAAAACCATAAAGTTACAATTTGTTACTTTGATTTACGTTTACAGTTTTGTTAAGGTTTTTAAAATTTCAAATATATATTAAGACCTATCCCTTCGACCAGCAGAGCTACTGGCCATGCTGGTCCAAGCAGAACGGTAGTTAAACCTTTGGGTCACTATTATAACAGCGGAATTACTTTCTTCCAATTCCAGAATTCGTGACGAAGGACCTGGTGATACTCTTAGTAGAGATTCAGAACGAGAGGGGATCTCAAAACATCATGTGTGCCTCGGCATACTTCCCCGACGATGACGATAACATTCCGCCCATTGAGGTCCAGAAGCTCATACAATACTGCCAGGACAACAACCGAAAATATATAATAGATTGGGACGCAAATGCGCATCATCAAAGGCAGTAGTGACATCAACAGAAGTGTTGAGTGTCTTTTAGAATATCTCATTAGTGGTAATGTAGAAATTTTAAATAAAGGCTCGAAACCCACATTCATAAATGTATAAATGTGACTCGTGAAGAGGTGGCAGGTGTCCGATGAGGCCTCTCTGTATGACCATCAACATATCAGGTTTGACCTTCCATTTGGCACATGGTCCTTCAAGATACGATCCCAAGTCTCAAGACTGGAATCTTTATAGTGCTTTATGCACCTATCGAGTCCATAGCGGACCTAGATGAGGCAGCTTATCAGTTAAAACTTGTGTTGCTTTCCTCCTACTACTGCAGCTGTGTCCCAAAAACCAGTTTGAGCAAACACAAGATTACCTGGTGGAAGGACCAGCTGGCCAAACTTAGGAAGAAAGTTAGAAAGCTTTTCAAAACTGCTAAACGCATGAAGACTTGGGACAAATATAGGTTCGCCAATACCGAGTATAACTCTGAATTGAGACGATCAAAACGACCTACATGGAGAAAATACTACGAAAACATTGCCGATATGCCAGTAGCGGCACGAATACATAAGGCCCCGTCAAGGCTCAGACAAATTGTGTAGGCTTACTGAAAAATACAGATGGTAACTACACGTCGGACCATGAGGAAACAATACACAATAATAAGTCGTAGGCTCCTTTAAACAATTTAAAGCCCCGGGCGGTGATGGCATTATTCTAGCGCTTCTACAGAGGGCAATCAATCCTTCCTGCCGGGTTTGATTGCTTTATTTAGAGCCAGCTACATTCCGTATACCTGGAGAAAGGCAGACTTAATCTTTATCCCTAAACCATTAATAGGCTCAGTCAGCTGCCTAGATCATACAGAACTATAAGTCTAACGTTATTTGTTCTCAAAATTATGGAAAGGCTTATTGATGTTCATATCAGAGCCTGGCTAGATACGTCTAGCCCTCTCCACTCAAGTCAGTATGTAGGGCGTTTCCTCCACTATCTAGTTAAAAGATAGAAGGAACTTTTCGGCAGGCTATTTGAGGTAACAATATTGGAGCGTGCAACTTGGTCTAAAGTCTTGATACCAATGGGTATGATTCCCACGGTTTTCTGCGCTAGGATTACCCTTAGTAAGGGTATTATCGGCGCTACAATTTTTATCTTTTCAGATTATCAGGCAGCACCGAAAGCATTATCGTCCAACATAATGGACTCTAAATCAGTTAAATGCTGTTACGATTCCCTGCATGTGGGAAAATATACTTCATCTAGCCTATTGGAATAATACCCCAGTGCTTAGGCGATCCAAACGATCAGACCCTTTTCCTATAAGGAAATCCTTGATCTAGACAAGGATAGCATCAGAACGCTGGTGAGCTTTCTCACAGGTTACTGTGGCTTGCTATATCAACTTAGCAGAATTAATTTGGGCTCAGACACTGAATGTAGGTTCTGCTCGGATGATGATGAAACATCCGCCCACATTCTCTGTCAGCATTGATCTGTTTAAGGAGACGTATTTTCCATAAGGCAATATGTTCGTCGGCGGAGATGCGAAGGACATACTATCCTATATTAGGGTGGTAGTAAGTCTCTCTGATTAGTTACACCCTATGATACAATAGATCTTTTTGGATCGCAGTATCAGCTAGTGTTGTTTTATTAAAAGAAAAAAATAATAATAATGAGCTTGCGAGTAGAAATATCTTATGTTTATGATGCAAATATAGATGTATTCCAAGGGCTTGAAGAGCTTTTTAAAAAATTAAACATGCTGTTTTCGTTATTGATTTTTACTCAGGTGGGAATGAGATTGATTTGATTGGTGAAATTAAAGTTGTTCTCAATTCTTATAGAATGTTTGGGTTTTATATTTGAGAATTAAATTTAATTTGAAATGTGGTAATTGCAGATTTATATTAATATAAAAAATTCTCTTCATCACTCTTTTTAAGCTGATCTGTTGAGATCTTGATCAGTACTTAGATGCTCCTATACCATTCTAACAAATTAATATTTTTTGAAGGGCGTATTTTTTAAGTTATCTTTATTATTTTGAAAATACTGTAGCCTGGGTGGAAACCATTCAATAAACCCATACTCGACACTTAACGACAACTAACAACTAAACATTTTAAAATTAAAATTTAATATTAAATTTTTCTCAAATTCTTTCAAAATTTTTTTTTTTTTTAAATTTTTTTTTTTTATATTTTTTTTTTCGCTAATAAAACACAATAAAAATAAGGTTTTTTTTTGCTGTCTTCCCACAAATAAACATTTTAGTGTTAAAAAGTAAACAATTCCTTATATCGTTATTGTTTTTATTTGCATGTCTCATTCTCCCATGACAGAAATATCCCATTAGGTGCATTATACACATTACAAATACAATTGCAATGGAAACCTTTTAATTCTGCTGGCTCTAACCTGTTGAACCGGATTGTATTTATAAACCGTGGCGGTATAGGTTAAAACTAAGATTTATTTCAAAATGTACGTGCAACCCATTTCGTTGTGTATTCAATGTTTTTTCGATCTTTGCAGCGTCCCGTCGATTTTTGTGCAAAAATATAACTTGCACAATACGAATGGTCGCGGGAAGTTAAGCCCTGGTCTTCAACGGTCTGTTGTGCAAAACTATTACTATACTGTTTTGCGCTGATTGAAACATTAGCATGAGGTACTACGTAAGGATATTGTTTTCTGTATAAAATACATACAAGTCAATGCTTAGCTTTTCGTGTTCCTCAGACTTTTATGTCTACATCGGCACACACCACACAGTCCTTTATTTTATTTGGCAATAATCGCCAAATTATCTGTTTCTTAAGGCCTATTTCAAAGTATTTTCTTTTTTCCACGCATCACACGTACCACACGTGACTCGCGACACGTGTCACACGCGGGATATCAAAATTTTCTCTTGACATTGAGTTGCTCACAAAATTTAAGCCCTCTAGGTCGTGCGAAAGGTTGTTAAAAAGGACCTCAAAATTGAGAAAATGGCGGCATTTCCAACCATCACACGCGTCGCATGCGAAATGCGACACACGTCACACGCGGAATACAAAAAATGCTATTTTGGACTTAGACACTCACAAAATTTCAGAACTCTCGATCATGTGGATGGTGGTTAAAAAGGACCTCAAAATAGTCGAAAATACAGACAAAAATGGATCAAGTTAAAAATTTTTTGTTAAAAATGAAGGAAAATAAGGTGTAAAGAGCAGCCTGTTTACACATTAGTGGACGACACCTACACGTGTTCTAAAGCAGTCAAAATGACTACGCGACTGTCCGCAGTAAGTCAGTGCAAATATATCTAGGCTGGACACAACCACAAACAAGTTTTTAAATAATGAACTGGCGAATATTGATTACACAATAACCTTCTTATGCCTTGAGTTAGGCCCCTCCAGAGCATTCTGTAATCAGGTCGCTGGAATAGCGCTGCCACATCGCATCGATAAATGAGATGTGGACAAACATCATCACATGCAGCTTAAAAAAACCAAAGCGGGATTTGAGGAGCTCTAGTGCGTTGATATTCCTGTAAAGAAGGGAGTTCAGGGCGATTGCAACGATATTTACTGAACTTTGCTTTTTTGGAAATCATGCGAACAAGCATCAGAATGGACAACTTTTTATGTCTGGAAAACAGTAAAGTAAGAGACGTTTTACACTTCATAAAAAGCTCAAAATTGGAAACGAGGAAATGAATAAGATCCTGTGGATATCACCGGTCTAAGGGCGCCGAAGCAACCATTGCTACCTAATCTGTCTTTCTCTTTATTCTTTCGAAGTGATGTTCATTGAAACAACAAACAACGACTTCGCTGAGTAATTAACGCTGAAATTTTTTATTAATTGTTAATAGATTGATATAATTTACTCAAATCTACTCCTAATGTATGAGCCCTTTCGGAAAAAATGTTTATATGTAAATGTTGAATGCGAGAAAATAACTTAAATCGGTATAAATTACGTTTATTTAGCAGCTACTGTAAATTACCTTTGAAAGATATTCAATCCTAAACAGCTAATGATGACGTTCGATGGTATACATTGCTAACACAAACTTTTCATTTAACCAAAAGACTCATATTAATTGAGGTCACCAATATACCAATATAAAGCAACATGGGAAAAGTTGAAAAGTTGCCATCGCCACTAAATTATTTAAAATCTGAGTGAGTAAATATTATGTTAAAGCATAACAACAATACGCTTTACATTAGCTACCTTTCAACTTATGGATGGCGCAGGTTTTGCGTTAAAAAATGTTTTTTTTTTAAATATTGATATGTTTGACTCATTTAAAAAAAAACTAAACGTGACAATAATCCAGCGAACGAAATGACTTCAACACGTCGATAAACGGTTCACGATATATCAGTTATAAGTCAATTATGTTGCAAGATAAATATGTGCTACGAAAGCTTTATAAGACGGTAAGGAATAGAAAAAGTTATAAAAATTGCAAATACCAATTAATGTTGATGACACTCTACATAGTTCCTAAAAATGCTTAGCCTTTAATAATCAGGAAGAAACTCCTTTTCATTTTCAAGACTTCTTCTTCAAAAGATAAGCAAAGACGCACGAGTACTTGGGTGCTTGTGAAAAAGGACGTATACACGGATTTCAGAGTGTAATCTGCCTCTCAATTTCGGTTCATTAATCTTAAGAGGATATCATTGTTTTCGGAATGAAAATGCCAAGGAACGCATTGGATTATCCTGTGGCAAATCTTCGCTGTGCCACTTTGTTGTGTAAATTGTTACAAATATTCTTTCTCGTCTTAGGTGCATTGAAATCGTGTATTACAAAAAGATATAAGTACCTATATGTTTCCTTAGTGACAGTACCGGTATGACACTTACCTGAAATAAATGAAATTTAAACGAAATTTGAGCAAATCATCTTCTGCAGATGGAAAAATGTTACAATTTCATTAAGTAGAGAATCCTGTCAAGCGCATCGAGCATGCGCATCTTCATCAGATTCTGGCAACATTTAAAAGCCATATGTGCCCTTGCATTGATGTGTATTTTCGAGTATATTATTTACTCGAACATTATATAAACTTGAAATTGAAATCGTCTACCACCGAAGGGCACACAGGAAATAGAGATTTTCCAATGACTACATTTTCTGAATTGCTCGTGCAGTGTGATCGATTGAAATTTTGTAAAAAAACAAATCATTTATTGGATTTATATGATGTATAGAATAAGTAATTTTAGTGCACTACTTAACTTACTGTGGAATTCATCAAAAATAGATGGCATCCTAACATTTTTTGTTTTGCATTTAAAAAAACCACAAAAGAATCTTATATTTCGAAATAGTAGGTCATTTGGATGTTTTCAAAATCTAATTTTACTTTCTTTTACATAGCAAAATTTTCTTATTTTCTAATAATTTTCACGCGTGCCCGTGGCTGGCTGGCTGGTAGAATATTGTGATCAATTTTTAACTCAGTTCCTAAAGCCCGATTTTATTCAAACTTCTTTAAACTTTATACGCATGTGTATCTCTGATGGACAACACTTTTTGTAAAAGTTTGATAGTGATTAGGCCACGAGGTCGGGGGTGGGGGGCACCCATACAAATTTTATAAATAAAAAAACAACCCATAAAAATTAAAATTTTTCTTGTAAATTCTCTAATCGGGGATACACACACATACACACACACACACACACTGCGTGCTCGTTTTGTGGTAAAATCATCCACCAAATGCCGCAGCGGCAGCGAACAGCGCTGCTCACAGAACACAGAGCTCATACTTTGCCGTAATCTGATGCGATATAGCGATATTTAAAAATTGTATATTGGGGTCCCCAAGGGGCCGATCGCTCCAAATTTGTACAAAAAGTGTTTTCCATCGAAGACACACATGTGTACAAAATTTAAAGAAAATTTTGTAAAATATTTCTATGGGAGCCCCCCGACCCCGCGGCCCGAGTGGCCTCAATTTTTAACAGAAAGCCATGGGAGATATACATGTGTGCCAAATTTCAATAAAATCGGGCTGTAGAAAGTGGGTTAAAAATTGATCGCAAGATTCCATGACACACAAATCCACAAGCCCACAAACACACGGGCAAGTGAAGTTAATATAGAGAATTTAAAAAGTACCCAATTGTCTTCAAATTCTATACGCATGTGTATGTCCGATTGACAACACTTTTTGTAAACATTTGGAATTGATCAGGTCCCGAAAAGGGGCTTGAGGGTAAACTGACGAGCCATTGGGTCGCCGCGAATATTGCGGTTGAATTTAAGAGAGGTGGCATGCAACTGGCTATTTCTCTTGAGTACCGCTGTCGAAAAAAGCGATAAAACAGTGACAAGCAGGAACCGTTCCTGTGGTGCTCAAGCGAATCTATTGATTACGCAATGTTTTCGTCACTGACAAGTTTTTTGCATGGTTTTGTTTTTTATTCTATGTATTGTATTCTATGACCTTGGAAAGAATGGATGTAAGTGCTATGGGAGTTACGAAAAAGGACTGTATTAGATTGTTTTACGTTTTTTTTTGTATAACATATTATTAAAGCAAATAGGGGTCATTTTTTTCATTTACATTTTGAACATTAATTCCTTTTTAAATCTAATTAATTAAAATCTCGTGTCACGGTGTTTGGGGCTCAACTACTCCGAAACGGCTCGACCGATTGTTATGAAATTTTTTATGTATATTTAGTAGGTATGAGAATAGGTTTTTAAGTGAAAAAAAATACCGCTAAGTGAAAAAAAAAAAACAAAAAAAAAATTTTGAGAACGACTGAACTGATTTGGCTATAGTCCGAACATTGTTTTTGTGGTAGTTTTGACAGAAAGCACAATTCATTTTTTTGGTTTAGTATCGCCCTTGATCACAACGCAGTGTGTGCAAAATTTTGTGCGATTTGTTTTAATTTATTATAAGAAACATATACAGGAATACCTCGAATAGTCCAGGTTATCGGTTCCACGAATTTCCCGTAGTATTTGAAACCGGACCAATTGAAGTTCTCAATACATACTTTGGTTTGCAAAAGGTTGGTAAAATACTAAAAGAACAAATACATTATCGGTATACCGTTTTTCATCAGTTAGTACAACAATTTTGTCTATTTGTGTGTGTGTGTATTACAGTGAACAATGCCAGCAAGACGCAAAGAGACCAGTTTGGGCCGTCGAACGAGTCGTTGACAAAATTTGGACCAGATAAGTGGCGCTGGGGTGGAAAATGTAGTTTTCCCTGTATATAATCTTTATATAACGAATATTCGAACAAGTGTACATTTTTTGCCTGTATAAGTGTCGATTCTACAGTTTTCTGGATTGGTGATTTGGTTAGTTATTGGGGTGTAAGTGGGAGTGCCGTCAGTGGGCGGGGGTCAGTGGGATGGGGCAGCCTGGAAACGCGGGTGTAAGTGGGCGTGGCGTCAGTGGGCGGGTAGCAAAGCGCCCGGGAACATCTAGTTCTCTATATTAACTCCGCGTGCCCGTGTGTTTGTGTGTGGATTTGTGTGTCATGGAATCTTGCGATCAATTTTTAACCCACTTTCCATAGCCCGATTTTATTGAAATTTTGCACACATGTATATTTCCGGTGACAATACTTTCTATTAGAATTTCCCGAGGTCCGAGGGGCCCCATAACTTTTTTTAAAAAAATTAACCCGATTTTCTTCAAATTTAATACACATGTGTATCTCCAATAGACAACACTTTTTGTAAAAAATTTGGAGACCCCGGGTCGGGTTCGTGGGGCCCCATAACTTTTTTTAAAAAAATTAACCCGATTTTCTTCAAATTTAATACACATGTGTATCTCCGATAGACAACACTTTTGGTAAAAAAATTGGAGACCCCGGGCACGGGTTCGTGAGGCCCCATAAATTTTTTAAAAAAATAACCCGATTTTTTTCAAACTTTATATACGTGTGCATATCCGATGGACAACACTTTTTGTAATAATGTTGGAGACCACGGGCCCGGGGTCGTGAGGCCCCATACAAATTTTTTAAAAAAATAAACCCAATTTTCTTCAAATGAAGAAAACTCCGATGGACAAAACTTTTTGTAAAAATTTTGGAGTAATCTGGCCCTGAGACCCGAGCGGTGCCCATGTACATTTTTTTTAAAAATTAGCCTGATTGCCTTCAAACTTTAAACACATACTATGTATATCCTATTATAATTTTAATTTTTATGGGTTGTTTTTTTTATTTTTTCTATGCATTTTCCAAAGAGAAATTTATTTTAGATCAAAGTGAAGCGTTTGATTTCTTCATAGGCGATTTACGGAGGCAAACGCATTAAATTAAATCGGCGTAATAACTCCATTCTACTCAAATTTCAGTATTAATTTTGTAATCTTCGTGATCATTGCTAATTGATCCGGCTTAAACAATAATAATGATATTGATAATAATCACAACCACACTGGTGATAACTTTCGATCAGAATCGAAATCTTGCATTAAATACCTACAATCATTATCTGAGCGCAGTTTTGGTCCGCTTACGCCTGTGCATAGCCTAATCTACCTTCCAATCGTCCGGAATCATTGATTCATTAAATTTATTATTTAAGGTGAACAAGAGATCGCACACAGAATTGCTGGCGCTTCTTCGCGCTTGTCGTCAGCCGTGTCTTCATTCATTTGCTATTGTTGTTGTTTCTAGTTGTTCTGCTTTGTTCTTGTTTTTTTTTTCATTTTTTGCTTTAAATTTGGATAGTGTGAGTGGAATAATATCAGAGGGGCAAGTCTCTAGCCGACTGGCCGGCGCATTGTGCGTAGTCAGATGTGAATGAATTAAAAAAATATTGATGGAATTTATCGCGCCAGAATGAGTGGACCCAAGTGAATACAGAGAACAGAGATAGAGCAAAGCGCCTCAAGGAGTGCTGAGTTGCAGAGGCAGACTCACCCGCTTTACTTTTGACGGGTGTGTGTGATGTGCGTCTTTATTATGCACTCATAAAAACTTCCTTATCTGATTTGTTGCAGGAGATTTAGAAATTCTTGGACAACAGTCGGCAGAATAGTGATGTTATTTGTATAGAGATGGCGTGAAAAGGAGGACTATGTGGTCGTCGCAGATCCCACTCGCCTTCATATTTTTTATTTGGAAACATTTTTCTTAATTTTTCAGCTTATTCCTTAAGCCTTTATCTCGATCGAATGAAATGACTTGGGAATTCTGATCGCGAGAATAAAGAAGAAACAAATAAAAATGCACATGGCTATGGATGAAAACCAGGCAGAACAATACGGAGGAAAGCATCTTCTTAAGAGGCTCTAATTGCCATACTAATGTCTGACAATTTTAATAACAGTCAATTTTTTTTTTCTTCAAAAAATGAGTCCCTAATGTGAATGTTGGTCGACTTGAATGAATGAACTTATTAACTGAATGTTACAGCAGCAAAAGCAGGCGTCACCGGCAGCAAGCAATGATGAGGGCCGACAACTGACATGGGTTTCGGTCACCGCAACCAAGACGGGACGAAATACTCGTTTATACAGTAAAAAGGTTAAAAGGTTCATGTTTTTGGACGAATTAAATTTTATTATTATTCTGATCTGAATTAATTGAAGCGCTAACGGTGGCGCTTAATTGAAATTCCAATCAACTTTGTATACCAGCCTAAAAGGTATATTAGGTGAGCAAGAAAGACGAATTTAGTCGGAGTACCTTGATTGTGACATTAAAAGGTTGGTTTGTAAATTCGTAAATGTTGTTACACGTATTTTAAGGAATTTTTTATTTTTGCCGATATTTTGGTATGTGTGTGTTACAAATTTTATATCAGTTACAAACGGCTTAGGAAAGTTGTGATGCATTCTAACTATATTTTAATTCTTTATATTAACTTCGCGAGCCCGTGTGTTTGTTTGTTTGTTTGTCTGTCGTTGAATCTTGCGATAAATTGTTAACTCACTTTTAAACACTCGTGTGTATTTCCGGTGACAACACTTTCTATTAAAATTTGGAGATCCTCGGTCCTCAGGGCCCGATGGACAACACTTTCCGTAAATTTATTGGAGCGATCGGTGGGAACCCAACCACATTTTTTTTTAAAATTTAACAGATTTTCTTCAAATTTTATATGCACGTATTTTATCCGATGAACAACATACTTTTTGTAAAAATTAGGAAGATGGGGGACCCCAGGGACTAGATGCTCCCATATAATTTTTTTTAAAAAGGTAATCCGGTTTGCGCATAAAAACATCCACAAAGCCACCTCGTTATATCCTGATGGAGCCATTCGCAACCAGATAGACCACGTGTTGATAGACCGCCGCCACGACCCGAATCTGATGACGGTACAAACGTACCGAGGTGCCAACGTCGACTCGGACCACCATCTTGTTGGTATGGTGCTCCGAGCGCGGATTGTATCATCAAGAAAGACAGCATCCGCGAATAAGATTCGAGTAAACACGGCTGCCTTTAGCAACGAAGAGACCAGAAACAACTACGGTCAAGCGATAGGGCTCGCCCTAAATTCAGGGAGAGTAAGTCTTGACACGCCTGACTCCATCTTAGGCAGTAGTCGTAGAGATCGGAACGACTGGTTTGATGACGAATGTAATCTAGCAACTGAACGTAGGAATGTTGCGTACCGAGCAATGCAATAATCACATAGAATGCGGGCATGCGAAGATGAATATAAAGAGCTCAGAAGATATGAAAAAACAGTTCACCGGCGAAAGAAAGCAGCCTCAAAGGCATCTTAGAGCGATTGGAAGAGCACTTTCATGAGTTGCTTAATGGCCAGCTAACTGAGGAATTGGAGGCTCCAACAATGACCGAAGACCACACTATGCTGCCGCCACAAAGCATAGAGGAATTTAGCAGAGCGATAAATCGGCTCAAAAATTATAAGGCCCCGGGATGGTATCCCAGCGGAGCTGATTAAAGCAGGAGTCCCCGCAATACACCAAGCAATTCATGAGCTAATAGTGCAACTATGAGAGGAATAAGCGATACCAGAAGAGTTGCGAAGAGGCATCCTGTGGCCCATACATAATAAAAGAGATATTAAAACGTACAGCAATTATTATGGTATAACGTTGTTGAGTACCGCGTATAAGATTATCTCCCCTATCCTTCAAAACAGGATAGCCCAATACGCTAAATTCATCATTGGTCCATACCAGTGTGGCTTCATCCGTCAACAACAAATCAAATCAAATCTAGAGTTTCAAAACTCACTACACCATCTTTTTATAGACTTCAAAGCCACCTTTGATAGCATAGCCAGAGTAGAACTTAATAAAGCCATGACAGAATTCGGCATCCCAAATAAACTGACAAGACAAGGTTGACCATGACCAATGTTATATTCCAACTAAAAATATCCGGCTCACTATCAAGCCCATTAAACATCTATAATGATGAGATATACGTGCGTTACCGCAATGTCGACATCGTGAAGATAATTAAGCTCGGTAGGCTCCGGTGGGCAAGACACCTAGTTCACATGAGCGAAAAGGATCCTGCTCGGAAAGTCTTTTGCTGTAGGATTTATGGAACAAGACAGCGAAGTCGGCCAAGCCTACGCTGGAAGGATGGCGTAGACCAGGACTTCCAGAGTTTAGGGATGCTTTTTTGCGGGAGGCCAAGACGGGAAACCGGTTTAAGAGCCAAATAAGATGAAACCGATTTTATTCAAGCTTTGTGCATTGTGTATCCCCGATTAGAGAATTTACACGAACATTTTTATTTTTAGTTTTTAATAATTGGAATGATTCAAGTAAATTAATCTATATATGTTCAGCTTATAATAACTGAAGTGAATTCAAAACATGTTTTACTCTTTTATTTTATTTTTTATTATATTTTATTATGTTTTACTAATTCATCATTATTTATTTCAGCTTAACAATTAGTTAATTTATGTATTATGTACATAAGTAATAATTACAATCAATGAACTGTTTTCATTAGTCTAGGTAGATTATTTTAAGTCGATCAGATGTGCCTTAATAATGATAAATAAAAAATGGTTAAATTAATATTATGAACTGTATGCATAGTTAAGGACCAAATCAGCACCATCAAGTAGTATTTATGCACGTGCCTTATTTTTTATTACTGGTGGATGTACGATAAAGCCTCGGGAGGGTCCGCACTACGCTAAGCAATTTATATATGAATAGTCCAAGATTAAGAGGAAGAACCGTGCCAGAAGACTGCAAAAGAGGCATCCTGTACCAAACTACATAAGAAATCAGTGTAACTTTATCCCAGGCAAACCAACAACTGATCAAATTTTCACCCCAAACAGGAGATGCAAAAATTACTAGATTTCCAAAACTCATTACACCATATCCAAAGAAGAAGTCATGAGAGAGCTTAGTATCCTAAATAAACTGACACGACACCGTTGACCATGACTAATGTTATAAGCTAAGTAAAAAAAAAATGCTGATCAGTATTAAAGCCTATTCAACATATACTTGTAATGGACTCCAACAAGTAGGTGGAATGGTCTGCGTCACCTTTCACATGAGGATCCTGCTCAGAAAGGATTTTTAAACCACGCACGCCTAACATACGGTGGTGCTGACCAATACGCCTCACTTTTAAGAAGCCAAACTGGATAACATCGGCACGAAATCGGGAGGCTTGGAAAGATATTTGCTGGAGGAAAAACCGTGGTTATAGAGGCAAATATATCGATAATGTAAATATGTTGTATTTCTTAAAGTAATAAATGTACTTAAATATACCGACTGAATACGTCGCGCAATCTGTCTCTGCGCTGACTATTAACGATTGTTCAAAAACGCTCTCAATTTTCTCAATTTTCCATTAGTTATAAAATGTAATGTGCCAAAATGTACTTTTTATGTGTTGAATTTTAAAACGAGCCTTAGCAACGATTGATCAAGAGCAGTAGATTCATTCATAAAATGTACACTTTAATTAGCAGCGACAATCCGTTACGTCTATTACAATAATTTACATTTTCTAGATTATCATGTTTCTTCCCATTACCCACTGTCAAATTACCATTCATTCTTATCACAAATGCAGTCGAATGTACGAGAAATTTAAACTCTAATGGACTTGTTCGATAAGAAAATCCTTAATAGAATTCCACCTGTCGGTTTGTTATCAACCAACAACCAGAAGTTAAAAAGGAGATCATGTCGGTCTCACAGTGAGGGAGAGAAGACCATGGTGTATGGAATAAGTTCGCGACCACCTGTGAGCTGTGTGACCAAAACTGAGTGAAGTTCAGTTAAATGGAGAAAAATGCGACCGAACGATATCGTTGCTTCTGGTACATGTAAGTGCTAATGTCTAAATGCTTCTGTGTTGCTTCATACAACTGGAATCACGTGGGTCGAAACCGACATAATACTCAGATGATTGCCTGGAAACCGTTAGCGATAATAACTAATTAAATAGCAATTTAAATTGCTTGCTACTTACACATGATTGAAATTGTTGTTATCATTAGTTACTATTGCACATTTTAAGAAGTTATGTAGTAGAAATGAAACTTACTGTAAATAATTCCTTCTCTCTTCCTTCCAGCAAGGCTTATTTGCATAGCTGTCATATCCCAGTAATCTTACCGCATATGCGATAGTACATCAACTTAGCGGCAATGCTCATATTACTACTATAGGTTTGGAGAGTATAACAGTGTTCTTGAATTTAAGTTACTAGTCCTATCTTCCATGCTGATATGGGCTGCTACAATTGTTAAAAATTGTAGTTAAAAATTGCAGTACTGCTAAAAAATCGTGCCACGCTAACTTTATTGATCTGCTCGTTTATTAAGATTTTTAAATAAATCTTATTTATAAATGGTATGATTTGTCTCAAATTCACAAAATAAATTTCTTAAATAACAAAAAAAATAAGCTGATAAATTTTTTTTCCATCGGCACACGCTCAAGGGGTTAAAACCCTTATGATGCTAGGCACAGCGTGGCTACTAAGGTATTAAGGGAAGAAAGTGGCGATGTCGATGTGCATGCATTTTGAATGCCTGTGGATCATATTGATGCGGGAATACAGAGCTGGGTAAAGCATTCCACAATTGTGTTGTACGTCTAAAGAAAGAGTCTCTAAACTTAACAGTACGTCTGAAGTTGGGCTTGAGGGTAAACTGATGAGCATTTAGAGCGCCACGAGTATTGCGGCTGAATTCAATGAGAGTTGCATGCCACAACTGGCTATTTCTCTTGAGCACGTCTGGTGGAATAAGCGATACAACAGCGACAATCAGGAAACGTTCCTGTGGTGTTCGAGCGATTTTTTTATATGGTGCTATGTTTGCCATCAATAAGTTTTATCGCACAGTTCTGTATTTTGTCAAGCAGATGCAAGGTGGTCTTAGGTGCACCTGACCAGACATGACAGTTATACTCAAGTTTGGGGCGAATAAATGTCTTGTATATAGTAGCCAGATCAGAGGGAGTAAAATATTTCTTGCACCGTGTAAGCAGCATTTCTTGCGACGTTGAATATGTGGTCATTCCAACGAAACATTTCGTTGACGCACATACCAAGAAGTGCAAGTGCTATTCATGGATAATGGCTGGAGGTTTACTATTTCGCTTCAACGACAGAAGACAGCATTGAGATTTGGATGCGTTAAATTTGACTCTATTGTGTTCTCTCTACTTTGTAATTATGTCAAGGTCAGAATTTAACGAGCTTTACATACGCTCTTGTTCTAGTTCCACATCCGAAGAGAAAGGACGTGAACCTGCGAACATATAAGAGAAGCTTAGAGTGCTGTCGTCAGCGAAGGAATGTATGGGATTAGAAGTTACATACAGAAGATCGTTAGTAAAAATAAGAAAGAGTGTCGGAGACAAAACACAGCCCTGAGGGACACCCAACACAACTTGGATTGAATGGTTTGATAGATAGCTTCTAATCCATTGAGGCAGGGTAACATCGATTCCAAAAGCACGTAATTTAGAGAGAAGAGCTTGGTCAAATGCCTTTGAAATATTAAGTGCTACAACTTTGCTTTCACCAAACTTGTGAAAAGACTGGTTCCACTTTTCGGTGAGATATGCCATCAGATCACCAGTAGAACATTGTCCATGGAAGCCATATTGGCGGTCATTGAGTAATTCTAGTGATTCAAGATATTTCATAAGCTGGCGTTTATTCAGCGTTTCCATGACATTAGAAAGAAGGGACGTTAGTGCAATTGGTCGGTACGATGAGAGCCTTTTTTGTGACTGTTTTATACACTATAACCTAGCTTCGAAAGTAGCCGTTATACACACTAATGAGCTAACATATATAATACTTTTGTTATTTACTGCAGTCACAGCGTACACACAGTCCCAGAGCAAATTTTGCATTGCGCATAACCAGTTTAGCAGAAAACCCGGTTTTGGTGTGTGAAAAATAGCGTACATTACTCGCAGAAACTGCTCATCGTGCTCGTTAGATTGCCGAACTCGGCTACAGCCTCGTGCTTCAAGCTTCTAACTCGCACGATAAACTCCACTTTCCTCGCTCGTTATTTAATATACTGTATCTTTAGTGGGTTTTTTTTTTTTTTGGGTAGAGTGGGGTGTTGATAACGGCGGTGGGGCAGGCTATGGACATTCATGGGGGTGATGAATTGATAGGATGGTGATTTGGGAGAAGGCGTTAAGATGTGGTGATTGGGACCGAATGGGGCGATGGGGCGATGGGTAGGTAATGAACTTTTACTATTTACTTAATCTTTAGGTTCTTAAATTCTCTATTTTATAACTTAATGTGTCCGTGTGTTTGTTTGTGACTGGCTGGCTGGCTGGCCAAATCTTGTGGACAATTTTTAACCGAGAATCCTAAGGCCCGATTTTATTCAAACACGTGTGTATATCCGACGACAATACTTGCTATTAAAAATTGGGCTCCCGATTTTCTTCAAATAAGCGTGGTTACATTAAACCACATTACATTATTCACTGTATTTCCGATTTTGAAATTTTGTTTAAAGTTCTGATTAGATTTAGCGTCAATCTTTGACTGTGCAGTGTATCCATCCAGTTGGGCTTATATTTTGAAGAAAAAAAACAGATTTTTGTATTTCGTATATTCACCAGGAAAAAATAATGTGGCGCTTTTATGCGTTTATTGCTCAAAATCAAGTTATAAAACAAATAATATACAATTATAATTGGTGTCGCTATGAAAAACAAATAAATTAAATGAATAGTGACAGAAAATCAACAAATAAACAATTTTATACACTGTTTACGCCGCTTCAGATGTATTGACCATCAGCATCAGCAGATCTCGCATTAAACCGCCTTAATCCTAAACGTCTATACATTCGGATTGAGTTGGTTTAGATATTGCCAGCAAATGAGCAAGCAACAGAAACATAAAAACACAAAATGATAAAATGCATCAGCGACTTGAGAAATGTTTTGGACAAACAAAAGTCCGTAATGACTTTTTGTTTGTACATAGCAACATTCATGGGAATTGAGATTTCACATAAATTAAGAAGGAGCGCACACTTTATGGTATTTGATTTCCTCATTTCTTATAATTTCTTTCATATTTACCGAACCAAACCGAACGTCTTACTTATTCCCATAAGTCTGGCTGGCATACCTGATTGTGGGCTTCGAACAAGCACGCGGTACGTAATTGAGAAGACCTCTGAAGCCTATGAGTATAGGTATTTGTGTTATTTTTAACTCTTACATTTACCTTTGTAAAACGAAATTGTTGTAAACTTGTGTAAATAAATCGCATATATTGATGCATGTTAACTGGATGAATGTGAGATATACCTGTCCGGTCATTAAACGTAGGAGGCTTAAAGTTGGCCAAAAGATTCTATTAAGTTGCTCATATTCAATTATTATTTTGTGACTCTTGTCTTTCAACAATAAATGCTCGTTGATGTCTGCTGTATAAACACTCCTACATTTTGATAAATTAGAGGTTATTCATAGGAATCTTCTACGCTAAAGCCCGTGAAGGAACAACATTCCATATAACCAACGCCCCTTTGTCGAGTTCGTGGAATGGAAAGATTTGCTCGATTTTTAAAAGCTTCAAACATTTCATTAGTGTGATAAGATAATAATTGCTGCAATCAAGTTTTACCTTAACAGAAAATTCCCACCAACGATAGATTTCTTCATTGGAATTCGTCACAAGAAGCTTACCAGTTCTGTTATTCATCGCCGCAAAATTTGTGTATTGTTTTTCTCTTGTGTGTTTAAGATAAAACTTTGGAGCGAAAAAGGTTGTCAAGCAATTGATGGGGAATGTCAACTAAGTTGTGGGAACTAATTTCATAAAAGAAATTTACAATTTGCTTCCGTACAGAGTACAATTCACTCTACACAAGTGTTCACTTAACTGTTTGTTCATTTTCACAGAAAAGATAAATGACAAAATAGATATAGCTTAAGAGACAATATAATGTATGTCGTAAACATACATTTCTCTAATAATACTGTTTTTTGTGTTTAATTCAGGATGAAAATGCATATATTGCATTGAACTCCTGTGCATTGTAAATTGTTGTAAATCCGATTTTCAGCTAAATGAAAATGTATTTCCCTTTTTCTTTTTCATGGAATTCATACAACAGGCCTCTTACTATCTTAATAATAATAATATTTGACGCAACATACTGTTGGTGCTTAAGGATTAACTTCTCGCGACCATGCATGTTATATTTTTGCTAATGGAAGGGACATACAAATAAAAGCCGAAATCAGAAAGGCAAATTGAAAAGCTTTCATGACAATAGTTCCTCTCTGACGTTTGTTAAACATTTGCGAGATGTGAAAACATGAAAAGGATAGTAGGTGTTTTTCTGGGCTTCGAATTTTGATCCTCTTACTCAGGAATTCAAAGCACTAACCACTAGACCCACCATTTAGTATAGGCAATTTAAATCTTCAACGGTCATTAGATTTTCAAAAAATACAATAATTATATCTTTGGTGGTAAGCATAAGGCTTAAGTAAAATCTGTTGATTTTAAACAAAATATTGATTCATTTTACATTCTTATATTAAAACTAGCTGAAGGTCCCGGCGTTGCTCGTGGCCCATCCACCCCATCGGTCACCATCACCACCTCTCCTCTTCTCACCATCCCATCACTCCATCACCCCATAAATATCAACAGCCTCCCACATATAACCCCTCCGCTAATTTTATATCCACTGACCCACACCCCAGCGGCCCTAACGATTCCGTCCCCTTCGACCACCCACCACACAGATTACCTTCCATCAACCCTATCAATACCTGTAGCTCCCAGGTGCATCCGTTCCAAGTTTAATTTTGTTGCACCATTGCTGCAGTAACACTGAGACGTCATGCAACTCTTCTTACACGTAGTAGTAGAAACACAACCCGCCCTATCTCGCACCAATACTGTGCCAAGGATTTGTAGCAAAATTAATAGGCTTTTTTTTGTATTTTTTTTTATTTATATGTATTTTTGTATTTTTAAAAAATACAAATGATTTTAACGATCTTTATATCGGTATGGCTTAAATAATTTAAAAAATGTATACTGTATGATCTGAAAAATTTAATTTAATATTCTATTAAAAGAGACCAATAGTGACCTTGTAGCTAGAAGCGTTCAAGAGTTACAGGGTGTAAGGTGATCTAAGGTCAAAAGTACGTCTCTTCGTTTTAAAACGCTACGTACACCGCAGGGGGTGAAAATATACCCCCCCCCTTCCCGTACGATTTTTAACGAAATTAACCAATGAATCACCCCTTTAAGTATTTTCCACCTTAACGGATACACCCTGTACATAAAAATGTAATGCTCTTCGTTGGTAACCGCATCACTTGAGAACGACTGGACCGATTTGGCTCATTTTTATTTTATAATCGCCATAGTCCGAATAAGACTTATGCGGAAAAAGTTTAGAAAAGTTGCCCGGAAAATTAAAAAATTCGGAAAAAACTGATAGTGCTGTTTTCCATAGGGTCTTGTATGAACTTGCGACTAACTAACTCACGATTTGAAAGATGGATTTGCGTAACTAGTTTTTTTGTGCCTGGAAAAAAAGAAAAATTCAAAGGAAAGTCGAAAAATTTAGACAAAGAAAAAATCATAATTTTTTTATGCACTCTCGATCATATTTGACGATATAGGAACGATATATTTGGTTGATTCTCTTTTTGCTTTGTTCGTTATGCTCCCGGAGAAATAAAAAATCAAAAGAAAATTGCGGACAATTACAAAAGAAATTTGGAAAACGATAAATTCAATTGAATGTATTCGGTAAAATAAAAAATCTGGAAAAACGCATTCTATCTCTAACTATGTGTTGATTCGCCAGCAGTACAACAAAAGTCTTTATTTCATTTCTATTACATTCCAATAGTTGGCGCTAAGTGTACAAATGTCGTTTAACAGCTGATCCATTTGCACGGCCTTTCTTTTGCGATCTGTCAACGCATCCTAGTGATTCCGACCGACATGCCATTAGAATTTAGCGGTTGCAGTTTAGAGTGCGGTTTGCATTCGCAATCACAACAAACAAATCACAAGTGAAGTCAATGAGCGTTTGCGGCATTAACCTTGAAAATTTATATTTCTAGCAAGGTCAATTGTATGCCGCTGTTTCAGTGTCGGAAACCCATCAGCTTTGTTTGTTTATGCGCCAGGCAACAAAAACAATAAAAAAAACAGTGCGGGTAACTTTTACGCGCGGTTAAAGTGAAACTTATTTGATGTTGTTGTCAAAAAAGACCTCTATTTGACTCCAAAAGACCATCAAGAGACCCCAAAACCCCCAAAAGTATCATAAAAAGGCTCTCAAAAGAATCACAAAAGACCCCCCAAAAGATCCCAAAAAGGTTCCCAGAAGATCCTCAAAAGACCCCCAGATGACCCACAAAAGGCCAGTAAAAGACCTCTAAGAGGCCTTAAAAAGATCCCACAAGAACCGCAAAAGACTCCAAAAATACCCACAGAAGACCCCAAAGGACCATGCCCCCTAAAGACCCCCAGAGGGCCCAGAGTATCATAAAAAGGCTCTCAAAAGAATCACAAAAGACCCCCCAAAAGATCCCAAAAAGGTTCCCAGAAGATCCTCAAAAGACCCCCAGATGACCCACAAAAGGCCAGTAAAAGACCTCTAAGAGGCCTTAAAAAGATCCCACAAGAACCGCAAAAGACTCCAAAAATACCCACAGAAGACCCCAAAGGACCATGCCCCCTAAAGACCCCCAGAGGGCCCCTAAAAATACCATACCCAATTTCATACAAATCGGTTGAGAAATGACTTACGAGGGTAGTCCCAGAAGTATCCGACCTTACGTATAGATAGTTGTTATTGTTTGAAAAGAATAACTGTGGTGGAAACTACCAACCTTACAAAGCTTAAATTTGACGTTTGACGACGCTACGCTGTTTAGTATTTTTGCGGCAGCTATTAATAGTAAACACTCTCAATGAATTTTTAAACATGGGAAAAAAATTGTCATCATTATGTGATACAATACATTCATTTGAAAGCCTTTAATCCAACAAACATCAAAACTGAGCTAGATTCTACTATGGGGAAGTCTGCTTAGTTTACAATAATAATACACCAATACCTCGCTTTGCGTCGTTTCGTCTTGCGTTTTTTCGAAGCTGCGTCGCTGCTGAATTAGTACTAACTTTCACTGTGCGTCGTTAGATTTTCGAAGTTGCGTTGTTTTGGGTTGGAGTCTTTCATTTTTTTTTTCGAAATTTTTTAAAATTTTCCTTTTTTTTCTAAAAGAATTTTGTTTCTAATTGCGCCATGCCATCAAAACTCGGGTATTCCCTTTCTAACTGAAAATCAATTTTAATACAGTTTTATTTTCACTTTGTTTTGCTAATTGTAGAGTTCAGTTTCAATTAGTGTGTTGTGCTTTTTTTTAAAAGAGAATAATAAATTTTTAAAGATTTTTACGGGTTGTTTCTGGTTACAAAAAAGGTAAATATTTTTCCGATTTATTTATTGGCAGAGTTATATTTTTTTTTTACATACACTTGTAATTTTTTTAGCCAATTGAGTGGAAAGGGTGCTGCTGGTAGAATTACCAAAAATAAAAATAAAACTATCAGCTTGGAGACAAAATTAGATATTCTGCGACGATTTGATAAGGGAGAGAAGGCTGTTGGTCTGGCTGCAACAACTGTCAGAACTATTAGAGATCGAGATGGGGATAAAATAAGAGACAACATCATTAGATGCTAAAACGATGACCCGTACAAGGAGTGCTTTGATTATCAAAATGGAGTCCTTGCTTGGATTGAAAATCAAGTTGCGCAGAGAATACCATTAAGTAAAATGGTAATTCAGACGAAAGTAAAAAGCTTATTTGATGACATAAAAAACAGCCCATAAAAATACAATTTTTAATGTTAATTCTCTAATAGGAGATGGGTATGTGTTAAAATTTGAAGAAAATCAAGCTAATTTTAAAAAAATTTATAAGAAATTTAAAAAAAAACGGGTTAAGTTTTTTAAAAAATTTGTTGG
The DNA here is from genome assembly GCA_947095585.1 of Nephrocerus scutellatus. Taxonomy (NCBI): domain Eukaryota; kingdom Metazoa; phylum Arthropoda; class Insecta; order Diptera; family Pipunculidae; genus Nephrocerus; species Nephrocerus scutellatus. The sequence goes on along the minus strand of OX352764.1, from coordinate 38,874,584 downwards.
GGCCCCATGACCCTCCAAACCCTGTCTCCAAAATTTTTGCAAAAAGTGTTGTCCATCGGAGATACACACGTATATAAAATTTTAAAAAAATCGGGCTAATTTTTTTAAAGAATTTTTTGGGGCCCAATGACCCTGGGGCCCGGTTCTCCAAATTTTTTACAAAATTTTTTGTCTATCGGAGAGACACATGTGTATTAAATTTGAAGAAAATAGGGTTATTTTTTTAAAAAAGTTATGGGGCCCCACGAATTCGGGCCCGGGGTCTCCAAATTTTTTACAAAAAGTGTTGTCTATAGGAGATACACACGTGTATTAAATTTGAAGAAAATCGAGTAAAATTTTGTAAAATATTTGTATGGGAGCCCACCGACCCCGTGGCCCGAGGGTCCTCAATTTTAATGTGTATCTCCGATGGACAACACTTTTTGTAAAAATTTGGATTGATCGGGCACGGGGTAGGGAGCTTTCCATACAATTTTGTTTAAATATTTTCCCGATTTTCTTTAAATTTTATAAACTGTGTATCACTACTCTTCTCTGATGGACAAAACTTTTTGTAAAAATTTTGAAGTGATTGGGCGCCAGCACCCGAATTCAGCTTCAACGAAAAATTAGAATGACAAACTACTTTATTTATTAAATTCTCAATATGAAACTCGCGTGCCAGTGGCTGGCTGGTCAGATCTTGTGATCAATTTTTAACCCACTTCCTAAAGCCCGATTTTATTGAAACTTTAGACACTTGTGTATTTCCAGTGACAATCATCATCATATTTGGCTCTACAACCGGGGTCCGGTCCTGGCCTCCCGCAAAAAATCTCTCCACCGGTCCCGATTTCGAGCCGATGTTTACAGTGACAATACTTTCTATAAAATAAAATTTAAGAGTGATCGGGCAGCAGTGTCGGGGTCTCTCATACAAAAAAATTTCATCAGATCATTTCATACTATAATGACTGTGTTCGTTGTGCGCTGTACGCAGCGCTGCTTGCTTTACAATTGGGGTTGTTTTGTTGTTGGTTTGCAGTGCTTCGTATGTGTTTTTATATTTCATCATTAAAGTGGAATTCAGTATACTTTTGGTTATTAGAAAATTTACATGAAAAAAATTTGTATGGGAGCACCCCGACACCCGCGGCCCGATTACACCAAATTTTAATGTGTGTGTGCAAAGTTTCAATAAAATTGGGTTTTAGGAAGTGTGTTAAAAATTGATCACAAGATCCTGCCCACCAGCCAACCAGCCAGCAAGCCAGCCAGCCACGGGCACGCGAAGTTAACATAGAGAATTTAAAAAAAAGAAATTTTCATTTATTGAAGATTCTGGTCCCGTCCGTAAAAGAAAGTCGTGTTGTGGCCACACCTCCATTTTTTATATCAGATCAACTTGTTTTTTTTTTGTTTTGTTATTACAGTGAAGTTTAGTAAAATATATTGTTTTCCATTCAATAACAATTAATGCCTTTTAATATAATAAGGAAGCTGCATTGGGAGTGGCGTGATAGGACAAAATTGTACTGTTTGTATCGCAATGACTTTATGATGTGGCATCAGTTTAATTAAAAGGGTTGTTATATAGGATGGACGAAATCGGTTGTTATATAGGAAAGGATAAATTACGAGTTTTTGCTGCATTCCATTATGCAGTTACCGCTCTGCTCGACATAACTTTGTCCCGTAGTCGACAAAGTAGTCGTAGCCTCTTTAGACCATTCTTAAAAGAAGCAACTGCTACGAGTACCATGCGGCACAAATCTACAAACATATAAATTCTCTTCTATAAATATTAAATGGTAAATGCCTCGACTTGATAATACATACCTCATTTCAGTTTATGTCAAATGTAAAATATATCGCCTACTTTTTAACTTCAACTTAATTTGAAAAACTAAAATTCGCATTCCTTTTATCACCTACTTACAACTAATATGTAATACTTGGGATTGCGAAATGTAATACAGCAATTGTTATAGAATATTAGATTCTTGGCCAGATTCCGCAAGCGCGAGTTTTTCATAGGCAAGCAAATTTCCAACCCTTTTTCAGTTCACGCGAAAGGTTGTGAGTGCATTCCTAATTTGTGTTTTATATCATATTATATGAAAAACTGGTAACGCACTCACACTGCTTTACAGCTTGACGTAACTCAAAAGAAAGAATTTTAGTGTGGTACTTCGTACGTTGTTGTGTGAACGTCGTACCAACCGTGCGCTCTGGCTGCTTTGTTTTCACAACCAAATGGGAAATTTTACCAGGTAAATCGAATATCCGATTAGAGAATTTACAAGAAAAATTTCAATTTTTCAATTCTCTATATTAACTTCGCGTGCACGGTTAGGTGTGGCTGAATGGTTGGCTGGTGGTACCCATACAAATTTTAAACGCATGCGTATCTCCGCTGGACAACACTTCTTGAAAAAATTTAGAAGTACCGGGCCCTGAGATCGGCGGGCAACCATACAAATTTTTTTTTAAAAAAAAGTATCCTAATTACCTCAAATTTTAAATTTTAATTTTAATGATGACCGTTTTGGAATTCCCCATACAAAATTTTAAAAATATTGCACGATTTTCTTCAAATTTTATACATACATATATGTTTAATCCTATGGAAAACGCCGAGGGGCGATGGGTTCCCAAATAATTTTTTAAAAAATTTGGAGTGAATTTCGTGTAAATTCTCTAATCAGGGATACACAATGTGCAGTTAGAATAAAATCGGGTAAATTTTTTAAAAAAAATTCTTTGGGAGCCACTCGGCCTTGGTGCCACTTCCAAATTTTTAGAAAAAGCGTTGTCCAAAGGACATGTGTTTATAAAATTTGAGGAAAATCGGGTAAATTTTTTAAAATTTTGTATGGGTCCTTCCGTCAGGGGGGCCCGATCACTCCAATATTTTTACAATTGAAGAAAATCTGGTATTTTTTTTAAATTTGTATGGCTGTCTCCCGACCCCGGGGGTCGCTTCCAAAGTTTTACAAAAAGTGTTGTCCATCGGAGATAAAATTTGAAGAAAATCGGGTTATGTTTTTTATTGAATTTGACTTGACAGGCTCAGGCTCGATCCCTTCCAAAGTTTTAAAAAAGGTTTGTCCATCGGATTTTTTTTAAAATTTGTATTGGTGCCTCCCGACTTGATCAATTTTAAACCCCCTTCCCAAAGTCCGATTTGATTGAAACTTTGCACACATGCATATCTCCGATGACAAAACTTTCAAATATTTTTTGGGCCCCTCGGGCCTCGGAGTCACATACAAATATTTTACAATTTACCCGATTTTTTTAAGTTTTATATACACGTGTATATCCGATAGACAACACTTTTTGTAAAAATTTTCGAGACCTCGGGCCCCGGGATCTTGAGGTCCCACATAAATTTTTTAAAAAATTAACCTGATTTTCTTCATATTTTATATACATGTGCATTTCCGATGGACAACACCTTTTGTTAACATTTTGGAGATCCCGGGCCTCGGGGCCCCAATACAAATTTTTTAAAAAAAATTAACATTTTTTGTACACATTTTGGAGACCTCGGGTCCCGGAGTCGTGGGCCCAATACAAATTTATTAAAAAAATTATATGTATTAAGTCGTGCAACGCCAGGTGTTTTAGCTATCTTTCTATAAATAAAACTTTGTCTGTATGGCTGTATGTCTGTATATCTGTTCACGCTTAGCTCGATATAGCTAAAACTTTGGGATGTTTTGGGGACGGTTGAGGTGGATGTTTGTAGGGGTTAGTACGGTTATGGTGTTGATAGGGTTGACGTGGCTAGTTATTGTTTGTATGAGATTGACTCGAAGAATGTGCATTTGATTAATAGTGCTGGTGTGGGGGATATCTCAAGGTGGGTCTTGAAGGGACTTTTTGGTCAGTCGGAGGTGGCGGGGAGTTTGGTGGGGACAGTGTAGTCTGGGCTACAGGGCAACACTGGGTATTTCAGCTAGTTAATTATAACGTTACAACATGTAACGTTTTTATTTTATATTTTACTCCCATTCGACTTGAAAAAATTCCCTGAGATTTAAAGCGTGCTAATCTTAAAATAATTGAAATCACAAAACAACTCACGCTTGCGGAATCAGGATATTATTATTGAGTTCAAATGCAATGTTACCATGTTCAAATAAGTGCTTATATGTCAATGGTAAATGGAACGTTATTTTTAGTTTTTAAAGTAAAATATAAGTACACATTAGCAAGGTCAAGCGCAGTAGTCTGTAGCCAGAAGTATCTTCGTGTTATGTAAACATCTTAATCTTATGAACACAGCCATTATAATAAGTAAACCGTATCCACCAATCCGAATCAATTATACGAGTATCTATGAATAATTCGTATTAGGGATTACATATGGCAATAATAGTTCTCAAAGTAGGTATACACTGAATTCTGAATTTTATTACCTAGCATTCAAAGTGGTAAGCTGGGAAATTTCATCCGTTACACACGCGTTAAATTATTTTTCCTTAAGTAGAAAGGTTTAAGTTTTCTAATGGACTGCCAGAAAAGACGGTGCTACTAAATAATCTGCCATACATCCAAATAAGTATGGCATGGTTTAAGTTTTCTAATGGACTACCAGAAAAAACGCTGCTACTAAATAATCGGCCATACTTGCAAATGAGCTAATAATTGCAAATGTTATGATTACAATATTATTCCGCACACCGCTGATCAGACTTATGAATATAAATATATGTCATAAGAATTACAGAGGGGTACTACTAAAAAAATCCTTATCTCATGCTATGCTTATGACCCATACTATAACGAAATAGGAAGGATTTGAAGAGCATTACACAACAAGATGGTGTTTTCTTCCTGGCCTGTGCTTGGAAGTGACTTTCAAAAGGAACGATTAAAAAGTGCTGCAAAGTGCTTGTATTCTGCAATTAATCGATGGAATGATCAAGACGGCTTTCCGCTCACAGGACAAGAAAATATTATTCCGCATGTTCTAAAAACTGAAATTTTGGTCTAACTGTGAGACACTCTATCTGGCTTTCAACTCACAGGACAAGGAAATGGATATATTCTAAAATCTGAAATTTAGTTCTAACTGTGAGATGCTCTATCTTGAGTGAAAGTAAAATTAATAAATGGTTGGTCGAAAACAACATTAAGGATATCATACAAGCAGAAAGTGAGAAAACATGTAACATGAAGATCCGAAAAACAGTTGGCATGGAGTGACAAACGGAAGCACAAACGGAAACATAGGCAAAACATTACAGAATATACGGTCCATACGTTATTTATGTACATGTACCAGTACACTTATTAAGCTTATGTAAAGGTATTAATGGGAAACCAAAGGTATACTTGTCAGGAGAAAAATTGTAAATTGTAAATTTGTTTTGTAAAGCCAAAAAATATGATTAGATTCACTAGTATCACATTTATGTAGGCCTAATTTTTAAAATATTCCGCTTTCTCCTAAAATTCGAAGGTTAAATGAATGAAAACCACAATGATTTTCTTTCTTAACGTAAGCATTTCTTTTATCTGGTTTCTAAGGTCATTAAAAAGGTCTAAAAAGATGGGTTTGATCGTATCTTTTGTGGGACAGATGAAATTCAAGCGGATCGAGATCCGGCGAATAGGCAGTTATTTAAATCAATAGTTTATGTTGAGGCGATAACTGATCCTGATGCAGCATTACTGACGTTTTTTTCTTTATTTTTCCCCGCAACCGACGGAAAAAACCCTATTAATAATCCGAGTTATTTGCTGATTAGGTATAAATACCAAATACTTTATCGCAGTGAGTTAGTTATTATTTGGAATTGAACCAGAGTATAAGCAACTAGATAGGGCTGTGTGATATGTGAATATACCTAAGTGTTATGTGTGAATAATATGTTATCACCAGTGTGAATTTGTGACTGTTGCTATTTGTTAATTAAACTTGTACCACTACGAACTCTTCATAACTTAAGATTGTAGAGAAGGAAGTTAGTAGTAGGTTTGAGTTTTCAAATAATTTGAGTAAAAGTCAAAAACACTGTTGGTTCCACTGTATTTTGAAAGCACAACTCTACAGTAAAACATTATCAATAGAACACTTCAGACTACAGTTCAATTATTACATTACTCCTCTCAGTTACCATTTGTATTTTTAGTAATAAATTTATTATCTTCTCATCACAGATAGCCTTCTAATTTTTTATCGCACTAGCCGTTGTCAAATAAATGTATTGAAATATTGTTATAAAAACAATTAAGCGCGCATTCGACGAGAGTCTGCCCAAAATTAAACTTAATCATAAACAGTGTTCCTACATTAGTAACGTAGTTAATTTAGTGTACCGAAACAAATAAAATCTTATAATAAAAATGCTACTCCCAAAAAAACAACATTTCGAGTAAAAAAACGCCACAGGCGCTGAAATTGTTGGTTTTGTTAGTGTGATATGGCTGCATATCGCATGCTAGCCTTCATTTAGTCCATGATGGGTCGGCGTAAAATTCAATGTATAAAAAAAGTTTTAATGGAATCTCGCAATAAATTCCAGTTTTATGACTTTAACACTAATAGCTGGAGAGGTTCCGTATTTTATACTAAAGTCCAAAACAATAACCAAAATGTAAAGGTAAAACAAAGAAGTTATCGCTTACAATCTAAAAGATACAATCATTTTAAACAGTAGTGGCTAACAAAAGAAGTTCGTTTTTTTTGGAAAACAAGCTAACTAATAAAAATACATTTTTAATTTAAAACGTTCAAAATGAGTATTGTGTGTAGTAGTTTGCTTTAATCTGAAACAAATTGCAAGCTCGCATTGAATTTTTTTTTTGCGATTTGTTGCCTTTTTTTTGCGATCATCCAGTTCTGAGCTATGTTTAAAATTTCAACTCTCTAGCTCAATGGGAGGTTAGTTTAAAATCAATTACAAAATTCCACCCGTACAGACAGACATACACGAAAGCAAGCTAATAAAAACGTTTTAAAAAATGTTCCAAGTGACAAAAGCTATAATGCAAAGTTAATTACAATTTACGTAACTAACCTTTTTCCTTCTGAATAGAAAAACGGTTGGATTCGTATATGAAGAAAAAGTTAAATTATTTGCTGTATTCTATAAGAAGGGACAATTACTCGTAATTCTGTTTCTGTTTCACTTTCGACCGTTGTTATTAGTAGCTATTACGAGTACTTTACACAACACAACAAAAATATATATTCTCCGTGTGAAAAATAAAAGTCGCATTCGTTCTATCTTCTATCATCTAATCACAATTACTTTGTAGGTCTTGATAAGGCAAAGTCCATAGTGGAATACAGTAATTACCATATTCGTATTTTATTCAAGTTTTACGTATTGTTACGAAAAGGTTATTGTTATGAACAGAAATCTTTTATCGCACTGTCCATAATTGTGTAAGAATAAGCATTCTATTAAATTGTATTGCAATTAAGAAATTACAAAAAACTATTATGCCACATGTTTAGGCTCAGCAATATTGTATATCAAATTATGCGGAGATCTTATACATAGAATTGCATGCGGTAAATTTTATATAAAATTACACCAGTATGTTCTGGTATTTGTTAGGTGGTTCTTTAATATAATTTTTAAATTCTCGAAACTCTTGATTTAGTATTCCATATTTCCTCGTAGTAAAAAAAAAGTTTTTATTATATAATTTTATTTTATACTCTTTAGTTTTTCATGAAATATGTATATAAAATTTCAATATTATTCATATGCGATGATTATATGGAGACACCCACAAGACACCCACAAGACACCCACAAGACACCCACAAGTTACCCAAAATACCCTCAAAAGACTTCCAAAAGACCCTGAAAAGACTCTCAAAGGATCCTCTAAAAACCCCCTCAAGACCACCTAGAGACACCCTCAAGACCACTCTTAAGATCACTTTACGGCCCACATCAATATTTCCTCAAGACCCCCATAAAACCCACCTTAAAGTTCCCTTAGGACTCCCTCAAAACACTCTCAAGACCCAACTTTAGAACACCTAAAAGCCCCCTCAAAATCCACTCAACACAACCCCAAGACACCCTAAAAACCTTCTTAAAACCCCCTAAAGACTCCACTCACGACCCTCTCAAAATCCCCCCAAGACCCCCTCAAGAACATCTCAAAATCCCACTAAAGATCCTCACAAAAACCCGATCCTCACAAAAACCCCTCGGGACCCCCCTGATTACTACCACAAGATCACCACCGTTAAGACAACGTTACTACCTCCATCAATACTCCATCAAGACCCCCTCAAACCGCTTAAAGGTTCCCTTAAGACCCCCTCGAAATAGAGGCCCTCTCAAACTCTCCTCAAACCCCCACAAAACCCCCTAAAGACTCGCTTAAACCGCCCTCAAACCCTCAATAACACCATCAAGACCACCTTCAAGACCCTTCAAGAACCCGCTCAAGACACCCTCAAGACCACCCTCAAGACCGCCTCAAGTAACCCTCTTAGTACTCCCTTAACATCATTTGAAGACGCTCTCAAAACTACCGCAAAAGCTTATCAACATCCCACTCAAAACCCTCTTTAAACCCTCTAAAGGCCCCCTTTAGACCCCCTTAAAGGCCTCATAATGACTCACCTCAAGACCCACCTGAAGACCAACAAAACGCTCCCAGAAAAATTGTATATTGGGGTCCCCAAGGGGAAGAAGAAGAAGACACACATGTTTATCTCCGGTGACAAAAGTTTTTGTAAAATTTTGTGGTAAGGAGCTCTAATACTATTTTTTCCAAATTAACCCAGTTCAAACTTTGCACACATATGTATCTTCTTTTAAAGAATTTACATGAAAAATTTTAGTTTGTATAGGTCGTTTTTTAAATTCTCTATATTAACTTCACTTGCCCGTGGCTGGCTGGCTGGCTGGCCAAATCTTGTGATCAATTTTTAACCCACTTCCTACAGCACACATGTATATCGGGTTCAGGGGGCTCCCATACAAATATTTTACAAAATTTACCCGATTTTCTTTAAATTTTGTACACATGTGTGTCTTTGATGGAAAATACTTTTTGTAAAAATTTCGGCCCCTTGGGGGCCCCAATATACAATTTTTAAATATCGCTATATTGCATCAGATCACGACAAAGTCTGAGCTCTGTGCTTTGTGAGCAGCGCTGTTCGCTGCCGCTGCGTCATTTCGTGGATGATTTTGCCACAAGCCGAGCACGCAGTGTGTGTGTGTGTGTGTGTATCTCCGATTAGAGAATTTACAAGAAAAATTTTAAATTTTATGGGTTGTTTTTTTAATATTTTTTATGGGCACCCCTCGGGCCTCAGAACCCGTCTGACCACAAGGACCGTTCCCTCCAAAAAAATTACAAATAGTTTTGTCCATCGGAGATACTGATGTGTTTGAAATTTGAAGAAAATCAGGCTTATTTTCAAAAGATTTATAAGGGCACCCCTCAATTTTCAGGGCCCGTTCTCCAAACATTTTACATTTATCGGAGATTCCCATGTGTTTAAAATTTGAAAAAATCGGTTTAATTTTTAAAAAAATTTATATTGGCAAGATTCCACGACAAACAAACAAACAAACACAAGGGCACGCGAAGTTAATATAGAGAAATTAAAAAGCGTGACAGAATGGCATATAAACCGACAGAAAGACAGAAACAGACAAGTTAACATAAAAGCATTTAAAAAAGATAAATTTCCTGTAATGCATATTAAAATTCCTTTTCAGAGTTCCCTGGTTTAAGTCCATAGTACATAAAATCTAGTATTAGTACGCGAGTTCATCGTTAGATGGTACTCGGTCTATCCTTGTTGGAATGTTTTTTATATACATTCCAATTTTGTTTGGTCTTTGGAGTCCCTATGCTTTATTTAGTACACGTTTTATTTGACATATACACAGATATTCTTTTTAGTAGTTTACAAAGTACAATACAACCCATCAGTTATCGCAACCCAAAAAGATAAATATCCTGTAATGCATATCAAAAATTCATTTCAGAGTACACTGGTTTAAGTCCTTAGTATGTAAAACAAGTATTAGTACGCCATTTCACAGTTAGATGGCAGTCGGTCTATCCTTATTGGAATATATTTTTGTATACATTCTAGTTTTGTTTGGTCTTTTGAGTCCTTGCTAAAATAGATTGTTCCGTTATATACCACATTCTGAGTAAATTGACAAAAGTAAGAAATTTTCCAAAAATACCATTACTTTTTTGTCCACTACTGTAAATGTCTGGCCCAATATTTTAAAATCAAGACGATACAAACGCGTATTTGGTATCCTGAAGATCATCATCAACACATTTATGAGCATTGTTATTAGCGTTATTACGATTGAATTTTATTTTACTCGGTCATTCACAGGCGCAGAACGCCTCCATTATCGAACTGGACACGAGGATGACGCAGATTGTATACCCGTCCGTGTCCGTATACAAATTAATATTCCAGTCCAATATGCACAGCTCTGTTATTTCACCTACAATTTGTCGAGTCATATCAACATCCAAAATATACTTCCATATAAATTAGCATAACCGTGTGAATTAGTCTTTGAGCTGTTTCTTCAAGAAAACGCTATGAATATCCAAAAAGCAGTATGTTTGTGTATACGAGTAACGCACAAAAAAACCAACAGGTGAGGTCTTAATTACTCAGAAAGCGCAAGTTTTTTTTTTTGTTTAATTGAGTGCGCTATCATAATGGCTTTATGGGAAGAGTAACAACACCTTTACCTTTGAAATTTTAGTCATAGTCGTATTTTTTCAAAGAACAATTTGGATTTGCCTGTCTAACAGACTCTTAGGATTATACTTGCAGAAAGTTAGGTCAAACGATTCATATTTGACCTTTCACTTTTTGCGGTGGATCTTCATAAGAACTTTTGACCTTTTATACATGCGGAAGAGTGTCACCACAGCAACGACACCTTTTATTATTTCAATAAAATGCGAAGGTAGATAGACAAATGGAATGGTTAACCTCACGATCCTAAGAGCTTAACGCACAATTTTGATACAAAAAATCTCTTCTAGCTATAGAGTTCAATTACAAAATCATCTAATTTTTTACCCTTCACCATACTGATTTCCTTACCTTTGGAGAATGTTCTGGGGATCAACTCAGTTGTACTCGTTTAATAGTAGGTGGGCAAAACATTCCTTATAAAAGGTAAATGATTTGATCCATATTGACTAAAGCGTCTATCACTCTGTTGGGATAGAAATCTCTAGTTCGGTTTCCAGAAATATCTGCCTTTACACAGTTCCCAGGTTATTATTCTAGTTGCTTTTAACGATCAGCGCTCGCTTACCTATGATGTTTAGTGGATACATTTTTTGTCGCGAGCAAACGACCGCTGATCGTACCCTCATTACGTTATTATGTCTTGTATGACATTTCCCTTGGCACAGTGTGTGCCAATAGAACACTTTGCTTGTCTGTTCACTCGTTAAGTGTTTGTACGTTGATATTCTAAATGCGGTTCGTATGCAAAAGGCATTGTGAGGGGAATGCGTTTAATGGGAATAATGGAGTCAAGGATCCAATCAGACTTGTATGTCACTAGTTACAAGGTCGCTGGAACTACTTGTGCAAAAATTTCTATTGATTACAATTTGGTTTTTTGTTGTACAATGTATTGATATTAATTTCTTGTTTCCATTTTGATATATGGTGTATGCATTGATACACTGTATTGCCTTTATGACTAAGGCTATTTTTGGCATGGCTATATGTGAATAAGAGCATGGCTTTCTGAGCAGGAGGTTCGTGGTTTGAGTCCTAGTAACACCAAAGGTATTTGTCACGGTGTCCCAACTCTCGCGAATGGCTGACAAACGTTCCGAGAGTAATAACTTGTTCTCAATTCACCGTTCGGAGCCGGCCTTAAATTGTAGGTCCCTTCCATTTGTGTGCAAAAATATACATGCTCAACACAAATGGTTGCGAGAAGCCAGGCCTTGGACCGCAGTGGTCTGTCGCGTCGAATATATATACATACATATATACTTAAAGAAACAATGGCATTGATGCATGCATTGACGTAACTAATGCTTTGTATGGGTATGTGTTTATAAGATTTTATTTAACAATTTATATACGGGATACTGTAACAATTATACTGATTTCCACTATAAATGCTGAAAAATAAAAACCCAACAACAAAACAACCCCAATCATAAAGCAACGCAGCGCTACTCACAGCGCACCAGCGCACACATTATGTCATTATAGTATGACATGTTGTGATGCCGCTTATGGCAAAATACAAATTTGTATGGGAGCCCCCTACCCCGCGGCCCGATTTCTCTAAAATCAACAGAAAGTGCTGTCATCGAAAATACACATGCGTGCAAAGTTTGAATAAAATCGGGCTGTAGGAAGTGGGTTAAAAATTGATCACAAGATGCCAACAGCCAGCCAGCCAGCCACGGGTACGCGAAGTTAATATTGAGAATTAAAAAATTTAAAATATGAAAAAATCAGGAAGTCTCCTGACCAGTGCCCGGCCCCTTCCAAAACATGGTGATCCTAGTTTTATTTAATTACCAAATTTGTATGCACAATTAGGCAATTTAGTACGTTATACATAAAAAATAAAGCAAAACTTTGTCTTAGGATCCTGATTTTATTTTTGACACAAAATACGTCCTTAATTATGCCTTTTCTCAATGTTAAAACAGATTATCAGTTCTATCTATGTCAAATGCTTTTAAAAATAATACTTAATATAATATAAAGCTCTGATAATTACTGATAGTTTAATATCGATTCCCCTATACATAACTATAGTTGCGGTTATGCTTATACTACAAAAAATAAAATCGGTATTGTACACAATTTTATCTGTGGTTATACAATTATAAAATTATATATTCAGAATTTGGCTAATATATTGCAGTCAATATTAAGCAGTATATACTTTACTAGTACTAAAGTTCAATTAGCTCACTTAAACTTTCAACCAATGTTGTAGAAATTTTTAGGGAAATGTAATCATAATATCAAAATCGCTTTGCCAATAAATATACATTAGCTTGGCTGCCAGAGTTTAGCGGTGTATTATCTCAAATCGAAGATCTATACCAACCAACCGGATTAAAGGGCTGAACTGACAATGATATACGGCGCGTCATCGGTCAAATTGGAACGACGTCATCGAGCATTTCCTCAAAAGAATCAGATCCGGCAGTCTTGGGTCATTCGAACTACATCATTTTCTCATATACCGCATAATGTGTACTTTAACATTTAAAAAATGTATATCAATTAAAGGTAAAAAGTGATGTTTTTTCCAAATAAAACCCGGCTTTCAATCTTGAACACGCTTTACATAATACGAGTATATAATATCAAATTCACATTTCATCTTCATTTATACATTAGCATATATACATTAAAAGTTTGATAGTTTCATATAGTTCTTATAAAAATAATAAATATAGTATAATATCTCTTCCAGCAACGCCTAAAAATGTACCGAGAAGGTGCCGACTACCTAATTATTCGATCAGACCAAAATTCCTACCGGTTAAAATATGTTAAACGTTATTGGAATGAAATTAGTCGAATTCAATTAAGTAATGTTAATTTTGTTTGTCACATTAACAAACTAATTGACAGTTTTTCAATCTTTGCCTATCCTGCTTCTTCTTCATCTTCTTGTTTTCTACCTTCCGTATCTTTTTGATATCTCTTTTGGATATAGTGGTCAAAATACGTAAATCTACACATTGCCACACAGTATGCAGATAGCATGACGGGTGGTCTTTTTTTAAATTATTAATTGACAAATTTATTTCGTTTATTTTGTTAAATTTATAATTGTGTGCGATATCGCCACTGGAATCTTACAGTTGAACTAGTATACAAATTGAAGGCGAGGAATGTGATGTCTTTGCCTTTTGGAGACTTAATTGATGGTTATTGATATGGTATCGACAAAAAATACTAAGCCAAAAGAGTACGCCGTTAGCATCAGTGACGTGTCATGACCACCATTTGTATGGATCAAGTCGTTGTTAGTCAGTACATACAGGGCAAAATTGGTTCCTGATTTTTTTTGCATTTTCTTTCACAAAATGTAGGCAAATCATTTTGATTTTATTGTAATATGCAGAAGCGAAAGGGTTGTAACTTTTATAATTCAAGGCACAGCGTTAGCATTGAAATGTAAACCCAGTACTACTGGCTCCAATTCTCTCAACACGGACTCTTATGTTTTTGTAACTTTGAGTGGAGTAATGTTAAGCAATTTTTGTTTACCATACCTTCAGGTTTTTTACGCGATCGATCTTAACTGTAACAGTACATAGCCATATTTTTAAACTATCCGTGGCGCTAGTAGTGACGTCTCAGTTTTATTCGTCATAATCTTATTTTATTTTTGAATATATTGCGTTATATATAACACTCATTGCTAGGTTTTTTTAACAATCCTAGCTCATGGCTAGATACTGCGACCTAATGATATCTATTGTATCTTAGGGTGCAATTAGTACTACCTCTATAATGAAGGATAGTATGTCCTTAGTTGCAGAGTTTCTCGGCTTCTTAACCAAAGTAATGCTGGGCATTCACAGAGAATGTGCTCGGATGATTTATCATCTTCCGAATAGAACCTACATTCCTTGGCTGAACCTAGATTAATTTTGTTAAGGTGATACCGGAAGCCACAGTGACGAAGTTTGTTTTCCTATTTGTTATCCAGCGCTGTGGTGGCAGCCCAGTTGACACCCCAGTCCAGCCCTGATTAGTTCATCTGCAGATTCGTTGCCTGCTCTTCCTTCATTACCAGGGACCCATCCGAGTTTCATCCTGTTATGTCTGGCAAGGGATTACAGTGAATTGTAGCAGCATTAAGTAGTTTATCAAAAATAACTCTAAGATATCTAACCTCAGTGGTATAAGCTAAAGTGGTGTCTTTGATAATGATAGATCCTTGATCGACGAATCTTCTCTTTGTGAAAGGCACTAGAAGGGGTTTTCAGAGATTGATGAATAGTCTTTATTTATTGCACTATTTTAAAAGATGTAGCTAGAAATGGTCATGCTGCGTTTACCACTAACAAGAAACGCCAAGTCATCCACATATCTAATGGTGATGTAGTCTGGTCTATGCAGATTGACTAGAAGATTGTCGATGACTAGTGACCACAGAAGAAAGGACTCCTTCTGTGAGCCATTTCCTTGGAACGAAAAAATCCTTCTATCTTTTTTACAAGATAGTGAAGGGCACCTTCGGTACTTTTACCTTTCCTGTATGCAAACTGACTAGAGTGCAGAGGGATAGACAAATCTAGCCAGCCTCTTATATGAACATCAATAAGTCTCTTCATGGTTTTGAGGACAAATGATGCTAGTTTTACAGGTCTATAGGATTTAGGCAGCTCACTAGGCCTATTGCCTGGTTTTGGGATATATATCACATTTACCTTTCTGCGTTAGGGATTTACCCCAGCTGTAGCTGGATTTATTTAGAACCAGCTACAACTGGAAAGATACTATTGCCGCTGGATGCTTTCAAAGATGCCTATTTAACCTTATCTGGACTGAAGATTTTGCCGGATATACTTTTTACCCTACTAGCAATGCAGACCCTTTGGTCAGATGAGTTCGGGTACGTGTGTGGTACACGAGAAGACGAAAATGGGAAATGAACCTGAAGCTGGGTTCTGAGTGTAACCTCACGTTCCGACGTGTAGGTGCCATCGGTCTTTTTTAATCATCATCATCATATTTGGCTCTGCAACCGGGGTCTGGTCCTGGCCTCCCGCAAAAATTCTCTTCACCGGTCCCGATTTCGAGCCGATGTCATCAAGTTTGTCATCCATAAAATCTGGACGTCCTGGTCTACGCCATCCTTCCAGCGTAGGCTTGGCCGGCCTGGCTGTCGTGTTCCATAAAACTACCGCAAAGGACTTTCCGAGCAGGATCCTGCCCACCGGAGCCTACCGAGCTTAATTATCTTCACGATGTTGACATCGCGGTAATGATCGTAGATATCATCATTACAGAGTCTCCGAAATCGTCCTTCCTCACATACGGGGCCAAAAATTATCCGTAAGACTTTTCTCTCGAGCGTGAGTAAGAGGTCAGGTGGCAGACGTGGCCACCATGTACTTTGTTTTGCTGTCATTTATGTGCAGCCCCAGATTTCGTGCCGCCTGCTTGATCTGGATGAAAGCTTTCTGTGCAGCTCTTGGGCTTCTACCAACGATGTCAATATCATCTGCGTAAGCCAGTATCTGAATGGACTTATAGAGGATTGTTCCTCTCACCGTTACGTCAGAGTCTCGGATCACTTTCTCCAAAGCCAGGTTGAAGAGAATGCATGCCAGTCCATCCCCTTCTCGGAGCCCGTTATAGAGGTTGAATGGTCTTGATAGTTCTCCGGATATTTTTACTTAAAACATTGGTCATGGTTAACCTACATAGTCGTGTCAGTTTATTTGGGATGCCGAATTCTCTCATGGCTTTTTTAAGTTATACTCTGGCTATGTTATCATAGGTGGCTTTAAAGTCTATTAAAAGATGGTGTAGTGAGTTTTGAAACTCTAGACATTTTTCCATCACCTGCCTAAGGGTGTAAATCTGGCCAGTGGTCAGTTGTTGATTTGCCTGGGACGAAGCCACACTGGTATGTACCAATGATAACTTTATCGTATGGGGGTATCCTGTCTTGAATCTTATACGCGGTACACAACAACGTTATTCCACGATAATTGCTGCATTTTGTGATGTCTCCCTTCTAATGTATGGAGCACAGGATGCCATACTTGGACTATTATTTCATGAATTGCTTGGTGTAATGTGGGGCCTCCTATTTTTATCAGTTCCGCTGGGATCGCATCAGATCCCGGGGCCTTATTATTTTTAAGCCTATTTATCGTTCTAGTAGCTTCGTCTATGCTTGGAGGCGACAACATAGTATGATCTTCGGTCATTGGTAGAGCCTCCAATTCCTCAGTTAACTGGCCATTTAGCAACTCATAAAAGTGCTCTTCCCATCGCTCTAAGATGTCTTTAAGATCGACGATCAGACTACCCTCTTTGTCCTTGCAGTTTGTGCAACGCGGTGTATATATGTATATTGTATATATACCACGGACTCTTTCATAGAACTTCCGCGCCTGGTGCGGTCCTTGCTCTCTGTACTGTTTTTTCTGTTTTTTGATATCTTTAGAGCTCTTTATATTCATCTTCGCGTGCCCGCATTCTATGAGATTATTGCGTTGCTCGGAACGCAACATTTTTACGTTTAATCGCTAGCTTACATTCGTCGTCGTCGTTCCGATCTCTACGACTACTGCCTAAAATGGAGGCAGCAGTACTAATGACAGTATTTATAAGGCGTGTCCATTTCTCTTCTACGCCTGACATCTCAGCCACAAGACTTACTCTCCCTGCATTTATGGCGAGTTCTATCGCTTGACCGTATTTTTTTCTGTTCTCTTCGTTGCGAAGGGTAGCCGTGTTCACTCGAATCTAATTCGCGGATGCAGTCTTGCACATGTAGGTAGGTTTGGAGCTATTTCTAAAAGACACACCTTCTTGATGCCGCTGCTGCCTCAGACCTCATGATGTGCATTCGCATCGCATTCTATGAGCACCCTGCACCCTGATGGTGCTCATCAGTCCTCCCTGGTTGCTGTAGCTTGCCGGAGTAACTTTTTTAGGGTAATTCAAATTCAAATGCTATACTTCAGAGAATCAATGTGCTTCCTGACTGCACCAAGGATTAGCGAAAAAGCTGGACTCAAATGGAGCTCTTGAAGATTTTCTGCGGTTCCACGTAGCTAGTCAATTTGGGTTTTTTGTTTTCAATTTTTGTGATTTAAAAAATAAAAATACCTTTGCAAGTATTGAGCCAGTTCATGAGACGTCTTCTACAGCCAGTACGAGATGGAGGAGCGCACTTTCCTCTTTCGTCTGTACAATATTTCATGAAGACTGATTCCACGTCCTTAATTCTAACACCCTCGCGAGTTTCAGATGTGCCCGTATGGCAACGCCGTCTGAACTTCGGGTAGAGTTCAGCTGCTCAACAACAGACCGAACAGTTGAAACCAAAATGGGGTTGGCCTTCGAGAGATCAACAGCTTCTCTGGATACAGCGGGTTGCTCAACAGCAGAACCCGAAGTTGAGGCGCTTTGAGTTGCATCGGTCTCATAATTATTATTTTTATCCTCAATTGTAATTCCCACGAGTATCCGGGAAATCCGGGAAATGCAGAGCCCGGTATATCATGAAAAGGCCAGTTGAAACCGAAGGTCGCCAGGTATTCGAAGTCCGCATACTACCGACTAAGCACCCTCTTAGTCATACATCTATCGGCGTAAGCTGTTCCATCTTGGATTATGAATACCTTTTAATAAAAATAAGACTAGTCCGTTGCCACAAACCCTCCTCCTTTACCCTTGGGTCCAGCATACTACTCTCCTAGCTGGGCGGAGTTACTATAAGATATTTCATCCTAGCTGATATAACTTTTTTACCGTTTTTGGAACACAAAACAACTGGCAGTAATTTTGAAAATGCCGTTTTTTGTCAGCTTTTGGGTTTTCATATTGCAATTGCTAAGTATGAATTAATTATGGCTAAAGGTTTAAAATTGCGCATTTACTACAGAAGGCATTGGGTCTTCAAAGCATTTAATTTTACAGAAATTATAAGGAACTAGGACGGGATGACATTGGGACCGGTAGAGAGGTTTTTTTTGCGAAGTCAAAAGAGGACTCCGGTTGTAGAGCCAAATATGATGAATAATGAGACAGGTGTTTTTTTTGTGTTATACATTATTTACCACGCGCGAGAAATTACTTTGTAATACTAATTTTGTCATATCTCTTTTTGATGTTGAAACTAGGTATCTTATATCGAAAAAATAGCGTCTATAGGAATAAATAAATAAAATACATCACTGTCAAGGATCAACAGTAATATTTTAAATTTTATGGGGAACTATTTTGTGCTGTCGGAATATTTTGTAAAATTTCTGAATTCAAAACATTTTCAGTATACTTTTAAAATACTACTTGACCGGTAATTCTAAATACCTACGCGATTCATGATAGGAGGTAGAGGAGGTATCCTGCCCACATACATAAAAAAGGAAAATTCACAATATGCAGCAATTATCATTATACAACGTTAGAGAGTACCACATATAAGATTATCTCCTCTATCATACAAGACCGGATAACCCCATATACATAAGTCATTTATATAAATCTAAGAGCTGTACTAGATCCAGACGAACGGACACGAAATCTTGGGGTGCATATAAATGATAACAAAGAACGTGACGGTCACGTCTGCGACCAGAAGATCCAGCATTGGTCCCTGAATTGAGATATTGCAAGGCGAATTTGAAGCAGTGCCAAACTGAATGAAATTGGCTCGGTATCGATTGGTGGAGAGATGTATTGCTAGAGACCAGGACTGGGTTGTAAAGCCATATATGATTATTATAAAGAATAGTGAGAGGTTAGTTTATTTTAAAGTGGTTTTGGTTAAGTATTTTGGTTAAAAGACTTAAGTAGATAATTTTTGTTGTATGTATTTGTTCTGTTCTTAAAGCGCTTTTTGACTATAACTTATTAAGCTGCTTGACATAAAATTAAATATTTTAGACTAGCTGACCCGACAGACGTTGTCCTGTCCAACTTTCAATAAATTTGTGTGTGATCGTTTTATGATTTTGTGAAGAGCTATTTGAAATTATGGTCCTCTAGGGGGTCTTTTGGGGGTCTTTTGTAAGTCTTTGATGGCTTTGGGGGTCTATTTGTGGTCTGTTGAAGGTTTTTTGAGGGTCTTTTTGGGGTCTTTTAGGGGTCTTTTGTGGGTCTTTTGAGGGTTCTTTGTGGGCCTTTTAATGGTCTTTTGGGGATATTTTCAGGGGCTTTTGAGGGTCTTTTGGGAAGTCATTTGAGGATCTTTTGAAGTTTTTTAAAGATTCTTTTTTTCTTTATTTCTTTCATGATTCTTTTGTTGGCCTCTTGAGGGTCTTAAGGGGGTCTTTTGGGATCTTCTGGGAGTCTTTTGAGGGCCTTGTGGGGGGTTGTTTGTGATTCTTTTGAGGGTCTTTCGGAGGTCTTTTTGTGATTCTTTGGGGCTTTGGGGTCTTTTAGGGGTCTTTTGAGGGTCTTTCGTGGGTTTTTTATGATTCTTTTGGGGTTTTGGGGGTCTTTTAGTGGACTTTTCGAGATCTTTTTACCCCCAGCATCAAAGAAGTATCACTTCGCGTAAAAGGTACCCGCACTGTTTTTTATTTGTTTTGTTGTCTGACACGTAATCAAACAAAGCTGATGGTTTTTCGACACTGGAACAGGCGAAATACAATTGACCATTCGAGAAGCATGGATTTTCAAGGTTAATGCCGCAAACACTCAATGGCTGTCCTTGTGATTTGTTTGTTATAATTGCGAATGTAAACCGCTCCCGAAACTGCATGTGCTTAAGCTTTAATGGCATGTCTGTCGGAAGCATTGGTATGCGTGCAAATAGATAAGCTTTCAAATGACATTTTCGCACATAGCACCAACTGTTGGAATATTATGGAATAGAAATGATAACTGGTGAAATTCTCAAGCAACTCCCAGAAAAAGGAATCGGGAAGCTTACATGCATCATCATCGCTGCATTTAAATTAAAATACGTTCCACAGTCATGGAAAGTAGCTGAAGTTATCATGATAGCCAAACCGGGAAAACCACCTCACGAAGCTTCATCCTATAGGCCAAATTCTTTGCTGCCTATAATGTCCAAACATTTTAATAGACTGCTTTTAAAAAGGCTGCTACCAACTAAAGGACGGAAACATATTATTCCAGACCACCAATTTGGCTTTCGAGTTAAACATTCAACCATTGATCCGGTACACCGAATAACAAACATTGTTGAAAAAGCGCTTGAAGGGAAAAAAGTTTGTTCTACAGTCTTTCTCGATGTAGCACAAGCATTTGATAAAGTTTGGCATGAGGGATTAGTCTACAAACTAAAAAAGATACTACCCAACGAACGAACGAACGAAATTCTAAGATCCTACATTTCGGGC
Source organism: Nephrocerus scutellatus (assembly GCA_947095585.1). Classification (NCBI taxonomy): domain Eukaryota; kingdom Metazoa; phylum Arthropoda; class Insecta; order Diptera; family Pipunculidae; genus Nephrocerus; species Nephrocerus scutellatus. Next base: position 38,853,546 of record OX352764.1, on the reverse strand, counting down.
AGATACTTTCGCATAAAAGAGAAAGACACATATTCGCAGCTTAAAGAAACCAAAGCGGGTGCACCACAAGGGAGTGTTCTTGGGTCAATATTGTATCTGCTGTATACCCACGATATTTCAAAATGAAATACATAGATTCGCTAAAAAGCATTAAGATCGGCTTCACCACCACACGAACCCTGAGACAACCCAGCTCTTGAACCACACAAACCTAGTTATGAGACTAAAATAATCAAACCTTTTGAACTAGTGCAGCATATATAATCATGTATAGTACCTACAAGTTAGCTTCAAAGCTTTAAACTTTTAATTTTGTATTTTTTATTAATTTAAGTCAAAACAAAATTACTTATTAGTCTAGGGACTAGATTGTAATATTTTACTAATATTACCAAATGTTTTTCAATAAATAAAATTTTAATTTAGGCTGAAATGCGTTTTTCCGGATTTTCTTTTTTACCGAAAACATTCAATTGAGTTATTTTCCCAAAAAACATAAAATTTATCGTTTTCCAAATTTTCCTACTCTCTTTTGAAATTTTCTCGAATTGTCTTTTGCTAAAAATTTCTCCGGGTGCCTAACGAACAAAACAAAAAAACAATCAACTAAATATGTCGTTCCTATCGTCAGTTATGATCGAGAATGCATAAAAAATTATAATTTTCGCTGTTTGTCCTAATTTTTTGACCTTCATAAAAAACAAAAGAAAAAAAGAATTTCGTAAATCCATCGTTCGAATCGTGTGTTTTGCTCCTATGGAACACCGCACTTTAATTTATCCCAAATTATCCAATTTTCCAGGCAACTTTTCTATTTTTTTTCGCATAAGTTGGTTAAAAAAATATAGCATTCATTCATGAATCATCCCAAAAATTATTTTCCACTTTAAATTAATTATAAATCATACAAAAATAACATTGCAAATTATCAGCTTAGTTACAATTAAAAAAATATAATTTCATCTATCATCTCAGTGGAGCTCATATATATGACCCAATGAAGCGCGTAAAATTACCATCATCGAGATACTAAATCGCTTTGCATATTCACGGTCTCTGCCATATTATCTGTTATGTTTGTTTTTTTCTTTCCGCTTTTAGTTGGTTTTTTATTGATATTAGTGAGATTGGTACCTTCTATTACCGGTTTATTCAACAAAAATTATAATATTTTTCCCAACAGAGACCGGAAACACAAGAATTTATAGCATATCTGGTGGCAATTTGTTTACGGTGTTAAAAGACCACAGCATCTGCCAATGAGCCAGCCGTATTGGTGGCCCGATAACGATAATATACTTATAAATTATAGAGTCTGTTGTTGGGTTGTCTAACAAAGCAACATAATTAACTTTTTCGCCTGGTTATATGGTGCGCCATTTATGTCTAGTATGACTTGTCTATGGCGAGTGTCATTCCATTTCCTAAGCTTTTGTTTATTTATTTATTTTTTCTCTTTTGTGAGTTTTGTATGCCTGTATTTGTCAACATTAATGTACATATTTGTATATGTTACGATTTTCAAATTTGCCCAATCCCGTCCCCGTGGAATGAGTTTCATTTAAGATTTCTATGAATTGCCATAAAACTGTTTTTCATTTAAGCAAAAAAAAAACCGTTCTCTGACGAAAATGATTAAGTCATAAAGTTTTGCCAAACATGAAGCGTCACTCTTGTATGTTCAGTATGCGTGTTGCTGTCGTATCCCGTATATCCTTTCCACTCTTATTTATTTATAAATTCGTAATTATTTCAGAATACGTAAAAGGGTTAATAGACCATTCAATTTTATATGCATTAGAAATTCAAACTAATGGAATATGGGTTTTTTAGCTGTTTGTACGGATTTTCACTATTCATATGGCTGGAATTTCTTTACATTTTAAAGCTGTTGGAAACATGTTTGCATCTTTAGTCCAGACGCGCGTCCTATGGATTGTATGCCTTAAAATTGTACTATCCTAACGGTGCGAAAAAAAAATCAATTTGACTAAATTCCTTAAACACACTTATTTCATATTATGAGTTGTGTTACATTGCATACTACCATAATAATTGTGGCCACCTGCTTACTTGTCAACCAGTACAGAGGCCATGTGACGGATGTTCTTTCGTAAGACTTTAAAGTAAGATGGCTACACTTCTGTTGGCATTTGATTAGTTATATAAAAATACTCGTGCATATGAATCTCAAACTAGCAGCATGGCAACCTTCAGTGACCCATACTGAATGCCATTACTCTGGCAATACCGCAAATTGTTGTTCAAAAATATATTAATGCTCAAGTTTCGGATGTAGATACAAGTTTAACTTTCTAATAATAGTGTTTATCGTAAAGAAGTCTAAGTTTGTATTAATGCATTGCATTTGATATCTCTTTTTCCAATACTTTTTATGATAGCAAAGCCATATCTATATAGGACTTTGTAAAAACTGACTTAATATGACTTAATTAAAAAATATCTATGTATAGTGCTTTGCTGATATTATCGTAATTTTTAGCATGCATTAACGGTTAAACAACAGAATTACATTTCATCATCATCATATTTGGTTCTACAACCGGGGTCCGGTCCTGGCCTCCAACAAAAAGTCTCTCCACCGGTCCCGATTTTGAGCCTTGTCGGAGTCCGTTATAGATGTTTAATGGACCCAATAGTGATCCGGATATTTTTACTTGGCTTATAACAATGGTAATGGACAACCTGCATAGTCGTATAAGTTTATTTCGGAATGCAAATTCATCATGGCTTTATGAATTTCTACTCTGGCTAGCTATCATAGGCGGTTTAAAAGTCTTGAAAAGATGGCGTAGTGATTTATGAAACTCTATATAGACATTTTTCCATCACCAGCCTAAGGGTGTAAATCTGATCAGTTGTTGATTTGCCAGAGTAAAGCCACACTGGTATGGACAAATGACGACTTTAGCGTATGAGCCTCTCCTGTCTTGAAGAATAGAGGAGAAAATCTTATACGCGGTACTCAACAACGTTATACCAAGATAATTGCTGCATGATGTGATATCTCCATTCTTATGTATGGTGCACACGATGCCTCTTCGCCAGCTTCTGGCATCGCTTCTTGTTCCTATACTTGCACTGTTATTTCATGAATTGCTTGGTGTATTCTGGGGCCTCATATTTTAATCAGTTCCGCTAGGATCCCATCTGATCCCGGACGTGCCTGTACATTGCGATTTATCTAGGATTCGAACCTCCTGCGCTACTAACTACTTTTCGTAACATTACCCCCACCCTAATTCTGTTCGTCCCAAACAGATTCTGTTCTGTTGTGATGATGTGGACAAATTCCTTTTTAAATTCTCTATATTAACTTCGCGTGCCCGTGTGTTTGTGGGTTTGTGGGTTTGTGGCTGTGTGGGTTTGTGGCTGTGTGGGTTTGTGGCTGTGTGGGTTTGTGGCTGTGTGGATTTGTGTGGCATGGAATTTTGCGATAAATTTTTAACCAACTTCCCATAGCCCGGTTTTATTAAAATTTTGCACACATGTATATTTCCGATGACAATACTTTCAATTAAAATTTGGGGTCCCTCGGACCTCGGGGTCGGGGAGCTCCCATACAAATATTTTAAATAATTTACCCGATTTTCTTAAAATTTTACACAAATGTGTATATCCGGTGGAAAACACTTTTTGTAAAAATTTTGGAGAGATCGGGCCCGTGGGTCGGGGGGGCACCCATACAAATCTTATGAAAAAAGTTCCCGATTTTCTTCAAATTTTTCAAATTTTATACACGTGTGTATCTCCGATGGACAAAGCTTTTTGTAAAATTTTTGAAGCGATCGGGCCCCGGGGTCGGGTGGCTCCCATACAAATTTTTTTTTTTAATTATCAATTTTTAACGCACTTCTTAAAGCCCGATTTTCTTGAAATTTTGTACACATGTGTATTTCCAGTGACAATACTTTCTTTAAAAATTTGGAAGTGATCGGGCCCCGGGTTCGTGGGACTCCCATACAAATTTAAAATAAAAATTACCCGATTTTTTTTCAAATTTTACACACATGTGTATACCCAATAAGCAATACTTTTTCTAAAATTTGGTATTGATCGGGTGCCAGGTTCGGCCGCAAAGCCCTTATTCATTTATTTAAATACCGTCGCACTTCAACGAGTGTGTGCGGTGTGTGCTGCGCAGTCGGCTGCGCTGCTTGGTTTGGTGGATTTTGATTGCAAAATCTATTCTGCCTGTTCATGGCAGCATTACGAGTTTGCCTCGCCATACTTTTAACTCGGCACTTACACGGTTATTAATAATGTCATTATTTCTAATAATGAACGAAAATAGAAAATTTCGGTTTCACATCATTTCTCAAGCATCAATATAAATACATTACTCCGCCTTACACAATCATTATTAATGCCATTTCACAAAGTTACAATGAATGTGCGTAATTGTATAAAAGTCGAATCGATTATGAACATTCCATTTCATCTTTGAGTAATATGTATGTATTTTGTTTACTAATGTCTCTTTCCAATTGCACAAACCGTATCCGTAATCATACCCATAGGTAGCAAAGAAACATTATCAATTTTTGCGATTAGAGAATTTAGATGAAAAATTTTAATTTTTATGGGTTGTTTTTTTACATATGGGGTTTGGTTGAATATGATATACTGCGTCGTTGTTCCTCTTGTCTTGTCTTGGAATTGTATAGCCAAACGAAATCTCCTTCCCGAAATTGTTCATAGTTCGCACGCAGGTCCGTGTTTTTATTCCTTCATTACCATTCACGACGTTGTTCTTTGCTGTTCTATGGACATTGAAGATCCTTGGTCTTCGATCGGCTTCCTTTGCATCTTGCCCAACCATTGGCGCTACAACTTTGTATCGATGCGTTTTGTTGCAGTTATCTTCTTGTAGCAAATTTCGCACACGTTCGGCACCAGTTTTCAATATCTCTGCGGCAATTGACCCAAAAGAATAAACTTCTTACTTTATCCAGTGTCCTCTTAATTCCCAAATGTTCGCCTGATGTTCCACTCTGTGCATCGTGAATTTCGTTGGTAACACTACCTTTGATTTGTAATACCGACCATCGGCAAATTTTCATTGCCTAACCAATAGTCCATTTTTGAATCTAAATGACTGCCATTGAGCCCAGTAACTTTTTACTGTCGGACGTGCTGTTTCGTGCCAGTGCGGTCTTTCTCCTTGCTTCATCCATCGAAGTACTGGAGCAATTGAATCATCCTGCTCTTGTTCTTCCCTTAGCTGCTCTCTTGTCAAATCATCTTTCATCTGCTGGACCGTAAATCATGAAACAACTGAACATTTTTAGATTTCCGGTCTTCTACTTTGTTTGGGACACAACACTTCCTGAATGATCCACCATTGTGATTGCCGGCAATTCTGAGCGGAACTTCTACATCTTAATGAAGAATCGAATCTGCTATGCTATCCATTATGTTGTACCGCAGTTCCAAACTGTACTTTGAAATTTTCAAATGCGGTCTCGCCATAAAACGCAGGAGACTTCAATATGGTTGCTAGAAAATTCTGGAATTACTCTGGCACTGCTTTGTTAAGTATTCTCTCTCACGAATTGGGTACGATGGTACAGTCTGGTCTCAAACTCTTTAATTTTTCCTTCAAGAATTTCATGAATTTTTCATGAATTTCATTAATCTCACATTTAAGCTATATTTGTATTTCAGTCATTTCACCTCTTAACTTCTTCTTCTCTCTCTTCTCTTCTTTAAGCTCCTGGGAACTATTGGATTTAATGTTCACTGCACTTTCCATCCTATTATTCACTGTTTATCGATTTGTAAAAATTTCACTGAGTTTATTTACTGTCAAATCACCAATTAATTTATTTATTGTCCAAAATGTTAATGTCTCACAATTTGCAAATTTTTATTCTCTCTAAATTTACACGATTAGCAAAATCTCACTTCTGACACCAATTGTTACGAAATTTAGGCTTTTGAGTTCGTAAAGGATTTTGTAAATAAAACACAACACAAGTTTATTAATTTACAAATAACAACTTTAATAATCAAACAGTAAAAAAACAACCCATAAAAATTAAAATTTTTCATCTAAATTCTCTAATCGCAGAAATTGATATGGGAGCCCCTCGATCCTGGGCCATTTTTTTTATTGTAGAAGAAAATCATCGAAACAAACATTTGACATCAGATGTTAAAATTGAAAAAGCTCAGATCATTTTATTCTGAGCACTTAGAGCACGCTCATACTCTGAGCAAATAAGAAACACGAACATTTATCTTGAGAACTCTTTGACTGCTCTGAACTAATTTATGAAAACGCCAAATGACAGAATATTGTGAAAACTTGTTGTTCTATCTGTAAGTTGATATCGACAACAAAAAAAACGACATCAATAAAAATACAATTCAGTAAATAAAAAATGTAAGTTGAAGTAAGCATAAAACATGTATGTCTCGTTTCATTTGCTGGGTTCATTTGTGCGTGCGCTAAGATTTCTCTCTCTCTCTCCACCACCAACAAAACCATGCAGCGCAGCCGACTGCGCAGCACACACCGCACACAGTCCATAAAGGGCGACGAATATCTGATGCCAGTACAGATATTTAAAAAATGTATAAGGGCCTTGCGGCCGAACCCGGGACCCGATCACTACCAAATTTTCGAAAAAGTATTGTTTATTGGGTATACACATGTGTGTAAAATTTGAAGAAAATCGGGTAAATTTTTTAAAATTTTTGTTTGGGAGCCCCCCGACCCCGCAGCCCGAGGGGCCTCAAAATTTAATAGAAAGTGTTGTCTCCGGAAATACATATGTGTGCAAAATTTCAATAAAATCGGGCCATGGGAAGTGTGTTAAAAATTGATCGCAAGAATCCACGACAGACGACCGACCGACGACCGACCGACGACCCACGGGCAAGTGAAGTTAATATAGAGAATTTAAAAATAACACAAGTTCACAATTTATACTGGTGATAACTTTAAATGTACACAAGAACACTTATAATACTTGTACATTACAATAATTATTCTCTTATGTAGTAGCTCAATCACTTTGCAAGAACTTTAACTACTTCACTGGTTAAATTCCAATTAACTAATCTTAGTACTCATTTTTGGACGAGCCTGTACATTGCGATTTATCTAGGATTCGAACCTACTGCGCTACTAACTACTTTTCGTAACAATATCTTCTGAGCTCTTTATATTTATCTTCGCTCGGTATGCAACATTCTTACGTTCAGTAGCTAGCGAACATTCGTCATCGAACCAGTCGTTCCGATCTCTACGACTACTTCCTAAGATGGTGTCAGCAGTACTAATGACCATTTCTCTTCTACGCCCGAAATCCCAGCCCAGGATTTACTCTCCTTGCATTTAGGCCAAGTCCTATCGCTTGACTGTAGTTGTTTCTGGTCTCTTCGCTGCTAGGGCATCCGTGTTGACTCGAATCTGATTTGCGGATGCAGTGTTTCGTGATGATTAAATCAGCGCTTGGAGCACCATACCAACAAGATAGTGGTGGTAGTAGTAGTCGACGTTGGCACCTCGGTACGTTCGTACCGTCATCAGGTTCGGGTTGTGGCAGCGGTGTATAAACACGTGGTCTATCTGGTTGCCAGTGGCTATATCAGGAGATACCCAGGTGGATTTGTGGATATTTTTACGGGCAAACCTTGTACTCCTAATGACCAAATTATCGCTTGCTGCCATCTCTATGACTCGTTGTCCATTGTCATTAGTGTTTTCGTGTAAGCTATGGATGCCAATCTACTGTCTGAATACTGGCTCCCTACCTATTTTAGGATTCATATCACCCAGAATTATTTTTACATCATGCTGAGGGCAGGCATGGAGGTCCCGTTCGACTGATTCAAAGAATTCTTCTTTTTCATCATCTAGGCTTATGTTTTTAAATCTGCCCCGCACGGGAAGTAGTGATGAGCAAACGCAAGACCAAGACCATTTCATCTCGGTCTTGGTCTTGGTCTTGGTCTTGCAAGTCGAGTCTTGGTCTTGGTCTTGCATTCGTGCCATTAGTCTTGGCCTTGGTCTTGGTCTTAATCTTGCGGTCTTGCAGAATAAAGTATTTTTGAATAATAACTATATAAGTATGCATAAATGGTTGTATGTGTGTACATATTTTTGTTCTAGCATAACGTCAAAATCAAAAATAAGCATGGGGAAGAAAACTGGTACAGGCATTGAACTTGAATATCTGAAGACTTAAACAAGATATCAACGTATATTTGACGTAGTTACAGTGCCTAGTATTTATTCTACAAACAAAGACCAAAACGAAGTTTCTACCGTAAATATTAACAGAGCAATTTCCTTTACATGGGTCAAGGTGCACCAAAGTAAGCTTTTTCTTAAACCCCCCATAAATGATGTCAACATTGGAGATATACCCTTACTGTAGAACGATTTATTTCTTAGAATATACCCAAGAATCATTTCCCAAATTAATGTGCACGAATAAGACACCCTATATACTTACACAAAACTATCAACATTTAAGCTTAGCGGTTAATTCGAACAAAATTTGTTCAAGAAAGTCTAGACTTATTCTGTCAAAAGAACTCAGTCAATTTCAACATTTCTATTTGCAACTGATGCCATGACATACACGTCTTTGTTGACGTCTTTTTTTTATATGACTTGTCTAGCATGAAAAAACCTATAACAAGAAAAACGAATGAAAAAAAGAATGAGGAAATAGCAATCTAAATCTATGTGTATGAACATCCATACATATGCCTGTAAATACTACAGACAGACACAACAGACTCGCTGAAGATCTTCTGTCTGGGTTTTTAAGTTTGGTATTATTATATATGTACCTACTCGTATACAAATAAACATACGACATATGTAGGTTTTAAAAATAAATATCAACTGAGAAATTACATAACTCTAAATGCAAAAGTCTTGCAGTCTTGCAGTCTTGCATACATATTTTTGGTTTTGGTCTTGGTCTTGGTCTTGCACACTCAGTGTTGGTCTTGGTCTTGGTCTTGGTCTTGCAACTGAATGATTGGTCTTGGTCTTGCATTTTTTGCAAGACCAAGACCAATTTTGCTCATTACTAACGGGAAGGGTGCTTAGCCGTTCATTTCTGGCTTTAAAGCCAATAACGGTGGGTTTCATTCTTTTGCTGACTAGAAACCCTACCCCGAGCACATGATGTCTTGCATGACAGCGGTAATATATGTCATATTCTGATTTTTGTAAAACATCGGGCTCCTCGTCCATCGCATCTCCTGAATTGCTGTTATGTCAGTAATCTATTTGGACAGGGTATCGGCTAGCTGCTGTGCATCTCGAGCTCTATAGAGTGAGCGTACCTGTTCAAATAAATAGGTGCACATTTAGATTCTAAATTGACTTTTATAGATAATATATTAATGTTGATTTTTTCGGTACAGCAAAAAAATCAACTCTAAGAGCAAAGAGAGTTGCTCGAAATGTCAATTCATTTCGGGAGGATAACAAACAATTTTTTTGCATATATGAAATCTCTTAAGTTTTCGGTAGAGTGTAGGTAGTAACACGTTCAAATGCAAAGAAATTGTCTGTTCACAAAACCAAAAACAACCTGTTTTCTTAAAAAAAATCTTAAAAAAGGAGAATCGCATTATATATTCGTTTTGGTAAAAAATTAAGCAAAACAAATCAATAAGAATTCAACATAAGAAACAAAAGATATATTAAAAAAACTAATATTCAATAGATTGCCTCTGCTATATATAAAATTTGTTATAATATTTGTTTCAAATTTAATATCGGACAAACGAACAGATCTTTCCAAACAGGTTAAAGTACAACAATGCCGACATAAACACAAATAGAACAATTTTCCAAAAAATGCATAAAAGAATAAAAATTATGAACGAATGGAAAAATTATCTATATCAATAAAAATGGAATTTGGTCGGTTGTAATTTATTTAAATGGTATATGAAGGGCTGAATTATATACGTTATTCTTTTTTAAATAAAAAATTATATTTAATCGAATATTTCGGTGTTTTTCACCATTTTCAACGATCAAAACAATTATTTAACAAAAAAATTTAAAAATTGAATTAAAAAAACACATGATCTAGTAACTTAATTTAATTGTTATTTATGGAAACTCATATATATATATTCTTGGCAGGTGGAGGATGGTTATAGGTAAAACTACGCCCTCATTACCACTCACATTTACAAAACGTTTTTTATGAAATTTTTAATGTATACTACTGGCAGGTGGGTGAAGGTTATAGACTATAGAACACCTCCACTCACGCTATGGTAAGATAGAGGGGGAAATGTAAATTTTTTAGACACATTTACAAACCAATTTTTTTATAAAATGTTCAATGTTTCAATTGGCTGGTGAGGGAAGATTATAGGTTATTAGTACAGAACGGGTATCATGTGTGCGGGTAGCGAAGCGCCCGGGAATAGCTAGTAAATTTATAAAATAGAAATAACCTATCACTTTTAAATGACAAAATAAATAGAAAAACAAAAAAAATTATAAATGTTTTTTACGTAATCAAGGAACGTAATAAAACCGACAATATATATAAAACAAAAAAGTTATTTGAAGAAATCCTTTAGAAGGAATTAAATAAAACTTAAGGTAGAAACCGGGCTCTGTATTTTATATTTATAAAATAAAATAATTATTTGATTTGTAAATTTAAAAAATCCGTTTTAATAAAAGCTGTATGCCTCTTTGTATGACAGGTACGCGACCCGTTGACGAAATCTAATCGTTCATTCCACCTCCATCCTGACAGAAATTTGTTGGCTCCAAATTGCCAAAATTTTTCTTATAGCTTATGCTCTGAACTGCAGCAGCTGCATTACACCAAACAGCTGCGGTGTTTGTTCAGTGAGGATGAAAACATCATCAAAAATTCTAACTACACCGTCGATGAAACTGAATTTTGTCGATGATAATACGTCGACGAAACGATCTTTGTTTTGTAAAATTGATTTCGAGCAGGCAAAACTAATATTTGATGAGAAACATAAATTCAAACATATATTAGGTGCTTATACCACAAAGATTTTAATTCGGTAAATTAACCATTATGTACAAACATACAGTTTCAATCTACTCAAAAAACAGCGAAGCAAATAAAATTGTTATAATCACTTGAAATGTTGATTGAGGTGTCTAACATATGTGTGTTGCCCCTTCTTCTAAAAGTGGAAGAAGAAAAAACAGCTCATAAAAATTAAAATTTTTCTTTCTTTTTTATCAAATTTGTATGGGAGCCCCCAGACCACGGGTCCCGATCACTTACAAATTTTTACAAAAAGTGTTTTCAATCGGATGTTCACAAGTGCATGCAATTTTAAGAAAATCGGGTACTTTTTTTAGAAAAATTTGTATGGGTGCCCCCCAACCCGGGGGTCCGATCACTGCCAAATTTTTACAAAAAGTGTTGTCAATTGGAGGTACATAAGTGTATGAAATTTTAAGAAAACCGGGTACTTTTTTTAGAAAAATTTGTATGGGTGCCCCCAGACCACGGGTCCCGATCACTTCCAATTTTTTACAAAAAGTGTTGTCAATCGGATGTTCACAAGTGCATGCAATTTTAAGAAAATCGGGTACTTTTTTTAGAAAAATTTGTATGGTTGCCCCCCAACCCGGGGGTCCGATCACTGCCAAATTTTTACAAAAAGTGTTGTCAATTGGAGGTACATAAGTGTATGAAATTTTAAGAAAACCGGGTACTTTTTTTATAAAAATTTGTATGGGTGCCCCCAGACCACGGGTCCCGATCACTTCCAATTTTTTACAAAAAGTGTTGTCAATCGGATGTTCACAAGTGCATGCAATTTTAAGAAAATCGGGTACTTTTTTTAGAAAAATTTGTATGGGTGCCCCCAACCCGGGGGTCCGATCACTGCCAAATTTTTACAAAAAGTGTTGTCAATTGGAGGTACATAAGTGTATGAAATTTTAAGAAAACCGGGTACTTTTTTTTAGAAAAATTTGTATGGGTGCCCCCCCAACCCCGGGGTCCGATCACTGCCAAATTTTTACAAAAAGTGTTGTCATTCGGAGGTACACAAGTGTATGAAATTTTAAGAAAATCGGGTACTTTTTTTTAGAAATATTTGTATGGGTGCCCACCAACCCCGGGGTCCGATCACTACCAAATTTTTACAAAAAGTGTTGTCAATCGGAGGTTCACAAGTGCATGAAATTTTAAGAAAATTGGGTACTTTTTTTTATAAAATTTGTATAGGTTGTTGATGCGTTGCACAATCAATAAATCACAAATGAAATCACGCAATTTAATTCTCAATTAAACAATTCAATTTTTATTAAATAATTTCTCTCTAGTAATTTTGATTATTGACCGTGCTCGTTGTGCACATACAAAATCTCGAATAGAACAGCCATTGGTTTTGTTTTACACACTTCAATGTGTCAACTTCAACTTGTCTACCTAAGTAAGTTTCTATACATGAAGTTTACAACAATTTTGATTATGATGAATGGGTTTACATAATTAATCAATTTTCTTTTAGATTACATGATACTAAAATTATGATACTTAACATAAATGGAAAATAAGTATGCAATTACATTTATTTATTAACATTTGCATTTAATTAAAGTTTTGTTTGTTTATTTCAGGTAAATTCAGCGGTACATCATGGACTCCAGTAGTTATGACTTGTTTGGTATGGCCAGGATAGTTGAAGTTATATGTTAGTGCAAGCAAAATCAGTAAATAAATGTTCTGTGTATAATTGCATCAAGATATAACTATATGTATGTTGATTTTTGTGTAATAAATCGGGTGTGAAGAAAAATATCTGTATTTCATCCTCCTAATCATTTTATTTTTACGTTGCTACCGAACATACTCCCCTTCAAATAACAATTAATTTGTTATTTTAATTAATCGTGTATTGGTAAACGATATAATTTCGTGATCGGCCGTTTCTATATGGACGATTTAGTTTGAACTGTGGCTACCCTTACTAACCCGTCTGCTCCTAGGTGTAACTGTTTTACGCGACCTAATGGCCAAGTGCACGGCGCTGCATTTTTATCGTAGAGAATAACAACATCGTTTATTTGTAAGTTTCGATCCCTTTGATGCCATTTAGATCGCTGTTGTAACGTATTTAAGTATGTGAGGGAATAGCGTTGCCAAAACATTTGCACAATTTTCTGCGTTTGTTCCCATCGATTTAGTCTAGTAATGTTAATCTCATCGTAGTTGGGATGTGGTAATGCTGTTATTGGCACCAATGTCAAAAAATGACCGGCGATTCATTTGATGTTAAAACGGAGTAATATTCGTGCAACATCCGTTTTGCTCCTATCCGAATCCGAATAAATTTCCATCGGCACTCCCCTCCGTTCAACAAAATGCTCCAAAGCATTAATGAAAGCTTGCGTAGATAATGATGACGCTACTTCGATGTGTAATGCTTTAGTAGCAAAACAAATGAATATAACAATGAACACTTTAATTAACTTGGCGCCTCTTCCTATTTTAGAAGAAAGCTGTATGGGTCCTGCATAATCAATTCCAAATACAGAAAATGGTCGGCTAGGTGTTACTCGCGCTGCTGGTAAGGAGCCCATTTGTTGGCTAGATGTTATCGTTGAATATCGACAGCATGTATCACATTTATGAGTTATTTTTCGACATATTTCACGAACTCCCAGAATCCAATAATTTTGGCGAGAAATTGCAGTTAAAAGCGACGGCCCGGGATGTAAGTGTTTTATGTGTAAATCGTTGAGTATTAATGTGGTAATTACATGATTTCTTGGCAAGATCATAGGATGTTTTGTATCATATAAACAAATCGAATTCTTCAGACGGCCGCCAACTCGTAATACGTCTTCAGAATCTATGAATGGAGCTAATTGTTTCAACTTCGACTGATTCGATCTGATTAGTACAAGTTCTGCAGAATTCAACTCTTTTATTTCCAGTTGACCTTGAAATTTCACCTTTTGTTTAAGAGTATAAATTAACCTCAAAATATATAAGCCATTATTCTAACTATTTTTGGAAAATTTGAACAACACTGAAACAACTGATACGCGGGATGCGATTCATTTGTATCGATTTTTACGTGACACGCTTTTGCTTCAGTACTACGACATTCTTGATCTGTCTCAGTAATTATTGACTTTAAGGGCCATTGCGCTTCAGGCTGTGATAACCACTTTGGACCCTTGAACCATAATTCACTTTTCATCAATTCGTTCGCTGTGATTCCTCTAGTTGCTAGATCAGCAGGATTACCACTTCCGTTAACATGACGCCAGTTCGCTTCAGGTGTCTTCCATTTGCGTGGATGGCTTTTTAATCACGCTAAGACCACCATTGAATCGGTCCACAATCACATGGGTATATTTGGCTTGTCATGTGCTTGTACGACGGCTTTTACCAGCTTGGCTAGCAAATGAGCGCCACAAAGTTCTAATCGAGGCAGGCTAATTTGTTTGATTGGAGCTACCTTTGATTTTGATGTCAATAGATGTACGACATATCCGTCTCTCGTTCTGGATCTCACGTAAACCGCAGCGGAATAAGCCACCTCACTGGCATCACTAAAGCCATGTATTTGTGCATCTTCGGAGAAATCCCCAACACATCGAGGTCTTTTAGTTTGATTTAAAACGAAAAATTGACCAAATAATTTTTCCCAATCTCTTCGTAGATCATCTGTAAGTGGATCATCCCACGATACCTTTCGCAGCCACAGAGTTTGCATAAAAATGTTTATGTTGACAATGAATGGATTCAACCAACCTAATGGATCGAATATTTTCGAGGATATGGATAGAATATTGCGTTTGGTGCAACTATCTTGTGGCATGTCATTAATTTTGAATGTGAACTAGTCTTCTTGTGGGGCCCAATATAAACCTAACATTTGCGCCATTCTGCCTTCTTCAACTATTTCCGTGACGTCCTTTGAATCATTCAGATTAGAAATGTTAGAGCGCCACTTTCTCAATGGATACCCACTCGCGGCTAGTATTTTTGTTAAGTCAGTCTTGCGTTGCAAAGCAATTTCTTCACTTGCAGCACCAGCAAGTCAAGCAAGTCATCGATACTTCTGGATGAGTTAATTTACAGTCTTCCGCTATTTGATGTAACACGCGAATTGCGAGAAATGGCGCGGATGCAGTCCCATAAGTTACTGTTTGCAATTCGAAATGGGTTATGATATCATCTGGACATTTTCGCCAAATTATCCGTTGAAGTGATGTATGCTTTTCATTCACGAGGACCTGTCGATACATTTTCGCTATGTCCGCACAGATGGCAACCTTGAAACTTCGAAATCTAATCAAGATAGTCCATAATGTATCCTGTAGCGTTGGTCCGACTAATAATTTTTCGTTCACAGACGTACCGGTGGATCCTGGTGCTGACCCATCAAACACTACCCTTAATTTTGTAGTGGCACTGTTTTCGCGTAGTACTCCGTGGTGAGGAAGATAGCAGACTATCTGATAATTAGATTTTTGTTCGCTTCGTATTGCTCGCATATGTCCCATGTCGATGTATTCCTCCATGAACCGTCTATACCTCATCCCAAATTCTTCGTTTCGATGCATTTTTCTTTCCATAGCCAGTAGACGCTGCAAAGCCAACTTGTATGATTCTCCTAGAGGCGGTTAATCCTCTTTCAGCAGTAATTGCACTACATATCGCCCTTCTTGATTCCTAAAATATGTTGCATTGAAGTGAGATTCGCAAGCTACCTCTTCAGCTGTCCATGGTGTCCTTTCTGATATTTCTTCCTGTTCACAAAACCTTTGTATTAGTTTGTCTAAACTGCATTCATCAATAACAGTTGTATTAAAAACTTTTTTTTAATGGTAATTGATTCTCGGGTTGATTCATGTCAGTTTGCATATCTGCGATCACGTAGCCAAATTGTGTTTCTTGGGCAATGAAATTGTTTTCTAGTCGGATTTGATTTGGTTTGAGCACATGGAAGAAATAATCTGATCCTATTAGAATATCGACCTCATTTGTTTCATACAATTTTGGATCTGCGAGTGGAAGGTTGATCATTTGAGTTAAGCTCTCGATTCTATTTCCTTTTGTTAATGCTATAATTTTAGGGAGTACAAATACCTTAATGTGTAACCTTCGAGACACATCGAACCGCGAGGATATTGTAAGTTCTGTGCTTCGCATGGTTGACACAATTCCTTCTATTCGCAGATGACAATTTTTTGGACATAAATTTAACCGTTTAACACAAGGTAATGAAATGAAGGATGCCTGGGATCCAGAGTCTAATAATACTTTACAGAAACTTATATGGCCACCTGAATTATCTACCCTTACGATGGCAGTTGGAAGAATTGTATTTCCAACATTACATGTGTGGGTTCTAATTGTTGGTACTTCATTTGAATTGGATGATGGGTTCGGAGTCTCCTCTGGTTCGATTGTAACTGAATTCGAAATTGAGGAAACATCATGTAACAGAGTATGTTGTCGACGGTTACATTTCAAACAACTGAATTTATTTGGGCAAACATTTGCACAATGACGTTCTGACAAACAATTAAAGCATAATCGCAATTTTGCTGTTAATTCACGACGTTCACTTGAACTCATATTTTTTAACCTTTCACAATGGTACAGACGATGTGACTCCTTGCAGTATACATATTTAATTGGTGTAGAATAGGGTGATGTTTTCACGTGATGAATTTTAACTGAACTTTACAGAACCTTGCCTCATAAGAGCACAAGATTCCAGAGCATCACATCTCTCACATATAAATTCTAGAAATTCATCATACGTTGGGTAATCCTTGTTCACTGTTTTGTGGGCCCAGGCCTCTCTCTTGCTACACTATATACTAACATAAACGTAAATTTACTGATTCTACTTACGTGACGCAGCTTTAACTTTAACCTTGAAATTCAATTCTGGAACTGACTGATAATCTTGAATATTCGCTGGATGTTTTTCCTGGAACCTCAATTTAACATGTGGCACAAGTTTCAAAATGGTGTCACCTCATGTTCACTTTATTTCTTTATTATCGTTGCTAATCCGGCTCGAAGGACCATTATGTTGATGCGTTGCAAAATCAATAAATCACAAATTTTGATTATTGATTGTGCTCGTTGTGCACATAGAAAATCTCGAATAGAACAGCCATTGGTTTTGTTTTACACACCTCAATGTGTCAACTTCAACTTGTCAACCTAAGTAAGTTTCTATACATGAAGTTTACAACAATTTTGATTATGATGAATGGGTTTACAAAATTAATCAATTTTCTTTTAGATTACATGATACTAAAATTATGATACTTAACATAAATGGAATATAAGTATGCAATTACATTTATTTATTAACATTTGCATTTAATTAAAGTTTTGTTTGTTTATTTTAGGTAAATTCAGCGGTACATCATGGACTCCAGTAGTTATGACT
The DNA here is from genome assembly GCA_947095585.1 of Nephrocerus scutellatus. Lineage (NCBI taxonomy): Eukaryota > Metazoa > Arthropoda > Insecta > Diptera > Pipunculidae > Nephrocerus > Nephrocerus scutellatus. The sequence goes on along the minus strand of OX352764.1, from coordinate 38,836,092 downwards.
TGTTTGGTATGGCCAGGATAGTTGAAGTTATATGTTAAATCAGTAAATAAATGTTCTGTGTATAAGTGCATCAAGATATAACTATATGTATGTCGATTTTTGTGTAATAAATCGGTTGGGAAGAAAAATATCTTTATTTCATCCTCCTAATCATTTTCTTTTTACGTTGCTACCGAACATAGGTGCCCCCAGACTACGGGTCCCGATCACTTCCAAATTTTTACAGAAAGTTTTGTCAATTGGAGGTACATAAATGTTTGAAATTTTATGAAAATTGGCTACTTTTTTTATAAAATTTGTATGGGTGCCCCACTTGTGCCAATCACTTCCAAATTTTTACAAAATGTGTTGTTAAACGGATGTACACATGTGTATAAAATTTGAAGAAAATCGGGCACTTTTTTTAGTTACATAGTAGTTGGTGGCCTAGATCATATCACAATAACTTTGAGTGCTGGAATAAGAACTTTGCCTTGGAAGTGGGCCACTATGTGTTGAAATTTTTTTTTATTTTCAATTGAATAAAAAACAAAAGCCTAACTGCTGTAACGGCTTTTATAAATTCAATAATTCTGTAAATCTGCGGTGCATTAAAAAGGCATTAGGAAGCCTGTATAATTAATAAATTTTTGTGGCCTGTATACCAAAACTAACCGTCAAACAGAACAACTTGTCTAGCGAGACAGCAGATCTGGTCTAAACTGAACCCAAAACGCTCCAAATGTTTGATCCCTCAAAAAAGAATGCACATCGGTGGTATGCGACTTCTGCAAAAGCTGCATTCTCCACCTTCTCTGTACATTCCCACCCCTCTCTCAAAAACGTAAACTCCATCTGAGAGATTTTTTTTTACAATGACCTTAATTATCTGGCCAATATTGACATTAGCAGTCTTTTGCGTTTCATACGAAGCTCCAAATTAATCAACGAGTAGATAGGACAATTTTTCTTGATCCGTGTGGTATCACAATGGACCATTTAAGTCTTAGTGCGTCTACTTTTCTACCGACTGCCAATATAACCTAACCTAACCACGTATACCAAACCCCTATCCGCATTGAAACTTTTTAGTAAGGCAGAATAAGCAAACCACAAGTGCATTCATTCCAAGCCTATGAAATAAATCCATTTGTCAGTTCTAATCGCACAGGATTTTCTCACTGCGAGGGTTTCCAACGATGGAACAATTTTAGAATGACATGCTTATGAGGACGATGGCTCACTGCCTGCTGCTGCTCATGCAACAGCTGCTTCCTGTAGTCCACAGGATAAAAATCGACCTATCATCGATTCAAAAATGTAAGGCCTTTGGGTAATCTCAAGTTTCATTCATACTTGGCGCACTCGCGTATCCCTCTATACATTTCCATCTGTAATAACTGTTTAACTTTCAGAAATAATTAACTTACTAATGAACCGCGCTGATGTGTTCAGCTTCAGGGTGGGTTCTGGTTTTTGTTGCTTTGCCATTTGTCATTTGTATAATTGGCATTGAATTGAGTTGCCACGGATGTGGCGTTGTCGTCGAATCTATACTGCTGCGTACAAGAGTCGAGTTAATTGGTATTGTGGGTACACTCGACTGTTTTGAGCAGCCAGTCGTACTTACTGTAGCACCCAACAGCAGTTGTTCCATCAGTCACTGCCTTACTATGCATGATAGTCGCCCTCGCACAGGTGGAAACACTGAATAGGCAAACTCCGAAAGCCTACAGGCCGCAAGTACATTGTGAAATATTCCATTGAAAAGTGATAGAAATTTCGGAAATATGTTGCCGTTGAAGTAGGCGTGTACATTTCATTTTCGCAGAAACATATGCATAACATATATCTATACCACATCTCTTACGCATGGCAATCCAATAGGGTTGGAATGTTTTGCATTCTTCCTTCTTCGACTCTACAAACGTGCATTCACGAGCGAGTGATTGTGTGTTTCTAAATATATATCCATCACGCAGTCAAGTCAATGGCGTCCTTTACAAATCCAAGTCACCTACCCACCACCCCTATTGATGCAAAGTAAATATCTATCTCGAAATGATGATGATGATGATGAAGATGTGGCTGGGAAGAGATGGAATATGAAATCGCCTCGCAAATCTGTAAATCCAATGAATGAATGCGAATTCACTTGTACTGCCTGCAGCCGTCAAGAATGTTAGGGTTCGCGCGTGTTTCCCCATCAAAATTTGAAGAACTTGAACTGTGGCAGCGAAACGAACTCTCTGTGTGCAAATCATCGCATTGTTCGAGTGGATTCCCCCCTAACTTACAATAAACTCATCATAACTCAGAACGCGCAACCAACAACCCATCGTGATCCCATTCAAAAACCCATTTCGTTATTTGCTATTTTTGACGTAAATGAATGCGTACTTCGGAGAAACACCAAATGTTGTTCTAGTGGCCATTGTTTTCTAACAGTGCATATCCAGAATTAGGCATACGCGCTCACACATAACCATCAACGACGAGATGAACCTACCGACAGACAGCGCGGATTTACAACGCGGATTCACAGCGTGGAACAAGCATCATCCACTGGTGGCGCAGAAACTCCGTATCTACCAGAATCAGGTGATGGAGCAGAAGGAGGAGAAGGCGAGGAGCATGTTTACGAGTATTATAAGCTTTTGTGCTAATTAGCAATGCTACTCCACTGTTATTAAGATTTTTCGAAGTAGCTGTATGTAGCTACTTGTAAAATGAAATGAATAATACACGCAAACGTATCCATCGTACATTGCATTGCGACGAGGGTAGCAAATTGTCAGCGAAAATGTCACGAGGATGCTAATTACTTTACATTCGTTGCCTTCTTCCACTATTTGTTAATGTAAAAGTGTTTACATGTTGGCCTCGAGTGGATATGTATCATTTGCTTGGAGCTTGGAAGATGGTTTCTGAACAGCCGCACTGCGTAGTTGCATTTACGCAGGAGGTTCGTTCATTGCATTGAACTGAATTGAAATACTCCGTATAACGTACCTTCAAGAAGGAATAAAGAAATATAAAAACGGATACCCTAAGTGCTCTAAGTATACCACGCATATCAGCAGTTTTATGTTCTTATAATAAAGCATAGCTAATTAATTAAAAAACTACGCCCAGCGCTTACTTTTATTTTTTTTTAAACAATTTCTTCATTTATTTATAATAGACAAAAGTTTTATTTACGCTTATATGTCGTTTTCCAATTTTAACCATTGAGTTAAATCTGGAGTACTGTTAAAAGACACGTAAATGGTACAATTTTCAAAAATGTATCTACTTTGCCAACGAATATGCGTGTGTTATTCATTGTATTAATACTTAGGAAGCCAACTAAGTCCAAACATCAAAACGAAGGTGTTAGACCACTTCCTTTTAAGGCCCAGGATGATGCTTGGACAAGTATATACCGTAACCGTTACTGTACACTAGCACAACCAGCTCACTAACAAACACTAAAAACACACAAGATAATTTGACAATATACTTCACGAATTTGAAACTTCACAATCGACAACTGAAGCAGTCATTAAATCTTCTCTTTGTCAATAGAGAGATTAACTAGTCTATCCTATACCTACTGATATAATCCGACTTGACTGCCTTTTCTTGATGCTGGAACGTAACGCTAAACAAGTATCAAAGGAATGTATCCTGATTATCGGGGTTTTATCGCTATTTCTAGTATCAAAAAAAAATCAAAAAAATCTATTTTGAGATTTTAATGTAGTAAGCATTTGTCCATACAGTGTGTAACAATATTGATAAGCCTAAAAGTATGTTGGCGGGTTGGTTCATTTGATTTACTGTGCAAGTAAAAATCATTGATCATTAATTGCCAATTACACTCTTTTCACGACCTTTTTTTTACTTTTTTGTTTCGATTGTCGTCGGAAGCGTTTGTTTAAATTTTATTTTTGAGCCATTATACAACGGACTTATATTCTTTATTATGAGTGCATTGAATAATGTAATTGCAGGCAATCAATTTGCTGTTCTTTATAATTCTGGTTACGGCGAAATACGATCACCAAATCAGATAAATGAAGACAAATTGCGGTCAGATTATGAAGAACCCCGAAATCTAAAATACCTATTAAAAAAGTGCATTATACCAATTGGAACGGAATACCAAATCCAGATTTGCATAATTTTTGCACCTTAGGCAGTTTATCAAAGTGCGCCAACCAAAAACATAAAAAGAACAACAATACAGTACTACATTACAATTTTATTAATTAAAAATTAAATGGTTTTTTTTGTGCAATAAGTGCGTTAAAGATATCAGAAAATGCTATATTTTTTAGAAATTTGCTTTAAATTGTTAAAATTACAAAAGCACTTAATTTTTATTCTCCCAAACTTGACCGGAGATAGGTTTTGATTCGAAAATGACCTTTTAGAAGAACAATTTGATACAGAAGGGGACAAAAATATGCGTAATGAAATATTTTTATTTGGATATATTGACTCGAATTATTTTCTGTTAAAAACGAATATAATTTATTTATACATAAATTATTGTCATTAAATTCCTTTATATAAACACGAAGACGAATCAATAAAATTGTGGAGCACCAGATCTATATTCCTCTCCTTTTATTCTCTCTCTCTCCCTCTCTTTCTTTTATTAGCCTCTCACCAAAATAAAACCCGACCTTCAGTCTTGATTTATATATCATAGAGTTAAGTTCTAATAAAATATCATTTAGTTTGTACCTCATTCGTATTACTACCGAGTTACAGCAGTGGCGACGAGGATTTTAAGATTTTAGGCTTGGCCAAGCTGGAGAAGTACAACAAGAAGCTGTAATCGATTAGAATCAACGCAAGAAAATTGAAGCTGCGAAATTAATCACACAGTTCGAATATAATCCGGAAGAGGACAGACTATTCCAGACGTGGTTTAATAGACACGAAACGTACGCTACAAATGAAGATCCAGCTTGTACTCAGCAAGTTTTCACAAGAAAATTATCAAACCTTTGTAGTACCAATATCAGGCCTAACAAACGAAAAAGGCATGCACAACTATCGAGCTGATAGGCTCAAACGCCAAACATTGCACCAACGATGAGCGAAAAAGCTGAACTCAAATAGGCTTCTTGAAGATTCTCTGTAGTTCCTCGAAGCTTGGCCAATCTCAACGGAGCAACCTCCAATTTGATGAAGATTTTTAAATTTGCTATAAATTTTTATGAGACTTGATGAGGTTTGTTGCTTATCAGTGGACAGAAGTACAAATCGATTCGTTGATCCTTGAAAAGCTATCCCCCAAAGTCGACGTGCAGCATGCACAACTTGAAGCTCTCACCGATCCTCAGCAAATCGAGGTGTTCAAAAACTTACGCTTCAGAAACTGGTTAACAAAGCAGATAGAATCGTTTGCCTGAAGCGCGACAAAACTAAAGTCGTCGAACAGTTCGAGCTCAAAGTGGTCCAGAAGAAAAAGAAATCATCATCTAGCAGAACTAGCCCTTTTCAAAATAAAGCTCGAACCTGTCCAGCGTGCGAAAATGCAAGATCTTGAATCATAAAGCTGGGCACTGTCAAAGTTATAAAGATTTTATAAAGCAGCAGGTCGAGAGGGAAGAGCAGGCCTTCAAGTCAATCAAGTCAGCGAAGTGAACAATGCCGCGCAACGCAACCAAAGATCAACGGCGCGAACGTGAAACTACAACTCGACACAGCTTCAGACATAACGATCATCTCGAAAAGAAACTGGAGCCGCCCTGGAAAACCAACCCTACAGAGTATCTCAAAAACAGCAGGCAGCCTAACCGGAGATGAAGTTCCGGTACGTGGGAGTTTTCCTTCGCCTTCCAGATCTATACACTTTTGCATACGCTCAAACCATGTATCGAAACACGTTTTCCAGTCTGAAGATAATCGCTCCAAAACATGGTGTTTGAACGCTTCAACCGCTTCTTCAGGCGATAAAAATTGTTGTCCATGCATCTTATCTTTGATTGTTGGGAACAGGAAGAAGTCATTGGGTGCCAAGTCAGGGCTGTAAGGTGGATGACCCATCAATTTGTTCGTTTGTGTGCTTAAATACTCGCTTGTTTGATGTGATGTGTGTGAGCTCAGATAATCGTGATGCAAAATGATTCGCCGTTTTGGGTTGGGAAAACCTCAGGCAAACAAATGGTCGTATACTAAGCTGAATTGACTGTTTGATTTTCAAGAACCACAGTAGCCACGAACATCTTTTGTTGGATTTCCTTCGAATTGGAAGACCCAAAGAGTCGATCTCCCTTTTCTTTCCGGCTCATACGCAAATATCCATGACCCATCACCTGTCGCGATCTTGTATACATTTTTGGAAGTACCTTCAACGAATTGTTCAAGCATTTGGCGGCACCAGTCAACATGATTCTTTTTTTGTGTGTCTATCAAAAAATGTGGAATCCAACGTGCACATAGCTTCCGCACCTTAAAATGTTCATATAAGATCGTATATTTTCCGGTGTTACTAATGCCCAGGCATGTCTCTATTTCCCGAAATGTCACATGACGATCCTCGTCAATCAATTTTCTCACAGCATCGATGTTTTCTGGCACAACAGCTGTTTTTGGACGACCTTTACGAGGCTCGTCTTTGAGTGAACGTCGTTCGCGTTTAAATTCATTGTACCAATTATAAACACCAGTCAAGGACGGTGCTTCGTCGCCAAAAGTCGTATAAGTGATTCGAAGCACTGTTGTTGAGTTGGCCCCTTTTAAAAATCATTAAAAATCATAACAAGGAAATTTTCTCGCGATAATTCCATTTTTTCACTGTAATTTTTCAATTCAATTTTTTTCAAGTAAATAAAAAACAATGTTGCGATGCAATTTGACAGATAACTTTTAGAAACATAACCTCCAAAAATTTTAAACTTTTGACTGACATAGAGATTTGCATCAGAAAACACTAGTATTACCATTTTCTAAAAACATTTACGGCACCCTGTGTATGTAGCAAATCGAGAAATAAACCTCTTCGGAATTCCTTGGTTAAACGCTAAATTGTGGTGAATTCCACACAGCACAGTGTCCGTCAACAGCATCAATCACGACGATAACTTGACAAGCAAAATAAGAAAAGCTTTTCCTGAAGTTTTCTCGGAGGTTCTCAGATGCTGCTCAAAGCCAAAGCTTTCATTAAGCGAAACCAGTTTTCCGCAATACTTGACCAGTCCCTCATGCCGTAGCTCCTGCAGTACAATCAGAACTTGAACGCCTTCAATATCTCGGAGTTTTGTCACCTATATCTTACTCCGAATAGGGAGCTCCAATTGTGGCAGTCAAGAAGAAATATGGCAAGAATTGAATATGCGGTGAATCTGGACTCAACAGCAATCTGGAGCCAAATCAGTATTCATTGCCAACGTCGGAATAAATTTTCGCAAACTTGGCAGGCTAAAGAGTGTTCAAAAAAATTGACCTGAGCTATACAAATTTCCAAGTTGGATAAATAAGCAACACAACTAATGACCATCAATACTCACATCGGCCTATTCAACGTCAACCGACTACAACAAGGTTGTAAAGACAGCTCATGGCATTTTTCAGAAAAAAATCAGCACAATGCTCGTTGGCATCACAGCTCACGGTTTCAACGACTACATTATCATTGCTGGAGTCAACGAACAAGATCACGAGCAGTAGCTCTTCAAAGCTATGAAGCGCATCAGAGATTTCAGTTTAAGCTAACGATCGTTCCTAGGAGCAGTCAATTACTACGGAAAATTCATCAAAGGCATGAAAGAGCAACGAGGAATCCTCGACGAGTTGCTGAAGAAAGATGTCAAATTTGTATAGACTGATCAACACGAGAAGGCTTTCATCGACCTCAAAAATATTTTGAGCAACGAACTAAGAACTACAATCCTAAGAAGAAAATTGTTTTGGTAACCGACACATTTGGGGATCTGCATTGGGATTGATCGGTAAACTACTGACTGCTAAAAACTTGGTTTTAGCCAGTAGCGTAACAATCAAGTTCGTGATGTTGTACTTGCTTTACCTCCTAGTGGCGCCGGGCAACTATGTGTATAAATCCTTATATATGAAAGCTAAAATTGCAAGTGCAAACGGTCTAGCGTTTCAAGTCTATGTAACGTGGGTGAGCACCCTGCGGTACCGGAAAATTCCCGCTACTGAAACCGACACAACACCTCGGATAAGTAATGATTGAATAATGTCGGTAGGATTAGATGGTGTACCCGCAGAGCTTCTGCGTGCCGCTCCAACGACATCGGCAGAGCTTTTATATGCTCTTGTAGAGAGAGCTTGGTAGGCAGAAATTTTCCCCGCCGAGTGGAAGAATGGAATGATTGTCAAGCTACCTAAAAAAGGTAGTCTTATGGAGTGCGAAAACTGGAGAGGCATTTACGTTCTTCCTGCAGTTGCAAAGGTAATAGCCAAAGTAGTACTTAAGCGAATTAAGGAACATCTGGAAGATACACTCGATGTCGAATGAGCAGGTTTCCGCACTGGATCATCCTGTGTCGACCACATCAACACCCTGCGGATCATTATTGAACATTTCGTTGAATTCCCGTCACCACGGCAGCTGCTGTTCATCGCTTTTGAGAAGGCGTTTGACAGTGTCAAAGACAGTTTATCTGGCTCGCCTTGCGCAGGAGAGGTATACCTGATAAAAAATAGCTATTATTAAATAAACCTATGATGGCTCTAAATATCATGTGCTGCATAGAGGAAAGCTTTTTTTTTGTTGGTGATTAGCGATGTGCTTCGCGCATCTGTATATACTGGAATCTGAGGAATTTGTTGGACTCTTACATCTCAACTCAAACATCTGGCCTACGCTGACGACGTTTGTTTGCTCTCACACAGGATTATGGAGCTGCACCAAATGACAACAAATGTGGAAATGGAGGCAAATGTTGCGGGGTTAATACTGCCAAAACTAAAATCATCAACCTCGGCCTTAACTCAGTAACTTAAGTTAACATTGCTAGACAACCGAGAGAAAGTAGAGAGTTTCCAATATCTTGGGAGTATTGTATCGACGGAAGGTGGAACCGAACAGGACATTGCCATTGTCATTGTCAACAGTATTGTATCGACGGAAGGTGGAACCGAACAGGACATTGCCAGCCATTGTCATTGTCATTGTCAACAGAATGACACCTACTAAAACCGTCATAACATGCGGTTTTCCCTTACTGCGCTAGATCGAACGGTCTTGTTCTTTGAAGTCTGTGCAAAAGTTCCGTCTCGTCCAAAGTTCGGGCTATTTCATGGTTGCAATGCACTTGAAGACGGGAGCAAAGTTTGCGAGTTTGTTACCTCGTCGCTCACAGTAGCAATTTCTAGATCTCTGTGAATATCACTATTCCTTTTTAATGTTTGTAATATTGATATATTGCTAGGTTTGGTACAACTCCAAAGTTGTATACCGTATGTCCAAGACGATTGTAGCACTTGTTTATATAGGAGCAGTTTTTTATGTACGCTTAGTTTCGAAAATCTTCCGATAAGCCAATACATCTCTCTAAGCCTGAGTTCGAGCTCGTCGCGCTTCTTATTAACGTGTGACTTCCACTTAAGTTTTGCGTCTAGAGTCATTGCTAGATATTTTGCCTCATTTTCATACGGTATTTGCACCGAGTTGATGAAAAGGGGTCAATTATTCACCTCTTTGTATGTAAAATTGACATGAGTTAACTTTGTCTCGTTGAGAACAATTCGCCAGGTCTTTGTCCACTCGCATATTTTGTTTAAAGCTCGTTGAAGTTTTCCCGTTGATGATTCAATAGTATTACCCGTTGGGAGATAACCCGTATCGTCTGCGAACGTGGCTTACGACTCTCTCTTCGTCTTGAGGTATGTATCTTGTGTAAAGCAAGAACAGAATTGGAACGAGAACGCTACCTTGCGGCACACCGGTGTGAATTTCTTTGAGCTTCGAGTACTCAGTTCCGTATCTAACACGAAAGAGCCTATTGTCAAGGGAGGATTCCAGCATTGTAAACAATTTTTCCGGTAGGATAAGCTTAAGCCTATACTTCAGTCCTTCGTGCCATAGCTTGTCGAAGGTTTGCAATACGTCTAGAAAAGCGCAAGAACATATAGTTTTCAATTTTGATGTTGAATTTTTTTAAAACATCAATCACTGCTTTCTTCATTTCATTACCAGAAGAATTTCGTTAGGAAGAAACTCAAGAAAACGTTCAATCGCTTTTCTGTTCTCTATATATCGAACGACAATTGACATGACAACAGGTAAACATGTAATATATCTGGTTGTAAATCAATGATTATTCCAAAATATTTTCGATTTTGTATTTCATTATCAATCATGTTTCTTACTGTTATTTTATTTTTTTCTTACTATTATTTGGTCACAGATTGTAGATGACAAATATGATGTCATTCCTGAATCGGAATTTTGAAACTTTCTTATATATTCTTAAAGAAACGGGTCAAATTTGGAACGAATTTAAGGACTCATCATAAAATTTCCATTATTAAATGAACCAATAATTTCATCGTTTCCACGAAAGGGTAAACCTCTTGCCGCAAGCTCTTTGATTACTTCAATAACTCTCAAAAGGACATCTTTTAAAACTTTTCTTCACATTCGGTTTGATTTTGTAGCGGTCTCATAGAAAATCTTAATTCAGAATTGTGATAAAACGAGTTTTCATGTTAAACTATTACTGCATTCAAATTTTTCCAGTCGTCAAAACAAGAGTTTGACTTTGGGTTATCACCTAATAGTAAATAGTAATTACTGCGGCTTAGTGGTTAAGTGCAAAAATTCCTGAGCAGGGGGTTCGTAGTTCGAATACCAGAAAACACCAAAAGTATTTTTCATGGTTCCAATATCACGAATGTCTGACAAACATCCGAGAATAATAACCTGTCACGGAAAGCTTCTGCGTTTGGATACGGCATTAAATTATAGGTCCCTTCCATTTGTGTGCAAAAATATACATGCACAACACAAATGGTCACGAGAAGCTAGGCCTTGGAGAAATATTTAGTTTGTTTTCTACAAACATTTTGCCACATTTTTTTAACTTTTTTTAACCCATAAAAATTTAAATTGTTCATCTAAATTCTCTAATCGCAGAAATTGATATGGGAGCCCCTCGATCCTGGGTCATTTTTTATTTTTATTTTTTCTATTGTAGGAGAAAATAATCGAAAGAGACATTTGACATCAGATGTCAAATTTGAAAATGCGCAGATCATTTTATTCTGAGTACTTAGAGCACGCTCTGGGCAAATAAGAAACACGAGCATTTTTCTTGAAAACTCTTTGACTGCTCTGAACTAATTTATGAAAACGCCAAATGACAGAATATTATGAAAACTTGTTGTTCTATCTCTAAGTTGATATAGACAACAAAAAAAACAACCCATAAAAATTAAAATTTTTCTTGTAAATTCTCTAATCGGGGATACACACACACACACTGTATGCTCGTTTTGTGGCAAAATCATTCACCAAATGACGCAGCGGCAGCGAACAGCGCTGCTCACAAAGCACAGAGCTCAGACTTTGCCGTGATCTGATGCGATATAGCGATATTTAAAAATTGTATATTGGGGTCCCCAAGGGGCCGATCGCTCCAAATTTTTACAAAAAGTGTTTTCCATCGAAGACACACATGTGTACAAAATTTAAAGAAAATCGGGTAAATTTTGTATAATATTTGTATGGGAGCCCCCGATCCCGTGGCCCGAGGGACCTCAAATTTTAATAGAAAGTGTTGTCTTGGGAGATATACGTGTGTGCATTTCAATAAAATCGGGCTGTAGGAAGTGGGTTAAAAATTGATCACAAGATTTGGCCAGCCAGCCAGCCAGCCAGCCAGCCAGCCACGGGCAAGTGAAGTTAATATAGAGAATTTAAAAACGACATCAATAAAAATACAATTCAGTAAATAAGTAAGTAGGCAAATAAGTAGGTAGGTAAGTAGTAGTTAAGCATAAAACATTTATGTCTCGTTTCATTTGTGCGTGAGCTAAGATTTCTCTCTCTCTCTCCACCAACAAAACCAAGCAGCGCAGCCGACTGCGCAGCACACACCGCACAGAGTCATTAAAGTACGACGGTATCTGATGCCACTTTATGATATTTAAAAAATGTATAAGGGCCTTGCGGCCGAACCCGGGGCCCGATCAGTACCAAATTTTATAAAAAGTATTGTTTATTGGGCAACACATGTGTGTAAAATTTGAAAAAAAATCGGATAATTTTTATTTTAAATTTGTATATGAGCCCCATGAACCCGGGGCCCGATCACTTCTAAAATTTAAAAGAAAGTATTGTCACCGGAAATACACATGTGTACAAAATTTTAGGAAAATCGGGCTTTAGGAAGTGCGTTAAAAATTGATAATTAAAAAAAAAATTGTATGGGAGCCCCCCGCCCCGGGGCCCGATCGCTACAAAAATTTTATAAAAAGTTTTTTTCATCGGAGATACACATGCGTATAAAATTTGAAGAAAATCGGAAACATTTTTCATAAAATCTGTATGGGTGCCCCCCCGACCCAGGGGTCCGATCACTTCCAAATTTTTACAGAAAGTGTTGTCCATCAAAGATACACATGCGTATAAAATTTGAAGAAAATCCGAGGTCCGAGGGGCCTCAAATTTTAATAGAAAGTATTGTCACCGGAAATATACATGTGTGCGAAATTTCAATAAAATCGGGCCATGTGAAGTGGGTTAACATATTATCAGAAAATCTGACCAGCCAGCCAGCCAGCTACGTGCACGCGAAGTTAATATAGGGAATTTAAAAATATGCGCCTTTCTTACAAAGTGCGCCTTAGGCAATTGCCTTAACTGCCTATTAGTAAATCCGGAACTGACCTCACCTTACCTCACCTAATATCAACCGTACGTGGAGCGAAGTTGTCACAACTAATGCATATCTTTTAATTTATTAGCAAACGTGCAACACCAATCGAAGAAGTTTCTGTAGTCCTTTAGTATATGCACAAAAATGCGTTATAATAGCCCATAAATCGAATTTAAAGTTCTTTGAACGCACAACAAACGGCAAACCAACTCCACTTTATAATTTTATGAACACTAATTCTATACACATAAAAGCACATTAGACGGTCATTAATAACGATATTACTATATGATAATGACATTAATTATTATTTTGTAAGTCGGAGTAATGATTCATAAGAAATTTTGTGAATCCCGATTTTCTAATTTCGTTCTTTATTATTAATAATGACATTATTAATGACCGTGTAATGTGCCTAATAGCATGTATTAGTGAAACATTTCTCAAAACTTCTACAGTATTATCATTAGATGCTAATTTCAAAATAAATTGTAATGATCATTAACGATGAAGGGTAGTATTAGTCGTTCCTTACAACATGAAGTTCTACGTGTGATCAAAACCCAAGCTTCTGAAAATAAATCGCGAACAAATCCACATAAAAGTTGTTACCTCCCACGAGAAACTTCAGTAACTTCAAGTGTGATATGACCAAATTAACAAGATTTCGTCACGCGTGCTATATATTTGATAAAACTGCGGAAAGGAACTTTATTAATTTTCTACCTAGTAAGTTTACTCACTTTCCCACTGAGGTAAAAAAAGATCCCAACCATCATTGATATTTTCCCATAAAATAGCTATCATTCACTCCACCAGTCTCTTTGATGTACATCGTCTATAGGATCAGAAAAGAAAGGTGTTGTTTTTGAAATTTAAAGAATCCAAATGGGATATGCACTTTTTAAGCACAAAATTAATGGATAAGGAATAAAATGTACAAAGCATTTTCTCATCGGAAACATCTATACTATAATATTGTTACGAAATTTAGGCTTTCGAGTTCGTAAAGGATTTTTCAAATAAAACACAACACAAGTTAATTAATTTACAAATGATAACTTTAATTAGCAAACAGTAAAATAACACGAGTTCACAATTTTATACTGGACAACTTTCAAATGCACAAAAAAACACTTCGAATACTTGTACTTTACAAGAATTCTCCTATGTGGTAGCTTTATCACTTTGCAGGAATTTTTACAACTTGAGTGGTTGAATTCCAAATAACTAATGATTCCTCTGCAGCGAACGCCACCTTTTGTACTCATTGAAAAGCTACCAGAGACTTCCAATATTATAGACATAAATATCGAGAAAAGATCAGAAAATTGTAGCGATATTCCCTTATTAACAACTAACGATACTTATATGTAATGGGTCATCTTCTAAAAATAAACTACATGTTCAAAAACACACAAACCGGACAAACCGCACAAACCTAGTCAACCCGGTTTACCAATTCATAATGATTTAAACTTAAAGTCCGTTATATTTCAAATAATTTAATTCAGTCTAAAAGTATGCTTAATTCTAATGCGGTGCCTATTTTTAGTATGCAGTATGCACATTGCGATTTATCTTCGGATTCAATTTCCATCATCTGCGCTACTAACTACTTTTCGTAACAATATTATACATGTATTATACTAATTGGCTATGCCATTCAAGTACAAAATGGTTCTAAAACTGTGTTGAAATATCATCAACTGTTATTCAGTGGTTTTTAAAGAGCCATAACGCACAATCCGCCAAGCCACACAGTGATTCTTTCTTTGCTGTTTTTGCTTGAAAAATCAAAACTGCCTTCACATTTTAATTCTCTCCGCGTTTTTTTGGTTTGGTATGTGTGTAAAAATATATGGGAGCAACACTTTTAAATAGAATTGAGAAATATTTTCGTTGCAAAATTATTGACATTAAATAAAATAATAGGTCTGTATGGTGTGAGCAGAACATATATATATGTGTGTTAGGCATCGCAAAACTTAAAAACTGTCCATCCCATCGAGCATAAACTTTCGCAAAGTGTTTGTTTTGATGCAGTAAATGTTCTTAACGCAAAAATTGACCGATATGTGGCAGGGAGTAGGCGACAGCCCATGATAAACAGAAATACAAGGTAATATATTCCGTGTTTCAATTTTGGTTTTTTCTGCGCATGTACGTCATTCTGATACCTCTTGATCAGCTGTCACTTTAATTCCCTCTCTTACTTGTGTGTTTTTTTTCTTAATACAGAAAAAATTTTGTGAAATTTGTGAATATTTAAATAAAATAACTTAAAGAAAAAACTAAAGAAATTAAAAATGACAATTTGTGCTATGTTCAATTGTAATAGCAGTAATAAAAAATCACTGAAAAGAAACCTGAATTCAGTGCCTGGTAAAATCAAATATTTCGGATTTCCAAAAGATCCTTCTTTTTGTAAAATTTGGGTAACAAAATGCCAAAGAAAAGGTCAGATAAACACTAAAAACGCCAGAGTTTGCTCAAAACATTTTTCTCCCGACCAATTTGTGCGCAATTTGAAGCATGAGTTGCTTAATTACTCCCAATCACATTCGAGAAACTTAAAATTAGATGCTATTCCCACTTTGTTCTTGCCACTGAGTACTTCAATTCCAATTTTGAAACAATCTGTGCTAGACAGGAAAGCCAGGAAAGACAAAAAGGATTGTAAGGATACAGTCCAAGCTGATGGTAGCATTTTGATATCATCCAACTTATTATCGGATCTTTTGCCGACAGAATGTGTAACCATTGCAAATGATGAGGAGCAAATATTCACTCTTGATGACATGAGCGATATCAAGTATGATGCCATAGAATATTTAGCTGGGTATCTCATAAAACGTTTCAAATGGAAGATCTCCAACATCACAAAGATGTATTGCGATGAAAACAACGAATCAGGACTTACATGGACAAATGTTATTACCGAAGGGGGCTTGCATGAGCCTAATGCATTATTTCTTTCGGAATTGGGAAAATTGGATACGATTTTCAATGAACAAAATGGTGAAAACAATAATTCACTTAAATCATGTTCAATATATATTTCTTCTCTAATTTCTCAATATAACTGTGATAACAAATTAAACATTGAAATCGTTAAAGTTTTTTTCCGATGTAAAATGTATTTTCGAATTAATATTGAAAATAGAGAGTTGCAAAATAAGCTTCATTGTAAAAAAAGAAAAATTAACAAAACAGTTAACTGAAACTATGATAGGTATTATAATATATACCTATATAATAGATATAATAATGACCTACGTGTACCTGTGTATGTGTATTCAAATTATCTTAATAATAAAATATTCTTAACAAGAAAAACCAATTGTTATTTAACTTTTATTAAAAAAAATTTCAGATAGGTATAATAAATACCTCATAATGACAGAACAAAACAAAGCAAAGAGTATCAAGCTTACGTCATCAATGTTAGAAAGAGCCGTCCAACGCCTCTTATTTCAGGTAATCTTGAAAACTATACTGGATCAATTTTGATCCTTGTTTTGACTTGACCTGGCATGACTTGACTTGACTTGACGTGACTTGCATAAGCCTAATGCATTGACTTGGCCTAACTTGACTTGACTTGACTTGACTTGACTTGACTTGACTTGACTTGACTTGACTTGACTTGACCTGACTTGACTTGACTTGACTTGACTCCAGCTACACTCCTGTTGCTCGATCTCCAACAGCGAATCGGCTTTCAATCCTCGTAATACTATCAGAGAGTTAGACAGCATGCGATTCCCAATTTTACTTCAACTTCAGCGTTGTTATTAATTTCTCTCCGAGTTTCATCAGCCATACGAACAATTTCTTTATGTAGACACTCATTGCCAAGGGAGGACTCCCTGAATGACTTGCGTCACGGAAATAAGGTAAGCTATGCCAATATATTACATTCCTCACGTTTGCAGCAATTTGTTTTCTTAGAATTTTCTCTGATTCATTGAAAAAACGAACACGACGCGAGTCCAAACGCTTTTATCAATGGATCATGGTCAGGGAAAACTACAAAAAACCTTGAACAAGACAATATTACAAATTTATTAAATATTGTAAATAATACTGATAACACAACAATAATTAATAATATGTTCCTTTTGTTTTTTTTTACATAAATTATAAAATTCTAATGTACACTAAGGTCATCCTTCAGGAAGTTGTTGACGTCTATTTTGAAGGCCTGCGGATTAAAAGATTCGGAAAAATGTAGCATTTGAAGTGTTGGGTTCTATAGGAAAAAAGTTTTAAGGCAGATCTAAAACGAGTGTATACGTTGCTGACAAAAGAACCTGGAACTAGAGAACGGGTTCTAAAGCACATCTACCGTAGTAAAATTTGTAGAAAACAAATAAAGCTCCAACATTTTGTCTAAGCTCCAAAGTATCAAGAGACGTAGTAATGGTTACATCGTTTATCAAACGGATAACTATTCTGAATTCCATCAAGATAAAGAAAATGCTATCTTGGTGCCCCACACCACACATATGAATTAAATTCTAAAATTGGTCTAACATAAGATTTATATAATCTTAATACTTTAGATGGGTTGAAGTAGAGGTTACAACGTCTTATGAAGGCCCAAAATTGGCTATCTCTTTTTGAAACTCCACAAATATGTTCCTTACAGATCACTTAAGACTTTTAAACCGAACAACTTAAGTGAATCTGATCCCGCAATAGGGGCACCATTAATAAGAGGTGGCACGTAATGTTGAACTGCCGTCTGAGAAAAAAGACAAGACGGGAATTTATTTGGGTTAAATTCTACTCTATTGGATCTGCACCAATCGAGAATGACTTGAATATTCGACAGAATAGTCGAATTCATTAATTCACGGGAACCATTCAAGCGAGAATTGCATTCTTTTTGACTGACAAACTCAGTGGAAGCCGATAACATTTTATTATCAACAACAAAGACAACAGGTCATTCATATATATTGAGGCACGGCAGCATTGATCCTATGTGAAGCTGAAGATATACCGTTCAATACAATCTTTATTTTACGGTTCCATAAATAATCCTCAATCCATGTAATGAGAGAGGTGTGTAAGTTTAGCGCACGAATCTTATTAATAAGACAATCTTGCCCAACTCTATCAAAAGCCTTAGAAATTTCTAAGGAAACAACGCTTGATTCACCTAGGTTTTCAATGCTGCGCTGCAACCAATGAGTCGGAATCCATACTGCACATCGGATAAAAGAACATTCGAATCCAGATAGCTCATTAGTCTGAAATTAACGAATTAATGAATCTGAATCCAAAATTTTCTATCTATCTATCTGCTATCTCGAATCTTGAGGTCATATATTATTTTGGTCCTTATTGTTATAGCGTTTGCTCCTTTTCTAGCTATTCGAAACTTAACAAGGTTTTCTTTTGAAGTACAATCAACGTAGTTCAAATGGGCTGCTTTTTTAAAACGTCTTTATTATCTCGCTTCGTGTATGTCTGTCTGTGCGGGTGGAATTTTGTAATTGATAACTAACTTCCCATTGAGCTAGAGACTTGAAACGTTAAACATAGCTAACTGGATGAACATTGACAAATCTCACTAAAAAGATAACAATTCAACAAAAAAAAATTAGTTCAACGCGAGTTTGCGATTTGTTGCAGATCAAAGCAAACTGCTACGCATTTTGTCGGCGGCATCGGTGTCCGAAGACCGGATGTGCCCCGCTCGTTTTGATGACCTCTTATGCATTTCCCGCGTTTAACCTGAAGCATTCTTTAGTGCATGTATTTCTTCGGCGGCATTCCCAACAAAACAATAGGATTTCATTCCTTTAATTTCTGTAAAAATGCCCGAATCCTCTCGAGGTACTCAGCCATTTCGATCAACTCCTATAGGTTATGGAAATCTTTGTACGTTATCCAATATGTAATCTAGCTGGTTGTCTTCAGTGTAGTTTGCGTGACGCGTCAGTGTTTGCAGACCGAGGATGTAATCTTTGAAGCACTCACGAGGCTTTTGGTAACTTTGTCGTTTGTCGTTTTCTAGCCGTAATTGGTTCAGGAGGAAGGATTATATGAAATACATTTTGAAATCGATCAATCGCTGCCACTGCCGGTTGTTGTTCCTTGGCCAGAGCACGTTCGCGTATTGTTCTGGGCAATAAGTCCTTCCATCATCACAATGATCATGTTACTTACACATAGTAATGTAGAAACGCTTAAAAAATGTTTTTTCTATACTAAACGCTAAAAAGAGGTAAGTCCTACGACTGAAACCGTGGCTCAATAGTCATTACATACATCATCATCATTTCCACATCACATACAATAAAATTAATAATTATGTAAGAGGATTTCAATGTTCATAGCCACTTATTTATTTACTGCACTGTGATATTAGAAGGACGAGGCCGCAGCCAAGAGCGGAAATCTAACGAGCACGATAAGCTCTTTTAAGCGAGTAATGTATGATATTTTAAACAGGACCAAAACAATTTTTCTGCTAAACCGCTCATGCGCAATGCAAAACTACTCTTGGAATGTGTATTCGCTTTGACTGAAGTAAATAACAAAAGTATTTTCTATGTTAACTCACTACGTTGGATAATGTCTACTTTTTTAGGTTAAAGTAAGTGTATGAAAGAGACACTTTCGTCTATGGTCGTGGGAAATAGTAGATTACATAACGAGCGCTAGGAAAGTGGACGTTATCGTATGAGTTAAAAGCTTAAAGCGCCAATATAACGAGCATTACGAGTTTGTCTGTAATGCGATTTTTTGAGATGAGTGCATATTGCACGATCGAGAGTACTGGGAAATTAGTATACTGACATTTTGTATGCTGCATGTTGTAGATTGCATATTGCATAGTAAACTGGATGAACGCAGGTAACTTAGATGCGGGGGGGTCATCCTTGATGGCAGCAATTGGCTGAAGGAGGAGGACCCACGAGCCAAGGTTCAACAAGGCTCGGGACCCATTAAAAAAGCCCAGCAATGATCGATGCTCTCGGGATATCTAGCGACCTCCAGTTCTATCCGTACCGTATAATTAGCCAACGCTTTAAGGTTAGCCGAGCTTCAAGCTCGCAAACGAGAATATTGCGCTCACAAAGCTATGCTTCGGATCTCCGCATAGGTGGAAAACTCCTTCTTCGAAACTCGTGGGATCTAGAATGGACCAAATATATAATAAACTTTTTAAAAAACCTGAGATCGGCTCTCTCCAACTGCCGAAAAACTAGACCGTCGCCCACCAACTACCGGAAATATATGGGGGGAGTTACTAGAACCACACTCGTGGACTTCTTTTCAAAGTAATCATGTTGACTGATCCTAAAGTTATGACCAGAGATCTGCATTAGTAAGGTGTGGCCAGGCGCAAAGCTTGAGTCGGTTAGTAGAAAGGTAATCACGAACGGGAGAGCACGCGTTTGAATATCAACTGAGCCGAAAACATACAGATTGTAAATGCCAGTAACCCTAATCTTCCGAATACAAATTGGGAAATTGTCAAAATAGAAGAAGCAAATGGTAACTTTAAATTAACAACAATGTTAATCAGTTAGGAATACCAAGCACCACTTTCTGAGACTATGTGGGTTAGACTTTGGTTTCGGGTCAATAAACCTCAGTATCTTTAAGAAAAGGCTGCCGGGGGTCAAGCCACGGTGGAAAACCAAGGCGAGGTTGCCACTGCGCTAGTTAGCGACAGTCATTCCGGCGAAGACTTGGCCAGTGATAAGGAAGGCCTGTCGGACTCGCTGAGGGAGATAGCGGATATAACCGTGGTCGAAGCTCGAGGAACGATACGTATGCATCCGGCGTCTCCTTGGAGAATAACAATTAATCCGCATTAGCGGGTATAGCAGGATAAGGTAAGTGTTATTTTAAATTATCAAAATCCTTCAATACACCATACTAAGACCGCTTCGGTGGCTCTTACATTTAGAATAGCCAAAACGGAAGAACACCTTATTCTTATCTAAAAGCCAGCGCCGCACCTAGTCCCTTGGAGGCACAGGTGCAAGAAGGGTTTTTGGAGCGCTCTACAAGTTAATTTAAAATAATTATTTTTGTTGTTTTAATAAAATAAAATAAAAATATTTATTAATTAGAATAATATAGCAATAATATATTTTATGGAATTGAAAAAATAACAAAACAAAATATAACGTAAATTAATTCACAGCGTCCCAAAAAAATGCACTTATTTGAGTCTTCTTGGTTTTTGTTCCGCATAATTAGACATCAATTAACTGAAAGTTATAGTTTGTGCTTCGTCTGATTAAATCGACACTAACGTCCATGTGATAATCGTTCTAGTGACATAGAAGAGTGAAGCTAAATTGTATATAACTTCAGCTTACCAAACGACCTCTCTTCGCTAGGAGCGATTACACAAAGGTTAAAAGTGTACCGTGGACGCAATGCAATTACAAAATCAGAAAATTGCGGTGTTAAAAAATTTAAAGCATTTGAAATATATTTGCTGTCGAATAGTCAGCTTGTTAATAATTTTTAATAAAGAAATTTCTGATATTAATTCAGTTGATATATATGATATGACACTAGTTCTTTACAAGATTCTTGTAAATGCACGTGTGATAGTTTTTTTAAATTAAGTAAAAATCAAATTTGCAGCAAATTATTTTTCCATCAGTAAATCTGGTTTCTATTTCATATGAAACTAAGATGATTAGTGAAAATAAAAATGTTATCTTAAAGTTTAAAATAGGATCAGCTAGCATTGAACAGTTGAAAATCTGTTAAAACGTTTAGTGTTTTTGCAATAATTTGGGCATCTTTAATAGCTTCCTCGAAAAGTGCTGACCGATATTCTGGAAATTATATTAACACTGCTCCAACCAAATCAATATCTGCACTCAGAACAACTGTTTTTTGTTGTAGCATTTTATTTATTTTATAAGTACCAATAACTTCTGCAGAACTTGCAAAGATGAAAATCAGAAAGAAACTTATGGTCAACCATTTTTCGCCGACCTGAAAGAGCTCTCAGATTATAGGATCATCGTATTGATATTGTATCTTAACGCTAAGGGCTGGATTTAAACCGCGCAAATATCCATGGGCTGTTGCTAGTTCTTCTAAAGCTTGACGTATTAGTGGCAACTGAGATACCACAGGTTTTATTGATTCTATTCTAGCCTTCCGTTTCAAATGTCCGTATAAGTTCGTACATTGTAGAGAGGAACATCACAAAAATCAATAAACAGGGAAAATAATCTAACGCATGATGTTGATTTAGTTTATTTAATCTTCAAGGTATTCTTTACAAGATTTATGAACAAAGTAATAAATGAATATAACAAATAAATGTATTACTAATGAGATATTAAGCGGCCAGCCACCAGCACGGTAGGGCGAATAACAGAGAATGCTTCAGAAATGCATGTGGCCGCAACTATCTCTGACTGGTTGAAGTGCGATCAAACCTCCACTTGGTGGCCGCTGGCAATTTTCCTCAAGTATAGGAAAAGCGAAATGGTCGGGCTAGACCCTTCAAAGTAAGGTTTGCGCAAAAAAAAAAAACAGATCCAACATTGGTCCCTCAATTCAAATAGTGGAGCGCGAATTTGAGGTAGTGCAATCCTTCAACTAGCTCGGGTCAACTGTAGCAGCCGATAACCGCATGGAACCAGAAATACGCACATTGTTGCTCAAAGCCAACAAAGCCTACTTTAGTCTGATGTCAAGACTCTTCAAATCCAGGAATTTAACCATAACATCCAAGCTGCTGGTGTATAAGACAATGGTCATCCAGTACTTACATATGGATCAGAGATTAAGCAAAAAGCATTCTGACTTCTTAGCCGCGTTCGAGAGAAAAGTTTTACGGATAATTGTTGGCCCCGTATGTGAGGAAGGACGATTCCGGAGACTCTATAATGATGAGATCTATGAGCGTTACCGTGATGTCGACTTCGTGAAGGGAATTAAGGTCGGTAGGCTCCGGTGGGCAGAACACCTAGCTCGCATGAGCGAAGTTCTTTGCGAATTTATGGAACACGACAGCGAGGCCGGCCAAGCCTACGCTGGAAGGATAGCGCAGACCAGGACCAGATAACATCGGCTCGAAATCGAGACCAGTGGAGAGATTTTTAGCGGGAGGCCAGAACCGGAACCAGTTGTAGAGCCAAATTTGGTGATGATAAATATGATGACGCAGTGCTACTAAGTTAAGCGCTTGGAGCAAGGGAGAAAAGCTCCCTACATATTTTGGCATTCATATCCCCCAGAATGATTTTTACGTCATACTGAGAACAGGCATGGAGTTCCCGTTCGACTGATTCAAAAAATTCTTCTTTTTTATCATCTGGGGAGTGCTCTCGTTTGTGTGCGTAAACGATTCTAGGCCAATTCCACTAGCACAATTCCACTAGACACAATTCCACTGGACAAAATTCAACTGGCACAATTCAAATTGGCACAATTCCACTGGGCACAATTTAACTTGGCACAATTCAACTTGCACAATTTAACTTTTTGATAATCAAACGCATTTAGGGTGGTAATTCGCGCGCGCGATTGTAAAATTATGCAAGTTGAATTCGTTTAATTATAACAAAAGTAAACTAAAGAAAGAATACGAATGATAAGGAATGTTAATTTAAAGAAAACAATAAGTAAATATTTTATTACCACGCCTACACAAATAAAATATTAAACGCATTTATGTGGTAAATCGCGAGCGCGATTGTTATTTTGTACAATTAGAACCACGACAACGCAAATAAAATATTAATGTGTGTATTTCTGTATTTGCGGTTCCGTGTAACTTTACAAGTTGAATTGTGCAAGTTAAATTGTTCCCCAGTGGAATTGTGGCAAGTTGAATTGTGCTAGTGGAATTGTGTCCAGTTGAATTGTGTCTAGTGGAATTGTGCTAGTGGAATCGGCCGGTTACCGCGTAAACGTTTATGAGGCTTATGCTTTTAAATCTGTCCCACACGCGAAGGGTCCATAGCCATTCATTTACTACTTTAAAGCCAATAACGGTTGGTTTCATTCTTTGGCTGACTAGAAACCCCACCCCGAGCACATGATGTCTTCCATGACAGCTGTAATATATGTCATATTCTGATTTTTGTAAGACGCCATTCCTCGTCCATCGCATCTCCTGGATTGCTGTTATGTCAGCATTATATTTGGACAGGTTATCGGCTAGCTGTTGTGCAGCTCAAGCTCTATACAGTGAGCGTACGTTCCATCAGAAAATTCTTAAATCGTTTAGCCGTTTTCTTTGCTGTAGTCGTCGTCGTTCATCAGTGTATCCGCGGCTGTTTTTGGGTTCCGTAATAAAAGTTTTTTAAGGGGGAGGTTATTGTCCTCGCGCCAACCTTACTTTGAAGGGTCCCGATCATTTAGCTTTTCCTTATTTGGAGGAAAATTACCGGGGGCCACCACGTGGAGGTTTGATCGCACTTCCACCAGTCAGAGATAGTTACGGCCACCTGCAATTCTAGAGCATTATGTGTTATTCGCCCTTTTCTGCTGATGGCTAACCGCAGTAGCACTGCGTAGTCGGCCAATTTAGCCACGATGTGTTTCTGTCGATGTAAAGTATTTCTGTATTGTTCACAGCAAAAGCAAAGCCTATACTAAATATATTTATTGAAATTTGAGCGCGATTCCGGTGAATGATTCCATAGTCTAGCGCACTCATTAGGACAACCGATTCAATAACTATTGCTCGAAGAATTTCTCAATTCATCTCACTTGCTGTATCGGTATTGAAGATACATTATATATGTGTAACATTTGTATTAATTCTTACCATAATAAGATATACCTATGTAGCTAGTACGGTATTATATGAGCTATGGTCGACTTTATTGATAGACAGGGGAGGTTTCTTATGTGTGCAATGTGTAGTTCGTACTCTGTTTGTATGGTGTGCCTCGAAGGGACAGTTCTCCAAAATTGCTGTTTTGAATTTGCAGTGTAAACATAATCATCGACATTATGAATTTTGGATGCAAATATTATCGAAACAACATCCCGTACATATGTTTAATGCAATCGAGTTGGAAAATACCCAGGCAGTAACTAATAACACATACACTTTTACCGTAGTATTGTAAGCAAAAGGTGGTATTTTGAATTCGGTAAGGTCATTAAAAGCAAAAATAAGGACAATTACCGGCTTATTTTGAGTTTTCATGTCAGTACGAGTTTTAGAAACAATGAAAAAAATAGTCAATTTTTACTAAAAGACTATGAAGATACAGAACTAAAAGTTGGAAAAAACGATTTTCTTCTATAATACCCTTTCCGCACACATGAATTGAGTAAAACAAACAATTTTTGTTGCTTTTTTACTATCTCAATAGGTTCAAGCTACATTCAGTGATAGACTGCGGTATCTGCAGAAACATAAGAGCACAATCTCTGTTAGTATGCTGCTTTCTTGTGGTTAAGACAACGTATCTTCCACAGACTTATATTTACCTTTGAGATCGCAACCAAATGAATGAGTATTCCCTACAGGTGAGACGGCAGGGAATGTATTTCCTAGAAGGAGTTAACGATTGTTCCTATTAGAATGAACTACTTTGTACCCTTATTTGTACTATTCGGACTTATTTAGACTAACCAACTAAGTACAGGAATCCGGCATTTTTTGATCCAAGAAGACCGAAAAGATATGGCCCTCCAGGTTGGGGGTTGCACGCATGCTCAGGCTAACAGATCAACCGCCAAAAAGGCATGTGTTTCGAAACAATAAACAGCCTCGGTTAAGGATAACCTTGCAAAACCTTTTACAGACAATGATTTCTACTACTATACAGTGACTGCTTAAGAGCACATAAACAGTGTTTCATTGGATGCTGATTTTTTGTAAGTGCAGGCTTAAGCAAGAAGTTTTTAACTTTCTCCATGTAAGCGAATGCATTGTAACAATCTGCATTAAGCCTAAATTTGCAAACACCAGTATAATATATGTACTCACTCTAATTATTTCTACGTGCTTTTCACTGTCACTTTAGCACCGTCAACCAAATTGACCACATTGCGATGGACGAGAGACACGCCTACAGTATTCTAGACGTCCGCGTTTTTCAAGTGGTCAACAATGACTCCGATCACTAGTTAGAGTTGCAGCCATAATGCAATTGCGGATATTCCAAAACGCCATCACAGTAACGGTGAATCATTGTAAAGTCGAACAGCTGGAATCGCAATAATTTAATTTCATTTGGCTCAAAGTCAAAGTACGTAAGCACGTAATAGAATTTTGTCGCTTGATCCACTTTCTGAAATCGTCATTGTGGGCGATTTCAATGAACACAATTCTAGTTGGCTTCGCCATTCAGGCTTAAAAACACAGCAAGAAAGGGATTTGAGTTATTTGCTGATTTTAACAATCTTATACAGTTTGTGAATGAACCCACTCGAATTCAAGAAATTGTAAGTCATAACGCTAATACCTCTCATCCTAACAAATACACCGTCATTGTATCATATCCTCTAAGCCCTTCAGACCATTGTGTGGTATCAGCTAATTTCTCGTTGTCAAACCAAGCAGTTAAAGAAAAAACTCCTAAAAGAAAAGTATGTTTACATGAGAAAGCAGACTGGGATGGCTTCAACAATTGCTTTATGAGTATCAACTGGCCACTAAATGCCTAGTGGTATGGATGCCATTTCTGATACTATCACTGCGTAATCCAAGGGAGTATGAGACAGTTTGTCCTTTCCAGGATAAAGTGTGTCAAACCGAGGAAAATGCTTTGTATGATATAAGCTGCATAGAGGCTACCAGGAACCGGGATGTATGCTTTCGGTTATATAAAAAAAAACCCCACTGTGGAAAAACGAACAAAATTTAAATGAGTCAGAAATTATTGCAAATGGACAAGTCAAATTCGACTATTACCAGAAACTGAGAAAAAATTATTCAATGTCCCAAAGGAAGTACACATTTTTTGTCATTCGTGAAACGAATTAAAAATAATACCTCGTCTTCAATTCAAACGCTCATTTAAAATGACATTCCAACTGTCAGCTCTATAGATAAGGCCAATCTGCTTGCTTCACATTTCGCAGCTAGCTCCATGCTACCAGATAGCGCGATGTCGCCGCCTGTTCTTTCAAGAGTCGAAACCTCTATGGGAAATATTTACTTTCGTACTCATCAAGTAGCTAGGGTATTAAATGATCTCAACAATCATAAATCTCCTGGGCCTGATGGTATTCCTGCTATAGTTTTAAAGAGGCATTCCCACTGTGCAGGCTTTTCCATTTATCTTATTTGGAGCCTTCACAAGGAATTGGAAAATAGACTTTGTTCCGCCTGTTCCTAAAAAAAGGCAAACCGCCATCTCTTTTCTCGTACCGACCCATTGCGCTAACATCCATACTTTCTAAAGTCATGAAAACTATGATCAATCGTAAACTTATGCAATACATTAAATTTCAGGAAATTCTTAGCGTTCGGCAATACGGTTTTCAAAGGCAACGTTCTACAGGAGATCTGATGGCATATCTTACGGAAAAGTGGAACCAGCCTATTCACAAATTTGGTGAAAGTAAAGTTGTTGCACGTGATATTTCCAAGGCATTTGACAGAACCAGAATCAAGCTCTTTTGTCGAAAATTAAAGCCGTTGGAATTGATAAGACTCTGCTTCTTTGGACTATTAACTACCTTTCTAACCACTCAATCCAGGTCGTATTGGACGGTTTCAAATCCAGTGTGTTTACCGCATAAACGCCGGTGTCCCCCTGTCTATGTATTGTCTCCGACACTCTTTCTCATTTTTATTATGATCTCCTATCCGCAACTTATAATCCAATTCATTCTTTCGCTGCCGACAACACTCTTAGCTTTTCATAAGAGTTCGCGCTCTCTCCACGCCCCTCTTCATCACAAGCATAAAAAGGTGGGGACTACACAATAAAGTATAATTTTCTCTCAATGCTGTCTTCTGTCCTCCTGTTATTACTCTCGAAACGATTTTCACCAATTCGCGACACCGTGAAAAATTCTTTTAGTGTTAGTGGCACTCGAACCACAAACCCCTGCTCAGTAGCCATTCGCTTTTCCACTGAGCCACACGGCGCCCACTAAGCGTAATTTAAACCACAAACCTTTTTCCACGAAAAGAAACTGAAAAACTTGCAATACTCTTAATATAAATTAAATGAGCTTAATTGAAATGACCACCTATTCACCATCGCTAAGAATGTTTAGCGAAATGTTTAGGTTTTCTAAAACGGTGCAAGATGTGCTTCACTCCTTCAGACCTGGCTACTCATTACAAGGCATATATTCGCCCTAAACTTTAATACAACTGTATTGTCTGGGCAGGTGCCCCTTAGACAACATTGCATCTACTAGACAGAATTCAGAAATATCGCGAAAAAAATAGAAACGCTTGAACATCGTAGGAATTTTTCCTGATTGTCACTGTTTTATCATTTTTTCCACAATCAGTGTTCAAAAGAAATATCTAGAAGCATTCCACACATCCTCCAACCACACCTTAATACCCTTGACTCAACTCGAGCCCACGGGTCCATAGGGATAAGACCTATATTTGGACGTACCAACCATTTAATAACCATTTGCAATTATTGATAAAGAAGCGGCGAAATGAGCAGTTAAGAAGGCCAAGACAAAGTTTTATCTATCAACAAGAAGGTACACCCAACGTCAACGTATTGGTTAGAACGTCACAATAGGTAACTATAACTTTGAGGTAGTTAGGGACTTTGTCAACCAGTACTCCGCTATAACATCTGATATTCGAACGAAGACTTACTTTTGCCAATCGCTGTTTCTTTGAGCTGAGAAGGTAATTGAGTAGTAAAGCACTTTCTCGGACCACTAAGTCGACTTGAGAAATACCTTAATAATCCCAATCGCAATACATTTCTGGTCCGAGCCCGAAAATTGTCCATAAAAACTTTAAAACTTAAAATTAAGACTTATTCTTTGGCATATTAATTTGGTATTCTTTCTTCGTTCTTTATTTCATGCGAGTATGTGTTCTTATATAAATAGTTCGTCAGTTTAAGGACATTTTTGGTTTACATTTCTAAAATAACTTTATTACAATCTGAACTAAGAACAAATTGTTCTTCAACCAGGGGGAGTAATAAATCAGGACAAAATTAAGGTAAATTCTCAAAAAATCCTAAAATGTATTGGGAGAACAATATATGGTAGAAGCCAATAACCCAACCGAAGGTAAAAGGAGTGAAAACAATCAAAACGAAAAATAAATTCGAACCCAAATAAAGCACAGCGAGCAGATAACAGAATTAATGAAATGGAAAAGGTCTTTTATAGAGTTAGGAGGCGAATATATTAAGGGCATCGATATTCGCCCGGCTTTGCAAAAAACACTTATACAACTGCTTCCAAGGGCGAACACATAAATTCTACGAGTGTACGTAACACATATGACCAATCAAGACAAATATTAATACGTCTCGTTATTTTTTTTTTCGCTTATTTTTATTTTGGTTTTTCGTTGACCTCTCGAGGGCAATGTCAAATGCTAGACGTATTTTTCTTGTTGTTTGTGCCTGTCGTTTTTATTTTTATTATTTTAGAGTCATCCCCCAGCCGGTGAGTGTGTATGAAATAAAACTTAACGTAATCATTTTTAGTTCAAATGTTAGACAAGCCCGCCAAACTTATGGACGTTTATTTATTTCTCAGGACCTGCATCTGGGCCTTATGTTTAGCAAATTCACTGCCCAGAAATTGGATTTCTTCCATTAAGTTTTATGAAAGTCGTTTATTGATGTTTATTAAATTATTTTTAAATGCTTTTATTAATATAAATCTTTCTAGAAATTTACTTTTTTTCTTTTTATTTAATTAATAAAGTAAAGCGAGCTTCTTAGCTCGCCATATGAATTCAGTCTAAAAACTGAATTAGCTTAAAAGCCCCATAGTTACCATTTAATTCACAAAATTCGTAACAATTTTTTGGG
Organism: Nephrocerus scutellatus; assembly: GCA_947095585.1. Classification (NCBI taxonomy): domain Eukaryota; kingdom Metazoa; phylum Arthropoda; class Insecta; order Diptera; family Pipunculidae; genus Nephrocerus; species Nephrocerus scutellatus. Next base: position 38,806,310 of record OX352764.1, on the reverse strand, counting down.
TGAATTTTTTTTCTTTAAGAAAAAAAAGTTGTTTTCTTATTTTTTTGGAAAATTTTTTATTTCTTAAAAATTTTTTTTTTTTAAATTAATAATTTTCATTAATTTTTTAAAAAAAAATTTTTTTTTTAAAACTTAAAATTTGTTTTGGAAAAAAAAAAATAAAATTAAAATAAATAAAAATACGAGTTCCTACCAAAAACTTTCCACTACTATAGATACACGAGCTTATGTATTCTGCTATGCGATAGCTACACACACCCTTGTAGGCATATTTACTTGTAATTCAGTCTAAGACTAATTTATCTAATTTATCTAGAATATCTAGAATAATAGTAAGCAACGTTAAATGTAGGTCTTTCATTCATAAGCGATAGTTCATTCAGTCATAATCGATTTCTGAAATAGAATGAAAAAACCACCTTTTACTTGCAAACGTTTAGATTGAGTATTTTTTCAGTTTTCTCAGGGGTAGTAACCCCTATGAATGAAAAAACTACGCCATCGCAAGCCGAGCGCTAACCAATTGTTTTAAAAAAATCCTATCAAATTTTGACTGGTAGAAGCCGAGATATACGCACGACAAGAAAACGTACAAACGTACACACGGTCGCTGAAAAATGTTCACTCTCTTTAAAATGATATTGCAATCTCAATACAAAGGTTTGGATCGTTGGAACTACTGTCTAAAACAAAATAATTCGCCTGATAACGGAAACGGAAAATTTTTTTATTAAAAAAAATGAATATGTTTTTCAATATTACATTGCGTCTACGAAAGATAACTCCAAATAACTTGTCTGTGTGTGGCATACGCAATCTTCAACCCAACTCAAGCAATGGCGTGTATTTACAGTGCTCTGAGAGCACAATTTCGAGTATCTATCACCACACACTTCCATTCATCGTGCTGCATTTGTGATTAATTCGATACTTTAAAAACTTAGCAAGTTACTTAAATTAATGCACTCGAAAATCTTGGCAATGCTCATATATTTTGCCATTAAAACGGAATGCATTTTGTATGCAGATAACGGTTTACTTTTATAATGCAGTGCCAATTAAGTTCATTAATGTACATACATCTGCTGAGAGTCACCAGTTGCAAACGCCATCGATTCGGCACTCACAGAGGCAAACTGCAATGCAAAATTATCGAGTTTATTTTTATCTTCCCGCCCTTTGAAGTTGCTCGCGAAATCATACACAGCTGAGCAGTCGGCTGTATACATACATTTGGAAGCCGTATGCAAAAATATTCTACTGAATATTTACTTCATGACAGAAATATTTCGATTCCTGTATTGTAAAGCCCCTTTGAGGCGAGTGGCAAACGGTAAATAGATTTAGAACAAGTGGAGTCAACAAGCCTAATTACTGTGCCATTTTATCTTCAACGTCTATCATTTGTGTATAACAGAAGACAGGGCGGGCTTATGCAATCCAAATACTTTTTAAGCCATGCTAATACGAGAAAAGAAGTAAAAACCGTTAAAATGTAACATATTAATATGCGTTTTAGTAGCTTCATGAAGCACATGATAACTATATACACTATATACACTATATGCAACAAGTTTTGTTAGAAAAAAAAGCAGTCTCTAGTAGGCAGCTGTATAAAGAGGATATTTTATTTATATGTTTGTGCTGCACTAATTTTTGAACGCATGGACCAATTTCAACTAAACTTATTTGTGACTTGTGACTAAGTGTAGTTTTTTAAGATGTGTAAATAAATTGAAAAATTTATGAACAATCAATTTGGACGGACAAGTTCAAAACAATATTGTTGACAAAATAATTTGAAGTTTGCAAAATGTTTTGTACAAGACCGTACTTCAACCAGACCCATTCAACCAAAATGTGTGCATGTATGTTTATTATATACACAATAGTTATAACTAAATGTTCATAAAAATTTGTTTTATTTATACCCGTAAAAAGAACGGTTCTTATTCCTGCAAATTTCTATTAAAATATTTGCCAAGACCTCGACTTGATTTGATTGTAGAAAATTTTCTTAAAAAAAATTTAAATTGATACGAATATGAAGAGACACAAAAACTACTACACCATGTTCCCAGGTGTGCATGTTTTATTGTTATAACCTTACTAGTACGCAAATGATTTGCTCCTATTCAGTAACCTACTGAACATTCAGTTTATGATTTTAAATTAACTTGAAAATATTTTTTGCGTACTTTGCATTAAATTTGGCAATATCCTTGAAAACACACCATGTTAAGAGTTGCCTAGTACATAACTTGTATGCAACTCGTTAATAAGGAGGGGAGGCTTGAGTTCACTGACACTTTATATCCGACATTACATCACATCACAACACTTTACTGGATAACATACGTGGATCGCCCTTGCATGGCAGTCTTTTTGCCTATTTCAATCACGCATTATACTCATAAAACATTTCTAGCTAGAGCTATATTGCTGTTAGCTTAACTACCTACTAATTCGATGGCAAAATGTCAACGCGACCGGTACTACAAATTGATGGACATATGTCAGGGTTACGTGTGTCAAACTCATTGTGTTTGCAAATTGTTTGGCAGAGCACTTGACTTTACCAGAGTTAGTCATAGGCAGCCTGCCAGTCGGTCGTTAGTATGTCATCAGCAAGGGAACTCTTTCGGTCAAGGGAGAAAGTGTTATCTCAACATTTGATCAGTGGCAACAATTACACAGATTGACGTTTCTTGTTTGTTTAAATTTCTGGAAAGACTTACACAAATAATTTACAAGTTCCACTTACACCCACCCACGGCTGTTATGATTGATTTACGACTCCTGGTTGCTAACCACCGCCTTTAATGATTTCAAAAATGAATCACGGATCCTACGGAAATTGCTTATTGATTGCATTTTGTAAAGGATCAGAAAATACGTACAGAGCAAGGATGGTTGTTTTCGAGAAGCAAAGAAGCCGCTTTAAAATAGCACCCAGTTCAATTAGTTTACCTGAACAAATACTGTGACTGAAATCTTAAGTGTTTCAACTACATTCGCCAGATTGTAACTTCATACCTTACTTACTTTGATGTTGAAATTTCTGCCCAATCGGAGAAACTTTAAATTATCTAACACACTTTCAGAGGACACAAAAAATAGGAGTGTTTGCTGATGAATATTAATAAAAATGAATAGTCCAAATATTTAACTTATTATCACAATTATTGTAATTTAACATTTACAACTGTGATCTAAAAATACGTTGATTTACAACGTCGACCCTGATTTTTTCTAGTTGTTAAATACTATTATTCGGGAGGCCAGGACCGGACCCCGATTTTGGATCCACAATGATGATGATGAAATTCTATTATTACACAAAATACCAGCATTCATTCCAAATGATGATCAAAGTACAATACAAATTAAATCTGTCCTTATTTGTTGCCGTACTATGGCACGTGGTGCTATCTTTTATCCATGTTACTAAGGCGTTATTATTTTGTCATGACTACTAAAAAAAAGTATTTTCGCGGGCTCATAAACGCGCGTTAGCAGTTATAATTCTTTCATGTATCCGGATACAAAAGCCTAAAACTATGCTACAAAAATCAACCGGAAAACATGGAGTTACCTTTCTGTATTGTATATAGATGTATGAACATTGAATTTTTTTTTAGTTTTAATTTTTCAGTTCAAAGTACCTACTAAAAAAATTAATAATTTTGACTTGAGTCTAATGTTAGAAAATGTTGTTTTATTAGAAACTTTATTCTGTGTTGACCTCTGATGTTGATGAGACTTCTGGGTAACTCGTTCAGGAGGAAGGAAAACATATGGTTTAGTTGATGTTTTCCATATGCGTTATAAATTCGTGGAACGTGGAATACAAGCTCTTGTATTGCCGTCCTGTTGTTGGAACCGATTGTCTTCGTAATATTCTAGTACAACTGTCATCTTGAATATTTTTGAAACGCTGAGAGTTCTGAAATCGTTGTTGGCTATTAATTTGATTTCAGGTTTTTTTCGATTTGATTGTATGTGTGCATTTGCCGCGCTACCCCATGCTAGAATGCCATAGCGAAGCTGTGACTCTATCAGTGAATAGTATACTTGTTGTAAAACTGGTTTTTGTGTGTATTTAAGTAGAATTTAGATTTATTATGTGCAAGTCCCATCTGAAGTTGCAGTCAATTTTGATCCCTTAGTAGTTATAGGAACTAACTTCTTCGATATATAGTACAGTCGTTGCGGCTGGACAATCATTGTTTTGGTTAGTAATCCCTATATTTACTATTTTATTTATTATATGACAGTGAGGTCCACGGATGTGCACCAGCTTCGTTTTTCACACATTTATGACAAGACCATTGTCGTGACACCATCTTTCAGCCTTGTCAAATTCGGCTTCCATTATTTGTTTCACGGTATCTAGCGATTGATGTCTTACTACAACGGCTGTATCAACGGCGTACGCAAAGGAAATGCTTTCTGTAAAGACTCGCAGCAGCTCATTTGTGTATATAATAAATAGTAACGGACCCAGTTTTGACCCCTGTGGTACGCCGTATTCAATATCCGTCGGTTCATCGTAGTTTCCAGAAATTTTTAGTTGGAACTGACGATCGACGATTTTTTTTTTGCTTCCTGAGAGAAGTAATTTGAGAACTCATCGATAACGTCATTGATATTTTAATTGTTAAAATTCTTAGGGACCTGCTGGTCCAATGACATTTTGTTTCTAATTATTTCGTTGACAAGTTTCCGGGTTTTTCGAGTATCCCCTCTAACGGTTGCGAAGATCCTTTGTAAAAGTTAATATTGCTTAATTGAATTTCTTCATCTAGTATGTTACGGTACTGTTAGTATTCTGCTTCGTACATTGAGCTAAGTCTGTTATTTTTCCATCTTTTGTGCAGTTGGTTGCGCATCCTACACTTCTCTTTCAGCTCAGTTGATATGTTGATGTTGATGTTGAATTCTATATCTTTTTTCATCCTCTCTGACTGTCACACACTTATATATCTCATGCATTTTTTCGGCGAAGTTACTATAAATTACGACGATATGCTGCTCCAGTAGTACAGGTACAGGTACAGGTACAGTCCCAGTCAGTGGAATTTATTGAAGCGTTTACGACTTGATTCCGTCATTCTTGTTTCTGTTAATATTAGTCTCTATTTTTGTTAACGTTTTGTTAGAAGGTTGCGTAGTGGTCTGAAAAGCACGACTGAATCAGCCCCGATAACATAGACTTACTAGGATCTGATCAATTAGTGTCGCGGTGCCGATTCGTATATCCCGCCTGGTTGGCTCTTTAATGAGATTGACCAGCCCCTTTACGCCATCATCTTCACATAGTCATTTACTACCTGTCTGTTAATATCGAGGATGTTAAGGTTCATACTTACTTACTTACGTATGTCCTATATCCTAGGGTCCTAGGGTCTCTTCTACGCCTACGCGCCATCGCGTGCGGTTCCAGGCAATGAGCTTCAGCTCTCTCCAACTCTTCTCCAATTGCCGTGACTCCTCCTGAACTGTTCTGCGCCATGTATTTCTCGGACGACCCGTTCTTCTACCATCCTGAGATAACGGATTCTATTGCATTGCGTAGTTTGCTATGGAACTTTCGCCTTTTCGGATGTCGTTGGATGGTTGTGCCTATTGGTTCCTGACCCGTTCTCTGGTAAAGGTGTTCGTTAGAGACACGGTTAGGCCAGAAAACCCTTAAGATGTTCCGTAGGCACCTATTTACGAATGTTTGTAATCTTTTTGTGATACTAGCGGTCACCTTCCAAGTGCTGCACCCATACAACAGCACAGATTCAACATTTGAGCGGAACAGTCGCAGCTTGGTGTTTAAGCTAATCACATTGCTTCGCCAAATCATGGACATTATTCCAAACACCGATTTTGCTTTGCCAATTCGGTTGACAATGTCCTGTTCGGTTCCACCTTCGGTCGAGACAATACTCCCAAGATATTGGAAACTCTCTACTCTCTCTACCGGCTGTCCAGCAATGTTAACTTGAATTACTGAGTTAGTGCCGAGGTTGATGATTTTGGTTTTGGCAGTATTAATCTTCAAACCCGCAACATTTGCCTCCCTCTCACCCTCTCCACATTAGTTGTCATTTGATGCAGCTCCATAATTCTGTGTGAGAGTAAACCAACGTCGTCAGCGTAGTCCAGATGTTTGAGTTGTGGATAAAGTAGATAAAGCTGCGCGAAGTACATCGCTAATCACCAACAAAAAAAGTATCGGCGATAGAATGCAACCTTGTCGTACCCCACTTAGGATCTCGAATTCCTCTGACAGCTTTCCTGTATGCAGCACATGACTATTAGTTAGCACTATTAGTTTATCGGGTATACCTCTCCTGTGCAAGGCGAGCCAGATAAACTGTCTGTTGACACTGTCAAACGCCTTCTCAAAATCGATGAACAGCAGATGCAGTGGTGACCGGAATTCAACGCCCTGTTCTATAATGATCCGCAGGCTGTTTATGTGGTCTACACAGAAGGATCCAGTGAGGTTTCCGCACTCTTCCGCACGCTTGTTCGGCATCGAGTGTATCTTCCAGATATTCCTTAATTCGCTCAAGTACTACTTTGGCTATTACCTTTGCAACTGCAGGAAGAACGCAAATGCCTCTCCAGTTTTCGCACTCCATAAGACTATCTTTTTTAGGGAGCTTGACAATCATTCCCTTCTTCCAATCGTCGGGGAAACTTTCTGCCTCCCAAGCTCTCTCTACAAGAGGATATAAAAGCTCTTCTGATGTCGTTGGAGCGGTACGACTTGTTGTTCTTTAGTGCGTTAATCGCGGTAGCGAACTCATCTTTACTGGGAGTTGAGGTGCGAATTCGGGAAATTGTTACTTCCGGCAGCTCCGTTTGATTTGGGTGCATATCGTTAGCAAATACACGGTTAAGGACCGTAGAGAAATGCTCCTTCCATCGCTTGAGCTGATCCTCATCTGAAACGAGTACGGCACCATCTAGGCCTTTCACCGGATGTTGGCTAGAGCGGTGACAACCTGTCAGCTCTTTGGTGATTCTGTAAACGGTGCTGCTATCTGCTATCCTGCTCGCTGCTTTCTCTGCTTCTGACGCCAGGTTGTTAATATAATTTCGTTTGTCACGTCTTACACTACGCTGCATTTCTCTCATTTTGCTTCGATACAGGGACTCTAGCTCAATCCTCGCTGCTGCTGGGATATCTTCAATACGAGCTTTAAGTTGCTTACGTTCTTCAATCCGCCTCCAGGTATCTTTGGTAAGCCACGTGCTGTGCCTTGCCTGGCTTCTACCAACAATACTTTCTGCTCCAGATGTGAAAACATTTTTCACAGCCTGGATGGTTGTCGGCAGTGAGCTGCTGATTGCTTCCACTACTTGCGATAAATTATCCCTTAATTTTTGGCGTACTGAGGGGATCTTTAGCCGGTCGATGTTATACCCAGGCATTCGGATGATATTGCGGATTCTTTAAACTGATGCATCAGTACAGTACGTACGTACTGGACAGTAGCTACCATAAGGTGATGATCCCGTACCTTACCCATGTCGGCTCCTCGTCTGTTTCGGACGTCTAAAAGACAGCTCCTAAAACGTCGGCTGATCGCCACATGGTCGATTTTGTTGGATTATGACTGCCTGTAAGTTGACACCCAGATGACTTAATGGCAGGTCTTATGCTCAAACATTGTGTCTCCTATGACAAGGTGGTTGTTGTTGCAGAAATCAACAAATCTTTCACCATTGTCATTTCGTTCGCCGAGGCTGTGATTCCCATTCACATGTTTGAGTCCTTCGTTGTCGTTGCCTACCATGGCATTCAAGTCCCCCATCACGATGACTATATCTCTGTTCGGCGTTGCGTTGAATACAGCGCTTAGTTGATTGTAGAAGTTGTCCTTTTCATCCTCAGTCGAAGAATTCGTTGGTGCGGAGCACTGTATGATCATGACGCGCCGTACTCTAGTCAGAAATCTGGCCGATAAGATCCTATCACTATTTGGGTGCCAGGAAACTAGGCCTCTGCGTGCTGTTGGCGTTAGCAGCAGACCCACTCCAGATTCACGGGGACTGCCGGAAGGTTTGCCGGAGTAGAGTAGCGCAGTGTTTCACGTTGGGGATTGGTACTCTCCCGCATCGAACCACCTTACTTCACTTACTCCCAGTATGTCCAAATTATATCGAAGAAACTCACGTTCCAGTTGAAGAAATCTGGCATTTTGAATTCCTTCACTCCCTGAGTCAAGGAGCGTCCTCACATTCCAGAAACCAATCTTAGTCCGGGTACAATAGTCAAAAGTAGTCATTATTCGATCACTACTTATTCGAGGCGTTGTGTCGGTTTCAGTAGCGGGCATTTTTCGGTACCGCAGGGTGCTAACCCACCTTACCTAGACTAGAAACGCTAGACCGTTCGCACTTGCAGTTTTCATGTCGCCCATTATTATTACGTCGACACTTCGACACCTTTTCTGGTCAATGGTAAGTTCCAACTCATTGATGAAACTTCTCTCGCGTAAGGCTGGTGGTCTTTTTAAATCGCAGTTATAAATTTTTGTATCGGTTTTTCGTTACATTTTATGCTTATGCTCTCAAAGGATACTGTGATGTTATTAAGTCTCTCATAGCTTATGTTATTTTTAATAAAAAGGGCAATACCTCCGCTTCTACGTTTTTCCCTATTTAAAAATTCAGCATTAAATCTTGCTATTGAGTAGGAATATTGAGTTTGGGTGAGATCGAAATAAAACATTACTTTTTACTATTTCTAAGACAATCTTTATTATTTAGTTTCGGAAATATATACTTAAAATTATTGAGCTTCTGCTTCAAGAAGTGAGTCTATAAGAGAAAAACTTCTCTGTCGCAGAGCGAACAGGCAAATATGACAAGCGTCAACAGTGATGACATACACAGCAGTGATGCCATACACAACACCCCTTAACGCCCAGCTGTGAAGAACTGCGTGGCGGTTCGCTGACGAGCTGATCTTCTTACAGGTGTCTGTTGAGTAGATGTTGGTGACGAACCCGAAATCTTCTTCTGGTCGTTGTCGGGCAATACAACTGTTTCAGGTTCTGGTGGTTGGTCGACCGATCATTCTCTTGAAAACGTCTCGGTTGTTTATCGATCTTTAACGAATCTTGTTTCCTGACTACTGGAGAATGAGGATGAATTTTATCAAAATATGTTTTAACTTGCCGATTATAAAGCAACTCTGACGGAGATGCTCCTGAAGTTGGCGATGGTGTAATGTGTTGACTAAACAAAAACTGAGACAGCTTCAGTTGGATGTCGGCGTCGTTTGGCAATTTTTTAAGAAAATTCTTATCTGTTTGTACCATCCTTTCGGCTTGACCGTTTGATGATGGATGAAACGGGGCAACACGAATATGGCGAATCACATTTGAATCACAAAATTCATGGAACTCTTGAGATGAAAACGCTGTTCCATTATCCGATATGATTTAGTCTGGCAGACCATGTGTGGCGAATAGTGAACGAAGACACTGGATACTCATTTGTGACGATGTGGATTTTACGATGAATACCTCTAACCATTTTGAGAAAGAGTCTACAACGATGAAGAAAATCTTCCCTCGAAACGGCCCGGCATGGTCAATGTGAAGACGAGACCACGGTCGCTGTGTTTTTTCCCAATAGTGAACAGCTGCCTGTTCGTTCTCTGGTCTGTTCTCCTGGCAAGGTAGACATGTCTTAACTGTCTGTTCACAATCACCGTCAATGCTGGGCCACCAAACGTAGCTTCGGGACAAAGCCTTCATGCGAACAATTCCAGGATGACCTGAATGTAGAGCATTGAGAATTTTTGCTTGACCTTCAGGTGGAATGATTGTACGGTTTCCCAAAATAAACATCCTCTAAGGCACGAAATTTCATTTCGCCGAGTGAAAAATGGCTTGAGATTTTCTTCGCCGGAAGGAAGCTTTTCGGGCCACCCCCTTAACGCCCAGCTTAGAACTTTCTAATAGATCGGATTTTTTGATGTTATTTTCGCTAAAGATTCAGCGTCGAGCACAGGCTTCGCAATTGTTTTCGATCATAAGAACCTCTTCGCTTTCGTCCGACGTTGATTCAGCTGCTGGCATAGGCAGGCGGCTTAGAAAATCAGCATTTCCCATTTTCCTTCCTGGTCGATGAACTATATTGTTTGTTTGTCCGGATTAAATAAACCCAGTAGTGGGCGATGGTCAGTGACGATTGTGAACTTCCGACCATACAAAAATTCATGAAATTTTTTGACTCCTTCTACGATGGCGACTGATTCGCGATCGATCTGTGCTTTTGACAAGGTTTTCGAATAGAACGAAATAGGCTTTTCAGCTCCGTCGGTCATACGGTGACACAGTACGGCACCTAGACCATATGGCGAGGCATCACACACTATCAAGAGAGGCAGTTTTTCATTGTAGTGTACCAAAACTTGGCCAGATGCAACCATGTTTTTTAGATCATCGAAAGCCTCTTGGTGAATTTTTGTCCAATTCCATTTCGTGTTCTGGTCAAGAAGACGGTGCAATGGTTCGGCGACAGTTGCCTTTTGCGGAAGGAATGTGTGGTAAAAATTCAAGAGACCCAAGAACGCTTGTAGTTGTTTCTTGTCATTCGGTGGAGATGCATTTTTTATGGCGTGGATCTTCTCAGTGGTTGGACGAATTCCCAATCCATCGATTTTGTAACCGAGAAAATCTATTGTTGGTACGCCAAATTTACATTTTGTAAGCTTAAGGCGAAGGCCGTACTTATCAAATCTGGATAGAATTTCGGTTAATCGCTCAGCCAGTTGGATTTCGTCGCACGCGGTGACAACGATATCATCAAAATATGGAAGTACGCCTTCAATACCTCTGAGCAACCCCTCAATGAAATTCTGAAATATCCCAGGAGCGGATGAGATTCCGAATTGTAATCTGGTAACTCGGAAGGCTCCTTTGTGGGTTACAATCGTCTGAAGCATAGACGATTTATGATCAACTGACAATTGTTGATACGCCTGTGCTAAATCCAGTTTAGCGAAGACGCTTCCTCCGTCGATTTGCGACAACAGTGTGCTAATTGCTGGAATTTGGAAACAGTGTGGTCTTAACGCCTTGTTAAGTGTTGACTTGTAGTCCCCACAAATTCGAACGGTGCCATCGCTCTTCTGTACTGGCACGATGGGTGTGGCCCAGTCCGAGTATTCGACCGATTCCAAAATCCCTTGATCGATCAATCGATTTAATTCAGCTTCGACTTGACCCCTGGTGGCGATTGGAATTCGTCGAGGAGGAAATCGAATTGGTTGAACTGTAGAATCGATTTGCAATGACACTGGCGGACCGGTATAACAGCCTAGCTCATTGCTAAATAGATGCTGGAATTTCTTGATGACTGACTGTACTGATTGGTTGGAATCGATACGGTTGACTCCCTGCAAACTGATCCCTAGCGATGAAAACCAGTTACAGCCCAATACATTTGATCGTGTGCCCTCTACAACAACAATCGGCAGATTTTCGATGGTTTTTCTTTTGTAGGACACGTTTACGTCGATAACCCCGACAATTGGGATGTGATTTCGTTGAAAATCTAATAAATTCAAATCACATTTCGAGATTTCTGGTTTAGAGCAAGGCCAAATCGATTTAAATGTGTTGGACGAGATGATCGTATAGTTTGACCCTGAATCCACTTCAAACTCACATGGTTTTTTGTTTATTAAAACGGTTGCTCTCTTTTTCAAGTCAACCAACGGCAATATTTGGTTGATTCTCGAGTTCGTTTTGTTTCGACGATTGTTCTTGTTCCTTGTGTTGGGCGGTGTTGCTATAGCAGAAGATCGGCATACACTTTGGATGTGACCAGTTTTTCCACAAGACTTGCATACTGTATTTAAATGTGGACATGACGAACGAACATGTGATGCACCACATCCATTACAAGGTCGACTTGTACATTGTTGTCGATTTTGCTGTTTTTGTTGAAATTGCGGTCTCAGGATTTGCTGAACTTTTTCCGCATGACGAATATCATGTAAATTCTTTGTTGCTGATTCGGCTGTTTGGGCGCGATCGATGACTTTGTTCAAATTAAGACCGGTCTCGGCAAGGAGGTTCCGTTGCAGCCCTTCATCTCGAATACCACAGACTAGCCGATTGCACAACACTTTTTCCAAGGAGACACCAAAATTACAATCCACAGCCAACCGACGTAATTCTGCGATGTATGATGCAAAGAGCTCGTCCGGTAGTTGGTTTCGCTTAAAAAACATGTAAAACGCCGCGATTTCGGAGGGTTTTGGAGAAAAATGATTTTTTAATATCTCTTTGAATTCTGCTAGGGTAAGCGTACTTACCTCCTTCGGTGACGCCAATGAGACCAGGAGATCAAAAAGTTGCGGTCCGCAAACCGTTAGGAAAATGGCTCGTTTTCGCGGTTCTGCCTCGATCTCATTGGCTTGCAAGTACAATTCAAAACGTGCAGAATAACTCGCCCATCTCTCCGGAGTTGAGACATCGAACGGTTCCATACAATTGGTGATTGGAGTCGACATCTTTTCTGCAATAATTTTACAGCCAAAACTGTCGTTTGATTCTGTAGCACCAGACGATTCCTCCTTTTTTACTATTTCGTCGTCGTGCTTGCGGTCCATCCAACAACGAACAAAAAAATTTTCGACCAAAATCCTACCGACTGCGCCAATTTTATGTTTGGGTGAGATCGAAATAAAACATTACTTTTTACTATTTCTAAGACAATCTTTATTATTTAGTTTCGGAAATATATACTTAAAATTATTGAGCTTCTGCTGTGCTGTCCGAACAAGAAGTGAGTCTATAAGAGAAAAACTTCTCTGTCGCAGAGCGAACAGGCAAATATGACAAGCGTCAACAGTGATGACTACACAGCAGTGATGCCATACACAACAATTATCTTCATCTTTTATGTTGGTATTTTATTTATTTCATATTTTTATTATTTCATAAACAAATAAATAAAAATTTCGTTTAAACAAAAAAATAAAAAACCTCAAACTACCAACTTCAAAGAGTAAACATTCGATTATGTTTATCTCATTGAACTATGAAGTTTTACTTTTCTAATTACTACACAGCTCAGTAGTGAAGTGCAATCGCTCCCTTCATGAATGGTCGTGAGTCGACCACTCGACATGGCGCTGGAACAGATCATGATTCAATTCAAAAGTTTAACGCAATTTATTTAAGTGGTTTTTGATTTTTATAGCGGAAGCGATAAAACTAATTTTTTTTAATGCGGGAGCAGTCATGGGCATACGGAAACTTCTCAAAAAGGGACATTCGTGTTGTGTGGCCGGACGGATGGTATCAACATTTAACGCGCTGCACTGACACGTTATCAAAGATAGGCGTCTTGCGTTTTGCGTAACGTGTCAGTGTCAATCTGGTCGGTCGTAAACAAATCTTCTTGGTGTCTTCCGTCTGTTTGTATAGAGTGTTAAACTCTAAGAGGAAAATTAGCAATTTTTTTGATATTGTGAACGATGCCAGAAAGTTCTTGCATACCCCTTAAACGTTACAAGCTGTAGAAAAAAGGAAAAACACGTCGAGCGGTGCTTACACAAAGTCGGCTTTTCAAAGACCATCATTTGGCAACGATATGATGTCCGTTTACCTTATAAAGACAACAATTAAAACCTTTTTAAAAATAATTGCAGAGAGTATATTTGTATTGTAACCCAAAGTGTCCGACCACTTACAAAATTTGGCAATTCTTGTTTTCTTCAAATACCTAACAGATGAGCTTAATTCGGAAATATTTATAAAAACATGACATTTAGTACAACAACAAAATATTTCGTATGGTGGCTCTCGATCCAGAAGACTGACTACTCCCAAATTATTTGGAAACCTGCTCAATATGGTTGAATGGCTTGGTAGTCAATAGTTAACATACATACATGCATACAGAGTTTTACCTTTATATATAATTGATTTTAATATTTTACATTTCCCCTGCCTTACACTTAAACCCGTGTGGTGTAGGGTGTAGCCTAAAACCTTCCTACACCTTCCAGTAATTTACATATAAAATTTAATAAACAATGGTTAGTTAATGCGAGTTTCTATAAATAACATACCAACAAACACAATTTCATTTTTATATATTTACAAGTAGATGAGCTTACAAATAATATGGGCTGCTTTCAAATATAAGTTTTATTTACTGTTTATTGGGCTATTAAAATTTTTAATAATATAGAAATATGTGCCAGTGACAGGATATTACTATTCTGCACCGCAAAATTCTAATATGATAATAATCCTAATATGTTAATAGACTTTAACTCCTATGATCTTGATATTGCATACAGAATACAGCCAGACTATCATCAAAAATTTAGAGGTCTAAATCTTACCGCAATTAGTAAAGTAAAGATTCGCTTTGTTGTCTTCTCTGTTCAAAATGGCGGTAAAAAATAAAGGAAAATGGTACGGATATGCTTAAAACAAACTAATATAAGACGAACTACTATATAGCGTACAAATACCATATTACCAATAGGACTTCAGGGGCTGCACAGATACGCATTCTTCTAGATCGATCTGACGGCACAAAGTCTTGGGTTGCCATCGATTAGAGTAACATAAAGTACATATTTGCTAGCCAAGCTTCGCTCAAGAGGAGTCCCGAAACCAAAGGTCGCTTATCACCCTCTCTCCCTTTCCCACCTTTTCGCCCCCCATTCCTCTTTCTATAGCCAAACCCCCATCCCTATCCCCTGGGCTGGATTAAGTTGTCATGCGTTCCGTGCCGATCAGCCTGGTTGTGGGCCCAGTTCAAAAATAACCCAGTCGCTTACGGAAGATTTAAATTCCAGCCAGTATACACTAGAAGATAGCTGCAGACCAAGCACCAGTCGTGGTACTCTGTAACCGGGCATATCATAGTACTCCACTACTCAGACCAACCACAAGAGCTTACTGATAGGCAGCAGAGAAATCCATGGTAATTTGGGCAGTAGTGACATGATTAAATCAGTTAACAGAGGCACTCCCCTTTGAGCTAAACGTGACGAAAGCTGTAGCGTATGCAGACAACGTGATGATTTTAATGTCAGAACAGTACCCTTCCGTGGTTAGTGAAGTCATGGAAAGGGCTAGGGAAGGTTAGCTCCTCGGCTACCAGTTGTGGACTGGCAGTTAACTCTAGGAAAACTGAAATGGTAATTTTCACCGCTAAGTCCAAAATACCGGGTTTTGCCCTCCTAAAGCTTAATGGCAAGAGACTTCCACTTACCTCAGATGCAAAATATCTCGGCGTGGTCCTCGATAGGAAACTCAGCTGGAAGGCAAACATAGAATTCATGGCTAAGAAAGCATGTATTGCCTTTTACGCCTGTAACAAAACCATCGGTAAGAAATGTGGCCTGCGGCCGAGGATGGCACTTTGGCTGTACACAAGGGTGATACGACCCATTCTTACCTATGGTGCGCTAGTCTGGTGGCCGGCGATTAACAAATAGTACAATGTCACCAAGCTAGGTAGATTACAAAGAGATAACTGTTGGGATTACTGGTGCAGGTCTGCAGGTTAGGTCTTGCCCTATCGATGCTGTCAATACAAATTTACACCTATTACCCAAGACCTATTAAATACGTTGCAACGTGCAGCGCTGTCCGTCTGGGTGGTTTGTTGGATACCCGTAACGGCACTGCAATTTGCTTCAGTTTTGTCGTTGAGTTTCTGGCTAGAAAAAATTGGGAGTGCGAAGGAGTTTTGGGGCTCTTTGACGTGACCCTATTCACCGACGGGCCCAGGAGAGTAATGGAGTCGGTGCTGGAGTCTTCTCAGAAAAACTTAATCTTTCAATGTCCTACACGCTTCCTGCCTCCGCTAGCATCTTTCATCCACCGAGCTGATCTCAAGATCACGGAAATATGTTTCCAGAGCCGTGGCTTTTATTACTGATCACTGGCCGGTGGGAAGCCACGGGAATTCCGCACAATACTTTTTGCAGAAGCTACAGGGATGTTAATGAGAGGGAAATTCTCATCCATTATCTCTGCATCCTCGCTAAGGCAGCGCGGACCACCACCCTACCTAATTACCATATCAAAATAGGTAGTACATTTCAATAGTCCCCTAGTTTTTATCATTGTATTACAACTACAAAATTATCTCTCAATTTTTATTTAAAAGTTTAAGAATCACTGAAAAAAGTTCAAGAATCACTGATTGATGTCTCTGTTGGAAGTTTGTGAATTTATACATCCATTAAAAATTTTTATCTGTCCCAAAATTGAATTAAAATTTTATTTTCTTTCTATATAATAATAATAATAATATTTGGCGCGACGACCATTGCGGTCCAAGGCCTAACTTCTCGCGACCATTTGTGCTGCACATGTTAATTTTTGGACACAAATGGAGACCTACAATTTAAGGCCGGATCCGAACGGCGAATTGAGAAAAGCTTTCCGTGTGACAAGGTTTTTTTAATTACTCTCGGAACGTTTGTCACCCATTCGCGAGAGGTGGGACACCGTGAAAAATACTTTTGGTGTTGCTGGGATTCGAACTGAACCTCCTGCGCAGCAGCCATGTGCATTACCACTGAGCCACGGCGCCCACGTAGCAAAGATAATAACAAAATGTTATATTATATGTGATGATAGCATCACTCTTTGTTGTATCAAACACATATTCAATATAGAAGTTTACTTCTATTAGTTAGTCTAAAACTTTTAACTAACTCTGGAACGCCAGTGTTTGTGGAGTTTGGGGCTGTTTGGTTTTTGTTTTGTGAGGTTTGTAAAGGGTGGATGATTTGGTGTCAATTATGAGTGTCAAATCAATATTTTCCAACCAACCAATGCCGGGCATTCAACTAGTTGGTTTATAATTGGGTCTCCCTCTTAGGGAGAATAGACAAAAAATAATTTAAATTTTTAGTTAGCTTGACACAAGCAAATGGATACTTCGATTTTACATATTTCGCAAACCTTAATCAGCATATGCGACGCATATAGGTACGTATAAAAAAAGAAGCAAACGAATCCTTATTTTTATTGTTGCTATTATCTCAGTAATGTTCATCCACATGACCACCATTCAATTTCATTTATCATTACTATTAGTAGCAGACAAATTACCGATACGTTCTATGCAGATGCACATCGATAGGTGAAATTATATTTCAGGTCGACGTGAGTTCCATTAATGAACAAAAGCTGAACAGAATCGATGACCCGATGTGCAATTTGCAACAATTGCATTGTTATTCCTTTACTGGCCATAATAACCGTATTTTCAATTATTCCAAATATCTTTACGTGCCAGGAATACATGAAACTATCGTGTCTGGTTCGGAGTCCGTAACTGCGAGTCCCATTTTAATAGGGAGTCGTTTTCCATTCAATGGTAAACGTTTGTTTAACCATTAACGGAATCAAAGTCTATCCGCAGTACATAGATGAGCAGACTAAGTGGGCTATCAACATTCATTGATAAAAAATATAATCGACAATTTGAAAGAGTAAGCGTTGTTGGTCGGCCTTGTTACACACACACGTTCAAGTGGCAGTGCCTTCGTCGCGTCAGAGTAATTACCTGGGCAATCACACCGACGAAATTCGTATGTAAACAAATATCCCTTTTATCTTTATTGGAGTCAGATGATTTTGGATAAACGCGCAAATACCTTTTACCTTAAGTTCGTGTCAATATCTTTTTATGATTGCTCGCGGTGTTAGAAGATATACCTTACCGCATATTAGAACATTAAATTGTTATGTTTAGATTGTATAAACAAAATCTGGAAAGGATTTCTATATTCGTGGTAAAACCGTAATTTTTTATTAACGAGAAACGTTGCAACATACACAAAGTGAGGGTTCTCATGCTTTAATGTGATGGCGCGGGAACTGCATTCGCTTCATTTCAGAGCGGTTGTATTTATAGCCGTAATTAATTACAGCCAGAGACAGCTGGAGTAATGCAAGAGCGTTTTAATTGTTTGCAAAAAGAGCAAATGAGCAAACAAGGAAGACGATAATTGTGATTAACTTTTCCCGAATATACGAGTGTGATTGAACAAACATGCATCCTGTCATCTGATGTCGAAATGTCAACAACTTTTATTGTCGGATATGGCGTCCTAAATTACGTCATGATGTATTGAATTTTTGTATTCAATGCGGCTTACTTACTGCATTCATCTGTACGTCAAGGAATATGCACTCTTATAAGTAGTAGGTATTTCTAGCAGAGTGTACAAAATTACTACTCTCAGTTAAAACAAATTAATGCAGGAGCTCCACAAGGAAGTATCTTAGGCACACTGTTTACCTTCAAACTGTGCGTTTGCAGATGATAAAGATATACTTGCAGTCGACTTAGTCGAAATTCGATTCAAATGAATATCTTCAAAACGCTGTAGATTAGTTCTCAGTTGGGTTAAAAAGAGACGAATTCACTTAAATAAGAGTAACTCAAAATCAGAACATGATTCAAAAAAAAACCCATAAAAATTAAAATTTTTCATGTAAATTCTCTAATCGGGAATACACACACACACACACACACACACACACACTGCGTGCTCGTTTTGTGGCAAAATCATCCACCAAATGACGCAGCGGCAGCGAACAGCGCTGCTCATAAAGCACAGAGCTCAGACTTTGCCGTGATCTGATGCGATATAGCGATATTTAAAAATTGTATATTGGGGTCCCCAAGTGGACGATCGCTCCAAATTTTTACAAAAAGTATTTTCCATCGAAGACACACATGTGTAAAAAAAAAATCGGGTAAAGTTTGTAAAATATTTGTATGGGAGCCTCCGAACCCGAGGTCCGAGGGGCCTCAAGTTTTAATGGAAAGTATCGTCACCGGAAATATACATGTGTGCAAAATTTCAATAAAATCGGGCCATGGGAAGTGGGCTAAAAATTGTTCAGAAAATCTGACCAGCCAGCCAGCCACGTGCACGCGAAGTTAATATAGAGAATTTTAAAAAAGAAGCTCAAAAAATAGGTATTTCTGGTGTTTTAGCTCTCTTCTCTAACACTCAACTGTCTGATTGGCTGAGAATCACCTTTGACAGTTAAAAATAAGCTTGAATTAACAAACAGATATTAAAACTCTAAATTTGAAAGACGAATGGTGAGTGTTTGTTTCTTCCGGTCATTTAACTCACTTTGTCATGAAGGTATAACACTGGCGACAATTCGCATAAAGAATTTAACAATAATATAACTAAAACTAATTATAATGGCGTTTCTATTTTAAAAACTTTCCTCCACGATACATTTTCTATATATTAACGCCTTCTTAGTGTAGTTGTATAACACGTCCCACCCATATTCTCCATTTAGAATGCTCAGTGTTCTCTCCACGTCCAGCTCAGTTGCCCCGAAGTATACCAGACGGTATTCTTTTAAAATCGGGCATATAGGTATAAAGTGGAAGACGTCCTCCCTCACAGCTAAGTTACACATATCGCAAACGATTGGTACCTCAGGGCGATGCGGAATAAAATTAAGTGCGATCAGCTCATCTCTTACTTTTAATATTATATTCATTTTGACGATTGAGTTGCTGTTTAGAAAGTATGTTTCATCTTGCAGATCATATCCAAGTGGCGCGTAGTCCCTGAACTTAACTGTACGTCCGAAGATGGGCTCAAGGGTAAACTGATGTGCATTTAGAGCGTCACGAGTATTGCGGTTGAATTCAAGGAGAGGTGGCATGCAACTGGTTATTTCTCTTGAGCACCGCTGGTGGAAGAAGCGATAAAACAATGACAAGCAGGAGACGTTCCTGCGGTGTTCAAGCGAATCTATTGATTTCGCAATGTTTTCGTTACCGATTCCACGGTTCCACTGTTCGGTGAGATATACCATCAAATCACCAGTGGAACGTTGCCCACGAAATCCGTACTGCCGGTCACTAAGGATTTCATTGGATTCAAGATATTTCATGAGCTGAAAATTGATCAGCGTTTCCATGACCTTGGAAAAAATGGATGGAAGTGCTATGGGTCGATACGAAGAAGGAAACGACGGCTCACCTTTTTTGGGTATGGGCTGGACAAAGGCTGCTTTCCAACTTCTCGGGAAAAATGCAGAAGAATAGGATAGATGGAAAAGCTTACGCAATGGTAATGTCAGCTTGGAAGAACACCTATTTAGAACTAATGGGGAAATAACAGCTGGACCAGCGGATTTGTGAATGTTGAGATCGTTTAGCACTCTAGCAACTGCACGAGTACGAATGAAGATCTGTCCTATAGAGTATTCTATACGGCGACATCAGTGCACAATCTGGAAGCGTGGAGTTAGCTGCAATATGTGCAGCAAACAGATTGGCTTTGTCTTTAGAGTTAACAACTGGAGTGTCATTATAAATGAGCGTTGGAACAGACGAAGAGGCTGTATTTTTGATTCTTTTCGCGAATGACCAAAAATTTTTACTACCTTTGGGACATTGTAGAATTTTTTGCCTCAATTTTTGGTTTTAGGCGAATTTGACTCTGTAGGGTTTGCTTTGTAAAACCGAAAGCATACCTCTCTAATCCTAGAAGCCTCTTTACGGTTTGAGTCGTACCATCCATCATCCTTTGGTTTGATAGACTTATACCTGAAGGTGATAAACTTTCTCATACCAATAAGAATGATGCGTTTGTGATTGCATCAGCGGTGGCATCCACGTTGCTATCGCGAAACAATAGTGACCGGTTAAATCTCCCAAAGAAGTTGTTAAGGCCGTCCCAATTAGCCTGTTCTGTGTGCGTTGTGCGCTGTGCGCTGTGGGCAGCGCTACTTGCTTTACGATTGGGGTTGTTTTGTTGTTGGGTTGCAGTGTTCGTATGTATGAATAATAAGATAGTTTATTGTTTAGTTTTCAAATTCAACTTGAATCAGAATGAATCAGAAACTCATTCAAAAAGAGAGTTTTCTTCTGATAAATGCTTAGCCCACTTCCTATAGCCCGTTTTATTCAAACTTTGCACACATGTGCATCTTCGATGACAACAGTTTTTGTAAAAATTTGGAAGGCCGAGGGGCTCCCATATAAATTTTATAAACAATTTTAAGTGATCGGCCGCTGTGACAAAGGGCTCCGATGTAAATGTTTTAAAAATTAACCCGATTTTATTTAAACTTTGCACACATCTGTATCTCCGATTATAGAATTTACATGAAATTTTTTATTTTTTATGGGTTGCTTAGTGTCGAAATGAATTGGAAATTCCTGTAAATCGCTCCTAAACCTGGCAGCACTGCAATTAATCAACAATATTGTTTTACGAAAACATAAACATGTTGGAAGGAGAAGGGAGACAATTCGACAATTCGTACATTGTACTGTGCACCGACTTTTCCCTCAAACTGTTATATAGTCCTGCTGATTTGTGACACATGTGTTTAGTTTTTACGTTTGTACGAAGTATGAGGTACAAATAAATACATGCGGATTTATGTGTACGGCTGTCATGTTGCATGCTGCATGTATGAAGCTGCGAGCCGTCCGAATACGATACATATTGCTGGAAAATAAACATCGACTTGATGCGATGACGTTCGACGTGCTCGACGTGCTGTGCAGCATAAAAGATTAGGCATTAGAGTTTATCAACCGGTTGGTCGGTTCGGTGGCATCTGGTATTTTAATCCATACATCGAACTAAAAACGTATGCTTGCCGCGCAATGTAACACGCACCGCCACCATCATCCGTACAGCACAACTGCTGGGCGCACTGTGCCAAAACTCTGCCAAACTCTGACGTAGACGCGTAACTATACTGACTGACTGGCGTACTTCTTGCCGAACTCACGTGCAGTGTATTTCTTTTGGTCGCCTAAGTCAGTCATCGCTCGTCAGTCGTCACTTCGCCAGCCCACATACGTGGTACGAGCGAAAGCAAATTGGTACGTACGTACATCTTACGTAGCATGTAATACCGTAATACACACACAGAGCAATCGAAGTTGAACGCCACTATCAACCTCGGTCGCGTGGTGGTTCTCATGCACAGAGCGTTGTGCGAGCGCAACCAAGGAAGGAAGAAATTCTTTACGAAAATTCTTTACAACACATTCTGTGGAAAGCCGCCATCCGCATCGGCATTGTCTTCTTCACTCGTCGTCGGCCACGGCATCGTCATCGATATCGGCTTCGTCATTTTCGCTTTGTCACTCGAACAAATCGGTTGTCTTCATGTTGATGTTGGTTTTTTATCAGTTGTTGACGGTTTCGTTGGCGGCACAATCAGCCAACAAAGCGATCACACGCTGTTAGAGCCGCTTACTACATACAGACTGCAGCACTCAGCTGCTGGAGTTGAGGAAGAAAAGCTGGTCCTGTCCTGGTGCAGTTGGGCGAGTGCAGTGCCGGGCTCTTGTAGCATAAAGGAACAGTATTGGACGAAAAACAACATCTACGGACGGGCATCGACCAGCAGCAGCACACCACCGTACGAGTATAAACAATTCGCCGCTTTTTTGCTGTTTTGTTGTTGTTGTTGTTTCGTATTGTTTTGTTTATTATTTTCCGGTTTGTTTGGCTTTGTTTAACGTAACAACAAGGCGGTGATCATACAGAAAGGAATCAAAAAATTCGCGAGGGTTTCATCAAAGGCTTCAACAATAATATTGGTACGAACTGAAGAGTGATTAAGAAATATCGAAGAAGAAAACGAATAAAAAGCATTAATAATACTACTACTATGAAAGTTATTATCTAATTTTGGTACGGCAGCAATTGACCATCTTAACACACACACAACCACAACAAATACAAAGAAAAGTGAACCTACATTAATTAATTAAGCTAAAGTAAATTATTATTTTTTATTTGTAAGTTAATTTATTAATTTATTAACCGTGATCATTGAGTATTTATTAGCTCAAGAAAACAAAAAGAAAACCAAAAAGTTATAACAAATTTATGTCCGTGCGTCTTATTGCCAGAAAATAAATTAATAATTTTTTCTACAATTGAAAGCATACAATCGGCGGAATGTATATCAAAATGTATCTGCGTTTATTTTACATCGCGAGTGTGTCGCTCAGTACAATATTCTGCGACGAGATTACAATTAGCGGCAACAGTAGTTTGAGTGGAATTCTTCTGGGCAGCGGTAGCAGCGGCAGCAGCATGGGCATTGGCAGCGCAGGTATCATCGGTAGTGGCATTATCAGTGGTGTTGGTAGCGGTGTTGGCGGAATGGCAGGAGGTGGTGGTGGTGGAGGAGCAGCTGGTATGGGAAGTAGTCTAGGCGGGAGTCTAAGTGGTCTCGGAGGACTCGGCCTCGGTGGACTTGGATTCAGCGGCGGAGGAGGCAGTAGTTTTAAGTAAGTCCACACATTATTCTTAAATTGTATTTAGTTGTAGGTAGTTATTGCTCAGGCAACTGAAGAACCTATTAAAAGGAACGGATGTTGATGGAGGCTCTAAAGAACCTGTGTCAACATCTTTGGCTTACGACTAATGTTGATCTGACGACGATAATTGCTTGGTATTGTCGGTATGTAGTGTGTTTGTTGCCTTGCCTGCCTGCTTCTACAGAACTCGTGCACTGCAGACAGGTTGCTGCAGCCAATTACAAAGTATCGACTGGGAAATATTGGCATTTTTTAATTAAAAAGACGCTTTCTAAACGCACTTTTTTGTCTTTCTTTTTAATATCTTTCTACTCTTGGTTCTTTTAAGAAAGTGGACGGTATTTTTGACGGTATTTGGAAGAAAAGAAAATTGAAAAATCCAAATACTAATAAACCGATGTTCGTCCTTACTATGTGCTCGTCTAGGTACTAGCAACACTTATAACAATCAACGCTAAGAACAAGCATAATGCACAGAAGATAAATTCACTTGAGTAATTTTCAGTCTATTCAGTTCTAAAAAGTCTATTGATTGTTTTATTGGCTAAATCCATGGACTCTGCGTAGTCCCATATGAAATATTCCATAGCTATTAAATCGGTATTAGGTATTAAATCGAATTGGTGAGCACCGTGGCTCAGTGGAAATGCGCAGCATAGCTACTGAGCAGGAGGTTCGTGGTTCGAATCCCAGTAACACCAAAAGTATTCTTCACGGTGTCCCACCTCTCGCGAATGGGTGACAAACTTTCTGAGAGTAATAACATAATAAGCTTCTCAATTCGCCATTCGGATCCGGTCTTAAATTGTATGTCCCTTCCAAATAATATATATGCACAACTCAAATGGTCGCGAGAAGCTAGGCATTGGACCGCAATGGTCTGTCGCGCCGAATATTATTATTATTATTAAATCGAATTTAGTCTAATGAATCCGTCAAGTTTTCATTTCTCAAAATTAACATGTAGCACTTTAATGAAATCATAGTCGGGACCCATGTCATCCATTTTGAAAGACATAATTATCTATCATGGACTTGTAAGAACCCTCATTGACCACAACATGACCTGTGAGCCAGATGATTTCACAAGCTCATAATTTGAACCAAAAAATTAATTTTTGGGGATTTGCATTTTATGTCTGTGCGCATCGTGGCGCAAATGGTAAGTGCATTGTACTACTGAGCGGAAGACGATGCATTTTATTCACATTCCTACCTCTCGAGAACGTCTGACAAATGTCCAAAAGTAATTACTATCGTGGAAAGCTTCTTAAATCGCAATTCGGGTATAGCTTTAAATTGTATATTACCCTTGGATTTGTGTGCAAAAATATAACACGCACAACATGCATGGTCACAAAAATCTAAGTCCTGGAAAACAACGGTCTGTTGCACCAAAATATTATTTTTATAGTCAGTGAAGTAGCTTCTTCCTTATTGCATCACATACCAAACCAATTAACCAATTAAGAAAAAACAATCCCTATCGGTTCAGTCTGCTCTAAAGCACAATAAAATAAAGATCGAATTAAGTAATGGATTTAGTGAATAGATTTACATATATGGACTTTATCCAAGATCTTGGATTTAAATTTTCAACATAGTAAAGGAGAAAAACACGATTGCTGCAATCGACTACAAATGGTTGAATATGGTTTTCTTCGCATACAGCATTAGGAAGAGAATATCCTTCGATGCACATATTTATTTGTCGTTTTGGTGTTATCGCATCATTTGGGGAGTATATGGCATAAAATATATCCAAAGTTATGATTTGACATACTTAAACGATCGCAAATGTAATAACGCGGGTAGATTCGCAGTGGCGTCTCTTGAAACCTCAGGCTATAAATCGAGTTCGTTGGCGTGAGTTTTGTAGAAGCCCTATGCTCCCCCGCGGAGTAAAGGAAAGAAAAAAGAAGACGAAGACTCGCAGTTCGGGTTTGCTGTTTAGATACTTTATAGTAGCTTCTTAAATAACACCCAATATTACTTGTCTAATGAAGAGATCCTGTCACAAACATAGGTTTAATTAAAATATGTGTGGAATATTTGAATTTTCAAGGGTTTTTTAAGTCCATTCGTCAAATCGTTGATCCTTACGATATGTTTCGAGGTATTTCCCATTGACCCATGTTTTATAACCAGTTAACCCGTTTGAGCCACTTTTGAACAATGTTCATTCGGTTGCTTTTACTCAAAGTTCGACAATTTAGCTGTCACGCGTTTCTACTCGGCATGAGAAGAATCATGTGCCAACATCATAAGGTCATGATCATTGTCGTAAATTTTTGAATGTTGTCTGTTTTTGATGTGCCGGACCGTTGTCATCAACGTCTTCACGACCCTCTTGACAATATTTGAACCACATCTAAACGCTTGTTTCATTCGTAGAAAATTCACGAAAAGCCACATTAAATCCTTCCAATGCTGTGCTTCACATCCAGTCTTGTAAAGACATAAGATTCAGTTTTGTTTTTGATAATATTTAAACAAACGATCTGATATAGTTAGTATAATGTTGGTTACGCAGTCTAGACGCCAAGATCTTAAGTTTCACACTTAATGCAATCTTAACTCAGCATTGTTTATGCAATAACGTTTTCTTTCACTTGATCTTTTCTTACATGCAAAGGACTTTTAGATAACAATGTAGCTATTTCATTAGTATCTTCAGATCCGTTGCGTGTCTCACTTTAATAAGCAATAGAGTTCAGTAATGATTTGCTTGCTGTCGAATCAATTGTGTAATTCTATTCCATCCAAGGCAATAGTAATACCCTAATAACGCTAATACAGCACAAATACAGCACTTTGGCATGATGATGACTGTAAATAATTGCAACCGATGCTTTCGGACAGATGAAGATAAAGTCTCTGTGGGTGGCCAATAAGAAAATATTTATAAAACTCGTATCAATAATAAATATTTGTTGAATGGTTCGCCAATATTGCTGAGTGCTAAGTTTATATTCTTCTACTTGACTTTTTTCAAAACTTATAGTAAAAGAAAAATAAATATTAATTAATTTGACAACTCTTGAATAATAAATCAAAATTAGAACCCGCTACTACATTTACTGATATTTGTTCATATCAGAAGCTACGATTATTAAAATATTTATAATTATCTGATAGGTAGCTTTTTCCCACTTTTTTATTTGAATAACTTTAAAGGCGAGATAAAGCTGACCTGCATATAGCAATTTTACATTAGACTCCTAGTACCCTACTATCTATTAAATTTAAGGCCCCTCGAACCACGGGGTCGGGGGGCTCCCATACAAATATATTACAAAATTTAGCCGATTTTCTTTAAATTTTATATACATGTGTATCTCCGATGGACAACACTTTTTGTATACATTTTGGAGACCTGGGGGAGACCTGGAAAAATTATCCCGATTTCATCAAATTTTAAGCACATTTGTATTTCCGATTGACAAAACCTTCTGTAAAACTTTTGGAGTGAACGGGCCCTGAGGCGCGAGGTGTGTCCATACGTTTTTTAAATTAGACCGATTTTCTTTATATTTTAAACACATGTGTACTTCCAATGTACAAAACTTTTTGTACAATTTTTGAATATTGAATATTGGTTGATTTTTTTTTGTAAATTAAGTTATTTTGCTGCATCGAAACTAATGAAAATTACTGACATAAACTTCTAGTCATAACATTTGTCCTCAAGGTATTTAAGACATATGTGTAGCAACATCACTTTCAGTATTTGTTCCAACTGAAGGATCAAACAAGTCGGCATGCTTTGCTTTGCTTTTCTTTCATTCCGTGCTTCCAATATTCTTAATATTTCTGTTTGTTTCTACTTTGAATGAATTTTGGCCGCAAGCAATCGAACTGATCTAAGGCTGAAGCGACAGTGTCTGAACAATACAAATCTAACATCCAATCCAGCGTAGGTCCATGCGTCCACGTCGTGTCGTAATTTCAGTGAACTCTAAATGCACATTATTGTCTGACATTCGAAAGGAATGTCAAAAATGCTTCACATAAATTCCTCAGTTTCATTTTCGTTTTATTTCGTTTTTATCTTTATCTTTTTTTTTATTTTTTTTTCATATTTTATTTAAGTATTTGGTACGGTCGAAGCAGCAGCCCTTTGTGTTCCGCGCTCTGTGTGTATAGATAGAAATGCGTTTTATTCTTATCCTCGCCTTATTTTTGACTGTACGCTGCCCCGTTTTGAAGTTGTACCGTAAATCGTAAAGCTCCGAGTAATGTGTTGTCTTGGAATTATTTTATTATTGCAACATATTTCGACGAGAGTTGAGACTCTTATTCCAGAAAGAATAATAACCATTCGTCGACTCGTAGAATAGTATTATCGTATTTTGTACAGTACAGAGATAGATAGGTCGGTCGGTGGATGCACAATAGAAAAAAAAAGTTTATATTTTGCCTGAACCTGTCCAGCATGGTTTTCGACAACTGAGGATGAAGAATTTTCTCAACATTTTCGCCATAGTAAACCCGCAATTTATGCCCCACGACATGATGACTAATTATAATGCTTATTTATATGCTTGCCATTATTTTACTCTTAAGTCTTTGCTCCGTAGAGCATATGTTGTGTTTAAATTCATTTTTTATAAGTAGTTATTAGGGTTATTTCAGGTCTTATTTATGTGCGGTCTACATGTTGCTTTCAGCCATAAGCATAAAGTAGTTAAAGCCATATTACACAGTAACATATTTTATCGTTTGAATCATTTTGAACTCATTTCATACCTTTTTAGAGTATATGTTATCGGACACATTATGGAAATAGATTGTTAATGACAAATGTTATTAAATTAGAAATAAATAAAGAATAGTTAAGCTAAGTATTGCTATTGCAATAAGTAATAATGGTGACAGTTAAATTAAAGGAAAAATCGTATTGAAAACGCTATATCATACAACACCACACCCTAACCCACCTCAGTCTTACCAACGCTATTTATCTCAGCGAAGCCGAATTCTATGGATTCGACACTAGTTTCAATATCGACCTCACCCAAAAAAAACTCCATAATACCTCAAGACCTTCCAAGTCCCTTTAAGCCTGCGCTAGTTTAAAACAAACACCCACGCCGCATCGACTAACCACTCTCTTACTAACACTAACAAATCTTAGCGATCCTAAAAACTATACAGTAATCTTAGCGTTGTATGGTGTGACGCAGACGCTGCGGATAGCGCAGCGCATAAGTTGCGAAATCTTCACATATTTTTGACATTAATGTGGTATTTTTGTTTGTTTTAGAAATCTGCGTTCAAGCTCAGATTTTTTCTCGAAAAAACGAACACGAAAGCCGAGAAGCTTTTGTTTACATTGTTTTGGTGCATATGTTGTTGTTGTAGTTAATGAAAAGAGTGGTAAATCTTCCAGAATATCAAGATTTGATAAAGGGGGAATCCGATCTACCGTAGATTGGTTTTTTGGAAAAAAACGAACAATTTGAGAGCCAAAAAATCAATCTGCGCCAGATTTAAAAAAAAAACGATTTAAATCCTAATGGTACAGCTAACACACCATTCCCGTTTTGGCTTCTTTACGAAAGAAGACTGTCATATGTCAAAACTCACTTTTGATTTGAGTTACAGAATAAACAGCAGCTAAAAATGTACTGCGAGTGCTGCAACTTCTCCTCCAGGAGAGACATCAAAAAAGAGGTGACATTTTCGTTAATAGCTGCACAGAAAAATCACACAATTCACGCTTGGTGCAAAAACTCGTAGCCGCTACGAAATCTGCTCACAGAATATAGATTTCAGACTTATGTAATTAATTCAATTGCAAGACATGAAAAATATTCTTCAATTTTATTTAAAAGTTTTGCTTCCAAAACTTGCGAACCACTGAATTGTTTTGCTAATGATATTTCATCACTGTTTTAGAACCACTCGTGAGTGAAAAAGCCAATTAGTATATCCGCTACGAAATATGCTCAATTTTATTTAAACGTTTTGCTAAAACTGTTGCTCCTATTATTTTGTCTCTGTTTAACTTGTGAACCACTGAATTGGTATGCTGATGATATTTTATTACAGGTTTAGAACCACTTTGTGCGTGGAAGATATAGCCAAATAACATATAGATTTAACTTTAGAAAACTTATGGTAAACAAAATTTAATGTTATGTTATGTTTTAACAATGTGATCTTTTATATACGAGTTATATACAAATTTTCCTTTCAAAGAAAATTACAAAAAAGCACTAAAAAATTTATTTTTATATTTATGGCTTAATCATTGAGTCTCCCCTATAGATTAATTCCGTGAGACCTCTTATTAGAGTATAAGTAGTATATCTGCAATGTGCCTATTGCAGTGTGCACCTTAACCAAAAAGGTTTTTCACGGTTCAACTTCTCGCGAATATCCATATCCGAATTGACGTCCAAGAGTATTAAAGGTTCTTAAATCCGTTGCGGACATGGCTTTAGATTGTAGGTCCCAAACATCTGTCTGCAAAAATATAACACGCACAACAGGGATGGTGGCGAGAAACTAGGTCTGGACTACAAAAGTCTGTTGAGCAAAAAAATATTTTATGGTATATTATTGTTATATTTGAAAAGGTACAAGTAAACTAGCAAATCAAAATATGTGGAATAACAAAAATCATATCTATTTTGGTTGCTTGAATGTCGTTGTGAAAAAATCGTCCTACAATTTGATTAAATTTGTTTATTATACATGCAAACAAATTCAAATAAAATTGCAGTCTTCACAAATCAAAATTTTGCAGGTCCATCCTTAGTTCAAATTTTTTTAATAAATCCCTAAACACAATTCACTCACTTCGTACAATATGGACAGCTCAAACACCAAACTTATATGTTCACTCCTGCCTAAACTGATCATTTCTTCGGTGCAACAACTCAATTACCTTGAAATCAAAATTTTAAGAAAAATTCTATGGCAATAGAAAATTCTATTATCAAATAGTATGGCTATAAGTTTAAATACGTCTAAACATTGAATAAGCTTAAAAGAATTTTAGTTAAACGAAAAAACCCATTTTTTATACGTTTTATATTCCGCATAAGACGCGTGCCGCGTGTCGCGTGTCGCATGTGGCTCGTGTGATGGGTTGAATTTTTTTTTCGACTTCTTTGAGGTCCTTTTTAACCACCTTACAGAAGACCTAGAGAGCTGAAATTTTATGAGTGTCTAAGTCCATTTTTTATATTCCGTCTAAAACGCGTGTCGCATTTCGCGTTTGGCGCGTGTAATGGGTTGAAATCGCGCCATTTTCTCATTTTTGAGGTCTTCTTTAACCACCTTTCGCATGACCTAGAGCGCTGAAATTTTGTGAGCAGTTCAATGTCAGGGACCAAATGGTACCCCAAATTTTAATATAAAGTATTGTCACGGGAAATTTACATGTGTGCAAAATTTCAATAAAATCGGGCCTTGCGAAGTGGGTTAAATATTGATCAGAAGATCTGACCAGCCAGCCAGCAACGGGCACGCGAAGATAATATAGAGAATTTAAAAATTACCTAATTGAGTTGATAATGCAAAAGCAAAATGGCAGATTACGTTGCAGTGTGATTAAAAACACAAAAGCAAAAAGTGGAAGGAGAGTATATTACATCAAAGCGCTCGGTCCATTGTATTCAATCCCAGACCTAACTATTCAAACCTCATTGTTATCTTTAGATAGCCTGGATGGAAATGACAGGACATAAAAATTGTAAAGTTGCTTTTTGTATAATGTACACACATGAGATATCTATGCACGTGTGTCTTAAATGACAGCAGATCATACAAATGCGGGCAACTATTTCCAATAACTATTGTGCGGCTAAACAAGGAATCTCTGAATTAGTCAGTACGTCCGAAGTTAGGCCTAATGGTAGACCCGTGGGCTCGAGTTGAGGCACGGGTAATACGGATGGCTTTGAGAATGGGCGGTATGCATCTGGATATTTCTTTTGAACATCGTTTGTGGAAAATGCGATAAAACAGTGACAAGAAGGAAACATTCTTACAATGTTTGAGTGGTTTGATTTTTTTCGCGATATTTACGTCACCAATAAGTTTTATCGCGCGGTTCTGAATTCTGTCTTGTAGATGCAATGTGGTCTTGGGGGAACCTGCACAGACAATACAGTTGTATTCAAGTTTAGGTCGAATATATGCCTTGTAAATAGTAGACAGATCTGAAGGGGTGAAGTACATCTTGCACCGTTTTAGGAAACCAAAACATTTCGTAGCATTCTTGGCGATGATGTGGTCGTTTCAACGAATCTTGTTCTTGACGCATATGCCGAGAATTGCGAGGTTTTCAGTTTCTTTGATGCAAGGTTTGAGGTTTAAATTACGTTTGGACGGCAGAAGGCAGCAATCATATGAAAAGCTAAGAGTTTTGTCGTCAACGACAGAATGGATTAGACAAGAATTAGCGAATAGGAGATCGTAAATGAAAATTAAAAATAGTGTCGGAGACAAAATAGATCTTGTGGATCACCGGCGTTTATACGGTGAACATGGGACTTGAAACTGTCCAATAACACCTGGATTTAACGCTCAGAAAGGTAGTTACTAGTCCAATCAAGCAGGGCCTTATGAACTCCATAGGCATTCATTTTCGAAAAAAGAGCTTGATTCCAGACATTGTCAAATGCCTTGGAAAGATCGAGTGCAACAATTTTGCTTTCACAATATTTTTGAATAGACTGGTTCCCCATTGTCAGCGAGATAAGCCATCAGGTCACCTGTAGAACGTTGCCTACGAAAACCGTACTGCTGGTTGCTAAGTATTTTACGTGATTCAAGGTATTGCATAAGCTTACGATTTATCAGCGTTTCCCTGACCCTAGAAAGTACGGATATTAGAGTAATGGGTCGGTACGAGGAAATAAATGACGGTTCGCCTTTTTTAGGAACAGGCTGGATAAAGGCTGTTTTTCAATTCCTTGGGACGACTCCAGAAGAATAGGAGAAATGAAAAAGCCTGCGCAGTGGTAATGCCAACGTTGAAGAACACCTCTTTAAAACTATAGCGGGAATACCATCAGGCCCAGCAGACTTATGAATGTTAAGATCATTTAATACTCTAGCCACTTGACGAGTACGAATGCAAGTACAGGCGGCGACAACGCGCTAACTGGTAGCGTGGAGCTATCTGCGAAATGTGAAGCAAGCAGATTGACATACGGCTGACAGTTGGAATGTCATTACGAATGAGCGTTGCGTTGAAGACGAAATACTATTTTAAATTCGTTTCTCGACGGACCACAAAATTTTACTTCCTTTATTTTTTGTCTCGGTTTCTGGTTAAAGTAGAAATTGACTCGTCTAAGGTATGCATTGCAATCATTTCTGACTCGTCTAAATTTGGTTCGGTTTTCCACAGTAGGGTTTTCTTTATATAACCGAAAGCATACCTCACGGTTCCTAGTAACCTCTTTGCAGCTTAAGTCATACCAAGCATTTTCCTTCGGTTTAATACACTTTGTCCTGGAAGGGATAAATTGTCTCATACCCTCGAGGATTATGTTAATGATCGTATCAGAAATGGCATCCACACCACTTTTAGCATTAATTAGCCAGTAAATGCTCCTAAAGAAATTATTGCTTTCTCGGGTAGCCATACTTTTCTTTTATGAGTTTTCTCTTTCGATAACCATGAAATTATTTGGGGTTAATCATATCGATCTGAAGAGCCTAGAGATGATAACACACTGACGGTGTTTTTCTTAGGATGTGAAGAAAGAAACAAGTCAAGAGTATTAGCATTCTGACTTACAATATGTCTGGAAATCGAGTGGGCTAATTCACAAGCTGAGTAAGATTGGTAAAATCGGCACATAACTCAACATCCTTTCCTTGTAGTGTTGTTAAGCCTGAATGTCGAAGCCAACTAGAATTGTGAACATTGAAATCATCCGCAATGACGATTTCAGAAAGTGGATCAGCGATCAAATTTTAGTAATAGAGTCAGACAGTGCATTTAACTCATAACAAGTTGAGATATTGTCTAAATAAGGGCTTCTGTATATAAAGCAGTAGTGAATGTAATGCTTACGCTCTTTGACTTTGAGTCAAATGAAATAGAATTGCGCTAATTATAAACATAGTATTTGTTGAATTGGCATCCGTAATTGGCAAGCAACAATAACCTGCAGATCAACTATAATACGGACATAACATAGTTCATCCCATTAAAGTAACCTTATTTTCATTCGCTCTGTTGTTTCTACATACATTCTGAACTCCATACTTACTGACGCGAGCCTTGCGAATCGTAGTAAAAGCAAATAATAATTTATGTTTTTAAAAAAAAGTCAAATAACAAAAGACGCCTAAAATTCAAAAAACGCTATTTGTTTTACTTCCTTATATTACGTAAAGCTATAGAAAAATAAAACTTATTTTTATTGCTGTTCGCATCTGTGCACTACAATACGCTACAATACTACAATTCCCGGCATTCGACACATCTAAATCTATGTATATTGAGAAGAAATACGAGTTTGAAAGGACACACTTTGCTTTCCTGCGCAATTCTTAACGGACCAATCATCTCAGCTCCAATACTTGCGAGCATATTTTCTGATTATTTCCAATGCGACTCGCATACATGGTATAAATATGTTCAGTTTCTTATTTCTATGAATTCCTCGTAAGTTAATGAATTGGAGTGCTCTTAATTACGTCACATCTGTCAAAATTCCTAAACGACTCTCAAAACCGAGAAATTCGTTATTACTGCGAGATGTGAGATCTACCCGCATTACGAGTATAAAAACGTACGTCAGTCGAATTTTCTAAGAATTTACATTACCACCCGCCTCCCATTGAGAATTCGTTCAAGCTTCTTAATTTGTTTGTTTGCGATTTACAAAATAAAACACTAATAAGGTTTTAACTTGCACAAGACTGGGAGTACACTAACGGGTTTTCTGCATCTTTTCATGTCATGGTTTTATAGTAATTTGAATAAATTGCGACGTATGTGAGACCAGAAAGACGTGTATTTTACCAACAAACAATAACAACGAAAACGAAAACATGCCATTACAAATCAGAAATCAACATTGACAATAGACGTAGACTCTGTATAGACAGAGCAAAGAATAGACCATAGACACCACGGGAATAGGGTCGGCACAATACACCAAATGAATGTCAGGCCGAAGTGGTGATTTGGCAATTGGGCGGTTGGGCTGGTTTGTTAATAAAATAAAATATGCACTGCACACAGTCTGGGGTGCTGTTCGACGCGTGATATTCGCTTGTTATCCTTGTGCATTTTTGCGCTCAGACATCAGCGAACGAATGGATAGGGCTTGTTAAATAATCACGATGAATGCTAAAAGGCTAAAGTGGCTGCTGCCAGTGTTTCGCTGGTGGCGTAATGAAGCGCAAGTCGGACAACAAAAGTGAAAAACAAATAAATTTTGGTGCTCCTTCAGGATTAGCATGTCGCGGGAGAATTATTGCGAGTATATTGTTGACGATGGCACACAGTGTGGGTGATGAGCGGTGATTAATTTTTTGGGAAACCCCGAAGCACTCTTCAACAGCTGAGCAGCTGTGCAGTGTAAAGGAGTTATCATAAACACCAACCTACAAAAGGAGGAGATATCAGAACATATAGTTTTTTTACCTGACTGTATGTGGATTGGTTCTAATTGAATTTAGTTTTCAAGCTATGAGCTACAAAGTGTTCGATACTAATTGTAACATTTACTGTGCAGATCTATCTTTTTTTTTCTTTTTCCCCATAGTCTTTCGATGAATAACTAATGAGCAATTACAGTTTCTACATTCAAACGCTAGGAAAGTACATTTTGATACCTCTAAATATCATATACTTAATACGTTTTTCTCGAAAAGTTTCACAGCTTTTTGCAAAGGCTAATGATGGAGAAAGTTTGAAAAAAGGTGGAAAAGTTAAACGTTGTATTTTTGATAATCAATTACAGTCAAAGACAGTCAAATAACTAGTTCCTAGGTTTCTAGGAAATTTCAAAAAGTCAAAGAAAGTGTTTACACTCTCTACATTAAATAGCTGAGCGATTCATCCGTTGGGTTCTTCAAATCTAGTAACTTGATCATTAAACATTAAAGCTCATGGTGTATAAAACTCTATTAGTACGAATTTTCCCACTTGGTGACACAGTGCTAAAGAATCTTAGCCGAAGAGAGAAAAGTCGTGCGGAGAACTGTTAGCACATTATGTGGCATGGTATCTTCTTCTTCTTTCTTTCCTTTACTCCGCGGATGAGCATAGGACTTCTTCAAACGCCCGCCAACGAACTCGATTTATCGCCAGTCGAGCGCTAGTTTCGTAATATCGTCCGCTGGCTTTCTCAAAGTGTGGCCAATCCAGCTCCATTTTCGTCGTCTGATGGTGATCGCGATTACTTCCTGCTGCGTTACTCTCCACAAGTCTTTATTGGTGATAATATCCGGCCATCTTATTCTCAGTATCCTCCTTAAGCACTTGTTGAGGAAGACTTGGAGGCGCATCTCAATTGACTCTGTGACTTTCCACGTTTCGCAGCCATACAAGAGTACTGAGAGAACGTTAGATCTGAAGATCGTTAGCTTTAGATTCCGGGAGCATTGCCAGGAGTTCCAGATATTATTTAGCATACTATAGGAGTGTCGAGCCTTGTTTACACGAAAGCACACATCCGAGTCAGCACCACCATTTTTTGACATTCAGCTGCCCAAATAACAAAACTTATTGACTTCCTCTATCTGATGTCCGTCAATCGAGATATCACATGTTCCACTAGTGTTTACGCGAAGTAGTTTTGTTTTTAAGACGTTAATTTTTAAACTCACTTTGTTAGCGTAGAGTTCTAGTGAGTTCCATGTCACCTAGCGATTGTGATAGGAGACAGTTTAAAATCTACAAAAACCATATACAGAAGAGAGCGATACTAAACTGACTGTTCAATGATTATACGCAGGGTGTTAATTTCATCAGTACAAGAACGGTTTGGGCGAAATCCTGCTTGTTCATTTCTCAAAATTGGCTCTAATGCATTCCGTAAGCGCCTAGCTTTTATAGATAGATATAGATTCCTCTCCAGTTTTCGAAACTGCTGAAATCACCTTTCTTGGGGAGTTTGACTATTAAGCCTTCTTTTAACGACGATGGAATAGTTTCAGATTCGCAGATACCTTGATATATCGCATGCAATGTTCGCGTAGTTAACTCGACGTCAGCTGATTGCAGTGAACGAATTGTTGTCCTTATCTCATCCAACGAAGGAGTAGCGACGCTGATGTTATATAGCCTATTAGGGTGCATATGTGGGTTGATGGACGTGCCTGGCGAAGTACAATTCAAAACATTCTTAAAATGCTCTGTCCAGCGGGTTAATTGTTGTTCCTCCATAAGGATCAAAGAGCCATATATTGCCTTGACAGGATAGTTGATGTGGTGTTTCTTGTTGGCGAGCTTACGAGCGAGTTGGTAGACTGTGCTATATTGTCTGCTATCAGCGGCTAGCTGTGCTTGTGTTGCGATGTCGCTTAGCCATGCTCGTTTGTCGTTCCTAGCTGAACAGCCAACTTTCCGGTCCAGATCCCTATACTTCCGCGCAATGCGCTTCGCATGGCACCCGAGGCCGCGTTTAACTCTACTTTGATGGATTGGCGGATTGGTGTTCCATGTGCTATCTGATATCCATTCTTTTCTAGTTTTGTCGGGATAACCTAAAATGGTTGAGACTGCTTCTGTATACGCATTTACTGTTTTCTCCCATTTAGACTCTAGGGTTTGGGGCTGTATCTCAGAGAGAGACTGTTGTATGCGGGATACATATTACAGTTTCACATCTGGGTCTTTCTGTGCTGCTACAGCTGACTTTCTCGTTGTTTGACTTCGTGTGGTTGACTGGACCGTGAGCTTCAATCGCACACTGCTGTAACATCGGCTGCTCTTCGGGTTCTAACGTCCAGCAATGATGATCACCACTTGCGGCTTATAGCGATGTGATCAATCTGGTTGTTGTACATGTTGTGGCTTTGTGGATGTTTTTGTGTGGAAAAATTGTGCCTCCAATGTTTGGGTTGCGATCAGAACATAGATCAGCAAACTTTTCACCGTTGTCGTTCATAAAACCAAGGCCGTGGTTTCTCATGACATGTTCCCAATCACTGTTGTCGCTGTCTGCCTTTGCGTTAAGGTCACCCATCAAAATAACGATGTCACTCTTTCGTAGTTGATCTAATGACTATTTAGACGCAAGTAAAAGGTGTCTTTTTCTTCAGATGTAGCTTTTTCCGTTGGTGCGTAAACTTGAACAAACATGACCTGTCGAACAGCAGATTTAAATCTTGCAATAATAATTCTATCGCATATTGCTTGCCAGTCCTGTAAGGATCTTCTCGCGACTTTAGAGAGTAAAAATCCCAATCCATTCGCATGGTGTTCTCCTGCAGGCTTACCCGAAAAAATTAGAAACTCACCAGTAGATGTTCGTTTTTCCGCAACTCTCTAGATGGTATTGGTATGGTATAGAAGCAAACTATTTTGTATTCTCCAAACCTTTTGAAGGTTTTTCTAACTTAAAAAAGATTATCAAATAAAAGACAACACTCAATTACTCAGAAAATCAAGCTGGTATCAGCAAAATGATAAAAACCTACATCTTACGGAAACCCTCAATGTATCTGCTTCCTTATTTTACCTTTGTTGACTTGAGGCAAGGCAAACAAGTATTTATTTGTTGAATATAAAATACATACTCTTTGGTAATTATTTGTCTAACATTTGTTGATGCCAATAAACGTCAATCAATATTGTTACTGAAACTACCCTCAGGACAATTATAAAACGCATCATCCCTTAAATATCGTTTTGTTGTTAGCATATTGAACGCTCGATACGGAGCCCGCTTCCTCAACACAAACACGAATTCGTCTTTGTGCAATATTACCCATCCGCAATATACAAAAGATACCGCGCGGACCGATGTAGTGGAAACCCTGATGTTTATTGTTAAATTGTCATATTGACATATTCATATTTATTACTCGTCTCCATATTCTTCATTGATGTATTTCCGCCGCCTTTAATGTGATATTTTGGCTTTTATCCATTCCATTTATATTAAATGAAGATTTAAAATTTCATTTGTGTACATCAAATACATAAAAAAAATATAGAAGTTCCAGCGCATGATACCGGAAAACCAAAAAATACCGAGGGCATTTTATGTACAATAACAATTGTCGGAATAATCTTATTATACGCCGAGTAAATTTGATTTTCTACAATTTACGCAAGATTTAATAAAATGAAGCCAAACGCAATCTTTACGTTTGTCACTAAGATCTGCTGTAATCGTCCTTTACTGAGTCGACAAAAGGAGATTTAATCATTATTTATTATTATGTCAGGTCATGATACGAGAAACAGATCTTAGAAATAATGAAAACTACCGTATGCCGGTGTTTTCAATTTCAACTTTGTAATGTGTTTCGAATCAGTTGAATTCGACTGCACAGTTTTGGGAGATAACCGGTAATAAGTGGAAATGCATTAATTATTGTCCACGTCATGGCTATTAAATTTGTTATAATATCATATCCAATATAACAGGATTATAGACTTAAAGTATTGGTACTAAGATCAATAAAGCTTTTGACCGAAGTTAACTATTTTGCTGAATTTTGAATATTTTTAATTAAATGGGAACAACATAATAAATAATTCCAAAATCTATAAAAGTTCGTCCGAAGAATCATAACCGTTCACGCACGAGGATTACCCAGGCAATGAAAAATAACATCATAAGGGAACTCTATGTCTACCCTCAGTATGATGGGGTAATCATTCTGGGGGACAAAATAATATAAAAACAGGTCGGGGGCCCCTATTCTCATAGTTTACACGGAAACCCTAATAACAATGAACAACAAGCAAGAAATCGGTCGTTTTCAATTCGAGTGTAAGGTTTTTTGCACGCAAGAATATCCACAAAGGCACCTGGGTACCTTCTGATGGAGCCACTTGCAACCAGATAGACACTATCTTGTTTGTATGTTGCTCCGAGCAGGGAATGCACCATTACGAAAGACTGCATCCACGAATCAGATTCGAGTCAATACGGCTGCCCTTCGCAACGAAGAGGCCAAGAACAATTTGGTCAAGTGATAGTACTCTCCCTAAAATAACGAAGAGTTAGTCCTTGGTGAGATGCCGAGCGTAGAAGGAAATTTACACGTCCTGAAAATACTATCAGTAGTATTAATGATTCCATATTAGCCAGTACTAGTAAATATTGTAACGATTGGATCGATGGTTAATGATTGCAAGTGACTGAACGTAAGAATATTGTACACAATGCAAAGATAAAAAACCAATCCATAAAATACACACACATGTGTGCAAAATTTGAAAAAAAAAAATTATATGGCAGCTCCTCTGCCCTGGGGCACGATCACTTCCAAATTTTTCGGGAATTTTTCTTATCGGAGATACACATGTGTAGAAGTTTTGAAAAAATCGGGTTGATTTTGAAAAAAAATTAGATGGGAGCCCCACGGTCCAGGGACACGATCACTTACAAATTTGTACATTAAGTGTTGTCATCGGAGATACACATGCGTGCAATGTTTAAATAAAATCAGGTTTTAGGAAGTGAATTAAAAATTTATCACAAGATTAAGCCACCTAGCCAAAAATTAATAATGCCTCTGGATCAGTATTACACCAAGCAATTAATGAATTAATAGTACAACTATGCATAGTACCTTAAAATAAGACTGGAAAAGAGGCATCCTGTGTCCCATACACATAAGAATGGAGATATTACAATGTGCAGCATGCACAACGTGCATTCCTTGCTGGGAATTTATTGGTCTCGACATCGAGGCAAGCTAAGCCGCTATGCTGAAATGATGGAGTATACCAGGACGTCCAGAGTGTATGGATGCCAATCTGGATGACACCGGCTCGAGACCGGTACCGGTTGATATATTTCTTATAGGTGGCCAGGACTAACAGATCCCGGTGATGATGAAGTTAAATTGTCTGATTAAAGCTGAATTCAATTTGAAATGCATTTTTAATCATCATCATCCTATTTGGCTCTACAACCGGAGTCCGGTCCTGGTCTCCCGCTAAAAGTCTCTCCACCAGTCCCGATTTCGAGCCGATGTCATACAGTTTTGCATCCCTTAATCTGATGGTCCTAGTCTACGTCATCCTTCCAGCGTAGGCTTGGCTGGCCTCGCTGTCCTGTTCCAATAATCCTACCGCCAGGTTGAAGAGGATGCAGTCCAGTTCATCCCCTTTTCGGAGTCCGTTATGGATGTTGAATGGGATGGTGATCCGGATATTTGTACTGGGCTTATAATATTGGTCATGGTCACCTACATAGTCGTGTCAGTTTATTTGGAGTGCCGAATTCTCTAACGGCTTTATAAAGTTCTTCTTTGGCTTTGCTATCATAGGCGACTTTAAAGTCTATAAAAAGATGTTGTAATGAGTTTTGAAACTCTTGACATTTTCCATCACCTGCCTAAAGGTTTAAATCTGATCAGTTGTTGATTTGCCTGGGATGAAGCCACACGTTGGCATGGACCAATGATGACATTAGCGTATGTGGCTATCCTGTGTTTAAGGATAGAGGAGAAAATCTTTTACGCGGTACTCAACAATGTTATACCACGATAATTGCTGCATGTGGTGATATCTCCTTTCTTATGGCGCACAGGATGCCTCTTCGTCAGTCTTCTGGCATCGCTTCTTCCTCCCATACTTGCACTATTGTTACATGAATTGCTTGGTGTATTGTTGAGCCTCCTATTTCAATGAGTTCCGCTGGGACCCTTATTTATTATTAATTTTTTTTTATTATTTTATATATTCTTCGTCTATGCTTGGTGGCGGCAGCATAGTACGCGGTCTTCGGTCATTGGTGGAGTCTCCTATTCCTCAGTAAGCTGGCAATTTAGCAACTCATGAAAGTGCTCTTCCCATCACTCTAAGATGCCTTTGAGATCAGCGATCAGATTACTCTCTTTGGCTTTGCAGTAAGTGCAACGCGGTGTATATTGCGTCATACCGCGGAACCTTTGGTAGAACTTCCGCGCCTGATGCGGTCCTTGCTCTCTGTACTGTTTCAGTTCACGGACGAGATTCTTCTCCCAGGCTGCTTTCTTTCGCCGGTGATCTGTTTTTTTTTCTATCTTCTGAGCTCTTTATATTCATCTTCACGTGCCGCGTACTCTATGTAAGATACGCGTACTTCCTAAGATGGAGTCACCAGTACTAATGACAGTATTCTTAAGGCGTGTCCATTTCTCTTCTACGCCCAATATCTCAGCCCCAGGACTCAGGAATCAAATCTAGGGCGAGTCCTATCGATTGACGGTAATTGTTTCTAGTCTCTTCGTTGCGAAGGCCAGCCGTGTTGACTTGAATCTGATTCGAGGATGCAGTCTTTCGTGATGATGCAATCCGCGCCATATCAACATGATAGTGGTTCGAGTCGACGTTGGCACCTCGGTAAGTTCGTACCGTCATCAGGTTCGGGTTGTGGCGGCGGTTTATCAACACCTGGTCTATCTGATTGCGAGTGATTTTATCAGGAGATACCCAGGTGGCTTAGTGGATATTTTTACGCGCAAACCTTGTACTCGCAACGACCAAATTATTGCTCTACAACTCCGTTGTCAATTGTCATTAGTGCTCTTGTGTAAACTATGGGTGCCAGTGTACTCTCTCTCTAACTTTTTTGGCATTCATAACCCTCTGAATGATTTTTACATCATACTGAGGGTAGGCATGGAGTTCCCATTCGACTGATTCAAAGAATTCTTCTTTTTTATAATCTGGGGAATCCACTGTATGTGCGTGAACGTTTATGAGGCTTATGTTTTTAAATCTGCCCCGCACGCGAAGGGCGCATAGCCGTTCATTTATTGCTTTAAAGCCGATAACGGTGGGTTTCATTCTTTTGCTAACTAGAAACTTCACCCCGAGCAGATGATGTCTTGCATGACATCTGTAATATATCTCAAATTTTGAACTTTGTAAAACACCATTCCCGGTCCCCCGCATTTCCTGAATTGCTCTTATGTCAGCATTATATTTTGACAGTGTATCGGCTAGCTTCTGTGCAGCTCGAGCTGTATACAGTGAGCGTACGTTCCACGAGAAACTTCCTAAATCGTTTAGCCGTTTTCTTTGCCGTGGTTGTCGTCGTTCATCACTGTACACGAAGCTGATTTTGGGTTCCGTAATAAAGTTTTTTTTACGGGAGAGGTTGTTGGCCTTGCGCCAACCTTACTTTGAAGGGACTAGCCCGATCATTCAGATTTTCCTGTATTAGAGGAAAGTTACCGGCGGCCACCGGGTGGGGGTTTGATCGCACTTCCACCAGTCAGAGATAGTTACGGCCACTTGCAAATCTGATGCATTTTGTTTTATTCTCCCAAATCTGCTGATGGCTGACCGCATCATCATCTTCGCAAGCATATTATCTACCGACAATTTGCTAAAAAACTTCAAAATCCTTTTAAAACTAATAAAATTTTAGGAACAGACGGTTATGGTCCAGAGCTGGCGTCTCGTTATATTTTTAGACACAAAAAATGGGAAAATTATAAATCCTTATCCGAAATGTTTATTAAAAAGCTTAGTTGTGACTGTTATTTCTCTGGATCGTTTCTCGTACATTCGCGAACGGTAGGACCATAAAAGAGCTTTTGGTTTTTTTTTTTTTGGAATTCGAAATTCAAACACCTCCTTCAGTAGTCCAACGCAGTAACGAAGTTGTACGCTGCAATCATAACCATGATCAATATGTGATTACATTTTATTTCCGGCTGGTGACGACCTGAAACTTGCGGCAAACATTTTGGTTTCTTAAAATTCAAACCGTTGGTATAACAAAGATTCTTTGCATTTCAAGCCCATTTATTCAACTCTATTCTAACACACGTTTCCTTCTCTCTTACATCTATGATAGTAGACATAATAAAAACATCCACTGGTATTCAGGTTAATAAACACTTTGTAATACATTTTTTTAATTTCTAGAAAGTTTTCCTATTTCTTTAAAAATTATAATAATTTTAACACCATCACGCATCAACTAGATTTTCCAATGCATCATCGCAACGCAGTGCTTCTTCTGCTTATCGCTATGTGCACCGCGTGCATATGCAACAAAGCAGCCAACTGCCGGCTACCATTAA
The DNA here is from genome assembly GCA_947095585.1 of Nephrocerus scutellatus. Lineage (NCBI taxonomy): Eukaryota > Metazoa > Arthropoda > Insecta > Diptera > Pipunculidae > Nephrocerus > Nephrocerus scutellatus. The sequence continues at coordinate 38,762,765 of OX352764.1, read as the reverse complement.
CCAAAAGCATCTATATATCCTTAGAGGTGTGAAAAGTAATTTAAACCAGAAGTGTGGTGAGGTGCGCCCTGTACTTTGCCTATGAACTGTGCGACCGAGTGAGGCAAGTACGTCGATTAAAGGCGCACCGCATCGAACGCCCATAACCTTGCTTTGATCTTTGCAGTCATCTCCATACGTTTTCGCCGTTTGCGTTGTTTGCACTATGCCGCCACAAGCCCGCACATTAAAACAAACAAACCTTAGCGACCGACCAAATGGGAAATGCGGGGGAAAATTATATAGAAATAAAAATGACACAAGATTCACCACACCGACTACACCTGAAGAAGAAAAAGGAAAGCCCTTAAATGCAATCTGCTAACACCACGTAAAAAAGAAGAAAGTATCATTGACAAAGACTCAAATGTAGGTACGGACTACGGAGCTATGCTGCCGGTATGCCATCAAACCATCAGCAAACTTTGCATCCGTCGTCGCAAGCAAAAGTAGGGAAAGTCAAAGTGTCAGGAAAAGTTTTTTTATATGCTCGCGCTCGGTACCATACACAATGTCAAAGATTTTTTCTTCAATTTAATTGCAATTAAAATTTAATCTAGAAAAAAAAATCACAAGAAAGAAAACATCCTGGTACACTCAAAAAAAGTTTTTGTTAAAAAAGAGTTGTTAAATTATAGAAAAACTACTTCTTGTTGTTTGGTTAAAGTTCGACCCAATTACTGAACGACTGATTGATAAGTATTGCAGCAATTCTTAAGCTTAATCGATTCGGTAAATTATGCCCTTACTCACACACTTTCTTTACTCTCCGTTTTTTTGATATCTTAATTGAAATTATTTTTTCGTGTCATTATTTCATGATTTTTTCAGATCGTGAATTAAATTAATGAATTTACTCACTCAAAATGAAATTATCAGTTCAATGACATAACGTCAATTGAAAAAAGGAATTTAGCTTTAAGTTTACTTAATTGGAAAGAACACTTCCACTTGGATTCTTATCGACACATCATTCTTTAGTGCAGCAACTAAATTATAAAACGAGTTTTGTTAACTGCCTTCGTGTCCCATTTTCATTTAATTCACATCACATTACATAAAACTTTATCCTTGAAAATAATCATATCTCGTAACTAATAAAAATAATTTCGAAATTTTTTTGTAGTGGAAACCATAATGAAGATTAAAATGTAAATCGATTATAGCAAAACGAAAGAGTAATTGACGAATGATTCTTTAAAGAAGCAACGAATATAACTCCCATTACAGAAGAAAAAAAAAAACAAAACGTGCGGAAATTAAAACTGGAATCAGAAATTTCATTGGAAAATGGCAAAAAAATTAAATAGTTTTGAATACTGACAGCTAAAATAAAGTTGGCTTTGTGAGACTATATAGGCACTCCACATTCTGATGATTCATGCTTGGAAAGGTTGGTAGACAACATAAAATTTCAGATAGGCACCATAATAATTTAAATTTGTTTAACTGCTGGTCGTACTTTCCACATTCAGTACTTTACTAATTCTTCCTGTCTTAGTTAGTTTTCTGCACGTATCAAGTAGGTAGCACGGTTTTGGCTTGGTATGATACACAACCGCCAGTTCAAATTAAATTCACTCAGGTTTGGAAAGAATAACACTGAACAAATGTCTAAAGTTCGAAATAGAAATTATATAATACTGAAAATACTCTGGTATCCCTTGAAAAAGGTCCCCGACCGCAATCTGATGATGGTTCTTGTTCTCCAAACAGGTGTGTAACATTTAAGTAGGGTACAATATAAAAAATGTTAGCACTTCATGAAAACATACGTTTTTGAAACAAAATTTAACTGCCTCCGAAAACCTACTTATAATAAAAAAAACTCTACGCAAAGTTTTAGATTTATTAGATATACACATGGAAACGTAAAAAACCGCACAAAAACATAAAAAATTTTCATGTAAATTTTCTAATTAGAGATAGGTACATATGTGTGCAAAGTTTGAATAAAATGGTGTTAATTTAAAAAAAATTATATGAGAGTCCTTCGGCCCTTGGTCCAGATCACTTCCAAATTTCTACAGATAGTGTTGTTCTCGGAGATACACATAAAATTGGGGTAATTTTGAAAAAATTATATGAAAGCACCTCGACCCTGGTGACCGATCAGTACTAAATTGTCATCGGAAAAACAGATGTGTGCAAGGTTTGAATAAAATCGGGTCCATTTCGATAACATTTATATGAGATTCCCTAGACACTCTGGCCCGATCATTTCCAAATTTTTACAGAAAGTATTGTCATCGGAGGGCGAATAACAGAATGCTTCAGAAATGCATGTGGCCGCAACTATCTCTGACTGGTGGAAGTGCGATCAAACCTTCACGTGGTGGCCGCTGGTAATTTTCCTCCAATACAGGAAAAGCAAAATGATCGGGCTAGTCCATTCAAAGTAAGGTTGACGCGAGGCATTACGTCGCCCGTAAAAAAACCATATTACGGAACCCAAAATCAGCCTCGGATACACTGATGAACGACGACGACCACGGCAACGAAAACGGCTAAACGATTTAAAAATTTTCTCATGGAACGTGCGCTCACTGTATAGAGCTCGAGCTGCACACCAGCTAGCTGATACCCTGTCCAAATATAAAGCTGACATAACAGCAAATTCACGATATACGGTGGACGGGGAATGGTGTCTTACAAAAATAAGAATACATATGACATATATAAGGTACAGCTGTCATGCAAGACATCATCTGCGCGGGGTTTTTTCATATCTTCTGTGCTCTTTATATTCATCTTTGTGTGCGCGCGTTCGTCATCGAACCAGTCGTTCCGATCTCTACGACTACTGCCCAAGATGGAGTCAGCAGTACTAATGACAGTATTCTTAACGCGCGTCCATTTCTCTTCTACGCCCGCCATCACAGCACCAGCACTTACTCTCCCTTGATTAAGGGAAAGTCCTATCACTTGACCATAGTTGTTTCTGGTCTCTTCGTTGCGAAGGGCAGCCGTGTTGACTCGAATCTGATTCGCGGATGCTGTCTTTCTTGATTATGCAATCCGCGCTCGGAGCACCACACCAACAAGATAGTGGTCCGAGTCGAAGTTGACACTTCGGTACGATCGTACCGTCATCAGATTCAGGTTGTGGCGGCGGTCTTTCAACTCATGGTCTATCTAGTTGCAAGTGGCTTTGTGGCTATTTTTACACGCAAACCTTGAACTTGCAACGACAACTATGGGTGCCAGTTTACTGCGTAAATACTGGCTCCCTACCTATTTTTGTGTTCATACCCCCCAAAATGATTTTAACATCATACTTAAATTAAATCTTAAAATCTTCCAAGCACGCGATGATTACATAGCCGTGCAATAACTGCTTTGAAGTCGATAACGGTGGGCTTCATTCTTTTGCTCACTAGACCCTGAGCACATTGCATGACAGCTATAATATATGTCATATTCTGACTTTTGTAAGACTCCATTCTCCGTCCACCGCATCTTCTGGATTTCTGTTATGTCAGTATTATATATTGGACATGACATCGGCTAGCTGTTGTGCAGCTCGAGCTCTGTATAGTGAGAAAATTCTTAATTCGTTTAGCTGTTTTCGTTGCCGTGGTCGTCGTCGTTGAACAGCGCATCCGAGGCCGATTTGGGGTTTCGTAACGTAACAGGTTGCTACCACCAGTCAGACATTGTTACGGCCACGCGCAATTCTGATTAATCTTACGTGTTATTCCCCCCACATTCTGCAGATGGCTGACCGGCAGAGTTCGTTTAATAGATGACACTTGTTTGTTATTTTGCAAGTAAAGTGTACCTAGTAAAGTGTAAATTGCTCCATCTAGAGGCAAAAAAAAAAAAATTTAAATTTTAGTCAACATTTTACCAGTTTATCAGTTTCAGAGTTTGAGAATTGTACGTTAACTTGTGGTACTTTAAAACGGACAAGACTTCGGCGACTCTCGCTGAGGTCTGACTATGCTCTGCATAAGGTTTTCCTCTGAGTGCACATATTTCTACACGAAAATAAATGAAGGGTTATACGTGTATACAAGGTTTTGTGTATGCGAATAAGACCGAAAAAACAATCCTTTTGTTCTACATGCAACACATTGACGGAGAGAGACACTAGAGTGCGTCGTTGTAGCTCCTTTCACTTCAGGTGTGAATAATATCTCAAATAATCACTTTTAGGCATATTGTGACCTCTAACACCTCCACACTGTAGAAAATTAAAATTGCAACTAAAACAAACTCATTTGTTGTCGCAATCATTGTCGCCATTATGGAGTTGTTGTTATTGTCGTTGTTTTTGCAGTAAAGAGCAGTAAAGAACAAAGCAGTTCGGCACACTTGCTAGCTACTGATGAGAATTCTTTAGAAGACGGCGGCGGCGGCCGGCCGGCGGCGCGATAACACAAAGATCTCCCCTTTGATGTTGAGTAAAGCATAAATAATTGGTAAAATGTGAGTTGCACCTTTATAGCGACATCGTCTTATTTTCTGCTTGTGAGCTCAACACAACCACAACGATAACCACATGATGATGATCTATCAACGTTGTCAAACATCCTTCAACGTCACCCTTGTTGTTATCCACACGGAATACTGTTGCTTTAGAGGTGTGACTAAATACCCTTTGCATAATTGACCTGCAAATCTTTTATGTTTAATTCTTCCTGACATAAGTGTCATTATACAAGGATGTGAGATATTCTACAAAACATTATCTTTGTTTTGTATGATTTATGTCTTTAAATATATGAGTGTATGAGTATAATATACTATACGAGTTTATATGAATACTAAATATACGAACGTTAGCCTCTGCAAGAGTTATTTCTAAGTGGAAGTAAATGCTAGTAAAATTAACTTAAAATAAGTAAATGTAAAAAAACTTCGTTTTTCGGGTACAAACTTTTATGTATTCATCGAAACACGCCACAAGGTCCTTTTTTTATTTGGTAATAATCGCCAAAGTACTTGTTTTTGAGGGCGGAACTATTTCAAAGTAGTTTTTCTTTTCCATGATTCACACGCGCCACGCGCGCCACACGCAACTTGCGACACGCGTCATCTGCTATAACGTGGGGTATCAAAACTGACATTGAGCCGTTCACAAAATTTCAGCCTTCTTGGTCGTGCGAAAGGTGGTTTAAAAATTCAACCCATCACACGCGCCACACGCAAAACGCGACACGCATCATGTCTTAAAAAATGCTATTTTGGACTTAGACACTCACAAAGATTTCAGCTGTGAAGGTGATTAAAAAGCACCTCAAAGAAGTCGAACAATATGTTAAACCATCACACGCGCCAAACGCGGCACGCGTCATGTTTGGATATGGAAAATCTGTTATTTAATGACAAATCTGGGATGATACGAAAACGATTTAATACTGAGAATACCCTTAAAAAAGTGTAACTAAGTAGGAACCTAGGCGAAATAAAAAGTAAACTGGCTTGGTGATTAGTTATAATCTTGATGGAAATAGACATTTTTTGAGTTTACGCTTGTGATGGTTAGTCATTTCAGCTTGACTTAACGGATCTTATAAATGGTCTATAATAAAGAGCTGGTCTCCAGGAAGTGCAAAAATTTGGTTAAAAATTACTTTAAAAAAGTTGACACAGGCATGCAATTTCTTTGATTAACGTGAACACCTGCACACACTGCATAATTCCACGGTCCTCTTCGGACGCGGATTAGTAGTACGACAATCAACCTCCGTCTTTGACAGATGTGCTAGTATTAACTAAATGGTTAGAGCAGGACCTGTCTTAAATCCCTGCCGATCTTTAGTTCCCGACAACCGGTTGAGATGTGCAACTCCACAATGAGCACATCATCGCACCAGTAACATCAGCTAGGGCTCTGTTGTGCCACAGATTTTGGTAACACCAGTCCCCTCTGATGTTACCAATGCTAACGCTCTACCCGCATTTGGGTAGTAAACCAGCAGCCACTTCGTAGGTCAAGCCCAGGATGAAACTGGATCCTCAACCAAAATTTGGCCCAGACTCAGCTAACCTCCTAGAAGATCAACTTCATCTGTTGGCAGAACCAACTGCCCTAGTACCAACGCGACCTTGGTGAAATCTGACATCAAGGGACTTAGTTCGTTCAATCTGAGTGCCTGGGTGTAGGTACGTTACAGCCTTGGCAGCACATCGTCCGGAACCTCGAACCTAATCATTTGTCACTAGGATACCATGCTATCCTAGGTCGCCCAGGATAGAAACTACCCCAGGCACCTCCAGTCCAATCAGTTTTGTCACGACAAGGCTGCTAAGTACGAAGAGCTCCACCAAAGAAATAACCTCTAAGTATTTGCAGCCCATTCAGTGTCGCAAAGTACGAAGACATTGCCCATAATGAGCATAATCTAAGTACCCGCGGCTCTTATTTATCTCCCCTAGTAAAGCCCCACACCATATCCATATATGTATAAATCTATGATACAGCTGGACCCCACCACAAGTTTACGACTCCTTCTTTCTCAACCCCTGCTTGTGACCGGCTACGCCGGAGTTGTTAAAACAGGGAGAAAACTTTAATGGGCCAATTCAAATTAAACAAAACTTTTTTCAATTATTGTGGTATCTAGAATTTTATTTTTGAATTTTTAGTCGCCCGTTTTTTATGCCAAAGCAAAACTTGTGGTTTGTGGATCAAAATAGTTTACTCTTACTTAATTTAAGTTGAACCACAGCACAAATAATATTTTGCCATTGCACATTCTTTCTTTCTTTCACTGCCCTTATCCATACTAATATTATAAATGTGAAAGTAACTCTGTCTGTCTGCCTGACTGTTACCTTTTCACGGCTAAATGGTTGGACCTATTTGTCTCATTGTTCGAAGTAGTCCAGGGATGATTATAGGAACCTGGAAAATTCGGAAATCAGGAAAATCTTTGAAAATTTCGGAAAAACTGAAAAAAATTCCTTTTCCATGGGATCTATGTAAGAACTTACGACATCGGAGAGCGGTCAGTGTGGTTAGGTCAGTAGGCTGAGAGGGGCAGCCAGACAACGCCTGTTATTTTATCTTTTGGTGGGTCTAAACCGTGTCTTGGGGTGGGGGTCGGCGGGTCCCGGGTAACGCCGGTTAATAACTAGAAATATATAAATATAATTTGTTATATAATAGTAAATACATATATCTTTGGTACCGTAGTTTTGGTTTTTTACAGAAAGTGTTGTCAGCGGAAATACACATGTGTGCAAAGTTTGAAATTTTTTTTAAATTTTACACACATGTGTATCTCCGATGGACTAAACTGCTTGTAGAATTTTCGGAGTGAACGGGCCCTGAGGTCTTTGGGTGTGCCCATGCATTTTTTTAAAACTAGCTCGATTTTCTTCAATTTTTAAACACATGTGTTTCTCCGATGGACAAAACTTTTGCAAACTTTTTGGAGTAATCGGCGCTAAGACCCGAATGTTGACCATGTAAATCTTTTAAAAATGAGCCCGATTTCCTTCAAATTTTAAACGCATAATTTGTATCTCCTATTGGATAATTTACATGAAAAATTCTTTAATTTTTATGGGTTGTTTTTTTACGGTTCACTTTTCAAGAACGTCTTAATTTCTGTCTTAATTACGTCTGAACTTTGCAATTATTTTGCGTGTTATTGAATCACCCACCTCTTATTTTTTCACCATATCACCCTATTTATGTATAATAATTAATAATTATCATAATTAATAGTTTCTGCAGTAAAAACAGTTATTTGAATTTGACGTGATTACTACTTTTGTCCACTTGCCGAATCGATTAAATAGCATAGTCATGCAAAAATTGTAATATTAATAAAGATTATTGTATGACCATTATATCTAATTCAATGTATGTGTCGTTAAATGAAAGCTGCATCTGCATTTAATCATTATACCTGCAATGTTTTTTTTAATTTATCTTTTAACACGAATTTGAAAAAAGCAATGTATACTATTTCATAAGATTTCTACATTTTTTGTTTTATGCAGTTATTTGCCTTGTAAATGCCTCTTATTGCACATAGCTTTTTGGTTCAGTAACGACAATGTTACATTAATTATTGGTATAGGATTTTTAAATGTTTTTTAAAATTATTGTATGTCAACAATTTGTTAAAACCCTAAAACTTAATTGTTCTGTGTACATCACAGCGATTCCTTTAACTTCTGGACAAACTCTTGGTGTTGGTGTTTCCATTAGCCAATATACACTGGCATCACAATTTTGCAGCTATGAATAAACTGAAATTATTAGATCTAACATGTCATACATATTAGGACGCGCAGCAGTATTGAAGTACAAGGTAGTGGGTTGTGTACTGTGTGCTCTCCTCGAACATCAGTGTCAATGAGCCATTCATGATGAATGCTATTTCAAAAGAATATTAATTTATACGATTTCCGCCGAACATACATATGTTGCGCACGGCCGGCCAACCCATCCCGTTCAACCTATCCGGCATTTTCACAGGAACCTAATCGCTCCGCACGGATTGTGGAAAACAACTTGAACTTGTGTTGTGCGAAAGGCTTGAAATCGGCATCATTGCCTTGCGTTGTTTCTAATTACAAAGAGCGTTGCCGCCTGATTTGCTTGATTGCCATTGCTGCCAGTCTCAACCTAATGGTAAACAACTGTTTCTATTTCCGAAAATAAATTCAGTGGATCTAAAACGCTTCAGGCGATGCATGCATACACGTTGAGCTTATGTACGAGTTCGTGTGTTGTACGTTCCCACTGAACTCTGCAATCAAACAAAATAGTTAATTGAAATTGACAACTAGTACCAGCCCGATGCTGTAGATAGTGTATATGATGGAGTGCAAGGTCCTTATCGAATTTTATGACATCGGTGTAAGAAATCGTCGATAAAAAAAAACACATAAACATTTTTCATGTAAATTCTCTAATAGGAGATAGGTATGTGTTAAAATTTGAAGAAAATCGGGCTTATTTTTAAAAAATTTACATGGACACCCCACGGGTCTCAGGGACCTATCACTCCAACAAATTTACAAAAAGTTATGTCCATCAGTGATACACATGTGTTAAAAATTTGAAGAAAATCGAGCTAAATTTTAAAAATTTTATATGGGCACCCGGGGTCTCCAAAATTTTTACAAAAAGTGTTGCCTATCGGAGATACATGCGTATATAAAATTTGAAGAAAATCGGGTTAATTTTTTTTTTTAAATTTTATGGGGCCCCACGAACCCGGGGCTCAGGGTCTCCAAATTTTTTACAAGAAGTGTTGCCTATCGCAGATACACGCGTTTATAAAATTTTAAGGAAATCGGGTTATTTTTTAAAAAAAAAATGTATGGGGTCCCACGAACCCGGGGCCCGGGGTCTCCAAAATGTTTACAAAAAGTGTTGTCTATCAGAGATACACATGTGTATAAAATTTGAAGAAAATCGAGTAAAATTTTGTAAAATATTTGTATGGGAGCCCCCCGACCCCGGGGCCCGAGGGGCCTCAAATTTTAATAGAAAGTGTTGTCTCCGGAAAGACACATGTCTGCAATTTCAATAAAATCGGGCTTTGGGAAGTGGGTTAAAAATTGATCGCAAGATTCCACGACAGACGACCGACGACCGACCGACACACGGGCAAGTGAAGTTAATATAGAGAATTTAAAAAAGGTCAGTACTGCTTAGTTCAGATAAATAAAAAATACATATTTTATATTTCGTGTAGTCAAATAACATTCCTGGTTCAGTGTATAAGTGAACTCATATGCCTTTATTTTATCTTCATTTCATTCGCATCGCAAAACTTTGGCTATATTTTTAAATCAAAATTCGAAAATCTTTCAAATTAACAAGAATCTTTTAACACTCACGACATGGCGTTGGTATGTCATGCCATGGCATTCTACAGCTTGACATACAGTTTACATTTCAAACGAATCAAGCATAGATCAATCGACTGCCGGCTTGTCATTAAAACACCCAAAAATCCAGTAAAAAAACCTTAAGAGAAACACAACAAAAACCATCTCTTCGTTTCCTCGTTTCCTATATTACAGTCCCATGTCCCATATGTAATAGAATAAACAAACACTTTGTTTACTGCCAAAGGGAAAAATAAAATAACAAACAATAAACGATCAATTAAATGTTTGTGGTTTCAGTTTTGTTGCCGCTGATGTTGCCTGAATGCTACTGCATCCATCACACTGCCGTTGATTGACTGAAGAATGAAGAAAACATATTCGAGGAGAGAAAATCCAAAACTGCGAATATACTCAAATTAATTCGTATCTGAGTGGCCTAACTAAATTCAGACAGATCAGGCGGCAAAGTAGATGAATAAGACGCTCCACACAGTGCTGCTCTGCTCTCCGTTTTCTGGTCCACAAACATCAACATAAAGGCAGGCAGACGGTCTCATATAAGAGAAGGCATTGTCAGGTTCAAAGTGCTGACGTAAATATTTGCATATTTTCTGCGCTGCGCAAGATTTAATAGCTTGTGCGCTCGGCGCTTGCTGGATTGCATTCGGCTAATTTGCATGCGTGCGTTTGTTATTCTCTCAGCCGTCAGGCCAACAGGGTCCCACCAGTGCGCATTGTGTACTTGCTTCCCGCTAACGTTGGCTCGCTGCCTCCACTAGAATGAGACGGACATCATTCAGATGATTTTTCCTATTTCGACTTTTGCAAAAGTGCCGTTCTTTATAGACAGTATCTCACCTCTTCGTATAAGCATTAAGAGTTGGAACGATTCCCTCTGCAACCCATTTCGTCGAGATGTGTCGTAGCTAATTTTAGACAATTTCAGTTTCGCACATGTTTAACGTTGGCAGTTGTCGGTCGGTCGGTCCGTTGATTAGTTGTCGGTGCTGGTCGGAGCGGTTGCCGCGTATTTTGGTAGTCAACTACAAAAAGAATCCGTAAGTTCAACTAGAAAATACTACTTATTATAGTACATCTTCTTCAGAATTATACATATACTATACATACATACGTGGGCGCCGTGGCTCAGTGGATAGGAGCATGGACTGCTGAGCAGGGGGGTTCATGGTTCGAATCTCAGCAACACCAAAGTATTTTTCACGGTGTCCCACCTCTCGCGAAAGTTTGACAAACGTCCGAGAGTAATAACTTGTCACTGAAAGCTTCTCAATTCGCCGTTCGGATTCGGCATTAAATTGTAGGTCCCTCCATTTGTGTGCAACAATATGCATACTCAACACAAATGGTTGCGAGAAGTCAGGCCTTGGACCGCATGGTCTGTCGCGCCGATATATTATTATACATACTTACACATAAAGAAACATTTGATCTCTGTAAACAATACACAGTTGTATAGTTTTTTTTTTCTAATTTTACATTTTTTGATAAGAACTCAGATTTTCTTCGGCACTACCAACTTAAAGAAGATAACAGCTTTCACAGCATCACATTTAGATTGATTTTTTTAACACAATTTTCTTGCCGTACTGCAAGGATGATGCTTTCCAATTGGAGATGTAAAACACTTGATTTTACGGTATTCGGATCAAAATACACGAAACAAAGTATCATATATTTATGCTGCTTGGTGTTTCAGAAGATCCAATAATGGTTACTCAATTAAGAGAGTGGGGCGCGAATTTATCAATCAATTGTTTCCGTCGATAACAGAATGGACCTTTAAGCTGCGTTTGAGAGGAAGACTTACGTAAATTTGTCAACCTAGTTATATGAAGAAGGACGATAAGCGAGACTCTGTACTGTTAAGATTAACTAGCGTTACAGCGATATCAACATCGTGAATACTGTAGGCACCGGTAGACATCACCTAGCTCGCATGAGCAACCTCTTTATGGTAGGATTCATTGAGACACGACATATAGACCAGGCCGCCTAGAATTTAAGGATGGCAAACGGGATGACATCGGTGGAAGGATTTTTTGCGGTATGCCAGGACTAGACCATAGTTGTAGAGCCAAAGCTAACATTCAATTTCAGCTTCACTGGCCCTTGAGACACATTTCGTTGCAAATAAAACTAAATTAGAATTTTTTAATTAAGAACAAAAATTAAATGGAATTTACGAGTATATGTGTAAGAACATATTAATTTTATCTCAGTCGAAGCATTTAATGACGATGTTTAATGCCTAAGAATGTAGTCGTACTTTATTACGCTCAGCAGTCGACCCTTAGCCGTTAGAATCAGTGGCCATAAAAGACAAATTGCAATTTGTGAATTTCATTTAAGATATAAAGAAATTATGTAGTTTATGAACCACCACCATAACTACCCCTAAATAAATGCCACCCAAATACAATGCTTTGATGATTTTCCATCCGACCAAGAGCATTGTACGTATTCCCCATTTGAGGTGATAAAAAATTTTTATAATCCATTCCGGTGCACTTATAATAAAAATTTTCAATATGTTGCGTCGTCTTCATTGACGCCATCAAAAGAAATATCCCTTCTTGCAAGATTGAGATGTGGGGTGGATGGGATCAAACAATTAACGTCGAATGGTTTTGACAATAAAATTGCGTAACATTACTTTCTTGCAAAGCGTTTAATGACGTTTTGCAAAGTGCCTAGCAATACTGCAACATCGAATCGTCTAAATTAAACGACCTATTATTGTATGTAGGCTACACGCTAGAATTGATGTCATGGCTGAAGAGCCAGCAAAACAAACATTGGACGGATCATCGAAAATCAGTAAGGATACGAGGGCAGGTCGATAAGTCCGTGACTTTTTGAATGAAACACAGGTTTTTGGATAAGAAATCATTTTATTTTTCAACAAAGTCTCCTTTGAGCTCTATACACTTTGTCCAACGTTTCTCCAATTTTTTTATCCCTTCTAAAAAATAAGATTTGTCGAGGTCATCAAAATAGGTTTTTTTTTAGATGATTTCATCGTTGGAGTCAAATCTCTTTCCGCATTTCTTCAGGCTTGGAAACAAGAAATAGTCAATCGGGGCTAAATCCGGAGAATAGGTCAGATGAGGGAGCAATTCGTAGCTCGATTTAATTGTTTTTGCCATGGTGACTAGCACGTGTGCACCGGTGCATTGTCTTGATGGAACACACTTTTTTCTTCGCCAAGTGCGGTCGTTTTTGCTTCAAATTAATATCGAATCTGTCAATGTAATCGATGTGAATGACAACGCGTGCATAAAAAAAAACTGTTGCCATGACCTTGTTGGCCGACAGACCCACCCACCATCCCGGAGAAACCCACTGTCTTGATTGTTACTTGGTCTCTGGGGTGTTGTGATGGATCCACGATTCGTTCACGATTACGAAACGGTATAAAAACTCGTTCGGATTGCGGCTGAACATCGCCAAACACTCCTTTGAAGTGGTCACACACGAAATTCACTTTTTTCCATTTTAGTTAAAATTCACGAAGTTGTCTGCTTTCAATGGCTGTCAAACACAAACTAAATGACGTAGCTTGTTTAAATTTTGACAGGAGTTAATTGACAGATGCCTGTTGACAGAAGAAGTGTTGCCCTTTCAGTTAAAAGGCGGGAAATTCAAAAAGTCACGGATTTATTGATCCGCTCTCGTATAGGGATATGTATTGTGATTAAAAGCTTGTTTTCATTTTACTGTTTCATTCAACTTGAAAAATTAGTTTAAAAAAAAGTGGTCTAGAGTTGACTAATCTGGCTGTTGACACTTGCTTTTTGTTAAGGCGGTAAAGAGAGGTTGAAATGAGTAGCTACCAAGCTAAAAAAAGGGTTGCTACATTTCTTGCAGTTTTGCTAGACCACCTTTACCCTCCATCCAACATGGGGTGAAATGGGTATGTGCAGGAGAAGAAGACTAAGGATAATAAGAAATTGTTTTAATATTGACGATTCTGATTAATGACAGCGAACGCAATGCTAGTGATCCCACAATATTGCGATGCCGTCCAGCGCAACGTTTGTTGAGCGCATTATACGACTGACTTACACGGACATTATATCAGATTACGGCTATCAATCCATCCATTCAGCCGCCAAACTACCCAAGCCCAAACACATGAATGAGACCTGAGACTTCGGCTTGCAACCCCCCAAATGATGACGACATATTTGACGACGACGACGGCAACAAAATAAGTTTCATGTTTATGAGCCGCAGTAAAACATACAGAAAGCCTTTATTTATCGTCGGTCGGTCGTCAGCACTTCTTACCGGTGTTCCATCTGCACCAAACAAGTCTTGTTCATTTGCAATTTTCCATTTTGTTGCCGGGATATGATGTGGCGATGGCATATCAGTGCCACCCATATGTGCGTTCGATGTGTTCGGTTGTTTTGCGTCCGTCATACGCGCCGTTGCGTCTGACGAGCTCGAAACTAATGCTGACGTTCTATTCACAGATGTGTTGTTTTGTTACCATGGGCCGTTGCTGCACAGGGAATAGAGGACTTGGCCATATCGCTATCAGCAGCCTTACATCGTGGCATCCCTCCGACGATGGTAATAAAAAATGCAATAAAATATTTACGACATTCTCATGCGTCGTGTGTTTGTGATATGATACAATGCGAGTGTGATACGCACGCACCGTACGCATCGTAATGTGTTTGCCTCATCGCAGCATTTCGGTGCGCAATGCATGGACACGAGCTGCTACTTGGTTACTTATGGTGCGTGTACCCCGCAGCATCATTACCGGTAATGGAAGTAACAAAAAAATCTTTTCCGAGAATAATTCAGCTCGTTGTTGTCATTTACTACGCGCCGCTGCAATATACCTGCTTAAGGAAGTAAGCCAGACCACCCTTAGAGGCAGATGTACCCCTAAACCTGTTCGTCTGACAATGTATTGTACGAAGTGCTATTGAACAAAGTAGATATATGTACGTATGAACGTAATGTACATACATACATAAACGTATAAAAAAATTATATCTACTCGAAAAACCACCTTGTCAGCGAAATAGAAATCATTCTGGTCGGATCGCTCTCGTCCACTCATTAAAGCTGTACAACGGCCACACAACGTAAGGACTGTTACATATTTTCTCGTCCTGGCGATGAATGAACTCGTTTGTATTATGACTTATAAGTAGAAATAATGTATTGTGCATATTCGCCCGGAACCTATTCAATAAAATCTCAATTGGTTCTTTCTCCATCCTGGATTTTTCCCAATAGTAAACAAAGGAGCAAACTGAGCCACAATTTAAAAGGCAGACGGAGCTTCGTTAGCCGTCAGTTAGTTAGCTAATCTTCATGCACAGTGTCACAATTACATCAAAGCACGGACTTCTTAAGAGAAGAAAAAATTAGCAATAAAATGAATTTTATTTACTATTTTCTGATGAAATTTTTTTCTTGTTTCACTTGTTTTATTTTCTTTTTCTTGTTTTTATCGGGCACCCCTCGGGCCTCAGGGCCCGTTCACTCCAACATTTTTACAAAAAATCCATCGGAGATACACATGTGTATAAAATTTAAAGAAAATCGGATTATTTTTTAAACATTTCATAAAGGCACCAAATTTTAATAGAAAGTGATGTCTCTGGAAATACACTTGTATGCAAAATTTCAATAAAATCGGGCTTTGGGAAGTGGGTTAAAAATTGATCGCAAGATTCCACGGCAAACTGACCGACTGACCGACCGACCGACCGACAAACTGACGTGCCACGGGCAAGCGAAGTTAATATAGAGAATTTAACAAATCAAACAAACGACGCAGGGTTAAAAGCAACAATATCATACCAATGCAAGTGCAGAAGACGCATCAGTTCTTAGTTGTTTATTTTTGCAATTTGTATATGTTTGTTTATAAGAAATAATTATTTAGAAGTAGAGACAGTAGATGTCACCCGCGTAATTTTTGAATCCGACCAAGAAATAGTAACAGAAGCTCTTATGACAAAACTAGCACGAAGCTCCACGCTTTCAGCTTTGTAATATTTTTGTGATAGTAGCGGTCACCTTCCAGCACAGAGTCAACATTTGAACGGAACAGTCACAGCTTGGTATTTAAGTTGATCGCACTGCTTCGCCAAATCATATGGACATCATTCCAAACACTTATTTTGCTTTGCCGATTCGGTTGACAATGTCCTGTTCGGTTCCACCTTCGGTCGTGACATAATACTACCAAGATATTGTAGTATGTGAGTGACCTCAGCATACACAAATCCACTGGACCAGATGGTATTCCCCCATTTCTTTTGAAGAGGTGTTCTTCATCGCTGGCATTACCATTGAGTTAGCTTTTCTACTTATCCTATTGTTCTGGACACTTCCCGAGCAGTTGGAAAACAGCATTTGTCCATCATAAACCCAAAAAAGGCGAACTATCATGTCTCTCTTCATACCGACCAATAGCAATAACGTCCCTTCTTCCTAAGGTCATGGAAAGGCTGATTAACCGTCAGCTTATGAAATATCTTGAAACACAGGAACTACTTAATTACAGCCAATATGGCTTCCGTGGACAACGTGCTACGGTGCAAGAAATATTTCACTCCCTCTGATCTGGCTAATATCTACAAGGCAAACCAAACTTGAGTATAACTGTCATGTCTCGTCAGGTGCACCTAAGATCACCTTGCATCTGCTGAACAGAATACAGAACAGTGCGATAAAACTTATCGATGACGCAAACATAGCGACATCAATGCGACCGCAGTAACGTTTCCTTCCTATCACTGTGTTATCGCCACCATCTTCCACCAGCGGTGTTCAAGAGAAATAGCCAGTTGCATGCCACCTCTCCATTAATTCAACCGCAATAATCGTGGCTCCATTTTCCAAAGGCATTCAAAATGCATGCACATTGACATCTCCTCTTTCTTTCCCTAATACTGTTACGAAATTTAGGCTCTCGAGCTCATAAAAGATTTTGCAAATAAAACAACACAAGTTTAATAGTTCATAAATTGCAACAAACAGTAAAAATAACACAAGTTCACAAATTTATAATGGTAATAACTTTAAATGTACACAAAACACTTATTACAACAATACATGTACTTCACTGCTATTCTACTTGCACGTACTCTTAAACTGCACTGGTTGAATTCCAAATAAGAACTAACCTGCTTCGGCCAAACGCTTCTATTTGTAATCATTGAAAAATTTCCAGAAACTTCCAATCTTTTAGACAGAAATATCGAGAAAAGACCAGAAAATTGTGGCCTTACTCCCTTATTTATAACTAACCATACTTATATGTAATGAGTCATCTTCAAAAATAAACTACATGTGCAATCATGCAATGCAGGCAATCAAAAAAAAAAGTGCTTAATACTAATTCGGTGACTGTTTTTAGTATGCAGTATGTACATTGCGATTTCTCTTAGGATTCGAATCCTATTAACTGCGCTACCAACTACTTTTCGTAACAATACCTTAGTGCCCACGATGTGCCTAGCATCATAAGGGTTTAACCCCTTTAGCGTGTGCCGATGAAAAAAAAGAAAGAAAAAGTGTGTGTCAGGGAAAAGCACCGAACTCACTTTCGTACAGCATGTAATGCCTTCATCGGAAGCCTTAATGCCATCGTCTGTGCCGATATGATATATGTTTTTCATGAAATATAATGTATTTTCAATTTTGTCTTATAATATTTAATAATTAATTAACAAATTACGAATAACTGACGGAACTACAGTATTTTAAATTGGTATCACTTTGAGTATCAAAACGTTTGTAGACTAAATTGGACTTAATGCTATTATGTAACACGAAAAGGAAGGAATTTTTATTTTTGTGCAAAATGTCGGAAAGTCAGGCATTTGCGTAAGGGTCCCATAGAAACACGCTTGACTGAAAGCCTGCACAGTTTGTTAAGATTTTTTGTGTAAATCTATTTATATAAAAGTGAACTAATGAGTACTTAATGGGGATATTTTGAAAGTGATCAAACTCCTTGGTCACCAGAATTTTTATATAGTAGCTTCCTTCAAACGAAAACGAACCCGTCATATTTTGGAACGGGATCCTTGTGTCGACGGACTACATACGCAGTGGAACGCGTTAGAACTCACTTCCTGTGTGGGTAACGCAGCCCCCCCGAAAGGCTAGTGTAAAAATTAACTTTTTTTATTTATCAGGCCGCTTTATTAATGAGCAATAAATTATTCAGCCCTTTAGATTAAAATAAGAAGCTATTTTAGGTATAGAGTCGTGTGTAAAAATTTGTTTCATATTGGTACTGCATTCATAATAATAATAATATTTCGCAACAATCCGTTTTGGTCCAGGCCTAGCTTGTCGCGACCATCCGTGTTGTGCGGTATAAAGCAATATCCGAAAAGCGAATTGAAAAGCTTTCCATGACAGTTATTACTTTCTGACGTTTGTTAGAAATTCATGAGAGATGGAACCCTGTTGATTTTGTTTAAGTTTTTATTGAATTTGAACTTGAAACCCCACGACGCAATTATCACCTTTTAAATTCTCTATGTTAAGTTCGCGTCGTCCGGATATACTCGTTAGTGCCTGGATGGCCAATTCTTGTGATCAATTTTTAATCCACTTCCTAAGACCCGATTCAAACTTTGCACACAATATCTATTTCCGATGACAACACTTTTTATAAAAAATTGAAAGTGATCGGGCCCCACATAAATTTCTTCAAAATTACCAAGATTTTTTTAAAACTTTGCACACTAGTATATCAGCGATAAAATTAATATAATTATTTTTTATGTGTTTAGTTTATTTCTAAACATTGCGTTACGACGATTTTAACTATCACCTCATCTCAGTTAAGCGCACAGCACAGCACTAAGATGAAATTGGTTCTAAAATGAAATATTAAAAATATTCTAAAAACGTTTAATCATAAATCAATCAAGAATTGCTCAAGACAATGGTTCAGGTAAAAGAAAAAAAGACGGTTTGTAAAATCTTTTTAAATGTTTGAGGGAATTCGGGTATATAGAAGTAGGGTAAGGTTAGGCTAGGTTGGGGTGTCTGTTGACCCAATTGGAGCCTCGAATGAAGCATAGAAGATTTTTGATGTCAGTGCTTGACAAATCGTTAAGGTCGATTTAAAAGAAGGCTCCCAAATGGAGGTTACGTTTTAGAGAAAGAGCTGTTCATATGCAGAGAATGTAAAGAATGGTCTCGTCCTCCTCCTCGAACATGCAGCTTCTGTAGAAGTCATTGAAAAATATACCAAGTAATGGCGCCTATTGTAGAACTTATGTACAATCAAACACTTGGAGCGTTTCTGATCCAGTTTCTGTTTTCTCAATATCTTCCTGCTTTAACATGTGTTTGCATGTATAGCAATCGGTGTGCCTAAGGAACCATTTTCAGGTAAAAGGGCGAGCTCATCAGCCCTGCAGTTCCCCAGAATGTCTCTATGACCTGGAACCCAGTACAAGTAAGTTGTGTTTTGTGTGTTTTGTAGTTATGTGTGATTTCAGAGTGGATCTCAACAACATACTTAGGCTAAGAACGAATTTTTTCGCTGTGTTTATGTATGTAACCATAGGCCAGCAATTCTTGAACTGAGCGTAACTCAGGTATTTGATAATTTCGATACATCGGATTTTAATCTATCTGGTTATTACTTGGCCCCATTATTTTTCCCTAGACGCGGACTTGCAATCTATGGCCGGAGTGATGTTGCATTTCAGGTTTTGCCTTAACTCAGCCAAAGTTCCAATCCGGAATTTAATTTAATTTGGCTCAAAGTAAAGGTACAAGGAGCGCAAGATCCACTACTGTTTCCTTTACAGGAGCCCCAACTTAGACAATGTTACAACTCAGAGCGAGTTTGATGCACTGTCTGATTCAATCTTAAGAATTGTGACAAAACTTCGTAAAAATGAAATCGTTATTGCGGCCGATTTCAATGTACACAATTCTGGGGGGCTTCGCCATTCTGGCCAGACAACACCCGAAGGAAGGTGTGTTGAGTTATTCGCTGAGTTTAATCAACTAACTCAGCTTGTAAATGAGCCTACACGAATACCTGACATTGCAAATCATTCCGCAAACACCATTGACTTGTTCCTTACCTCTCGTTATGATAAATACCCCGTCAATATATTATCGCCTTTAGACTCGTCAGACCATTGTGAAGTATCAGCTAATTTCTCGTTAATAAGCCACGTAGTGAGAGAAAAAACTCCGAAAAAACAGTATTGCAATACGAGAAAGCCAATTGGGACGGCCTCAACAACTTCTTGGGAGAATTAACTGGTCGCTATTGTTTCGCGATAGCAACGTGGATGCCGCCGCTGATGAAATCACAAACCCTACTGAGGAAAACCGAACAAATTTTAAACGAGCCAGAAATGATTGCAATGCCCATCTTCGGCGAGTTAAATTTGCCTATAACCAAAAATTAAGACTCGTCGTCGATTCCAATGCTCATTTATAATGACATTCCAGTTGTCAGCTCTATAGACATGGCCAATCTGTTTGCTGCGCATTTTGCAGCTTGTTGCTCCAGGATTCCAGATTGTGCATTGCTGCTTCCTGCACCTGAGAGTATTAAACACTCTATGGGACAGATATTCATTCGTACTCGTGCAGTTGCTAAAGTTTTAAACGATCTCAACATTCACAAGTCCGCTGGGCCAGATGGTATTTGCCCAATAGTTCTGAAGAGGTGTTCTTCCAAGCGAGCATTACCATTGCGTAAGCTTTTCCATCTATCCTGTTCTACTCGACTCGAGAATTGGAAAACAGCCTTTGTCCAGCCTTTTCAGCTATCTTGAAACCAACGAAATCCTTAGTGACCGGCGGTATGGATTTCGTGGGCAACTTTCCAAAACTTTTTCTTTTGTCCAAAATGCGTGCTTATGTAGTCGATGATAAACTGCTACACTGTATTAGAAGCTAACTTTGGACCGCTAAATTCAAGTTGTATTGGACAGTTTCAAGTCCAAAGTGCTTCACTTAAATGCTGGTGTTCCCGAGGGCTCTGTTTTGTCCCCGACACTCTTTCTCATTTTTATTAATGATCTCTTATCTGCGACGTCTAATCCAATTTACTCTTTCGCTGACCACAGCACTCTCAGCTTCTCATATAAGTTTGAGGAACGTCCTTCCACTTCTTCCACTTAACGTTAAATTCTGACGTATACATCATAATACAATGGGGAGAAAAAAATCGGGTAGAATTTAACGCTTCCAAAACCCAATGCTGTCTCCTGTCGTCTAAGCTAATCCATGCCATTATCCATGAATGGCACTTGCATCGAGGAAACTTAAAATCTCGCAATTCTCGATATGTGCGTTAACGACAAGCTTCGTTGGAATGACCACATATTTACTGTCGCCAAAAATGCTGCGAACTGTTTAGGT
Organism: Nephrocerus scutellatus; assembly: GCA_947095585.1. Lineage (NCBI taxonomy): Eukaryota > Metazoa > Arthropoda > Insecta > Diptera > Pipunculidae > Nephrocerus > Nephrocerus scutellatus. The sequence continues at coordinate 38,741,507 of OX352764.1, read as the reverse complement.
TTTCTAGCCCGGTGCAAGAAATATCTCAAACGCTCTTATCTGGCTACTATCTATAAGGCTTTTATTCGCCATAAACTTGAGTACAATTGCCACATATGGTCTGGTGTGCCTAAAACTATCTTTGCATCAGCTAGAGAGAATACAAAACCGCGCGATAAAATTTCTCGGTGACGCAAATGTAGCGAAATCAATAGATTCGCTTGAACACCGCAGGAACGTTTCCTGCTTGTCACCGTTTTATCGCTTCTTCTACCAGCGGTGCTCAAGAGATATAACCAGCTGCATTCAACCTCTCCTTGAATTCAACCGCAATACTCGTGGCGCTCTAAATGCTCATCTGTTTACCCTCAATTCCATCTTCGGCTCTGTATTCCAACATCACTATAATCCACAGGCATTCATAACACCAGCTCCTAGACATCTCCTCTTTTCTCCTCCTTTTCCTTAACGTCCACGCTGTGCCAAGCATATAGCCGAGCATTATAGGGTGCGAACCCCTTTAAGCGTGCGCGAATTATAAAAAAATTGAACTGCTCCCCCATCTCCCTGAGAGTTGATCGGCAGTATAGGTCTACAATAGAGTTCGTAGAGACTTACTCAAGGGATCTCAAAGCAACTTGACTATTCGAGAAGATGCGGATATTCTTAGTGGATATTACGTTTCACTTCAGCCAAACCAAGATTTCTTTTATTGACATGATTTCCCCTTAAAATACACTGCAGTGATTGGGATGGTGGACAGTGAGACTAATCGATCGGAACTCTGAATTATCAGAGAAGTATAAGGTGGAATTTTATATTTTCTAGTGAAGCGGACAAGTTCTGTTTTCTGGGGCTTAATCCCAAACCACAACTATCTGCCCATCTAGTTATCTTGTTAAGAGAATTCTGTAAGAGTTCTTTCATGGCATTTAGTTGTTTTCCAAAAATTGCAATAGAACGTCATCCACATAGGCGATCACTCTGCAGGTATATCACCAGCTCGTTCACCACAAACTTCCATAGAAGTGGGGATATAAATCCACCTTGCGGGGTAGAAGTAGAAAAAGAACCTGTTTTTATTCAAAATCTAATAAATATTTTAAAACTTAAAGGTTTTGTTTAAAGTGCTTGCCTTTTTATAAAAATAGAATATTTTTTTAAGGCTGCCGAATATAAGGATAAGCTTAAGGATCATAGTTGATTAAAAAATACACCAGGCTCATAATTTTTGCTCTCTTTAGACAGCTTCAAAATGCAAAAAAAAATTGTTCATATAGTGTGATTGGATTAATTTGGATTTCATCAGCTTTTTGTGGCCTTTGGTTTACTGTGGCAATAAATTGTACTGCACGGCTCCGATTAGATGCTTCAAAACGTCATTTGCTCTCAGCATTCTTCAGTATAAGCCATTTAGAACATTATTTTTATATTTTTTATTTTTTTCTGATGTAAACTCTTATGGCCGTTTCGCGCGTATATAGTAGTATACCTACTTAAAGCTCGTTATTATGACTTTACATTAATTAGCATTACTTCTGAGTGAGCGACTGTGCATAGGTTCATGCTATTGAGCGCAACATATTGCCTGTTTTTGTTGTGCGTGTACTGGATTTTTTGAGAGCTTATTTATCAACAACAACAATAATAATAACAACAACAACAACACAACAACGGCAACAAAACCAACATCATAAGTCCTTGCTGGCTGGTGGTTCTTTGGATATATGTGAAGGGATATAGAGATCAGGACTCATGAAGCAAGAGCTGTTGCTGGGTTGGGTGGGTTGATTGTGTGACTGGTGGTCGCCTCTTGTTGATTGCTCGTGGTTTAGGTCGGTCATACTGTTGTTGCAGATGGAGCTTTTCAAGGGTACTTAGAGAGTTGAAAACAAAAATGTACTGTTTGCAGTTATTTCATCGCATAGTAGGTACATAATATTATGCACTTCTGAGGTTTGGAGTCGAGTTTTTTTTGCCAACTCGGTATTGTTTGTTGGCTTCGTGAGATACATAATGTAGACCACTGGACCGATTTCTAGTCTGCATATGGATTTGTGTATGTATTTTTCATTTTGAAGTGCATCATATATTAAAAACGAATTTAATTTCTAAAGCTTACCAGACATGTGGATTTTTAGATAAAACTATATTCCTTCTACTTTCTTGTCTGATTGAAATAGGCACAACACCAGCTGGTTAGGCTAGTCATCGTCGTCGACGTCCCAGTGCATATGAATCCCATTCAGTCTCATTTGATTTGCATTCCAAAGCGTGTGTAGTTATTAATAGAAAAGCGAATAAGAATCTTTGCAGTCCTCATGTCATCATCATGCTTTGTGTATGAGCAAATCAATATGAAACCGCTGAAGCCTGGCCAATAATCATAATTTAATCATTTTATTAGCGTTTCTCTATAAAGCAATTATCGCAATTAACCACCCACATGCCAGCTATTATGTTAAATGAATGTATGTGTGTAATACAATTTTATGTTTTCCTAACGAAGACATGCCTGCTATATTTAATAACTAGCTTCGAAACTGTTTTATCAATTTGTTCTTGGAACTGCTGGAAATCCGATAAATCGGCTCTTTTGTTTACTAATATGTACATAATTTGAATTTAGACTGAAGAGGCGCTCCCCAACTTCAATAACAAACTTTGCATATATAAGCTATGTGCGTAGTTGTTGCTCAAACTGCTTGAGCTACAAATAAACAATTTTATATAGTTTTTTCCCAGTCGATAAAGAAGATGATTGCTTCTGCTACTGAGCCGACCAAATTAGGCCACCTTGGCGCCAATGTGAAAAATTAAATCTCGCCCAGTCGTAAGTACTTGTTGTATTAAACAAATACGATAATAAAAAGGCTGCCGTTCGCTTATTGAGAATTTGCGTCTATCTAATACCCAACTCGATCTGTCATCATTTGCTTTGATTTTTCTCATTAATTCACTACTAAACGTTTAAGTGTAATTTTGTCTAATTATGGCGAAAAATTAGGCAACCAAAGAATTTATGTGTGCTCAAAGTTATTATGTGTTCCAGATGATGATTCCTAAGTAATGATTAAGTTCGACAGAAGCGAGACAATGGTAAACAATTTGGGTTATTTATCTGAAGTTTTACTTAAAAACAATTTGTTTGCTGATTAAAAGAGAAACGGTCTGCAGATACAGGTTATTTGTTTCACCTTTTTAGCAAATTATTTTTTTGTATTTGCCAAAACATGAATTCTATCAATAGCATGAAATATCTTTCTATTCATTTAACCGCCCATTTGTCTCCTGCCTCTTTTAAATAAAATCAACTATTGCTCGGGGTCAGCCATCAAGATAGAGGGAAAATAACACCTAGTAATATGCATGGTGCGTATCTATTCTGACTTAATCTCTACGTAATGGATGCCATTAGTTTTATCCAAAAAAAAATTAAAGGCTGAATAAGGTTGGCGCGAGGGTAATAACCTTGACCTGATTTGTTACGAAGACAACGGTAGCGAAAATGTCTAAACGATTTAATGATTTTCTCATGGAACGTACGCTCACTGTATCAAGCTAAAGTTGCATAGCACAATACCGATTCAAATATATAGCTGACCTGGTTTTTATATTTAAACTTATTGCCAAGGGAAAACTCCCTGAATAACTTGCGCCACGACAATATGGTGAGATAAGCCGTTTATTAAAATAAATAAATCAAAGAAATGTGATTTATAATATATCGCATTCATCACGTTTGTTTATATTCTCAGAACTCTCCCTGATTCATTGATAAATTCAATACGGAACAAGATCACGAAACTAAAACAACGCGAGTCCAAATGCTTTAATCAATGGATCATGGTCAGAGAAAAACTACAAGAAAACCTTGACCAGGAAAATATTTCAAAAAATGACGTACGTGAGCCTTCAAAATTATTGGAAATATTCGGTTCTTCAGAGACTAGTTGCGTCTTTCTTGGAGGCCAACAACTCGACAGTGAATTGTACCGGACTCGTTTGTAGTACCCGGACTAACAAACGAAAAAGGCACGCACAACTGTCAACTATCGAGCCGATAGACTTATCAAAATTCAAATGTTGAAAATTCCATAAAATCAATGTGTTTCTTGAAGCCAAACATTGTACCAAGTAGGAGCGAAAAACTTAGATACAAATGCATTTCTTGACAATTCTCTGTGGTTCTTCCTAGTTTGGCCAGCAACTTCCAATTTAGGCTTTTGATGAAGCTCTGCCTTTTGGTTTTCTCGTTATTATTTTTTTATGATTTAAAAAATTAAAATAAAAACTTTTCAAAACGAATCATCTACTGCGACCGAAAAATATATATACATATAAGCAATCTAAAAGTTGTGGTGGACGGGGTGTAATCTTATCACCGATCTGAGAGGCATCCTGGTATGATGAGAAGAGCACTTTCATTTGTTACTCAGTGGCCAGCTAACTTAGGAATTTTAGTCTACACCATTGACCAACGACAACGGTAAAAATAATAAGCCTTTGGTATCACATGGCATCCGAGCGGAGCTGATAAAATCTGGAAGAACCGCATTAAACAAAGCAACTCATGAACTTATACTGTATGGGAGGGAGAAGCGATGCCAGATGCCATATAAAATATTCTGCTCCGTCCTTCAAGAATATCATTATTGGCCCATACTATTGTGGCTTTATGTCAATCAACAACTGATCAGATTTTCAACCTAAGGCAGGCGATGTGTAAAAATGTCTAGAGTTTCAAAACTTACTACATCATCTGTTTATAGACTCTTATGATGACATAGCCAGACTAGAACTTTATAAAGCGATAAGAGATATAATTGATGGTCAATTTGTCAAATATTTGTGCAAAGTAATAAGCTCCTACAAAAGATTGTGAAAATTAAATAAAGCAATGGAGGTGTGGGCACAACGACTTTCTTTTACGGACGGGACCGGAATCTTCAGTAAATGTATATTACGTTTTTTTCTCAATTTTTTGTTTTGTTTTTTGTTTAATTTTCATATTTTTACTAAGTGCTATACTTTTTGGGTTATTTGCAAAAACTCGAAAAACTGTCAAAGTAAAGTGTCACTTTCGGCTGTCAGATTTCCGTCAAACTCATGTGGCTTAAATATGAATTTTCATCCCGATAAGTTGAGCCGTCTGTGCTTTAGATTGGACACAGACAGACAGACAGAGATTTTTTTATTTTCGCTTTTTCTGACTCAGGAGATACGGTAATGGGTAAAAGTCTGCAAAAATCCCGAGTCCGAAAATTTTCATGATTACTATAGTTCCTTTTACTATGTAAAAGAAAGTAAAATAGACTTATGTTGCAAAACAAATGAACTATAAATGTTCGAACTAACTGTATAAATCTGAGTTAGTTGTGGCAACTAAGGCAAAATAACACCGAAAAACGCCGCCCTAGATTTAATACAACTGAAAGGCACTAGACAATATTACAGGCATTAGTAAGGATATGCTTAAACAAATATTGGATGAAAAAAAAACCCCTACAAATTAAAATTTTTCTGGTAAATTCTCTAATCGGAGATATATGTGTGCAGACTTTAAATGAAATTGGTTTGATTTTTAAAGAAATTATATTGGAGCCCCTCGGCCCTGGGCCCGGTCACTTCCAAATTTTTACAAAAATTGTTGTTCATCGGAGATACACATGTGTATAAAATTTGAAGAAAATCGGGTGCATTTTATAAAAATTTGTATTGGACCCCGAGGCACGAGGAGCTCCATATTTTAATAGATAGTGTTGTCATCCGAGATACACATGTGTGCAAAGCTTAAATAAAATCGGACTTTAGGAATTGGGTTAAAAATTGATCACAAGATTTGGTCCGCCAGCCAGCCAGCCAGCCGTTACGGGCACGAGAAGTTAATATAGAGAATTTCATAAAAAGTAGAATAGAATGCTCACCAAGGAACTTGCAACTAAGGCTGATCTTTAGATGCTTGTTTCTGAAATATCTAAATACCAAATACCAAAATAAAACACGAAGAGATTGCCACCAAATTTATACAGCCTGTGAAAAAACGTCGACTTCATCAGGTTCAAGCTCTCAAACTATTAAAACAGCCGCTGTAAAAAGAAACTTAAATAACGTTTAACCGTTTACACGAGCATTTTAATTGAAAGTTACATGTATATCAAAATGAATTAGAAAAAATGTGGAATTATTTTCTAACCCTAGAATTTAAAGTTATAATGTTGCTTGCTTAAAAAATAAGTTATTGTTTGTTAAATTTTTTGATTATGTTAGAGAGATTTCGATGTTTTTTTTACTATTTGAAACAGATGTGTTCGAAAATGAAGAGGATATGTTTACGAATTTTTGTTTTGAATTATGAATTAAAAATGGTATCTGTAAAAAAGTCTGCGAAATTTTGGAGAGGTAGTGGAGGTGAACTCCTTGGCTATCGGAATGATGTTAAAAGCGTGGGTCTCAATCTCAGAAGAATGGAAGAATCATATGTAATTGGCGTAAAAATCAACAACAGCACTCTCCTTATAGTTCTTAGTTTTCTCAATGGCAGCCACTGGTAACACGACTACGGCTTATGGAATTGTTAAATAATCTAGAATAAACAGATGTAATGTTCATAGGGGATTTCAACGGACGGTTAGGCCTGGCTCAGAACAACTTTGTAAGCGGAAGTAATGCATCAAGTGTGCATATGAATCAAAAGACGAGATTTGTGTCAACAAGGATATAAAGATACTATTCGACTGTAATATTTTAAATGGAAGCTGTGTAGTTGATTTCGCCGGAGAGTTTACTTTCGTCCGCGGATGAGCTTCTTCTGTAATTGACTACAACTGCTCGGAGATTTTTGCGTATGTATCGAGCATTTTTCAGATCAAATGGCTCTTGAAATTGAATGCATTGTAACAGGTGCGCCAAAAGGTGACTCCTTCAAACAACTGGGATTATTACCGAAATTGGTTTGGAACGAAAGAATGCCCAATAACTTCCACACTAACATGAATATTAATCTAGAGAGTTTATATGTTGAAAACACTCTTTTACATATTGATTCACTAACAAATATAATTAAAAATGCAATTCCGCCCTACAAGCCATCAATAATCAAAAGGCTTACAAGCAAAAATGGTTTGACAAAGAATTTGTTAAAGCTAGAGCCAACTAGTTTGCTCTTTAAAGTTATTTAGCGTACATAACACCCTCAAATCTCTTTAGGGAGAGGCAAATAAGGATTTTAAACGCCTTTGTTATGCAAAAAATTTAGCTTACGAACAACAAACGATTGCTGTAGTGAACGAGTTAAAATCGTCTGCAGAGTTTTGCAGAGCTGTGAAGTACATAAATGGGCACACAAGCCCAATTGGCAGCATGTTAAATGCTCCACTTCTGAAATAACATTTTATCAACCTTCTTCTCAATTTCATTACGCCACACCGCTGCTTATTACGAGTGCGTTTTTGGATGTACCATTTACACTGCAAGATGTACGGGAAGTAATTGAAAAAAACACCAGGAGATGATCGTATCCCGTTCGAATTTTATAAAAATTGTACAGCTGAATTTTTATTTGCGCTCACGACAGAATTTTACCCATTTTTTAGAAACAGCTACTGTTTCGGAAAGCTTCAAAAAGCCATCATATATCATCTACATTAAAAAAATGGACCACAATAATCCAACTTATTATAGAGGAATATCTTTTTTAAACATCTCAGCATAACTCTTCTCGGCTCTAGATTATTATAGGCTTACTCAGTGGGTCAAAAACAATGAGATTTTTTCAGAATTTCAAGCAGATTTTAGAAAAAACTTTCGACCAAATATTCATACTTACTAATATTGCCGAAATTTATAAAGGGAAGCACAAAAAGTTGTACGTATTTTTTGTTGACTTCAGAGCAGTATACCATACCACGAGAAGCACTTTTTTATAAATTATAAAAAATTGGAATTTCCACTAAAGTCATCCATATTCTAAGAGTAATGTAATTAAACAATGTAGTGTATGTAGTATGTAGTGTATCTGCGACGCCTATGTTTTTCTTCTTTTCTTTCTTTCCTTTACTCCGCGGGGGAGCATAGGGCTTCTACAAACGCCCGCCAACGAACTTGATTTATCGCCTGAGGTTTCAAGAGACGCCACTCTGTCCCCTGGGATCTTGCTTCCTCTTCTATCATCCATGTCTTGCTAGGACAGCCAACTCGGCGGCTTCCTTGTGGATTCCAGTCGAGCGCTAGTTTCGTAATATCGTCCACTGGCTTTTTCAAAGTGTGGCCAATCCAGCTCCATTTTCGTCGTCTGATGGTGATCGCGATTGCTTTCTGCTGCGTTACTCTCCACAAGTCTTGATTGGTGATAATGTCCGGCCATCTTATTGTCAGTATCCTTCTTAAGCACTTGTTGACGAAGACTTGGAGGCGCGTCGCAATTGACTCTGTGACTTTTCATGTTTCGCAGCCATACAAGAGTACTGAGAGAACGTTAGATATGAAGATCGTTAACTTCAGATTCCGGGAGTTTTGCGAGGAGTTCCAGATATTATTTAGCATAGGAGTGTCGCGCGGAGCACGGGAGCACACATCCGAGTCAGCACAACCATTTTTTGACATCCAGCTGCCCAAATAACAAAACTTATCGACTTCCTCTATCTGATGTCCGTCAATCGAGAGAGAATCGGTCCACTAGCGTTATCGCGAAGTAGTTTTGTTTTTGAGACGTTAATTTTTAAACCAACTTTATTAGCGTGGAGTTCTAGTGAGTTTAATTTTCGCTCCATTTCATCTAGGGATTGTGATTGGGACAGATACAGACATCGGCATAGTCCAGGTCTTCTATGCGGTGAAAAACATTCCATGGCAAACCCGATGGAGTACGGGTTACTAATTTCATCACCCAGACAATTGTAAAAATGCAATGGTGAGAGGGTGCAACCTTGCTCGACTTCCGAGTAGATATTGAAAGGTGAGCCAAGATGACCGTTATGAATGACACGACATGTTGAGTCGCGGTACAGCTCTTTAACGATGTTAATGAGTTTTTTCGAAACACCATAGCTAAGACAAAATCTGCCACATAATGTTTCGGCCCACGCTATTAAAAGCGCGTTTTAAATCTACAAAATACATATACAGAGGAGAGCGATATTCAATGGGCGAAAACCTGCTTGTTCATTTCTCAAAATTGGCTCTAACGCATTCCGTAAGCGCCTAGCTATTATAGAGAATTTCTCAAATCACCTTTCTTGGATGGAATGGTTTCAGATTCCCAGTTACCTTGATATATCGCATGCAATGTTCGCGTAGTTAACTCGGCGTCGGGTTGAAGGAGTTCTGCGTAGATGTTGTCATTGCCTGCTGCTTTACCTGATTGCAGTGAACGAATTATTGTCCTTATCGCATCCAACAAAGGAGTAGTGACGCTGATGCTAAGTAGCCTATTAGGGTGCATATGTCAGTTGATGGACGTGCCTGGCGAAGTACAATTCAAAACATTCTTAAAATGTTCTATCCAGCGGGTTAATTTTTGTTCCTTCCTAAGGATCAAAGAGCCGTCTATTGCCTCAACAGGGTAGTTGATGTGGTGTTTCTTTTTGGTGAGCCTACGAGCGAGTTGGTAGACTGTGCTGTATTGTCTACTATCAGCGGCTTGCTGTGCTTGTGTTGCGATGTCGCTTAGCCATGCTCGTTTGTCGTTCCTAGCTGAACGATCAACTTGCCGGTCCAGATCCCTATACTTCCGCGTTAATGAGCTTCGCTCGGCACCCGAGTTTAACTCTACTTTGATGGATTGGCGCTCACGAATGGTGTTCCATGTGCTATCTGATATCCATTATTTTCTAGTTTTGTCGGGATAACCTTAAATGGTTGAGGCTGCTTCCGTATACGCATTTACCTATGTTTTTAATAAGTTTGAAATTACACTTTGACTATATTGTCAAAATAATTTCAATGGATGAAAAAAGGTTGCCGAAAATTGTGCTTGTATGTATTTTATCAAAGAGAGATAATTGCGTGAGTGAATGGAAGAATTTTGCATCCGAGCGTGGCATGCACCTAAACATCACACTAGATATGCAGCCTGCGTTGATTAGAACACTTAACACTCTACCAGAAAAAACCAGTAATAATCTATACGAGAGATATGCTAACTAAGCTAAGTCCCAGTAGAGGATGTACTATAGTAAATTAAGATATTACTTTCGAAAAAATACTTATTTTCTTAACTGCAACTCAACGAAAAAAATAAGAACTATATATAAAATGAGAGGAGAGCTGGTAGACTTAAATTATATACCACACCGCATAGTTAACAATTCTCCGCAACATGTGCCACCTGAACGCAATAGAAGATGTATTCCATTTTCTTGCCATTTGTCAAATTCTAAAAGAAATTCATCAGGGAATATTTAGATCAACTACTCTGTATAAGGAAGACAAAATATGCATTTTAAAGGGAGAGAGGGATATATTATATAATTATGCACGGATTGCCCTTAATTATAGAAAACGTATTATTGAGGAAAACTTTAAAAAAAATGTATTATCTGTCAATCTGTAAATCTGTAGACGGCCTTCAACCACACCATAGATTAAAAAACCATATGAATATATATATATATATATAAATAGTCAGTTTACTACAACTAAAGCGATAAGAGAATTCGGTATCCAAAACTGGCACGACTATGTAGGCCAACCATGACCAATGTTTTAAGCCATGTAGTGCTATTCGAATAACTATCAAGCCCATTCAGCATATATTGAGGGCTTTGACAACGGGATAGACCAGCCTGCGTCCTCCTCAACCTAGCGTTTATGAAAGTTATCCGAGACTCTGACGCAAAATCGAGAGGATCATCATCAATAAGTCCATCCAGATTCTGGCTAACGCAGATGATATTGACATAATTGGTAGAATTACAATAAGCTTTCAACCAGCGAGCGTCTGCATTCAACACTGGTGCCTCCAATAACAATGAGCATAGGTTCTCAATTTGGACGCCACTTTCCTTAGGAGACATATGAATGGTTTTTAAATCCAACCTGTAGGCGTTAAGTAAAGTAAAAGAGTTAAATTTTATACATTTTTAGTGTTATCTGTACAACATTTCTGAATGTTTTATATGTATCATCATCAATTTTATTTCTCGTGACAACGGGGCAAGAAAGCTCTGGGCATTCTTAAAAGAATTGCTTATGGCCAGAAGCCCAGAACTTAAGAATGCCTCACTAGATGACATTCGCTCGAAGTGGTTAAAATTATTGCCAGAGAGTTGGACCGGACCGAGTTGAAGATCAACAAAATTAGAAGAGTAAGCGAAAACTATTTTCTAAACGTTTGAACAAAGCAGTATACATATACTATATTTATATTCTATTTATATGTATATACGGCAATATACAATTTCTAAATTATCAAAACAAGCCGGACAGTTAAAATTACGATTATTCCTCCATCAAATTCTGTGATACAGCAATGAAATACATTTTTGGGATACAAAAGCGGAACTCTTAAGCATGTAGAATTGTAGAATGTCCCATTCTCTCATGATACAAATATTTCCGATAATGATTTACCTAGTGGTCGATCGGCGCACACATGGCTAATGCAATATAAACATTGCGTTTCCTAAATTGACTGATTGACGAGCGAGGATGGATATTTTCCTGAAGCTGCAACACTAATGTTCATAAGTACTACTGTATGTGCATGTGTATACACTAGTAAGTTGGAAATGGATGTGCATTTTATTGACTTTTACCGTTCATTACGAATGCACAAAGATTTTCAAAGTGCTATTAAATTTTAACATAATGTAACGTAAACAGAGCCACACAAACGACACACACACACGCAAAGCAAAGCAAAACAAATGTATTAGTACTCGTAAAATAATTTTAAAAATTTAATAGGTTTTGTCAAGACCGCATAAAAGGGGCATAAGGCATATGGCATATGGTATGCACCATGCACTGCACCCTTCACTTTGTTCATAAGACCCGTCAAACTTTGAGCATTATAATCTCTTTAAATTGTTGTAGCCCGCTTGGCGCACTATAGACGAAAACGCATGCAAGTAGCAATGTGCTATACTGAAGACTGGTTGCAGTGGAAACATATTGTGCTGTGGTGGTGAAAATATCTGCACATCGCTTCTATGTGCGTCTGTGATTATAACAGGTAAAGTTACAACTCTGCAAAGCAAACGCTCGTCTAAACCAGTGTATAGACCTGGAGAGCAAAACAGCAGAGTATTGGGCTAATGTGATGTGCAACATTAATGTTAAGTGTTATGTTCCTTAGAAAATCGTTCGAAAATGTTAATACCGCACTAAATACGTCCATGCGGGCGTGTGATAAAATTTCTCAGACGTCTGGCGTCTGCTTATAATTTAATCACAAATGCATTGTTGTCTACTATTAAAATGTACCGTTACGTTAATGGATTTGCTATGTACAATGAAATTCAGCAGTACAGTCAGATTGAATTCGATAAGATTAAATTATCTTTAAATATTTTGAAAAAAATGTATAGCTTATTTTTAACAGAATGCCAATTATAAACTGTAAATTAGGGAATTTTTTGAGCAAGGTTGAGCAAAGGTTGATTGTCAAATTGCAGTGCAGTTAGTCTTTGTTCGAGAGATTTACTGTGCAGATAAAATCTAATGCCCCATAAAAATATTGCTCGCAGTAGCTATTACATAACGCCTAAGTACAAACTGTGTTTAATTCAAATTGCAATATATCTATCTATATGTATAAAACTAGCTGTTCCCGGGCGCTTCGCTACCCAAATTTCCTTCATATGAAAAATGAATGTTGCGGGGGTGTACTATCTATACAAATGAAAACGAAAATTTGTGTGGTTGTTATTTATGGTAACTTACATTTAGCTACCGATTTTTATTAAATTTTCAATGTATATTATGGGCAGGTGGGGGTAAGTAATAGACTATAGCGCACATCCCGTTCCCCTCCACTGGTGTGTATAAAATGTTAAATGTTAATATCAGTCACGTTTACAAACCGATTCTTATGAAATTTTCAATGCATATTATTGGCAGGTGGAGAAAGGTTATAAACTATACAGAACAAAAATGAATGTGTCTCACAATTCAAATGTACACTCAGTTTTGTGAGCGCATTCTTAATTTGTGTTTTGTATCATATTATTATGAAGAACCGGTTACGCACTCACACTGCTTAACAGCTTAACTCAAAAGAAAGAATTTTAGTAGTGCTTCGTATCGTACGTGGTCGTGTGCACGTCGTAGAGAATTTCAATTTTTAAATTCTCTAAATTAACTTCGCGTGCACGGTTGTAGTAGCTGATATAAACTGCGATGGTAGGATACCTCTCTGTGGGTGGGTTGTCCTTTGTGTGGGTGGTGATCGATATTAGTTCAAACCCATAGTTTTCGAGATCGCTCAGGTGAATAGCGATATTAGTGTCGATTGCATAGTTTTTAGAGTAGCTCCGTCGTTTTGTCGTTTGCTCTCCGTCGGATGAAGTTTTGTTTGCGCTGTAAATAAAATAATAACAGGGGAAAACAACAAGTGCATCGCAACGCGCATCATAATAGTGCTATTACACAGGCGGGCGTCAAAAGGAAAAAAAAATATCGAAACGGTGTTCGCGTGTGACAACAGCAATGTACACCGCTGCGCAGCTCAAAAAAATCAGTGCGCATCAAGCGTGGGTATTCCGCGTTTTGCTTCCATGCACATCGCTGCTGGTTAAACTGCTGGAGATGATCTAGTTTTTCAGCATTCGATGAATAGCGGATTGGAGTGATTGTTTTTTTGTTGGTCTTCAACTAATTTTGCGCAAATTCTGTTGAAAGATCAGTAAAGGATTTTTACTTCACGGTTCGGCTTAGCATGGTCGGAGTGTGTTTTGTTTTTTGTGTTTTATATTGATGCATAAATTCAGCAGATAATAAACCTGCTATTTTGGCACTAAGTGAAACCCAGGTGAATAAAGACTCTAATGTTTCAGAACAAAGTTTGCCTGGGTATAAGTTTGTGCCAGTATTTTCCCACATCGCGGTTTATTTATTTACGTAATGATGTAGCTTATATACTTCTAACTGGTTACAACCAATGTTCTCACCCAGAATTCAATTTCATTTGGTTAAAAGTTAAAATGCATTACTGTTCATATATAGAAGCCCCACAAGATAGACAGACAGACCTTCAACTCTTAACGAATTTGATTGACAGTCTGACTCAATTTTAAGAATTATAACTGAAGACCCCTATGCTGAAATCGTTATTGCGGGCGATTTCCATACACACAATTCTGGTTGGCTTCGCTGCTCTGGACAGACAATACCCGAAGGAAGGTATGCTGAGCATTTCGCTGAGACAAATAATCTTAATCAGCCCGTAAATGATCCTACACGATTTCCTGACATTGCGAATCAATCCGCCAACACTCTGGACTTGTGTCTTACCTCTGATCCTGATAAATATACCGTTAATGTATCATCACCTCTAGGCTCATCTGACCATTGTATTGTATCAGCTAATTTCTCGTTTCTAGACCAATCAGTTAAGGAAAAAACTCCAAAAAAATTGAATGGCATTACGAGAAAGCCAATTAGCACGATCTTAATACATTTTTTAGGAAATTTAGCTGGTCGCAATTCTTCGCCGCCACTGTTGCGATTACAAACATCATTCACATTGGTATGAAAGACTATATTCCATTTAGAATTACGTCTGTCAATCAGAAGGATGATAGATGGTATGATTTTAGTTGCGCAAAGAGGCTTCTAGGAATAAGAAGTAAGCACATTTTGCACGCTAACTCCACGCTTTCAGAGTGTGCTTGAATTCCGGCTGTACTTCCGAGTGCGTAACACCTTACGGAACAGATTTACATTCGTACTCGTGAAGTTGCTGGAGTTCTAAGTGACACAAATCCACTGGACCAGATGATATACTTCTGAATAGGTGTTCTTCATCGCTGTCATTACCATTGTGTAAGCTTTTCTACTTATCCTATTATTCTTTTCGACCAATTGCACTAACGTCCCTTCTTTCTAAGGTCATGAAAACGTTGATTAACCGCCAGCTTATGAAATATCTTGAATCACGAGAACTACTCAATGACCGCCAATATGACTTCCGTGGACAACGTTCTACTGGTGATCTGATGGCATATCTCACCGAAAAGTGGAACCAGTCTTTTCACAAGTTTGGTGAAAGCAAAGTTGTAGCACTTAATATTTCAAAGGCATTTTACAGAGTTTGGCATGAAGCTCTTCTCTCTAAACTACGAGGTTTTGGAATCGATGTAATCCAGCTTCAATGGATTAGAAGCTATCTTTCAAACCATGGCACTTGCATCGAGGCAACTGAAAAACTAGGAATTCGTGGTATATGCGTCAACGAAAAGCTTCGTTGGAATGACCACATATTCAACGTAAAAAAAAATGCTGCTAAGTATAACTGTCATGTCTGGTCAGGTGCATATAAGTCATCCTTGCGTCTGCCTGACAGAATACAGAACCGTTCGATAAAACTTATCGGTGACGCGGCATCAATAGATTCGCTCGAACACCACAGGAACGTTTCCTGCTTGTAACTGTTGTATCGCTTCTTCCACCAGCGGTACTCAATAGAAACAGCCAGTTGCATGCCACCTCTCCTTGAACTCAACCGCAATACTCGTGGCGCTCTAAATGCTCAACAGTTTACCCTCTAGCCCATCTTCGGACGTACTGTTAAGTTCAGAGACTCTTTAATTAGTCGTACAACAGAAATGCGGAATGCTCTGTATTCCCGCATCAATTTGATTCAAAATGCATGCACATCGACACCGCCTTTTTCTTTCATTAAAACCCTAGTGCACACGCTGTGCCTATAGCATCATAAGGGTTTTAACCCCTTGAGCGTGTGCCGATAAAAAAAAGTGGTAAAATACCGCTATGGTGTGAGAGCAGTGGCAGTGGAGGGGGTGGAAGCCATTTTAGTGTCAAATTTTACAACCGTGCATGGCCGGGCACTAAGCTAGTCATTAACATTTTCATTTGTAAACACGACTCTTCCCAGCTTTTATTCCGCGTTCCCGTCGAATTCACCACCGGACATTTGACATCAACTTTTGTTTCATTGCTTTTTGGTTGGCCAATGTCTACATCAAGTTGTTTTTAATAACTATGTGGTTCTGTCAGCAAAACGCTGTTATAAGACGTACCTTAATAATTTCAGTCAAAGGTCAAGCCCCTGAAAATTATGAAAGTTACTGACTGCTAAAGACGATTCAGTGAAAATGAATCTATTTTACAAGTGATCGTGCGTTTTTTTTTATTTGTTTCTAAATCTCTTTTGCTCATAAAATATAATCGTAAGCTACTTCAGATAATTATGCAAGTCCAGATGTGTTTTAAAAATGTGATATGAGATTGTTGACTTTAATTTGACTTGATCTAGAGTTAGTGGAGGAAATTTTATGTTTCTCATTTAACTGCGCACTTAAACTAGGAACTGCATTAACAAATTTCTTTGAAGAAGCAGTCTTTAATACAACGTTATTTTTTATATTAATTGTTTTTTTCTTATCTGATCAATAAGCAAGCAAGCTAATCTCGATAAGATGCATTATTTTCCCGCATTTTTGAGTAAAATATCTTCAGTGAATAGTATTTGTGTACTTAGATATCAACACACAACTGTCCGAATTGTAGAGCACAAGAATCGGTTCTTATCCCAGGGGCTTTTCATTTGGTTTAATTAGCTATGAAGCATTTCTGATACAAAATTTTTTTTTGAACTAACGCGGACAACACAATTGTTAATTAAATGAATCCCTGTTAGTGCGATGTCAAGTTGGTTTACTAAGCTTTGGATAGGACCAGCGAAATGAAAGAGTTAATAGATTTTTTCGCCTCCGCAAGAAATGATAGAACTTTTTTCTAAATAAACCTAAAACCCTATTTTTAAACAAATATAGGAAATATAATAATATGCGCAATCAATTTTACTAACTTGTTAGTTCTTTCGTATGCAGCAAGAAAATTCTACTCAGATGAAACAGAAATTTTGATTTTTCCTTTTTAATTTTGTTACACATGGTGGTGGGGGGGTTTTTTGAATGTACAGACGCTTAAGTAATTTGCATCCTTATAATAATTCTAAGGACAGCGTGGTCGTTAGAAAATTAAAAAGAAGAAAAGGTGAGATACGCCTTAAAAGCCTGTGGATCATACGAGAAACGTCGAGGAAACAGAAATTTTTCTAACAAATAATATGCGTCTAATGAAGGAATCTGTATCATTACCTCTGAAAATGCACTCAATGATAGACCCGTTGACTCGAGTTGAGACATAAGCATTTCGGGTGGGTAGGAAGCTGGACGGGATACAGCTGAATATTCCTTTTTAACACCGCCTTTGCGATAAAACTGTGACAATATTTATACGGTACTCAAGCGTATTGGTTGTGTTTACGATATTTCCGTCACCTATAACTTTTATCGCGCGGTTCTGAATTCTGTCTGGCAGAGACAATGTGGTCTGGAGAGCACCTGACTAGACAATACAGTTGTATTCAAGCGTACAATAATATTCGGCGTGACAGACCGTTGCTGTTCAAGGCCTAGAGCTTCACGAGACCATTTGTGTTGTACACGTATATTTTTGGACACAAATGGAAGGGACCTGCAATTGAAGGCCGGATCCGAACGGCGAATTGAGAAGCTTTACGTGACAAGCTTATTACTCTCGGAAACCTAAATATTTCGCAGTTCATTAAGCTATTTATTACTAAAGGTTTCGTAGTTAAATTACGCTCGGACGACAGGAAACGGCGTTGGATTTTACATGTGTCAATTTCTACTATATTGTATAATCCCAACTTTTTTATCTTGTCTAGGTCAGATTTTAACATAGCTTATAGTTCAATTACCACTTGTGAAGAAGAGAGACGTGCATAAAGTCTAAGCTCATATGAAAACCTGAAAGGGCTGTCGTCAGGGAAAGAATGAATTGGAGTAGAAGCAGCGGACAGGAGATCATTAACGAAAATTAGAAAGAGTTTCGGAAAAAAAAAAGATCCTTGTGGGGGCACAATTTAATCTTCCAATACGTTCTGGATTGAATGTTCAGAAAAGTACCTACAAGTGAAAATAACCAGGTTTATATCGATTTCATAGGCACTTATTTTTGACAAAATAGCTTAATGCCAGACTCTGTTGCTATTAAATATCGAGTGCAACCACTTTACTTTCACCAAAATTGTGAATAGACCGATTCACTTTTCGGTAAGATATGGCATCAGATGACCAGTGGAACGTTGCGTACGATTAATCAGCGTTTCAATAACTTTTGAAATTACAGATGTCAGCGCTATAGGTCGGTATGAGAAAAGAAATTAAATATTCCAAGTGTTTGCTATTGAAGAATTTAATCTGAAAATGCTATTCTTTAGAACATGCGCAATGATGGGAGAGCTTTCTTTCTTTAAAAAGCTAGAACTCTGGGGACATTTGCTTCGGCTTTATTTCACAAACAATCGTTGTTGGAGTCTGAATTTTTTCGCTTATTTTTTAAATTTCTATATTAACCTCACGTGCACGTGGCTGGCTGGGTGGCTGGCACTTCCTAAAACCCGATTTTCCTGAAATTTTGTACACATGTGTATTTCCAGTGACAATACTTTCTTTTAAAATTTGGAAGTGATCGGGCCCCGGGTGGGGCTCCCATACAAATTTAAAATAAAAATTACCCGATTTTTACACACATGTGTATACCCAATAAACATTACTTTTTTCTAAAATTTGGTAGTGATCGGGCCCCGGGTTCGGCCGCAAGGCCCCTATACATTTTTTTAAATATCCGTCGTCCTTTAATGATTGTGTGCGGTGTGTGCTGCGCAGTCGGCATGGTTTTGGTGGTGAAGAGAGAGAGAGAGAAATCTTAGCTCACGCACAAATGAACCCAGCAAATGAAACGAGACATAAATGTTTTACGCTTAATTCAACTTACTTATTTACTGGATTGTATTTTTATTGATGTCGTTTTTTTGTTGTTGTCGATATCAACTTACAGATAGAACAACAAGTTTTCACAATATTTTGTCATTTGGCGTTTTCATAAATTAGTTCAGAGCAGTCAAAGAGTTCTCAAGAAAAATGCTCGTGTTTCCTATTTGCTCAGAGTATGAGCGTGCTCCAAGTGCTCAGAATAAAATGATCTGATCATTTTCAAATTTGACACCTGATGTCTCTTTCGATGATTTTTTCCTACAATAAAAAAGAATGACCCAGGATCGAGGGGCTCCCATATCAATTTCTGCGATTAGAGAATTTAGATGAAAAATTTTAATTTTTATGGGTTGTTTTTTTAATTACCCTAAGTTCGACCATTCATAGGAATAAATCTTAAGTTGCTCTTGCAAGCTATAGGTATAGTTGCATAAATCAATAACCAAAGACAAATTATTCTCTTATGTAAAAATGTACAAAATGGTCATTGCCAAGGATTTCAAAAACTACATTTTTTATATCTAAATATCCTACTTACAAAATGATTTGAACTCTTCTTTTAATAAGTAAGTTTGGTCTCTGAATAAAGTGTGGTATATTTTTTAAAGTTCACCATTGCATTCAACATAAACCACTGTTTCTTTCAAAAAATTTTTTCTCTTGCTGCCATACAACGCGAGAAAGACCATTTTTTGTTCTCTATATTAACTTCAGTTGCCCGTGGCACGGATGTCGGACGTCTTTTGGTCGTCGGTCGTCGGTCGTCTGTCTGCCGTGGAATCTTGCGATCAATTTTCAACCCACTTCCCAAAGCCCGATTGCACACATGTGTATTTCCGGAGACAACACTTTCTATTAAAACACGGGGTCGGGGGATCCCATACAAATCTTTTACAAAATTTACCCGATTTTCTTCAAATTTTACCCATATGTGTATCTCCCATGGACAACACTTTTTGTTAAAATTTTGGAGACCGCGGGCCACGGGTTCGTTAGGCCCCATACAAATTTTTTTAAAAAATTAATCCAATTTTCTTCAAATTTTATACACATGTGTATCTCCCATGAACAACACTTTTTATAAAAATTTATAAAATTTTTTTAAAAAATTAACCCAATTTTCTTCAAATTTTATACACATGTGTATCTCCCATGAACAACACTTTTTATAAAAATTTATAAAAATTTTGGAGACCCCCGGGCCCGGGTCGTGAGGCCCCATAAAAATTTTTTAAAAAATAACCCGATTTTCTTCAAATTTTATATACATATGTATCACCGATACACAACACACCCGGGGTCTTGGGGCCCCAAAATTTTTTTAAAAAAATTAACCAGATTTGTGTCTCCGGTGAAAAAAAAAACTTTTTTTTTAAAAACATTAACCCGATTTTTTTTTTTAATTTTATATACGTGTGTATGGACAACACTTTTTGCACAAATTTTGGTGGCCGATTTTCTTCAAATTTTATACACCTGTGTATCTCCGATGGTCAAAATTTTTTGTAAAGTTTTCGGAGTGAACGGGCCTGAGGCCCAAAGGGTGCCCATATAAATTTTTTAAAAATATGCTCGATTTTCTTCAAATTCAATCTAGTGAACCGCAGTGTATGTGCTCAAAAGGA
Organism: Nephrocerus scutellatus; assembly: GCA_947095585.1. Classification (NCBI taxonomy): domain Eukaryota; kingdom Metazoa; phylum Arthropoda; class Insecta; order Diptera; family Pipunculidae; genus Nephrocerus; species Nephrocerus scutellatus. Next base: position 38,720,914 of record OX352764.1, on the reverse strand, counting down.
AAGATCTGTAGTCTTTTTGGCTACGAACACAAATGGGGGTGAAAATAGACAACCCCTCCCATATGTCTTTTTTTACGAAGTTAACCAAGCAATAACCCCTTGAAGTATTTGCCACCATAACGGATACACGTTGTTTATTGCTACAGTTTTTTATTTTAGTGCATTGCATTAAGTCTTATTCTCTATATTAACTTCGCTTTATTAAAATTTGGGGCCCCTCGGGGCTCGTGGTCGGGGGGCTCCCATACACATGTTATATACACATGTGTATCTTCGATGGACAACACTTTTTGTAAAAATTTGGAAGTGATCGGGGCGTATCTCCTATTGAAACACTTTTTGTAAAAATTTTGGCGTCATCAGGATAAGAGGGCTCCCAAATTTTTCTTTTAAGATGTTACCCGATTTTATTCAAACTTTGCTGTTGTGTGTTTTTATGGGTTGTTTTTAAATTCGCGTGCCCGTGTGTTTGTTTATGGGTTTGTGGGTTTGCCGTGGAATCTTGCGATCAATTTTTAACCCACTTCCCAAAGACCGATTTTATTGAAATTTTGCACACATGTGTATTTCCAAAGACAACACTTTCTATTAAAATTTGAGGCCCCTCGGGCCCCGGGGTCGGGGGGGCTCCCATACAAATATTTAACAAATTTTTCTCGATTTTCTTCAAATTTTATACACCTGTGTATCTCCGATGGAAAACAATTTTTGTAAAGTTTTTGGAGTGAACGGGCCCTGAGGCCCGAAGGGTGCCCATACAATTTTTTTTAAAAATTAGCTCGATTTTCTTCCAATTTTAAACACATGTGTATCACTGATGGACAAAACTTTTTGTAAATTTGTTGGAGTGATAGATAGAGCCCTGAGACCCGTGTGGTGTCCATGTAAATTTTATAAAAATTAGCCCAATTTTTTTCGAATTTAAACATATACCCATCTCCTATTAGAGAATTTACATGAAAAATTTTAATTTTTATGGGTTGTTTTTTTATTTTATCTCTATATTAACTTCGCGGGCCTGTGGATCTGTTTTTCGTGTGTCGTGGAATCTTGCGATCAATTTAGAAACCACTTCCCAATGCCCGTTTTTATTGAAACTTTGCACGCATGCCCGTTTTTATTGAAACTTTGCACGCATGTGTATTTACGGTGACAACACTTTCTATTAAAATTTGAAATGATTGGGCCCCGGGGTCGAGGGCTCCTATACAATTTTTTAAAAAAAAATTACGCAATTTTCTTCAAATTTTATACACAAATTCTACAAATTTTATACATCCGATGGAAAACTCGAGGGACTCCCATATAATTTTTTAACAATAACCCCGATTTTATTTAAACTTCATACACATGTGTATCTCCGATGACAAGACTTTCTGTAAAAATTTAGAAGTGATCGGGTCCCAGGTTCCCATATATTTTTTTTATTAAAAGTTACTCGAATTTATTCAAACTTTGCACATTGTGTATTCCCTATTATAGAATTTACACGAACAATATTAATTTTTATTGGTGTTTTATGGGAATTTGTTCGAGAAACTTTAACTGTGTTAATGGTCTTCATATTTATCTCGATGTTTGCTAATTAACTTTGAATTGCACCACATGAGTTGTTTCTAATGCTATTACTTTTTCTGATATTTTATAAAAAAATTCTTAATTTTTTTTAACCTTATTAAAAGTAAAGTATAGAACTTTCGGTAACTATTCCCAAAGAATAGCATTAGTTTTATAGGATTAAATTAAAAAAAGGTAATCGTTAGATTAAATCTTTCATTTTCTGATAAGAAATACATTATGAGACTTAAACAATTGGAACGCGTACGCATATGTACACATGGGACACACCCGAGACTGAATGCCAATGCAGTACTAATCCCCAATGGGGAACGAGGAAATTCTAACAAATCGAAAGCATTATCTTCCAATTTCACCCCCAATCTATTTACAAGCGTAAGTACCTGGATGGGGACCGCCAACGGTGATGGTGGAGTGCATTTTATATCCCGTCGACTATTTAAGTGCGAGTAGAGGCAGTGTGCGTGCATGTGAATGAGTGTGAGGCAGTAAGTATACATTCAATGTGCACCGTGCAATGTGCACTTTGCATTACCTTCGAACTCTGGCGCGTGCAATGTTACAATAGTTTCAACGCGAATCCAATTCAAATCAATTTGTAAAGGATTAAGCGCATAAATAGTCTTGTATTACTTGTGTAATGCCATGTTATTCTGCTTGTCTTTGCTTATATACTTAATTTGAGGTAAAAACGATTTCGACGAGAAATTTGATGCCTTACTCAATGATATCGCTATTCCTGCTATGCTATGCCATTTCAAATGATGCACCATTCTACACGCAAAAATGAGCAATAACATAACAACAAAACACACAGAAAACACCAGCAAAAAAAGAACGACTGAGAAGACCTACATTGTTGTTCCGACTTTCCGGCAATATTACATTTGTTAATACCAACCTCCTAATACATGCCAGTCGGTGGTTTATAAATTTTCTCGTTGCTAAACTAAACAGTGAACTAAAAGTCAAGCCAACGCAACAAAATGCAACTCAACTCAACAAAACGCAACTTGAATTAACAGCAACTATGAGCTCAAGTACAAGTTGGCCGGTTAGAGTGTCTAGCAATTCTGTGGGAGTAGAAGAAGTCAAACATTTGCTCTCTGTGCTCTGTTGCTGTTTTAGCTGTGGCTGTAAACCAATAGCTGGAACGATTTCGTTAAGTCTTCACTGCTTCGTTGCTGACTTTTGTCCGTCCATCATAGTTTCATAGCAAATCACCCTAATTACTTAGCACCTTTTAGTAGGGACAATTGATTTGATAAGCTCCGTTAATTAAAAATAATACTACACTTTTATTTAACTAACAAAATACAAACTCTAATTTAATTTATATTAATTTATATTAATTAGGCACCCGTGCTCAAATTGCAGCTGCAATTGCAGTAAGATTCCGATTATTTTACATACCATAAAAACTATGATTTTGTCAATCAGGAATTGAAGCGATAATAATATTACACTCTTCTTACTCTTTGCTGTAGGATTAATTTTTTTTTTTGTATCTACCCTAGCCCATATGGCAGACAATGCGATCTGAAAGATCTATTGTCTCATAGGGTTTGTTTATTCTAATGAAGGAGGGACAAGAGAAGACAAGTCCCAGTTACAGATTTCAGTCCCTAGACTTAGGATAGTATCTAGAAGAAGCACGTGTCAGTTTGCCGGGGATGTCAAACCTGATGTGCTGATGGCTTTGTCAGACACTATTGCCAGAACCGCTAAGGCCAGCATGCCCAGTGGCGGTTCTGGCCGAAGAAACAGGTCGTGGGACCTTCTTCTTTGAATTGATTCCGGACCCGCTGTGATCAGCATCCCCTTCGGCACTGGTGAACGAAGGTGGTTTTACCGGAATCGCCAGGACTGGCATGCCCAGTGGCGCTGCTAGACCAAGACCAACCCCAATCATTCAGTTTCAAGACCAAGACTGAGTGTGCAAGACCAAGACCAAGACCAAGAATATGTATGCAAGACTTCAAGACTGCAAGACTTTTTTATTTTATATTTTTGGTTTATTTTGTTATAGGTTTTTTTATGCTAGATAAGTCATATAAACGACGTTCGGCAAAAAAATAAAAAAAGATGTCAACAAAGACTTTTGTGACATGGCATCAGTTACAAAAAGAAATGCAAAAATTGACTGAGTTCTTTTGAAAGAATAAGTCTCGACTTTTTTGAACAAATTGTTTTCCAATTAACCACTATACTATGATTCTTGGGTATATTCTATTCTAAGAAAAAACTCGCTCTAGAGTAAAGGTCTATCTCCAATGTTGACATCATTTATCGGGGATTTAGGAAAACAGTTTACTTTGATGTACCCTGACTAGTGATGAGCAAAATTGGTCTTGGTCTTGCAGTCTTGTCTTGGTCTTGCAAAAAATGCAATTCATGCTAGACACGTCATATAAAAAAAAGACGTCAACAAAGATGTGTATGTCATGGCATCAGTTGCAAATAGAAATGTTGAAATTGACTGAGTTCTTTTGACAGAATAAATCTAGACTTTCTTGAACAAATTTTTGTCGAATTAACCGCTAAGCTTAAATGTTGATAGTTTTGTGTGTATATGTTATAGGGTGTCCCCTTATTCGTGCACATTAATTTGGGAAATGATTCTTGGGTATATTCTAATCGTTCTCCAATGTTGACATAATTTATGGGGGATTTAAGAAAAAGCTTCCTTGGTGCACCCTGACCCATTTTAACGGAAATTGCTCTGTTAAAACTTATGGTAGAAACTTCGTTTTGGTCTTTGTTTGTAAAATAAATACTAGGCATTGTAACTACGATAAAATATACGTTGATATCTTGTTTAAGTCTTCAGATATTCAAGTTCAATGCCTGTACCAGTTTTCTTCCCCATGCTTATTTTTGATTTTGACGTTATGCTAGAACAAAAATATGTACATACATACAACCATTTATACATACTTATATAGTTATTATTCAAAAAATACTTTATTCTGCAAGACCGCAAGACCAAGACCAAGACTCAGGCTGCAAGACCAAGACCAAGACCAAGACCAAGACCAAGACCAAGACCAAGACCAAGACCGAGATGAAATGGTCTTGGTCTTGCGTTTGCTCATCACTAACCCTGACCCATGTTAATGGAAATAGCTCTGTTAATACTAATGGTAGGAATTTCGTTAATACTTTCTTTTTAGAAGAAATACTAGCCTTTATAACTTCGTTTAAATAAAGTTGATATCTTATTTGAGTCTTCAGATAAATCCCTGATAAATGATGTCAACATTGGAGATATACCTTTACTTTAGAACGATTAGAATAAACCCAAGTTATCCTTGACGAAAGAGGTGACATCCTGTATAAAAAATAAATTCACTATTTTTTATACATGATGTCCCCTAATTCTTCCAGGATAATTTGTGTGTATGTTTGTACCAAATTAACTCTGGAACGCCTTGACCAATTTTATACAAACTTGTTGGTATACATATTATTTACCACCTGGAATCAATATAGTTTGTGGGTGGTAGGTTGATTTGCGGAGGTGGGGAGGTTGCCAACATTAGTTACTAATATATGTGTTGATTCTATAATTTTCGGTGCAGCTGAGGCGAATAGTGATGGTAAGACACCTCTAGGAGGTGGTGGTCGATAGGTGTTGGCTGATATTAGTGTCGATTTTATAGTTCTCGTAGTAGCTGAGGTGAATAGTGAAGGTACAGCACCTATAGGGAGAGGAATTCGATTGATGTGGGGATATTTGTGTAAATTTTACAGAAGTGCAACGCCGCTACGCCGGACACTTAGCTAGTATTAAATAAATGGCGTATTCGGTAGGCACTGCAACTTCCACTGCCACATAAGAAATGTTTTTGTTTTCTTCGCACAGATAAAATACTCATAGAACCGAGTTTACACATTTTTCGTTCCAAATTTTTTTTAAACTTTAAAAAAAAAGTTTTCGCAAATTCATTTCAAATTTCTTGTTCGAATTAAAACAAAAAACAATGTTGTTTAAACATTACCAAGACTACTATTTTCAGCTATTGTGCAAAAAAATTATGTTGGTGGGGGGGGGGAGGCACTGTACATATATCCAATAATAAAAATTATTAGGTTATTTTGGGCGTGTATCGTTGTATCGTTATATGGTTAACATCAAAACTACAGCATCATTTCTTAGTCTGATTCTCAAAACTCAAATACTAAAGAAATGAGCATTGCTTAATGTTACATTTTGGCCTGCGACATGCACAGTTGTTAACAATAAAGATTTTTTATTGCCTTAGAACTTATCGATTTTCAGAACACGTAGGTTGTTCCTTCTATGGTTGTAGTAGATTTATAAAAAAACACAATTAGTTTTGATAGTGATATCAATAGTCCCGTAGATTTAGAAAATCGTAAAAAAGAGTGCTGAAATTTTGTGCGGATCTCAGTTTCTGAGCGCCTGCTTGTGGCGTTTAGCGTGTAGTGCAAGTGGCGCGTGTGAAATATATTATTTTCACGTGTAACCCCCTAGAGAAAATATGGATGTCTAACTGTCACTATTCATATCAGCGATCCCATATGGATTCTACACTAACATTGGTTGTTTTAGATTTATTTTACATATATTCCCCTCCCTACCATCACTAATAAAGATGATAGTTCTGCATTTTAAGTAATTTGTGAACCAACTAACAAGTTTAGTTAAAATTGAGCAAGGCGTTGCAAGACCAAGACCAAGACCAAGACTAATGGCACTAATGCAAGACCAAGACCAAGACTCGACCTGCAAGACCAAGAACAAGACCGAGATGAAATGGTATTGGTCTTGGGTTTGCTCATCACTGCTCACCAGCTTCTCGGGATACAACGGGTAGCTCAACAGCAGGACCCGGGGTTCATGCGGTTTGATATGCACCGGTATCATATTTTTTAATATTATTCTCTTCCCTTCCATTAGCGTCCAAAAATATACATGCGCAACACAAATGGTCGCGAGAAGCTAGGCCTTGAGGTCAATGGTCTGTCGCGCCGAATATTATTATTATTATTATTATTATTCTCTATTATTATACCGGGAAAAAAGGTCACCCTTGTCAGGGCCTGGTATGCGAAGGGAGAGCTTATTAAAACCGAAGGTCACCAGGTATTCTGAGTCCACATACTAGCGACTAAGATCCCTCTTAGCCATGCATCCATCGGCGTACGCTGTTCCACCTTTGATTCGGAATAGCTTTAACTGAGAATAGAACAAATCCGTTACCTCAAAGCCTCCTCCTTTACCCGGACTTGGAACCGACATGTTACCAACGTAACAAGGCGGAGTTTGCTGTAGGATACAGACCTACATACATACATACTTTCGTTTTACACACGTTTCAATCTATATAATATATACAAGCGAAAAAATCATGTTTTGATAATTCTTCCGGAATATTTAATGAAAGGGTTACAGTTGCCCCATACAAATTATTTTTTCCATTTCTCATGTTTTCATAAATTGTCCTGAATTTGTAGGAGGAGGCTTCAACCTCAGAAAGCGAAGCGTTTCCAATTGTCAATTACTTTGAATGCAATGCGTTAAAGTTGGCGTAAAAGTCAAGCACATGCCAGTCTAGTTTTTGATTTATCTCTATTGAAATTTCCTAACTAGCTCATATGTTAACAACTTTTTATTTCTTGTTAAATTCTCTATATTAACTTCACTTGCCCGTCGGTCGTCGGTCGTCGGTCGTCGGTCGTCGGTCGTCGGTCGTCTGTCGTGGATTCTTGCGATCAATTTTTAACCCACTTTCCATGGTCCGATTTTATTGAAATTTTGCACACTTGTGTATTTCCGGAGACAACACTTTCTATTAAATTTTGAGGCCCATCGGGCTGCGGGGTCGGGGGGCTCCCATACAAAAAATTTAAAAAATTTACCCGATTTTCTTAAAATTTTACAGACATGTGTATACCCAATAAACAATACTTTTTCGAAAATTTGGTAGTGATCGGGTCCCGGGTTCGGCCGCAAGGCCCTTATACATTTTTTAAATATCTATACTGGCATCAGATATTCGTCGCCCTTTATGGACTGTGTGCGGTGTGTGCTGCGCAGTCGGCTGCGCTGCATGGTTTTGGTGGTGGAGAGAGAGAGAAATCTTAGCTCACGCACAAATGAACCCAGCAAATGAAACGAGACATAAATGTTTTATGCTTAATTCAACTTACTTACTTATTTACTGAATTGTATTTTTATTGATGTCGTTTTTTGTTGTCGATATCAACTTACAGATAGAACAACAAGTTTTCGCAATATTCTGTCATTTCGCGTTTTCATAAATTAGTTCAGCGCAGTCAAAGAGTTCTTAAGATAAATGTTCGTGTTTCTTATTTGCTCAGAGTATGAGCGTGCTCTAAGTGCTCAGAATAAAATGATTTGAGCATTTTCAATTTTAACATCTGATGTCAAATGTCTGTTTCGATGATTTTCTCCTACAATAAAAAAAAAATGGCCCATTATCGAGGGGCTCCCATATCAATTTCTGCGATTAGAGAATTTAGATGAAAAATTTTAATTTTTATGGGTTGTTTTTTTACTTCTTAAAAATTTGTAAAGTATAAAATAAAGAGGAATTTGAAACGGAAAAAAAAAAACAACCCATAAAATTTTTTCGTGTAAATTCTCCAATCAGCAAAAGTATACTGAATTCCACTATAAATGCTGAAAATTAAAAACACATGCACTGCAACCAAACAACAACACAACCCCAATCGTAAAGCAAGCAGCGCTGCTCACAGCGCACCAACGCACACAAAACACAGTCATTATAGTATGAAATTATATGATGCCGCTATATGGGGAAACCCTCGAACCCGCAGCCTGATCACTCTCAAATTAATAGTGTTGTCATGGGAAGTACACATATGTGCAAAGTTTGAATAAAATTGGTCTTTAGGAAGTGGGTTAAAAATTGACTAAAAGGTGTTACCAGCCAGCCAGTCACGAGCACTAGAATAGAGAGATCTTAACGCGAGTTTGCAATTTGTTTCAGATAAAAGCAAACTACTACGCACAATACTCGTTTTAAACGTTTTAAATTAAAAATGTAATTTTATTAGCTAACATGTTTTAAATAAAGTTGTATTTTGTGAATTAATAAACTTGTGCTGAGTTTTTATTTGCAAAATCCATTACGAACTCTAAAAAGCGTAAATTTCGTATCAGTATGATACTATTCTCTAAACATGTAATGGGAATCGTAAATCGACAGCCATTATCCATGAACAGACAGCACTTGCATCGAGGAAACTCAAAAACTCGCAATTTTCGGTATGTGCGTTAACGACAAGCTTCGTTGGAATAATGAAATGTTTGTATACACTGACAATAACAAGCCAAGGGTGTTTGCGTGATGACTTACGTACTTTGTTTGGCGTTCTAGGAGGCTGAACTACAAGCTGAGTTTAACTTCTCGAATAACTCAACATTCCTACCATGTTGGATTTCCATTCTAAAATGGTGAAGCCAACTACCGCAATGACGATTTCAGAATACTTTAGATATAGAGTCAGACAGCGCGTCTAACTCATTACAAGTTCGAATAAAATTTATATTGGCGCTTCTGTCTGTCTATAATTAAATACATTGGTTTTTCATTTGTAACCACTTGGAATTTTAGGAATTGCATGTATTTGGACACACTGGCATCACAATTGTATTTGTGTCAGTGTAGTTATAACAAGCTAATAATTAATGTATTAAAGAAAATGAAACAAATTAAATATTTAGTATATAAGATATAGTTATCTTTATCATGTTTAGACATAAATCCGCGACAATCCTAGCACTCACTTTTTAAATTCTCTATATTAACTTCACTTGCCCGTGGCACGGATGTCCGTCGGTCGTCGGTCGTCGGTCGTCGTGGAACTTTGCGATCAATTTTTAACCCACTTTCCAAGGTCCGATTTTATTTATATTATATATTTATACGCACACATGCGTATTTCTGGAGACAACACATTCTATTATAATTTGATGCCCCTCGGGCCCGGGGTCGTGGGGCTCCCATACAAATATTTTACAAAATTTTACTCGATTTTTTTCAAATTTTATACACATGTGTATCTCTGATAGACAACAATTTTTGTAAAAAATTTGGAGACCCCGTGCCCCGGGTTCGTGGGACCCCATACAATTTTTTTAAAAAAATAACCCGAATTTCTTCAAATTTTATATATGCATGTATCTTCGATAGACAACACTTTTTGTAAAAAATTTGGAGACCCCGGGTTCGTGGGGCCCCATAAATTGGAGTGATAGGGCCATTATGGGCAATTATGAAAAATTTTCATTTTTATGGGTTGTTTTTTTTGTACTTTGTATCTCGGCGCGAAAACAAATCTCGTGTCACTGTGCACAGGCCTTTAAGAATACATGTGATCACTTTTATAATCAATCATTACTTAAGACTTTTACGTTTAGTGTAGATACAGTTTTTTACCTTTTGATTTTCAAAAGAACGGTTTAATTTTTGAAGTTATACGTTTGCATTACTTCGATTAAAAAACGTAACATTCTTTTGCCACAATATTTTGTTGACTGAAACACCAAAGATAGATAATAAATACCTAGCGTAAGACGCTTTTAGGCAGATTATATGTTCACAAAATGATTTTCTTTATTTAAGAGTCATCTATTGTATAGCTATGTATAGCTATGTAAAATATACATAGCGTCACACGCGCCACATGTAAAATTTAAGGTCGATATAGTCTTTAACACTCAAGAGCTTTTGTTCTTTTTAAATTTTCTATATTAACTTCACGTGCACGTGGCTGGCTGCTGGGAGGCTGGCTGGCTGGTCAGATTTTCTGATCAATTTTTAACCCACTTCCCATAGCCCGATTTTATTGAAATTTTGCACATATGTATTTCCGGTGACAATACTTTCTATTAAAATTTGAGGCCCCTCGGAACTCGGGTTCGGGGGGCTCCCATACAAATTTTAACCTGATTTTCTTTAAATTTTGTACACACGTGTGTCTTCGATGGAAAACACATTTTGTAAAAATTTGGGGTCCCAATATACAATTTTTAAATATCGCTATATCGCATCAGATCACGGCAAATTCTGAGCTCTGTGCTTTGTGAGCAGCGCTGTTCGCTGCCGCTGCGTCATTTGGTGGATGATTTTGCCACAAAACGAGCACGCAGTGTGTGTGTGTGTGTATCCCCGATTAGAGAATTTACAAGAAAAATTTTAATTTTTATGGGTTTTTTTTATGATAAGAATATGTCACTTCGACATCTAAAACTTGAGTTCCATATGACATATAAGCACAAGTACTTCTTTATTAAAAGGAACACAGATCTTTCGAAATTATCAAGTACAAATAATTCGAAGTTGGTCAATGAAAATCGATTTGCTCAAATGTGTGCTGAAAGTATACATTTGTCTGAACGAACTCTAGAAAAAAAATTCAAAAATGCCTATTAAACTGATGAAAAGTAATTATTATATTATATCGTTTGAGCAGCAGACAAAAATTGGTCTTATGTTTCTGTGCTATAAATATAGACTGACTATTTTTTAGTAGGTAAATAGCACCACCTACGTGTCAGTATTGGTTGAATTTTAAAAGATAGATTTCACTTATATTAATTCACCACACAAGCAAAGACACATACCGTTTAATGCTTATTCACTTAACGGACAAAAATAAATAATAACGAATTCTCAAACCATTACTATTTTTCTTAGAACAGTTTAAAAATGACTGTTTTATGGTATATTTCTATTAAAACTCCATCTACACGCAAGTATTTACTGTCATTAACGATGTGTAAATGTATATAAAAAAAATAAAAATAATGTATTCCATTATGCTTTTTATATAGTATAAGTTAAAGTTCATATTTACATTAGTGTAGGTTTCTAAGTTTGTACGGGTGTACTTTTGTCGTGTCGTATATCTCGGCTTCTACCCAAAACCTTCTCTATAGAAAGCCCAACTGTTCCGATCGTACACAGATAAATGCTTAGATTGAGACCAAACGTATTTGTATTAGTAATCATCTAAAGAGCAAAATCCATATAAAATTTTTCTGTTTCCCACTACCACATCTTACGTTTCTCGCTCTTTGCGACTACTTATTTTTTGTACACTGTATTCACATCCCACAAACACACATGCGTTTGGTCTTGGTTTACAGCATTAGTATGCGTAAAGTTGGGCTTTCTATAGAGAAGGTTTTGCTTCTACAAGTCAAAATTTGATGGGACAATTGGTTAGCGCTCGGCTTGCGATAGTGTAATTTTTTCATTCATAGGTGCTACACCCCTGAGAAAACTGAAAAAACTACTCATTCTACGCATCGCTATCGATTTTTGTTAAGCCTGCACGTTTGCAGAGTAAAATTTGGTTTTTCAGTCTTTTCCAGAAATAGCTTATGTAACGTTGCATACTATTAGGCTTCTAAAACAAATTAGTCTTTAGACTGAATTACAACTAAATATACATACACGGGTGTGTGTAATCACTCGCATAGCAGAATACATTAGCTGGTGTGGCTATAGTAGTGGAAAGTTTTTGATAGGAATTCGTATACGAGTATCTCGGCTTCTACCAGTAAAAACTTAGTGAGGCTAGTTTTAAGATAATTGCGAAACGTGGGGCGCGTATCGCCTGAAGCTCCTGTTTGGCCCGTATGGCGCGTGTGACACGTGTGGCGCGTGTAAAACAAATGAATTTTTAAAGAAAAAAAAATTTATGGAAATTCTGGGATCTGGCCAAAAGGGTCTGGAATTTTGTGGGCCATGCAATTTCTCAAGCGATTTGTATGAAATTCGGTATGTAGGACTAAGATGCGACTATAACCCTTGTTCCTATGGAATTTCTAGGATCTGGCCAATATGGTCTGGAATATTGACCAAGCAATTTCTCAACCGATTCGTATGAAATTCGTTATGTCGTTTTTTTAAAAAAAAGGGTTTTTTATATAAAAAAAGATTGTTTAAGAAATAAAAAATTTCCTAAAAAAGAAAAAAAAAATATCACAGAAAAAACTTACCCAAAAAAATTGTTACGAATTTTGTGAATTAATTGGTACTATTGGGTTTTTAAGATAATTCAGTATTTAGACTGAATTAAAACTATCCATATGGCGAGCCGATATGCTCGCTTTACTATCTTATATTTGATGTATCTCTTTTAAGTGTTTTATTTTATTTTTAAATACTATCTCGGAAAACATTTTCCATTACGAATCGCTGCTCGAAATACCCAAATCTTTGACTAGCTTCTTCAGCCTATGAAACGCCTTCTACAGGCACTGTGGTCTTGAAAGTGGACATTTTTAAAATCTCTATATTAACTTCACTTGCCCGTGGCTGGCTGGCTGGCTGGCTGGCTGGCCAAATCTTGTGATAAATTTTTAACCCACTTCCTACAGCCCGATTTTATTGAAAACACTTTTTGTAAAAATTTTGAACCATCGGCCCCTTGGGGACCCCAATATACAATTTTTAAATATCGCCATATCGCATCAGATCACGGCAAAGTCTGAGCTCTGTGCTTTGTGAGCAGCGCTGTTCGCTGCCGCTGCGTCATTTGGTGGATGATTTTGCCACAAAACGAGCACGCAGTGTGTGTGTATCCCCGATTAGAGAATTTACAAGAAAAATTTTAATTTTTATGGGTTGTTTTTTTAAACTTAGGATGCAATAACGTTGCAACTGCTGCACGAGTGTTGGTAAGAAATTAAGGCTTTCTAGAGTTCATAATAGATTTTTTAAATAAAAACACTGCAAGTTCGTTTATTTACAAATATCAACAGTTCACAAAAATACACTGGTGATTACTTATTATTCACTATAACACTTATATTCAATGCAACATTCCTCTATCTACTTGCAAGTACTCTAGTACAAATCCAAACTAACATAACTAACGCAGCAGATGCAATAACGTTGCAACTGCTGCATGAGTGTTGGTAAGAAATTAAGGCTTTCTAGAGTTCATAATAGATTTTTCAAATAAAAACACTGCAAGTTCGTTTATTTACAAATATCAACAGTTCACAAAAATACACTGGTGATTACTTATTATTCACTATAACACTTATATTCAATGCAACATTCCTCTATCTACTTGCAAGTACTCTAGAACAAATCCAAACTAACATAACTAACTCACTACGGTAAATTATTTGTAACTAATGAATAGTTTCGAGAAGATTCTTTTCTTACATATAGAGAACCATTTAGCAAAATATTCTGGTATAATTTATAAAAAAACTCACCACATACAATTTTATGTAAAGTTCCCTGTTATATACAATATTACTTATACTGAAATACAAAAGGCGCTGTCAAGTGATTTCGTAACACTAACCCTGCCTTAATTCTATTCGTACGGAACAGATTCAGTACTCCTCCTGACGTTGTACCTTCTCATTCTTTCATTTTTTATCTGGGTATTTGTTGAATCCGATATACTAGAACATTGACCGTCTTGATGATATTTTGTAAGGACCGTTCCAAATTTTATGTAATTTGGGTGACTTCTCTTGTCTTATCTTAGAATTGTAAAGCCAAACAAATCGTCACTTGTTCGCACGCAGGTGGTTTTGTATTTTCATCCTTTTGCTAACATTCACAATGTTGTTCCTAACTGTCCTATGAACATTGACAATACGTCAACTTCCTCAATTAATTGGGCTATGTATTGATGATTGATGCATTTTCCCTCTAGTTGTTCGTTGCGGTCCTCTTCTAGCAGCACATTTCTCACACGTTCGGTACCAGTTTTTAATATCTATGCGGCAAATGACCTAAAAGAAACGATTTTTTACTTTATCTGAGTTAATGTCCAAATTTTTCCCTGATCTTCAACTGTGTGTTTTATAATGAACCTCGGCCACCCTATTCGTTGGTAGTACTACCTTTGATGTGGGACTCTGACTATAGGCAGATTCCCAAAGTCTTACCAGCAGTCCATCTTTCATTTTCAATGAGTTCCATTGAGCCAAGTAACTTTTTACTGTAGGGCTTGCTGTTTCAGTCTCGGGCCACTGCGGTCTTTCTATCAATCCATCCACTGAAATATTGAAGCAATTGAATCGTTATATCTTAAATCTTAATCCTCCAAACAAGACTGTAAGGAAACATTTATCGTAAACAGCTGCAGCTTGCGCAATCTTCCCAAACACCGAGCCCGATCTTATTGAAATTTTGCACACATGTTTATTTCCGGTGACAACACTTTCTTAAACATTTTTTTTTAACATTTTTGGAGTGATTTCGCCTTGAGGCCCGATGTGTTTCCATATCAATTTTTATAACATGAACCCAATTTTCTCCAAATTTTAAACACTTAGTATCACTAATGGACAAAACTTTTTGTAAATTTTTTGGAGTGATCGGACCCTGAAGCCCAAGGGGTGCCCATATAATTTTTGTTTTAAAATAGCCCGATTTACTTGAAATCTTAAGCACATGCGTATGACTAATAGACAAAACTTTTTGTAAATTTTTGGGAGTGATCAGGCCCTGAGATATAGGACCCATATAATATTTTTTTTAAATTAGGGCGATTTTCTTCAAATTTTAAACACATGTGTATCTCCGATCGACAACATTTTTTAACAGCTTTGGAGCCCGAGGTGTGCCCATATAAATTGTTTAAAATAGTTTTTGGAACGGTACCCCTCTTTTGTTCTGGTTAAGAGTCTCACACAGCAAGGCATTTTATATGAACCTATTTACCCTGTTATAGGAGGGTTATCTCTATTCTATTATGCACGGGCAACTGCTCGATAGCTTCAGTCTCCTCGCAGCAACTTTAGACCTTTCTTATGAGCCGCTACAGAACAGACATAAGTAATCATGGGCAGTTGTCCGTTCATTATGAAATGCAGCAATTATGTCGTTGTCAAAACTTTAAATCATTCTTGATTTTCTTTTGTTTCAGCGAACATTTTATATCTGAACACACTGTGATGGCTGTGTTCACGTCCAATGGTCAAGTGGCCGGCCCATGCAGATACATGCCGGCTACGAGAAGGCAGAATCATCAGTGTCGTAAGGAATTTGGTTTGCCTGATACCATACGAGAGGCTCGACGCTTGGCCATAACACATTGTGAGGATCAGTTTCGATACGATCGCTGGAATTGTTCGATAGAGACGCGCGGCAAGCGGAACATATTCAAGAAATTGTACAAAGAGACTGCTTTTGTGCACGCTCTGACAGCAGCTGCCATGACACACTCTATAGCGAGAGCTTGTGCCGAAGGACGTATGACGAAGTGCAGCTGTGGACCTCGAAAACAAAATAAAGTGGATCAGGACTTTCAATGGGGTGGATGCAATGACAATTTGAAGCATGGCAAACGTGTCACCAGAAGTTTTCTCGACCTGCGTGGTGGCGATGGTGATGAAGTCTCCGAAATACTGAGGCACGACTCTGAGGTGAGTTTTAGTTATAATGCCGCTTTATAGTTAATGTGGTGAAATCTATCACTGACCAGGTCGGAATTGAGGCTGTTTCATCACTGATGAAGGACAAATGCAAATGCCACGGTGTGTCCGGATCATGTTCGATGAAGACCTGCTGGAAGAAGCTATCAGATTTCAATGCAACTGCTGGACTACTGCGACAAAAGTACAACACAGCCATAAGGAAGGCCCCAAACACCAGGACATTGCGAAGAGAGGCTCCCACAAGTCGAATGAAAAAACCAAAACCGAGACGAAAGAAAGTGCGTTAACTGTAGTTTTATCTAAGACTTTAAGAAAAACTTTAATCCTAACTTATCTCGATTTCCTTACAGCAATCACAGTACACAACTCTGTACTATTTGGAAACGTCGCCCACATACTGTTCCGTCACAAAGGATCGGCAATGCTTGCATCCGGACAATTGTGCGAACCTTTGCTGTGGTCGTGGCTACACAACGCGCGTCTTCAAGCAAGTGGAAAAATGCCGATGCCGATTTAACAATGGACGCTGTTGCCAACTCATATGTGACTATTGTCAGCGATACGAGGATAGATACTTTTGTAAATAGATTTGTTTATTGTATTTTCATTCCTAACGACAAAAATATAAAACAAACAAAAAAACTAAAAAAAAGTTTCATAGAAAAATAAGTTGGTCATTTTATTATGCATTCATCCCTATTCACTAAATAGTGAAGCTGTAGCCATCAGCCATAACTTGAAGTTGATTGATTGTAGAAAATTGATGTCTTCAATTTGTGTGTGATTATATAGGTTATGTTAATCACAAGGATAATAATCAACATAGAATATAAACAAACATTTTATAGCAAGCATATTGGTTTCGTCGCTATTTTATTTAATTTTAAAGTACATATACATCAAAATATTCTCTGAATACTTTAATTGCCACTCAACCTCACTATCAGTATAATACAGCGAATTCATCTTAAATCAGCATCTAACGACGAAAATGAAAAAAGCTAAAGGACCTTGTTGTTTCCAAGTGTCTTCTAATTTTACGTTCACTTATACTACACAAGACATATACTCGTACACATATTGCATCCTTTCTTACTGAATGAACATCAATGTTAGGTACTTCATTGCACAAGAAAAAGTATACAAGAACGAGTGTATTAAAGCAAGCAGACTTTGAAAAAAGACATCTTTTTTTTAGATTTTTTTTAAAATTAGGAATTGATATTTTTGTCATCTGTAGGTTATATAAAAAATTATGATACATACACAATACAACTCTAAAAAATTCACGAAAAGAAGGAAGCTTTTACTTTACTATGAAGTGTTAATAGTTAAAAAAAATTATATTATTACGAAATTTAGGCTTTCTAGAGTTGGAGTTCTAAATTTTGCAAATAAAAACACAACAATACTTCGTTTATTCACAAATCACAACTTTAATTCACAAATAGCCAGACTTTACAAATGCATACACTTATATTCACGTATAACACTACTCTATCTACTACTACTCTATTTTTAACTTTGTACACATATGTATCTCCAATAACATCACATTCTATTAAAATTTGGACAATCTCGGGCCTCGGGGTCGGGGGGCTCCCATACAAATATTTTAAAAATTTCGCCGATTTTCTCTTTCCCCAGAGCCGAGAGACCCCATATATATATTTTTTTTTTAAATTAAGATAATTTTATTTCAACTTTGCACGCATGTATATCTACGATTAGAGAATTTACAAGTTTAAATTTTTATGGGTTGTTTTTTTAAATTCTCTATATTAACACCGCGAGCCCACCAGGAAACATTCCTGCTTCACAAGCTTCTTCCAGCAGCCGTGCCCAACACAAATAGCCAGTTCCATGCCACCTTTCTAGGAATTCAACAGTAATACTCATGATGCTCTAAATACTCATAAATTTACCCCCAAACCCATATTTGAATGTACAGTTAAGTTCAGATATTAGTTCTTTAGCGTTCCTAAGCGCCAACGCCCTCGCTGTGCTAAGACTAGTATTATAACGGCGAAGCCCTTTTGATAATAATAATAATAATATTCGGCGCGGTCCAAGGCCTAGCTTCTTGCGATCATTTGTGTTGTGCATGTATATTTTTGCACAGATGGAAGGGACCTGCAATTTAATACCGTATTCGAACGGCGAATTGAGAAGCTTTCCATGACAAGTTATTACTCTCGGATGTTTGTCAGACATTCGCCAGAAGTACCGTGTAAAATACTTTTGGTGTTTTCTGGGATTCAAACTACGAACCCTCTCCTCAGTAATCCTTGCACTAACCACAAAGCCACGTCGCCCACGAAGCCCCTTTACGCGTATGCAATCATAAGGAAACAACTAATAAAAACTAAATAAATAAAATCGGGTTAATTTAAAAAAGCCCTGCGGGCCCGATTACTACCAAAAGGATTTGTCACCAGAGATAAAAAAATCGGGTTAAAAATAAAAAAAAAACCACTAAAAATTAAAAATGTTCATGTAAAATCTTTAATAGGAGATATGGGCACCCCTCGGGCCCATATAAAATTTGTAAAAAATTGGATTATTTGTTTGAAAAATTTTTATGGGGGCTCACCAAAAAGTGTTATCCATCGGAGATACACATGTGTATAAAATTTATAGAATATCAGGTTTATTTTTTAAAGATACACATGTGTACAAAATTTTAATGAAATCGGGCTTTGGAAAGTGGGTTAAAAATGTATCGCAAGATTCCACGACAAACACACCGACTGCCGACCGACCGACATCCGTGAAATAAATATAGAGAATTTACAAAAAATTATGTGGGAGCCCCTCGGCTCTGGGACCCGATCGCCTAAAAATGTTTAAAAAACGTGTAGTCATCGGAGATAGACATGTGTACTTTTTTTACAAAAAGTGCTGTCATCGAAGATACACATGTGTACAAAATTTCAATAAAATCGGATTAATTTTCAAAAACATTTATATAGGAGCCCTGTGGCCGGATACCTTCCAAATTTTAATAGAAAGTGTTGTCATCAGAGATACACAGGTGTGCAAAGTAAAATCAGATTAAAAATTTATCAAAAGATTTGTCCAGCCATGAAAGGAAAGATATACTTGCTGTCTCAAACGTCTACTGCTATGTTTCTTTAGCAAGAATATCTATATTCCCCTTCGACGGAGTCTTCTTAGTCTTCCCCTCTGTAACCGTTACCCACTTCTACTACTTAAACGGCTAAAGCTTTAAAATCGATGAAGAGTTGGTAAGTATCGATTAAAACTTATTGTTACTGCTGCCCAAAACAGCTTGGCCAATGGACCGTCGGGGCCACCGCCTTTGTGTAAGATGTGGATATTCCAGTGCGCTTCATTTATAATATGCTCGCCGTTTTCTTGCAAAAATCGAATTAAATTATGTTTGCTTAAAACCCTGTTGATAATTTTAGACCTTAATAGTTTATTGAACAACTTTTATTTAGAATGACATTATTGATTATTTCAATCAATCAATCGATTTTGTGTTACATTTTTAAAAGATATAAAATGCAAAAATATACTTTGAATCAAAATTTATTCGTTTTATTACTTGCCATTTTTGAGGTCCGCAATATACCGTGGTGCTACTACAAACGATTTGACAAAGGTTGGCCATAAATTCACACATGATCAAAAAACGGGGAAAAATTTATCAATTAATTAAAGAATATGTTTAATAGTTCTCTCTGTTATGATTTATATAAGACAACAAATGTATCTTAATTACGAATTATCAATAACTACCTTGAAAGTGTAACGTAACTCTCAATAGTAATAATAATAACAATAACAGTTTTATTAAAAGAAACAACTTAAACAAACACGAAATGAACAGAAACAAGAAAACATGCTCAGATCATATTTATACTTTTCGTGATTATTTTGTCGGCAGATCACGTACCATTCTTGCATGCAAACACCTTTCCATCGTTAGAACGCAATTACTGGCACAGTGGGTGATCACGTTATCAAGCAAAACAGAAAAGAGTTGCAAGACAAAACCAAACTAATAAGTATCTGTGTTCGCTGCTATTATGAACAGATGGTTTTTTACAATTGAAGAGTGGTCATTTCACACAAGAAAGACAAAAATCCGCATTAGCTGCTGTATAGTGAGATTAACTTAGAATGAATTTTATCTGGCTGAAATTGACGACGATTCTAACGCTGTGGGAGTTCGTAGTTGGAGCGCCGAGCTTTGGAAAGTATATTAGCAATACTCTAAAATTCTACTGTAATAATCACGTTTTCTGTTTCAGTTTTGATTTCAATGCCAAAAATGAAATCCTCCGGCACAAGCGAAGCAGTAATACTGCCAGCTTCTTGCAAGGCATAATTGCAAAACATTCAGAAATCTCGGATGATTCTGATACTTGGAGGAATGTTTTTCTCAACAAAGAGTCGGATGAACCATGCAACTATGAGGATGAATACAATGGTTACAATAACGTCCAGTATGACACATATGATGAATATTATAATGGCTTATCCCCATATGAACAGCAGCAACACTACGATGAAGAAGAACATAATTGTTTTCCGGTAACATGTTGCAGCCCCGTTAATAGGGATAATCCCGAATTAGATTGGCATACTAGAAAACAACAGCATTCTTTGACCACTGGGAATGCTAAAAATATTATAATTATACTGGGTAACGATCGGACGATTCCAGAAAGACAAGTTAATCTAAATGAAAGACCTAATCAAACGGAAACAAACAAATTAATGAAATCGAGTGCGAATGAAAATATGTCAGATAAAACGAGTCTTTTAGACATGTCAGGTACCGATGTAACAAATTTAGCTAGATTTGGAAAAGAAGTGGAAACGGATACAAATAAACCAAACGTAAACATTATAAATGACAATTCAGCTGAACAACTCTTTTTGACAGCTGTACTAAAAAGTAAGAAAGAGAACATAGACGAAAATGTAAAAGAGAATAGCATCTTCACGAAAGTTTCACAAGAAAATAGCGAAGTTAGTGCAATCAAAGTCCTTGACACCTCAGCAGGGAAATTTTCTACAGCAATTCAATCAAATAAGCAGCCGGGTTCAACTAACGCTGAAAATGTGGAACCGCAGGCCAGCAAAACGAGTGAGACGACCCAAGCACCAGAGCGAGCGTCCACAGAAGGTCTATCAAATATTCAACTGGATAACTTCCCTCAGGCAGAAAATTTGGAATCGCAGACTAGCAAAACGAATGAGATGTCCGAAGCACCAGAGCGAACGTCCACAGAAGGTCTATTAAATATTCAGTTGGATAAATTTTCTCAGACAGGAAAATCGGAATCACAGCCTAGCAAAACGAGTGAGACGACCGAAGCACCAGAACGAGCGTCCACAGAAGATCTATCAAATATTCAGCTGGATAACTTCCCTCAGACAGGAAATTTGGAATCGCTGGACAACAAAACGAATGAGACAACCGAGCCGCCAAAGCGAGCGTCCACAGAAGGTCTATCAAATATTCAGATGGATAACTTACCTCAGACAGAAAATTTGGAATCGCTGGACAGCAAAACGAATGAGACGTCCGAAGCGCCAAACCTAGCATCAACAGCAATTCAATTGAATATTCAGACGGACAACTCCACTGAGACTGGAATCTTGGAATCACAGACTAGCAAACTAAGTGAGACGACCCAAGCGCCAGATCGCGTTTCACTTTAATCAAAATCGTCATAAATAACAAACTTATTTTACGACAAATTAATTCAATAACAAAAATTTATGCTTTTTCAAATAATGTTTAACTAAAATATGGTTGCTTAGAAAAACGTGGTCATGTCTTATTTAAATAAATAAAATGTAATTTTGTTCGTTTATTATAAAAATACCTACACCCTAAATTTGTTCGCAACACAGAAACACATTGCATACATTTTTTACATTATACATCATCGTTCTGGAGTCCATACCTTATGGGTATTGTAATAGGTTTTTCATCCTGCGCATCCCATTTTGTTTTAAATCAAACAGCTTATGTTCTTGCTACCAAAAAAATCGAGTTAAAATACCATAACTTATGGAACACAACAGTATTCAACTATTCTACACGGAAACGTGTATACGAGTAAATGCTGTGAACCCAACCCACGACTTCCTCTTACCACCGCGGGGTGGGGGCTGTACTATAGCCCATTGGTACTTAAACGAGAGGCCGTGACCCTAAATGGGGTCGCAAGATATTTTATTGGGGTCGCGATCATCAGTCTTGGGAAAATTTCGTTGGGGTTCTTAGTGACTAAGCGGCTGTATTGATGAAAAATTTAAATGGACTTCTATACAAAACTTTAGATATTAAATTCACACATTGTTTGATTTAAAGGAAAGCATGAGAAGCTAAAACATGCCCGGATAAAGTTTGGAAAGAGGTTCTAACTATAAGAAAGGTAATAAAAAGTAACGCAGCTGTAATTGTCGTCTCTTGATCTTTTAGCACTTGAGATTTAATTTAACCAAAATATTTTTCTTCCGAATTTGATATTTCAAACCACAAATAGATAGCACAGCCATTAACGACAAAACCACCTTTAAATAAAAGCACAGGAAGAGTTTGCTTAGCTGTCAACTGATTTAACTTTAAAAGTATTATTTTCCAATCAATCGATCGACAATTTCTGGCTTTCAATTAAAAATAAATATGTCATTCTGTATTCCAAAGCAGTGCACATTATTTTGCGATTCGTTACTTAATATCTTTGTGAGTAACTCTATCTAAATCAAAATATCTTACTCCTATTCAAAATATTCTATATTTTGATATATTGAGATAATGAGACCAGCGCTTTGAAAATTGAACAACGTCTTTGGTTACTTTGATCAAACAAGCAAGCTCCACAACTAAGATATTTTTGTTTTAAAACACTCAGACGAAACTCAAAGTATAGTCGTACATGTGTAGGTGATTATAATTTTTTTTACAAACTTCGCTTTACCAGAGATTTTTGACTATGTGACCCACCATATCGTATCGCTCCTGTGTGTCGGGACATATTGGGAGTCCAAAAGACGAATAAGTCAGTCCTTTTGAATCCTTCTTCAGTCCTTTTTTTTGTTTAGAGACGTTGCTTATACAGAAAAAAAATCTGAACAAAGTTGATACATTCGGTTGAATCATGAGTTCGGCTATAAGAGACCTAAAATGCCAATTTTCGAAAAAAAAAAAAAAAAAAAAAAAAAAAAAGCTGAAGACAGGAATGATCAATGGAATGTCTAAAATCCCCATATTCAGACGCGGATTAGTAATCCAATTACGGTAACGAATTCTCAGCTTAGGAATTTAGCTTGTAATAGGTTGTGAAAGTTGAGCAAAACCCAGCTTCCGAACTTTGTAAAAAGATTTCCTATTCGCTTCTGAGCATGAGTTTCGAGTTTCGTGGTTCGAATCCCAGTAACACCAAAAGTATTTTTCACGGTGTCCCACCTCTCTCGAAAGTCTGACAAACGTCCGAGAGTAATACTTGTCATGGAAAGTTTCTCAATTCGCCTTTCGGATCCGGCATTAAATTGTAGGTCCCTTCCATTTGTGTGCAAAAAGATACATGCCCAACATAAATGATGCGAGAAGCTAGGCCTTGGGAATAGGGAAGTCAATATAGTTTATTTGGATTTGCTGAAATTGCCACGATGTGCTCCTACGTCCCAGCAGCAAACAGATCTGTGGTTATGTTGTCCACAATTCACAGGAATGCAGCTTTGTCAGGACGATTGAAGAACAATCCAGAAATAATAGTGTTTTATAATAAAAACAACCCATAAAAATTAAATTTTTTCGTGTAAATTCTCTAATCGGGGATACACAATGTGCAGTTTGAATAAAAACCGGGTGACCGACCCCGAGGCCCGAGGTGCCCCAAATTTTAATAGAAAGTATTATCACCGGAAATACACATGTGTTTCATGATTTCAAGAATCGCAAGAATCCACCACAAATCCACAAACCCACAAGCCCACAAAATTAATTAATTTAAAAATTCGTTCATTTATGTTTTTTGTCAGGGTACTCTTTCATCAGTTGTTTCACCGAGGTAGTTTAATGAGTAAACTGCTTTGAATTCTTGTACATCATATTTGGTTCTACAAAGTAGAATTAGCATCAATTTCTTGCACAAAAAGTAAATAAATCTCTAGGAGATCAAATACAAACTGAATCAAAGGTTTTTAGTTGAACTGTTTATAGACGAGCTATTCTTTCCTCCTGTCCTAACTGCAATTTAAACTTAAGGCTGATATGTAAATATAATTGCCGCTTTAAAATTGGTGTGAGCAGTATTAATACTATGCAAGCTATGTTTGCATGTCCAACATTAAAACGTACCAACAAGCTTCACATCCAATATTGTTGAACAACCATTCAACGGATATATTATATATATATAATTCTAGCACATTTAGTAGCTATGAGTATATTTGAGAGACAGACAAGTAGGATTTTTCAAGTTATTCAAGTAAATTCTTATTTAAAAACCTCTACTTCTTGGTGTTTTCTTCTTAAATTTATACATAAACAACAACGACCACTATACCCACGTGACTAATGTAATGTTGTCAGTGCAAAAAGCGAATTACTTGCATTGCACTATATGTACATAATTGTATTCCATATGGCGCAGCACACGACACCAAACGAACCGGAGACCGGACAGTTTACGGGTATTTGGCAAAACCACACGGACTTTATGGCATGCTTCACTTGGCTTTGTTTTACCGCACATTTAAAGCAAGTTTGCCTCTCATCACGGCGAAATGCAAGGCAATGAACGTGTCAGGCTTTTCGTGTAGAGTCTGCGCATTTGCGTACGACACGAAACGAAATCGTCCCAATTGAGAATAAATATATCGTGGCGCCTACTTTTGCTGATACCATTCGCATTGATAAAAAGTGTTCTGTATTTGGTCATTCCAACTTGTTAGGTACTTAGGTGCTCCTGGCGTGTGCAGGTGTTCGGACGTGTATTGCGAAAAAATTCTGGAACGTGTTGCATGGAAAAAGAAATTACAGATTTTCCAAATGATCAAACGTTTTTTTATTTATGTAATACGCGTTCGTCGGTTCGTTTTTTGGGTGGCTCTGCTAATTTGTTAATTGTTTCGATTGTTTCGCTATATAATAGATATTGTTACTGGTTTACAAGGAAGAAACTACTGTTATACAATCACATTATCGATGTTGTGTTCAATGATATTATTGTACATAAACACAAATTGTCTACATACTGTGGAAGTGAAAAATATTTAGAAAATTATCCAAAGTGTGCATTTATTTTGTTATAATATTATAATTAATTAGCTAATTAATAAAATAAGAGCAATTAGATTGCCTTGAAAGTGAAAGTGTTGAATTAATTGATTGAAGCCATACGAATGTTCAAGTAAAAAATTTATCTGTGAAGTAATAATTAAAATCATAAGAGTGCAATTGAAAAGTTAAATAGTGGAAAATTACAATTGAAATTAAATATATCATTAAATAATTTATTTGCATGCATATATGTATATCTGTTAAGAATTTTATGTCTATATGTAGAAGTGTGTCAACTTGCGGTGTTACCAACAACGCGAGTCTACTGCGAAAAGCCAAATCAATATTCAAATGCCGCAGTGAAAAAATATATCGAGAAAACAGAAATCAAAACGTAAATTGTATACTGTCTTTGTGGTAACTTATGCAGTAACTTTTTAAGAAATCAATATGAACCTGCATTAGTATGTACACATATACCCGCTCACGATTTATTGTTAAATGAATGTTTTTCATTCGCCTTTATGCAGGAAGAAATTCACAACAAAAAAGCCAACAAAAGTAAAAATACAAATATCAAAATAATGCACTGTTCAGTTCAATGTTTAGCCTCTTGGTTTTTGGATTTATCTAGGGCGACTCATCCATCAAGTTATATGTGAACTGGGAAAAAAGGATCACTTCGAACTTTCACTGCCAAAGACCCCAGCCAAAAGACGTAGAATTGGGCGATAAATAATTAAAGATCGGACCATCTATTGATTCAATCCTTCACATTGCTTTTACCAAGAAAATTGCAGTGAGTATGCTCATGTTAGCACAGAGAGTTGATGCCCCGTAAATGATGAACGATCATTCTACGATCGTTCATCATCCACGGGGCATCGCGAATAATTTATTGTACTCATAGATAGATATTCCTTCTAAATTTATTTATTTAATTATAAAAGATAATTTAGATATTTATTTATTTGCTATAAGCCTCTTGCAACAATTATCTACAGATGATGCAAAAATCAATTAGCATTGAAAAGTTTTACTTTAAGAGAGGTTAAACCTTCTTCATCCACTAATATTGTGAATTACTTGAATTTATAAGGTGTTTTTAAAAAAATGCATTCACAGGAGCACTGTCGGTCTCTTGTTATTAAACACAAGCAATGGTGCATGTTCACGATATCTGTCTGGGTTCTTTTGTTCTTTTTTAACTTCCCATGAAAAGAGAAATTTTAAATTTAAATTTGAAAGCTGTACGTGTGCGCCGTGGCTCAGTGGATAAGAGCATGGCTTCATCGAATAATATGTGAATTACTTGGATTTATAGGTTGTTCAAAAAAAAATGGATTCACAATAGCACTGTTGGTCTCTTGTAATTAGTTCCAAGCAATCTTTAAATTCCCAAGAACAGAGAAATTTTAAAGCTGTACGCGGCTGGTGGTGGTCAGCCATCAGCAGAATACGGCGAATAACACAGAACGCTCTAGAATTGCAGGAGGCCGTAACTATCTCTGACTGGTGGAAGTGCGCTCAAACCGTCACGTGGTTGCCGCCGGTAATTTTCCTCCAAATATAGGAAACGCCATATTTGGTCCATACCAGTGTGGTTTCATCTCAGGCAAATTAACAACTGATCAGATTTACACCATTGGACAAGTGATGGAAAAATGTCTAGAGTTTCAAAACTCACTACACCATCTTTTTATAGACTTCAAAGCCGCCTATGATAGCATAGCCAGAGTAGAACTTTATAAAGCCATGAGAGAATTCGGCACCCCAAATAAACTTGGCGTTAGAAAAAGTGATTCGAGACTCTGACGTAACGGCGAAAGGAACAATCCTCTCTAAGTCCATTCAGATACTGGCTTACGCAGGCGACATCGACATCGTTGCTAGAAATCAAAGGGCTGTTAAGGAATCTTTCAAACAGAGCAAGCGGGTCGTACGAAATTTGGGGCTGCGCATAAATAAGAGCACAACAATTAAAATAGTGGAGCGCGAATTTGAAATAGTGCAATCCTTTAACTATCTTGGGTCAACTGTACCAGCCAATAATAGCATGGAACCAGAAATACGCGCACGGTTGCTCAAAGCCTACTTTAGTCTGTCAAGACTCTTAAAATCCTTGAATTTAACCATAACATCCAAGCTGCTGGTTTATAAAACAATGGTCATACCAGTACTTACATATGGATCCGAGACTTGGGTGCTTGGAGACTTGGTCTGGATAATTGCTGATTTATATAATAATTCCATTCAGATATGTGAAACTTTTGAGGTCACCGAAAACCAGCTTAACCCAATCGGCCAATATAAGAGTCTTCAAAATAATACAGAAAACCATCTCCTGCTTCTGGTATAATCTCTTCCATTACAATCGTATTAAAGTAATCAATAACAAATTATTCTTTTTTGTGAAATTGAAAAAAAAAATATGGACGAAGGTAAATTGATTATTTTTTTAAATTTGTGGTAATTCAGCACACAAGAAAAGTATTTTTCATCGCTACCAGTAAAAGTGCGCTTTGCGATGAAGTGCTTTCTCGACTGATTCTCCTTGCCATGAATTGCTTGCGATGAACCCGCCTAGAACCAGTTTGTATAGCTGGTACCTCAACCCGGTGGCTTAAATCTCATCAATTCTCTTCCTAGTTCTTAAAATCCTGATGAATTAGGGTCAAATTGCTTGAGAGGTCAAGAAGACATATTTTTTGTGCACCCATATTTTTTTAATTAATTTAATACTTAATTATTTTTTAACCGTAGAAATTTAAATTTTAAACTTTTTGAGCATATTTTATCAGTCAAAAAACATTAGTTTTATAATTGTTATAAGATTTTTCTATGTCAGTTCCACCCGTGTTGCAGAAAAATATTTGTTCTATATGCGTTAAAGACAAATGAATTTCTTCACATTATAATTGGCTTAAAAGTATAAATGTTCAATGCTTACATTAGACCATCATAATATTTGACTTCAAAACCGGGGCTGGTCATGACTTCCTTAAGAAGGATCCTTATGTAGATACTGTCATGACTATTGTCTTATACAACATTTAAATTCATGGATTTGAAGATTATTGACACTATGTGGTGTTTTACCGAATATCCAGGCAGTACTTTTTCCCAAGAAGACCGAAAAGAAAGCTTAAATTTCTGTGCGCAAAAGAGTTAAAAACAAAGTAGTACTAAAGGAAAAAAGGCTTCGTTGCCTTTAAGCAACCAGCAATCATGCGAGTATTTCTAATTCCATATTGTTATTGGCTGCTACAATTGACCCGTGATAGTTAAAGGATTGCACTAATTCGCACTCCACTATCTTAATTAAGGGATCAGTGTTGGATGTTCTACTCATACCATGTGTATATGTGTAGGACTTTGTGCCGCACCCTCGATATGGACGAATACATCTTCTAAAGCTCT
Source organism: Nephrocerus scutellatus (assembly GCA_947095585.1). Taxonomy (NCBI): domain Eukaryota; kingdom Metazoa; phylum Arthropoda; class Insecta; order Diptera; family Pipunculidae; genus Nephrocerus; species Nephrocerus scutellatus. Next base: position 38,692,208 of record OX352764.1, on the reverse strand, counting down.
TGATTTTCTACCAATGATGTCAATAACGTCTGCGTAAACCAATATCTATATGAAATAAGGAGTATTATTCCTTCCGCCCTAACACCATAAGCGCGGATCCCCTTCTCCAGTGAGAGTTTGATGATACGCAGGCCCGTAATAGGCGTTGAATGGACTTGATAGTGATTTTGATATTCTTACTTTAAATGTCGAATTCCCTAATGGCTTTATACATTTATACTTTGGATAAGCTATCATAAGCGGCTTTAAAGATGGTAGAGTAAGTTCTGAACTCCTAGACTAGACGTTTTTCTATCACCTGCCAAAGAGTTAAAGAACAAAAGAGAAAACGGTTTAGGGTGTACTTAACCACGTTATACCTCGAAAATAGCTGCAAGTTCAAGTTTCTTTTGTATGGGGCACATAATGGTTTTTTCCAATCGTCTCGCGTTGCTTCTTCCTCCCACAAATGCACTATTAGATCAATCATGCGAGGAAAAATCAATATCTAATCAGTTCTTACTAGAAGCTGTCAACACATTTTGGGCTGAGGCGAATGAAATAATTTCCTCTATGTGTAAAATGGTCACACGATAAACTGAAGACTACACAAATATATTATATATGAATAGGTCGTTACTTAACCTCTATATAAAACCCCGAAGTATTGATTTTCTAATGGAAGCAGCAGCCAAGTAGGGAACTTATCCCACAAATATGTGTCGACATTGACACATTTCCGCTGCAAATTCCTAATGCTCGCTTTTTGACAACGCTGTGCCTGTGCCTGTCCTCTAAATGCGTGACACTAATGAATCGTAAAAAAGACAGACTTTGTTAAACCTTTATTACGCTCTTTTGTAACATTTGTTAGAGTGATTTAATAGTGTTCAAAACACTCCTTTGTGTATTTATGTAAATTACACCTTTGACCTTGAATCTGCCCTTGAAAGCAGAAGCTAAAGTGAATTGGTTTGATAGAATGATGAATAATATCTGTTAAACATTCGCCGCACAAACCATATTCACACAAGATTCGAACAGTAGTGTTTGGAGTGGTCTAATTCGGAGAAATATTAAATAACTAGTAGACTAACTAAGAAAACTTGGCCCATTTTTTGGAACATCAAAAATTTAAATCAAAAGCAATCTACGAGTATCTTTGAAACTTATCCGTATTTGTCGAATGGCGTTAAAAACTTTTGAAACTCTACTAGGGTACATAAACCTCTTTAATGATTTTAAAACGAAACATTACTTTAGAATTAGCTTTGGAATTATTTTATATTGCGAATGGCGGATAATTTTTTATTGATGTTACTTAAAAGATCTGCAGGAGCAACGCATGAAATGGTTGATGCTGTGAGTCGAACAGTAGTCATATTCCACAAGATTTCCACGCTCTGCGCAATAATGGCAACTAACTGCCTCTGGTAAAAACGCTTAAATTGATTCAAAAAATAATTCACTTAATTGAATAAATGGAAACGAACATCAAAAATTAATGAAGCAATGCTCAGATTGTATTCTGCATGCCATATTTTCAAAGTGACTGTCTACACACTTGGTTTTTATGTTAAAGCAGAAGCACCCGGTGAGTTTAGGTATTCCAAAATATAACGGGTTAGTGTTCGTACACAATATTAAAGGAGGCTTCTATACAAAATTTCTGAGCGATTTATGAAAACACACGATTTGAAAAATCATACAAACTATTAATTAAGTTCATAGAGGATCCAATGTCTACCAGGTATGTTTGGGAACTTTTGCTCAGTGGAGAGATTTAACAAAGTATGGAGCTGTGCGCACCATTACTTTGGCTTCGCCTTATGGCACGGGGTTTAGCAAAGTGTGGAACTGTAAGTAGCACCATCACTATGAGCAAAGCTATTTAAGAATATATGATCAAAACCTGTTAATTATGGTATGAAATCCCTACGTAAAGCTTGGACCAGATTGGATAAACGGTGTGGTAACGTTAAGGGGATATACATACAGAAGGAGTTTTACTTTTATATATATATATATATATATATATAAGGTGTATCCGTTAAGGTCGCTAATACTTAAAGGGATTATTCATTGATTCATTTCGTGAAAAAATCGTATGTGGGGTCTATTTTCAACCCTTATATACACCGTAGCGTTATAATGCGAAGAGTTGTACTTTTGGCCTTACTTCGCACACTGTAACTATTGAACGCTTCTAGGTACAAGGTCATTGTTGATCATTTTTTAAAGAAAATTAAATTTTTAAGATCAAATAATGTACATTTTCTAAATTCTTAAAATCGTTACGGATATAAAAAACATCGTCAAAATCTATTTTTTTTTTAATTTGATTTTCAAACGCAAATATTTCGAAAATTGCTCTCGGATAATTTTTTTTTGACAAATTCAGTATTAAAGCCTGTTCAATTTTCTACAAATCCATCTCACAATATTTTTGGATTCGGTCAACATGAGCAGGTTTAAAAATTAAAGTATTTAAAATGAACCAAAACGTAATTTTGACCTTACATGACTTAATACCCTATATCTCATGAAAGCTTCCACATACAAGGTTACTATTAATAATTTTGAAAGGAAAGTACATGCTTAAGATCAAACAATGTAAATTTTTTAAAATTATTTAAGTTATGCTGATATGAAGCTTTTCAAAATCAATTTTTTTTTAAATTGTATATAAAATCACTATTAATTCATGAAATGCTATCGGATACTTTTTTTTTTGACAAATGCAGTATTAAAAACTATATATATATATATATATATATATATATATATATATTGCTCTTATTTTATGTATACACGGTGTATCCATTAAGGTGGCAAGTACTTAAAGGGATGATTGCTCGGTTAATTTCGTGATAAAAATCGTATGGGAGGGGGGGGGTCTATTTTCAAACCCTGCGATATACGTAGCGTTTCAATGTGAAGAGACGTACTTTTGACCTTTCATCAGTTCACACCCTGTAACTCTTGAACGCTTCTAGCTACAAGGTCACTGTTGGTCATTATTGAAAGAAAATTAAATTTTTAAGATTTTTTTTTCTTTTTTTAAATTTTTTTTTGGCAAATGCAATATTAAAGCCACATTATTTATGCAATCGGTCAACAGGTGCAGGGCTAAAAATGAAAGTTTGTAAAATGAACGAAAACGTACTTTTGACCTTATATGACTTCACAACCTATAACTTTTGTACGCTTCCAGCTACAAGATTACTGTTGGGCTTTTTTAAAGAAGAAGAATACGAAAATAAAATTTTTAAGATCTACAATATACACTTTCTTTAATTATTTAAGCCAGACCGATATAAAGATCATCAAATTCAAAACAAAAATTTTTTAAATTGTGTTTACCAACACGATTATTTCGAGAAATGCTCTTGTATACAATTTTTTTTTGATAAATACAGTATTGAAGCCTATTTATTTTCCTACAAATACATGGCACAGTATTTGCGTATTCGGACAATAAGAGCGAGATAGTGCGGGTTGTGTTACTACTACTACGTATAAGAAGGGTTGCATGACGTCCTACTGTTCCTGCTGCAATAGTGCAACGAAATTACAGGAGAAATGGATGCACCCTTACCACTTCACTTCAGTGCATAGTTTAAAAGTACTTGCCAAGAAGGACCTAATTTTTTGAATTGAACATTGAATGGACACATAAAATTGGTGGTGAAAATGGACACATGAAAATGATGTCCGCACGCAAAATTAGGTCCTTTTTGGTATGTCGAAGCACGGTACGTTGTAGCAGATTATGCACTGGAGTGAACTAGCAAAGGTGCATCCGTTCCACGTTTAATTTTGTTGCACCTTGCTACGGGAACACTGAAACGTCATTCAACTCTTCCTCCTATCTCGCTCTTTTTGACTGAATGCACAAATATTTGTAATATGGATTTATGGATTTATAGGAGATTATAGGAGGAATAGGCGTTAATACTGCATTTGTCAAAAAAATGTATCCGATAGTATTTTTCGAATTAATCGTGTTTGTAAATACAAAAAAAATCTGATTTTGGCGACCTTCATATCGGTATGGCTTAAATAATTCTTAAAATTCTTAATTCTTAAAAATTTACTTTTCTTTCAAAAAAGATTAATAGTAACCTTGTATCTGGAAGCGTTCAAAAGTTATATGGTGTGAAGTCATGTAAGGTCAAAAGTACGTTTTCGTTCATTTTACAAACTTTCATTTTAACCCTGCTCCTGTTTACCAAATGCATAATAAATGTGAAATGGATTTGTAAACAATTGAATAGGCTTTAATACTGCATTTGTCAGAAAAAATTTATTCAAGAGCAGTTTTCGAAATATTCGCGTTTAAAAATTAAATTAAAAAAAAAGCGATCAAGAGTTACAAGGTGTGAAGTGATGCAAGGTCAAAAGTACGTCTCTTCACATTAAAACGCTACGTACACCGTAGGGGTTGACTGTTTTCACGAAATTAACCAAGGAATCATCCCTTTAAGTATTTGCCACATTACCGGATACACCCTGTATATATTATTTATATATATGTTATATATTATATATATATAGAAGATAACGGCTTATCTGAATAATGATTTATTGTACTACCTTAAGCTTAATTGAAACAATACCTTTCCTCATTTCTTGTTTTAAAAAAGAGGTTATGTTTCTGCAGTTTTGAAGGTGTTTTGGTGTTTTTAGTCAAAACTTTTACTAAAGTATTTCTTCTTCATTGTTTTACTTGTTCTTACATGATTTATTCATGAAAATTTAAACGATGGTTTATGAGTAGGTATAGTTATGAGTTCTTTCAACCAGTTTCTGCTCTAATAAAGTTTTCCTAACTTACGACTTATAAATATTATCTAGTTTATTTCTTGTTATCACTAGACTAAAGTGAAATATTCATTTTTCGCTACTTACAACTAGTTTTTTTAATACACAACTCGTTATTACAAATCGAACAATATTTTTGTTGTAATGATTGTGAAGATAAGGGAGGCTATGGTTAGGTTAGGTTAGGTTAGGTTAAAGTGGCTGTCAGTGAAACCGACACACTTAGACCTGTCCATTGTGATACCACACGGACCAGGAAAAATTCCTTCCACCTACTTGATGAACCAATTAGAGCTTCGTATGAAGCGTAGGAGACTCCAAATGTCAATGTTTATGAGATCATTAGTGTCGTTTTAGAAGAAAGCTCCTATATGGAGTTTACGCTTTAGGGAGAGTGCTGGACAAGTACAGAGAAGATGCGCGATGGTCTCCTCCTCTTCCTCATCCATGCAGCTTCTGCAGAAGTCATTCAAAAAGACTCCCAGTCTTGCTGCATTCCTGCCTATGAGACAGAGTGTCCAGTAATGACACCTACACCAGCACCGATGTGCGATCTTTTTTGAGAGATCAAACACTTGGAGCGTTTCGGATCCAGCTTGGGCCAGATCTGCTTTGTCGCTATGCAAAGTTGTACCGTTTTACCACCCACAGTTAGTTTTTACATTAGCATTCCGCTTTAATAAGAATTTGCATGTAGCGATTGGTATGCCTATGAAACCATATTCAGGTAAGAAGGGTAGTGTAGTTCCTTGCTTGGCGAATTCGTCAGCCATACAGTTACCCGGAATGTCTCTGTGCCCAACACAGGTGTATATTGAACTGCTCCGCCATCTCCAAGAGAGATGAACGGCAGTTACGGGGTAGAGTTGAATTTGTGGAGACTAATCTAGGGATTTCAGTTCCATAGAAGGTGGCAGGGCTCCACCTTGTAGGGTTCCTCTGCAGAAAGATCTGCTGGCAGACGACACGCCCAGCTTTGAGTTAATAATCCTACTTGTGAGCAGAAGATTAATCAATTCGCCAAGCCAGTCGTCCACGCTCAAAGTCGACAGCGCATCCGTAATCGCAAATGTGTTGACGTTGTTAAAAGCATCTTTAATGTCTAGGAATACAACCATTGTTTGTCCCTTGTGGTGAAGGGAGTGTTCAATAGAACGTACGAGTGTGTGCAGAGCGTTTCTACAGACTTGCCTTTACAATATGCGTGCTGATCTGTAGACAGGAGTCTTTTGTCAATGCGTGTGCGTATATATATATCGAGCAGTCTTTCCAGTGTCTTTAACAGGAATGATGAAAGATCCTTTAGACTAACCGGCTTTAGATATAAAAACCACGTTTACTTCTCTGCAGATTTCTGGAATCTTTGTTCTTTGGAATCTCTCCGAGGGCCTTCAGTATCCGTACTGCAGTACGCCGTTCCTTGTACGACGATCTAGATGGAGTGCGATGTCGTGAAAATCCATCAGATGCGCCTACAAGTTTACTGGCAGCGGAAGGGCCATGAAGTGCCACAATCATGCCGCTGCAAGTAGAAGGCCTAACTGTCAAAGCCAACCTGCGTTTGTCGGCAGTACTTGAACCACTACCCACCGTAGCAGATGGAGCGCGTTGTCGCGAACATCCACCAGATGCGCCTAGAAGATTATTGGGCAGCGGAAAGGCCATGAGCTGCCACAATCCTACTAGATTACTGGCAGCGGAAGGGCCATGAAATGCAATAATCCTACCGCTGCTAGTAGAAATCCATACTGTCAAGGCCGACCCACGCCCGTCGGCAGTAGGCTAACCACCACCTACCGTTGCGGGAGCATTACCGGTAGACAGCAAAGGCGCTGTACTACCGTCCGGTAAAGAGAAGTACCGGTCTTCAAGGTGTTTGTGCTAGAAAAATTATTACTATCTGTCATTTTGATTCCCACGAGTGGCGGAGAAAGGATGGTCCATCTGCACAGAGATCCGCAGTATGCAGATAAGGCAAGAGGGCTAGAATCTGGAGGGCGCCAGGTATCCAGATACTCCGTGAGCGACTGGGCTATTATTAGACTGGGTTCGCAGCTAGGCTGATTCTTGGCACGGAGCTTATAACACCTTAATCCAGACCAAGTGATGCGGATTGGGAGATGTGAGATGTAAAAAGTGAGGAGGGGGAATATGGTAGGGGGAGAGAGAGTGATGAGCGACCTTTAGTTTCAAGACTCATCTAGAGAAACTCAAGAATCTTTGACCTTACTTAGCTCCTACAACTCTTCAAGTTCGACGCTCGGGTAGGAGTATTCGCCTCATACTTGAGTAAAATTGTCATATCTGATCAGGTGCGCCTTAAATCTGCTAGATAGAATACGGTACTGAACGTTAAATCGATGACGAAAACATTGTGAATTCACTTGCATGCCACCTCTCCTTAAATTTAAACGCCTTTCTCGTGGTGCTCTAAATTCCCATCAGTTTACCCTCCAGCCTATCTTTGGACGTAGAGTTAAGTTCATAGACCCGTTTAACACGTAGGTAGAATGCCTAACCAAGCTCTGTTTTTCCTTATCACTACAATCCGCAGGCATTCAAAGCGCAAGCTCATAGACATCTCATCATTTCTCCTCCAATTACTTAATGCCCACGCTGTATCATGCATAAAGCCGAGAATTATAAGGGTGCAAATAAAAAAAATTTCCTTCGGTGGTTACCGGATACATAGCCTAATTAAATGTTTTTATGTTTGGCTAGCAGTTGCAAGGCTTTAACATAAAACGTGATCAGCCCTTATTCTACCTAAAAAGTAACGCAGTAATTTTAGAATCATAGCAGATCTCGATGGACTTCAGATTAGAAAACTTTTCTATAGATAACGGAATTCTGGTATTGGCTCCAAAAACACCAGCAACCCAATGCTACTCCCACATTCGACCACATTTTTAATCACAGGATCTGACCAGCCAGCCAACCACGGGCACGCGAAGTTAATGTAGAGAATTTAAAAAATACACTGAATACCTATATTTTGATCGAAATTTATCATGGAATATCTCAGTAATAAGTAAAAAAACAATCCATAAACATTTTTCTTGTATTCCACTATTTTTGTAAATAGCTGCGCAGAAAAATTTTATCTAACACGATAGCTACAAAAACACGGAACCGCTGTGATATCTGCAGACACCAAACAGACCTATAATTACGTCTGTTCAAGAGCAAGGAACCTAGTTGTGATTTCAATAAGTCTACGATTTCAATCGCTATCGTCAACAAACCTAGTCGCGAACCAATGTTTTTGTTACGATCTGCGATATATAATTACAAATGTTAGCTTCCACTCGGAGGAAGCTAGGTTCGACATCCAGCGCGTCCAATCACACGAATTTTTCTGATCACTGTACTGCACTGATCATCAAGATTCTAGATTATAAATACACATGGTACGATGCCGTAAATGCAATATACAGTTGTCATATACTATTCTAAGTCCGGCTGAATTGATTTAAGTTAATCAAGATGTAGAGCCAACAATGTCGGCTTGAGTACACGAATCTAGTTTGTAATTGCTCGGTTGTAAGCTTTCCATTCCACCCACCAAAACACATCTTTGAAGAAAGAAAGTTTTAAAGTGCTAAGCGTGCGATAATTTAAAAACGAGAAAACAAAAATCGATTACAATTTTACAACGTTTTAAATAAAGTTTTATTAGCCCATCAGTATCATGTTTTGAGCATGACTCCAACTTCAATTGAGCAACAATTTAACGATCTATCATCCCTAAAGCCTAAACATCCTATACATTGAATAAGTTTTAATACATTAAATATTTTATGAACAAATATATATGATGAAATAGATTAAAAATTATATGATATTATATGAAATCAAAAAAATTTAAAATTAATTATAAAGCGCAGGTCAGCAACGTCAACACTCCTCTTTTATTCATAGTCCCGCTACTTTTCTCACAATTTCTGACAATTTATGAAAATAAGATTTGAAATAAAAATTAAAAATATGAAGAAAATAAAAAACAACCCATAATATTTAACATTTTTCATGTAAATTCTCTAATCGGAGATACATATGTATGTGTGCAAAGTTTGATACGGGTTAATTTAGAAAAAAATTAATTTAAAAAATGTGTATGGGCTTCCTCAGGCTCAGGGCCCGTTCGCTCCAAAATTTTACAAAAAATTTTGTCCATCGGAAATGCACATGTGTATAAAATGTGAAGAAAATCGGGCTAACTTTAAAAAACATTAAATGGGCATACCTCGGGTCCAGAGCCCTTTCACTCCAAAAATGTACAAAAGTTTTGTCCATCGTAGATAAACATGTGTATAAAATTTGAAGAAAATTGGGTTTATTTTTTTTAAATCATGACCTCGGGGTGCGGGGTTTCCAAAATTTTAACAAAAAGTGTCGTTCATCTGAGATACACATGTATATAAAATTTGAAGAAAATCAGAAAGGTTCATTTTTAAAAAAATTTGTATGGGGCCTCACGACCCCGAGGACCGGGGTCTCCAACATTTTTACAAGAAATGTTGTCCATCGGAGATACACATGCGTATAAAATTTGAAGAAAATCGGGTACATTTTTTTTAAAATTTTTATGGGTTTCCCCAAACCCCGGGCCCGATCACTTCCAAATATTTACAAAAAGTGTTGTCAATCGGAGATACACATGTATATAAAACTTGAAAAAAATCGAATACTTTTTTTTAATATTTCTCCGTAAGTATACATGTGTGCGAAATTTCAATAAAATCTAGCTTTGAGAAGTGGGTTAAAAATTGATCGCAAGATTCCACGACAGACAGACGTGCCACGGGCAACCCAAGTTAATATAGAGACCATAGTGTCCGACTCCTTCCAAAATATGGCTATACCAAACAGTTAAGCAAAATTTAAGGCTAAACTACGGTACACGTGTTACTCGATTTGGCCTCTTGACACCCCGCTCCTGAAAGCCCTAATTGAGCAGATCGCGAAAATCGCCATCTTGTTTATGGGAGATGCCCACTTTAGGTAGGAGGGGCATCCAAAGTTTTGATTTTATTTTAGAAAAATGAATTTTTCTAAGTATTTAGAAGTAGGTATGGGGACTAATTGGTATCATACGAAAGGTAATAAAAATACCTTCGATTTAAAATTAAAATGGGGCCAATAGAACCCCCCTCGACGGAGTAAGAGTAAAAAACAGTCTTTTCCATAAAAGTGTAAAAAGGGGCGTGCCTAAAAGTGGGTGGGCCAAAATATTGGTATCAAATGAAAGGCGATTATTAGGTCTACACAGCCATGCTATTTTTATGGGTGTGGGCCTATTTTAAAAATTAACCCCCATACCTCCTTCTAAAAACTACTACGGATACCGTAGAAACGCCCCCATTTTTTTTTAAAATGGAAGGTATTTTTATTGCCTTTCGTATGATACCAATTAACCCCCATACCTCCTTCTAAATACTTAGAAAAATGCATTTTTCTAAAATATCGTTACAACGGATACCGTAGAAACGGCACTTTTAATATACATTTACTGAAGATTCCGGTCCCGTCCGTGAAAGAAAGTCGTGTTGTGCCGACACCTCAACTTTTTTCTATCGGAATGAATTTAGGTATGTCAGTATTTGTCTCTCATTCTGAAACACCCTATTATATATCCATGTACAATAATACTCTCTCAACAATTAAATTGACTGAATCTCAACTGTTGTCTATGAAGCTCAGAAAACCCAGAAATTCATAGTATTAGACCCGCATTGTATCAGACTATTTGTGTTTTCCATTGTTAGTTGAGCTCCGTTCACTGTATAATGCACTTCCCGCGAACCACTGTGTGCTTCTCTTGTAGAACTATGTGGTGTGTGCTATGTGCGCTGATGAGGTGACGTAGACCGCGAGAAGCTACAGTGACAGTCTACACCTACAGCAACAATTTCAAAGCTACAAGAGAGTCCGAGGGAAAACTGCATTTCAGTTAAAAACGCGACGCCTGTCCGATAATAGCCGCCGCGAGTACAGTATCTTCTTTCGAGTTTTAATAATCGCATCCCTTATTCTTCAATTCGTGTTTACATTAGGGTTTTTCTAAAATTTTAAAAATACGTAAATATTAACAGAACCACCTAAGTCTAAGTAAATAAAACAAAGCAACCGACAATAGATGATACATCGTAAAAATCAGCTGTGTGTCTGTGTCCTTTCTTAACCAACAGCAGAAAATGTGTTTGTGAAGTGTACTTTGATTACACACATCCTGTCTGGTATAGGCGGGACTGCGGGCAGTGCCCTCCAGTTGTTATTGTCCACAACGGATACGTTACAAAATGGATTGCTCACGGTTGGTTATAACCTAATAATATTTAGTTTTATTATAATATTATTACTAAAACTGTTACAAATCGTTTGGTTTGTTCAACTAGAAACCCTTACAAGTCGGCAGTTTCTTTGTCCCACTATTAAGCTAAATTCAAAGATAACAATGGAGATGTCATAGGTATTAGTATAACTAAAACCAACAAAACGCGATAATACATATTTCGCAGAGCCGTCTTTGTTCCAATCCAAATAACATAATTTATTATTAAACTGTAATAAAAATCTTTATTATGTTTTGCCACTTATAACTTAATTGTTAGTAACAAGCTCTAATCGAAAATTGTTGCTGTGTTATTTGGATACCTAACTATAGTTTGATTTCCATAAAATAGTATACTTGTGAAAAAAGATATATACAGTTAATAGGGAAAGTTTATTTAAGCGTCATTTTTTATTTATATTTATTTATTTTAGACCACATTAAAAAAATTACGGACAGGTTCGCAACATCAGAGTTTTTCCCTTTGCCCCTCATACGCGATAGGCGATACTGTTTAATCGCACGAGTTATTGACTTTTAGGTCAATAACATTGCTGTAGTCGCATTGTTCGTTTGTTGGAGTTGGACTGTGCGGTTTCCAGGGTGATTCTCTTTCAAATTGGTAGAAGTGCGAAGTTATTAAATTAGAGATAACACAACTGAAACAGATTCACAGAGAATTTCTCTTACAAAGACTTTAAGTTGTTCTCTGTGATAAAAAATGTATATTCTGAGTGATATCAGCCATAAAATACAACAATAAAGACTGGAATGACTGAATGCAATAGCTAGTTGGATTTACTTTTGAGTAGTATAGTAATAATATATTTTGAAAATAGAAAAAGTTTGGATAAAAACTAATTTCTGGTATTAAACGTCTCCTTCACCGAGCGACTGCGCAAGTTGCATAGATTCATCCCTTTAGCGTTTTGTTGTGATTCTCTGTTTTTAAAGTGTTGCATTTTGATTTTATTTGGTGGAAACTTTAAAGACACTGTAATAGAAAATTTGTAGTATAAATTATGTAGGTTGAAGCTTACGCGTTGTAAATATATTTATTTATTAAAATTTGTGTATGGTCGCCTTGTGTTGGGTGAATGCATGGTACTCGTTGATGCATCATTGCTTGTAGATGGCTAAGGTGTAGACAGCAGAATATGAATGATTGGTATTTCAGGAATCGATACCGGTAATCTTGCGGTAGCTGTGTTTTTCGGTCATATTTTTAATTCTCTGACACTTTTATTTTATGCACTGTCAGTAAAATTAAAATACTACTTTTGCTGCAATAGGTCGTGGGACACATTCTTTAAACTACTTTTCTTACATTTAAATGTCAAAAATTAAACAAATATCAAACGTTCCCCTCGAGTTGCGTATAACAGTTTTTGTCTCATTAAAATCTGTTCATTAGTTATATAATTAATTCGATATATAATTAAAAAAACACAACACGGCGACTTAAACTCTTCCAAAATCTCGCTCTTTTTTGATTGATATAAGTTCTCTCTCCAGCAATTGACAAGAAGCATTCAGATATTTTCGCTTTATCCATTCTTTTTTCTACATAACAGTTCTTCAGATATTATTTTCTTTCTATTCTTTCCTGTATCTGACCGTTTGTACATTATCTCTCTAGCTCTTTGCAGTTCCGAACTATACATCGAAAAAACCACGCACCTGTATTTTTCGTAACGTTACATAACGCTCGACTTAATCTACCGACAGAAAATAAGTTTCCTCATTTATTGAGCCGTTTTAAGGGACTAGGTAATATGGCCATCTGTGTTCGCTTTTCTTTTTTATTTAACAAACAGTTTTAGAAATTATAGTATTTTATACGAAAACTATTTAAACATTATAAATTTTGAGTACCAAAGTACGTTATAAAATGCAGCCCTATTCTTCATTTGGAAGATTTATTTTATATGGAAATAAAGTTCATTGCCCTTGACCCAGCATTTAAGAGAAATCCTGGTTTTAAAAATACATGAGTGTGTCATTAAAAAATCCATTTCGACGCTCTATTGTTTTCCACATGATATTTGGCTCTACAACTTAGGTCCGGTCATGGCCTCTATTGATTTACTCGTTCTAAAATTGCTATGTAGAGATGAAAAATTAAATTGATTGATTGAAAGAAAGCATCAAATCCAGATTTTATTTTACGTACGAGGGATGTTTCAAAACGATTGCGGATGAGAAAGTAGCTCACCGATGCTTTCAATCCGTTCTTGCTTTTAATCAATTCCAAATAAACAATTAAGTGCAAATCCACTTTATTTAATTAAGTAAAATACCATTCTGTAATTATCCTTGTTAACAAGAAAGACAGACGGCCAAACCAATAAACCATACGTTCGTGGTGTTTCTGACGGCAAGGTGCAAGGGCCATTCTCAAAATCAATATCGCAGTTTTATAATTTGCCCTCGCGAAAAGGGATTCGCACCCGTATAATGCTCGGCTATATGCTTGGCACAGCGTGGGCGTAAATAAAAAAGAAGGAGAAAATAGGAGATGTCTATGAGCTTGTGTTTTGAATGCCTGTGGATCATAATGATGTGGAAAGCCTGAGCTTGGAGGAGCATTCCACATACGTATTGTACGTCATCGCCTAGAAGACCTGGACTATGCTGCATCATCTGTCTGTCTCTGTCTCCTATCACAATCGCTAGGTGAATAGGTCAATAGAACTTCACGCTAACAAAGTGGGTTTAAAAATTAACGTCTCAAAAACAAAACTACTTCGAGTTAACGCTAGTGGAACATGTGATCTCTCGATTGACGAACTTCAGATAGAGGAAGTCGGTAAGTTTTGTTATTTGGGCAGCTGGATGTCAAAAAATGGTGGTGCTGATTCGGATGTGTGCTCTCGTGTAAACAAGGCGGGACACTCCTATAATATGCTAAATAATATCTGGAACTCCTCGCAAATCCCGGAATCTGAAGCTAACGATCTTCAGATATAACGTTCTCTCAGTACTCTTGTATGGCTGCGAAACGTGGAAATTCACAGAGTCAATTGCGACGCGCATCCAACTCTTCGTCAACAAGTGCTTAAGGAGGATACTGAGAAGAAGATGGCCGGAGATTATCACCAATCAAGACTTGTGGAGAGTAACGCAGCAGGAAGCAATCGCGATCACCATCAGACGACGAAAATGGAGCTGGATTGGCCACACTTTGAGAAAGTCAGCGGACGATATTACGAAACTAGCGCTCGACTGGAATCCACGAGGAAGCCGCCGAGTTGGCCGTCCTAGTAAGAGATGGAAAAGGACAATAGAAGAGGAAGCAAGATCCCAGGGGACCGAGTGGCGTCTCTTGAAACCTCAGGCGATAAATCGAGTTCGTTGGCGGGCGTTTGTAGAAGCCCTATGCTCCCCCGCGCAGTAAAGGAAAGAAAGAAGAAGAAAGAAAGAAAGAAGTTGTACGTCTGAAGAACGAATCACTAAACTTAACCGACGTTGGGCTTGAGGGTAAACTGATGAGCTTTTAGAGTGCCATGAGTATTGCGGCTGAATTCAAGAAGAGGGGGTATGGAACTGGCTATTTCTCTTGAGCACTGCTGGTAGAAGAAGCGATAAAACAGTGAAAAGCAGAAAACATTTCTGCGGTGTTCAAGCGAATCTTCCTCTTTATTTTAGACTTGAAACCGTCTGAAGCAGTTTTTCCTCGACTCCAAAAGCACGCATTTTGGACAAAAGAGGTTGGTGCCAAACTGTTTCAAATGCCTTCGAAATATCGAGTGCGACAGCTTTGGTTTCACCAAATTGATGCATTGTCCAGATATACCATCAAATCACCATCAAAACGTTGCGCACGAAATCCGTACTACTGGTCACTAAGGATTTCGTTGGTTTCAAGATATGTTATTATTAAATTATTATTATTATTAACGAAAATTAAAAAAAACTGCTGCAATGGACTCTTCTTAAATATGTTCACTACTAAATCTAAAACTCGATAGTAACTACTACTATCGCTAATAATGTATTTTTTTACACTTTTATTTTTACCTTTCAATAATGCAACAAAAATTTTACTAATGAACAGTTTAGCGTTCTCGACGTGTGCATTGTATTGTTCTATTTAAATCTACTCACGAATAAGTATTGTACCATCCATCGATAGAAACCCAGTGCCGCCCAAAGCGAATGTGTAATGATAACATGATTATGATCGTCATATTTGGCTCTGCAGCCGTGGAGTCCGGTCCTGGCTTCCCGCTAAAATCTCTCCCCCGGCCACGATTTCGACCGATATCATCCACTTTGGCCTCGATAACACAAGTAACAATAAATTTACATGCGTGCGTGACTGCATGTAACTATAATGTATTGATGCGAAACGCAATATAGCGATTCCACACTCCCGCAATTATAACCAAAAATCAAATACTAATGAAAAAAAAGAGCATACTTAAAATTGTCGCTCGACCAGTTATATTGTCATGAGCGGTATCGCAATATATTTAAATTAGAACTGCATAGCTTAAGTCTGTCGCACATAGACATACCCGTGAGCATGTTATGTTTATTATTTTTGCAGCTTCTACCAAACGCATAATCACATTGTTTTCTTAATGAGGAAGCGAAAATGAAAATATAATTTGCCACTTTTTATACGAAACCTTTTTCTTTCTAAAATATTTTTCTCCTAAAATATTGGCTTTACAACTTTAACTTAAAGATATAAAGATGGGATATGCGTACTTTTATCATCATATTTGTCTCTACAACCGGCGTCCGGTCCTGGCCTCCCATAAAAAGTATCTCCACCAGTCCCGATTTCGAGCTGAGGTCATCCAGTTTGGCTTCCCTAAACTCTGGGCGTCCTTGTCTACGCCTCCATTCCAGCGTAGGCTTGGCCGGCCTCGCTGTCGTGTTCCATAAATCCTACCGCAAAGACCTTTCCGAGCAGGATCCTCTTCGCTCATACGAGCTAGTTGTCCTGCTAGTTGTCCTGCCCTGTCGACATCGCGGTAACGCTCGTAGATCTCATCGTTATAGAATCTCCGGAATTGTCCTTCGGGGCCAACAATTCTCCGTAAGACTTTTCTCTCGAACGCGGCTAAGAGGTCAGAATGCCTTTTGCTAAGCACCCAAGTCTCGGATCCATATGTAAGTACTGGTATGACCATTGTCTTATATATCAGCAGCTTGGATGTTATGGTTAAGTTCCTGGATTTGAAGAGTCTTGACAGACTATAGCAGGCTTAGTTGGCTTTAAGCAACCGTGCGCGTATTTCTGGTTCCATGTTGCGATCGGCTGCTACAGTTGACCCGAGATAGTTAAAGTATTGCACTGCTTCAAATTCGCGCTCTACTATTTGAATTGAGGGACCAATGTTGGATCTTCTACTCGCATGCGTAGTTTTAAAAGTAACGAATATTTGCTTTGTTGATTTACTACAAATTAAATGTCTTCTATAGAATTTGACGTGGCGTAAAGATATTGTTAAGAAATCTATAGCGCTCTGCTCAATTATGATGTTGATCAATGATTATCTCTTCATTTGCTGAATTTTGCAGTGGATTTGAAGACAACACTTGCTCTTAATTTCTTGCTACTTAAATACTCGTCATTGTAAGGGTTAGTGATAAATAAGTAACCTAACTCTTATATATGCATATGCATTAGGCCACGGTATATCAAAAGGTCATATGCCTGACAATAAAAGGCAATAGATATTTTTGACAATTTCGGTAGTCTCTTGATATTTTAACCTACGATGCTAATTTTTTAGCCGTTTTTTATGTACCTACTTTTCTTTGATAAGTAGGAATAAAACGCCGTATGCATACTTAGCATCCCTAAAAATATCATCACTTGTTAATTATTTAGCCATTTAGCGTTAGCTGATTCGAAAAAGATACACCCAATTGTAAGATGTGTTGGTTTTTTTAATTCACATTTTATATGTATAAGGATAAACAAGATTTTAAACAAATTAAAAATAGCATTCATTCATTATTTTATATGTTATATTTTCGCAGATACATTTTTGTATGTTATCAATAAATCTACATGGTTTACAAAAATATAAAAATATATAATATAAGCATGTATGTATATGTATGCATTACTTTTCTATTTTTGTTCATATAAACAGTTCTTTGAACTTTGAAACTGAAAGTTTATTTACAATTACGTCTTGCCATTGTCTTATACATAATTTTCTTTTGTTTTATCTATTCGCACAAAAATTACTTTCTTTGTTCTGTTGTTGAACTTTGTACGATAGATCTTAATATTCTTATTTTTTTATACCGGAAAAATGCCTGTTTTTTCACAACCGTGTGCTCAAATGTATTTGTAAAATTACATGCTTGTCACCAAGCTAATAGCGATAATAATCAAACAATTTAAAATAGATAATTTAAAACAGTCGTCATTCTCGATTCTCAGACGTTGTTGATATCCAATTTGCCTCCCATCATTTAAGTGTCTATTCTATGGTTTTCGTGCTACTAAAAAATGGAGGCACCCACGAAATAAACAACCCAATACTTGCCATGTTAATAGGCATAGTAACTTGGTTTTAAATTAATTTTACGTATGTTTTTTTTAATTTTATTTTTAAATTTGAATACTATAGCTATAATTTAAAATATATTTTTTAAAATAAATTTTGTTAATAAATACTGCAATTTTACCTTATAGATAGATATCATTATTTTTTCTACCGCTGCCTAATAGAAGTTGGGATGAATAAATACCTGGGCAACGCAATCAGCTAGTAATTTTTACAGGGTTATTGATACGAAGTGTTACCAAAACAAAACGCCACAGAATTTTTATTTTTTGATGAATTTTATTGAATCAAAGAAAAAAATGTTCATAAATATTTAAATTTTCGAATTGCATTAGCAGTTTTCAATTTGGCCACCCTTAACCGCGATTATGGCCTTCAAACGGCCGACAAAGCTATTGCATGCAGCACGAAAGTGGCTCTGCGGTATTTTGGCCCATTCCCGGCGAAGCGCTTGCTTGAGATGATCAACACTTTGGTATTTTTTTGTCCCAACCTTACTCTTCAAAATACCCCAAACCGAGAAATCTAGCGGATTTGCATCCGGTGAATTTGGTGGCCATTAGGCAGTGGAAAGAACCGAGGAACGTTGTTTCTCAGCCAATCTTGATTGACGCGCGCTTTATGACTCGGCGCCGAGTCCTGTTGAAGTGTCCAGGCTCTGCGGCCGAAATGTTTTTGTTCCCAAGGCTTCAACGCTCCCTCCAACACATGATCCCGACAAATTTGAGTATTTATCTTGATGCCACGGTCCAAAAAAATGAGCGGTGAACGGCTTTCGGCCGTTACGGCGGCCCAAACCATCACCATCGGCGGCGCTTGGTTTTGAGTGGCAATCCTTTGGTCAAAATTTTCAGTAGAACGGCCGGGCAAGTAAATCCGGTCGTTTTGCTTGTTCACATATTGCTCAATAACGAACGGTGACTCATCGGAGAAAACAATATTCGGCAAATCGCCACTTTCGTGCAAGCGTAACAACTCCTTTGCTCATTCAACTCTCACTTTTTTTGTTTTTTTTCCTGTTTCAAAGAAGTTTTATTGTGATCCTCATCTGGCAGTATTATTTGTTCGTTAATGCAGTGCCGTCCCAAAAATGGAGGTCAATTTAAAATTCAGTCCTTTTTTAAATGCTCTATACTAACTTCACGTGCCCGTAGCTGGCTGGCTGGCTGGCGGTCTGGCACGCCAAATTTTGTGATCAATTTTTAACCCACTTCCAAAAGCCAATTTGTATTCAAACTTTGCACACATGTGTACTTCCCATGACAACACTTTCTATTAAAATTTGGTGGGGTCGGAGGGATCCAATACAAATAATTTACATAATTTACCCGATTTTCTTCAAATTTTAAAAACCTGTGTATCTCCGATGTACAAAATTTCTTGTAAAATTTTTGGAGTGATCGGGCCTTTAGGCCCGAGGGGTGCCCATATAAATTTTTTAATAAGTAAACCGATTTTCTTTAACTTTTAAACACTTGTGTATCTTCCATGGACAAATCTTTTTTTTTTAATTTTTAGAGTGAGCTCAGACGGCTGAATTTATGGAGATGAACATTCAGATTTAAGCTTTTTATGTAAATTCCCAGTTGTTTTTTTTTAAATTGACTAACCGGAAGTGGCAGTTTAGTTATACAGTTTTTTGAGTTTTTGCAAATATCTCAACAAGTATAGTACTTATGAGAAATCTGTTAAGTGCAAAAGAAATTAAATAAAAAATAATTTAATACACATATACTGAAAAAATGTACGTAAAAGAAAGTAGTGTTGTGAACACACCTCCATTTTTTGTAGAAATTTTGTAGTGATCGGCCCAAACGGATCGTAATTTTTTTTTTAAAAAGTAATCCGAAATGTCATTCGTTTTCTGTTTTCCACATATTAGCTCCTGTTATCTTTGACTATATAATTTCTAGTACCAATCTTTCTCGGCAAACAGATGTTAAGGATCTTGGTGTGATTTTTGACCCGAAACTTACATTCTCGTTTCACGTTGATTATGTAGTTGCTAAGGCAAATTCTATGTTGGGATTTCTTCAGCGAACCTGTGTCGAATTTTCCAACCGGTATGTTCTGAAGTCGTCTAATATGTCTCTTGTACGTCTTTCCTGGAATATTGCTCTATAGTCTGGTGTCCAATATATTAAAATTCTGTAATACGACTTGAAATGGCACAAAAGTCCTTTAAGAGATTTGTTATAAAACAAATGAAATGGAATCTCGACGCTATGCCCCCTTATCCTACAAGATGTGCCCTAATAGGGTTAGATACCTTGGAACAAATGTGAAATGTTCATTGTATATTGTTTATTCATAATGTCTTTTCTTATCGTACTATATGTCCCGAAATACTTAATAATTTGAAAATATATGCACCAGAAAGAATTCTTCGAACTAGGCATTTTTACAACTATGGTCTCAATGAACCATTGACTAAATGTATTACTCTTTTAAACTCAGTATGTTCAGATATTGATTTATGTGATGATAGATCTGAATTTCAATCTTTAATATGGAATATTACTATCTCCTGAATTATATGTAATTATTGAATTATAAAAACTTCTGAATTACTTATGTATCTTGAATGATTATGTTTCGGAAATCTGTTAAAGTAAAACTCGGCAGATGAATAAACTAAACTAAACTAAACTAAGCTAAGCTAAACTAAACTAAACTAAACTAAACTAAACTAAACTAAACTAAACTAAACTAAACTAAACTAAACTAAACTAAACTAAAGTAAACTAAACTAAACTAAACTGAACTAAACTAAACTAAACTAAACTAAACTAAGCTAAGCTAAACTAAACTAAACTAAACTAAACTAAACTGAACTAAACTGAACTAAACTAAACTAAACTAAACTAAAATTCACAATTTAAAGCCATATCCGAAAAGCGAAATGAAACGCTTTCTTTTGGTAGTTAAAGTTATTTTTGGTTCTTTTTAGTAGTAACAATTTCAAAATACTTTTCCATCAGCTCTCGAATTTTGCTTTCCACGTTGAGGCGAACTGTGTGTGATTGCCTCTGTAAATTGTACGTGAGTTAGAAATTCCTGTAAACCCAAGGCTATTCAGATTTGAAGAAAGCATGCGGCGTATACTTCTTTGCCGCCCACTTTTTATAAATTAGTTATACAAACGATTTGTTATAAGTTTGGCATTTTATATACTGTTCATCATTTATGTCCAATATGGGCAGCTTTAAATACACATACCATAATACTTCATTCGCACAGTCAGAAACAGATGATTTAACAAGTTCGTCGTCATGCATTTAGCAAAATATTTCTCTTCTCGTAATAAGCGGCACTGCTCTAATGGAAGACCATTGCTCTTTAAACGGGGAAAAAACAGTTTGGCACGTAATTTTTACATTTATTTTAGGTGTAAGATTGATTGATTGATTCATGACGGCAAAATATTTTCGCCATCATACTATATCTAACTTTTTTATTTATAGATTTTTATACATGAAAATTTATTAATTTGCTCGCCATATGGATAGTTGTAAACCAGACCAAAGACTGAATTAGCTTAAAAAGATTTTAGATCCATCAAAAAACACTTTCCTCCTAAAACTACCCCTATGACTAAAAACAAAATCTCAAAGCTACACCATCGCAAGCTGATCACTAAACAATTGTTTTAAAATAAGTCCGATCAAGTTTTGTCCAGTAAAAGTGGATATATACGAGTGGAACAACTAACAAACAAACAAACGCACACTAAAACAATTCCTTTGCTCCGATTATTAGCTTTGCCATTCGTGCTCGCAATTATTTTGTTAGTGAAACTACTTTATCGGCGGTGAGGAGAAAATTCAGTATGGTATCAAAAATAATTTTGTGTAACGATTTTGAGTTACATTATCACATTATTGTGTTACATTTTGGAATTTTGGGAACTAAATCATTTCTCAACCGATTTGTATGAAATTCGATATAGTCTTTTGGGGAGTATTTTGGTAGTCTTTTTAGGAGTCTTTTTGGAGTTTTGGGGGTCTTTTGTGAAGTCTTCTGAGGGTGTTTTGAGGGTTTTCTAGCGTTTGTTGATGGTCTTTTGTGGGTCTTTTGAGGTTTTTTGTGGAGTTCTTTAAGGGTCCTTTGAGGGTCGTTTGGGAATATTTTAGGCAGTCTTTTGAGCGTCTTTTTGGGATTTTGTTAAGGATCTTTTGTGGGTCTATTGAAGGTAGACATTTTGAGGGTATTTTGGGGTGTCTTTAATAATTATTTTGTGATTCTGTTGAGGGTAAGTCGGCGGGAGGTCATATGGCGGGAGGGCAGTGGGCGGGGGTCAGTGGGATGGGGCAGCCGGGAAAATCCGGGTATTTCCGTTACTTTTAAAACGCTTAAAAACAAGGAAAATAATTTTTCAAACTCTTGTTTCATTTTGTTTTACACCATAATTCTATTTAGACAGTCGGGTAAAAACTTGTATTTATGCGTATCAATGTTGGTTAAAAATGACCTCAAACAAGACATTTTATCTTTCTATGATCCGTAAAAATTGTTAATTTCTTCCTCAAAGAAGTTGAAGACAACTAAAGGTTAAGTTAAATCATAGTTTTTAGAAAACTGAACGTTTGCAGGTTCTGACAACTAAAAGAGATTTCACCCTTACCCCTGACGAAGCTGCCAGTGAAAGATGTTAAATGTTAAACTTTTTCTAGAGCCATTGTTGTTATTGAATCTAGTCCATGTGTAAGCATTTATGTCACATACCATTATATAATAGAATTTATAGGGCGCACAGAGACAATGAAAATTATTCAAAGTGATAAGCGGTGGAACGGCTTTAAATGTTTCTGACAAGTACAACTTTACATTTATGTTCCGATGCATAGCATTTCTATTTTAAAACTACGTTGTCCTTGTCACTGTACCATATTTCACTTTTTTTATTATGACAGCAAGCATTATTCGTTACTATAACGCTTACGCTTTTGTCTTTGTCTAATTTTAATTGTCAGTCTCAGTAACATTAAATTTGTCCCGCTAATAGATTCAATTAGCAAATCCCCCTTAAAGTTCGGGATATAAAGCTCTATTTTAGTAGCGTTTAGGTAATTAAGTGCTAGGTGGCATATATTATGTTTTCTTGTTTTATCAGAGAGAAAAATTCGTGCATGACATGTGAGTAAATTACTTAGCTTATTGCTAATTGCTGTTAAATGTTAATTTATCTTTAAAATATTTTATTAATTTGATTTAAATCCTGGTGTTGTTTATACATCACTTCTTTCGTATACATAAATAACCAGTTTCAGAAAGAACCGATCATGATGAATTTAGAAAAAGCGGAAAAATATTCGAAGATTTAGTATTTTGTAACTGTAACGTTAATTAATGTAAAGCCTCTAACGTTTGGCTCGGGAGGTGTTAACTTTACTTCTTTACGAATGCTGACGACAGAGATCTTTTTATGGGAGGCCGTTGCTTTATACTTATGAGCCATTACTGAGCAATAAAAAAAGAAGAAAACTCATATAGACGAAAAAAATATTTTTCCTGCTGAATACTTCGCTTAAAACTTTTTTAACTTAAAAAGAATAAGCAAAAATAATTGCAAAATTTTTAAAGTCAACAATTTTTTGATGAAATGTTTTTCAAATATTTTTCTGGTGTATGATTACAGCACTCTCTTGTTACCAGGCTGGTTGTTATTGCGAAGAATAATAAAAAGTTTTTGTAACCATGGTTGAGAATATTGATTTTCCACATTGTCTACATTATCCATTTCTCATTTGTCACAAAATACAAAATAAAACTAATTTTGCTCGTTTGGACGTTTAAAGATTTTATTGTTATCAGAAAAAAATATTAAAACTAAATATGTCGTTTTTTGAAAATCCTGATAATTTGAAACTTTTGCAAAAGCTTTTAAACCCTAATGATAATAGCAACAATAGTTCGGATACTGAAGATGAAAACTTTGCTTCCAAAAAACGCGGTACGGATTTTTACTTTTTTAATAACAGACTAAGTAAATAAGTAAATAACAGAGGTGGTACGTGCGGATAATAAAAAGGTATCCCCCAAAAAAGAAGATATAAAATGTGAGGAAAAACCTAAAATTACTGATGTTGAAGATTGGCTAAAAGCACAAGAAGAAGAAGATTTAGAAACTTTGGAAACGCGGAAACGTCCGGAATTTACTATATCATACAAACAAGCTGTTGGCACAGAAGATGTTTTTTTGCAGGTAAAGCGTTTTTAAAGATGTTATATGATGAGATAATTACTTTTATTGCAAATCCAGATGACTACTAAAACAAGCGCATCATTTAGTTGCGAAGAAATGATTATTGAAATTAAATTGCCGGAGGAAAAATTCAACGTGGACAGGATGGACCTCACAATCACTGACATAGAAATCGATTTGGCAACTCCAGTTTATCGCCTCAAATTGCCATTAATCCAAAAAATAAATCCAGACAAAGGCACTGCAAAATATAATGCTCAGAAAAAGAGTTTACTTCTAACTTTGCTATTAGATCGTAGCGATGATTTTTTGCATTAATTGCTTAGACGTGATCTACACGACGACGTCTATTAAATATCTTCCATCGACAGAGCAGATCTGCAAATTCACCAACATTATCAAAAATGCTTTCTCTGTTTGATTCCACAAACACCGTTTGTTTCTATAGTAACTGACAAAGCTAGAAGTGAAAAGAGAAGGAAAGTATGGAAATTGGAAAAAATTCATCGTGTAGATACCGTCTATTTTCCATGATTTGTTTTTATTGACAGCGTCATTTCTGTTTAATTATGTATGAATTATTAGATTAAATTAATAGATCGTGATTTACTTTCTTTTAACAAATTATTTTAGATTTAGGATATATGTCTGCTCACGATCAAACAGATTGACAGATCCAAAAACTACTGATCACCTAACTGTGACTTCAATAAGTCTACGATTTCCATTACTATAACATAAATCGCAATGAAATTATTCTTTAGAATTTTAAACTCCTTTGTATTACGAATTAATTAATAAATTATTATTCAGTACCGGCAGTACTTAAACATTTTGCTCTCACTCGAAGCTAGTGTCCTCCGTTCTATTGAGTCAGTTTTAAT
Organism: Nephrocerus scutellatus; assembly: GCA_947095585.1. Taxonomy (NCBI): domain Eukaryota; kingdom Metazoa; phylum Arthropoda; class Insecta; order Diptera; family Pipunculidae; genus Nephrocerus; species Nephrocerus scutellatus. The sequence goes on along the minus strand of OX352764.1, from coordinate 38,667,443 downwards.
AAATGTAATCTGTGAGGGGTCTATTTTCACCGATTTAATGCGAAGAGATGTAATTTTTACCTTAAATCACTTTCACACCATGTAACTCTTGAATGCTTCTAGCTACAAGGTAACTGTTGGTCTTTTTTGAAAGAAAATTAATGTCGTGTTTTTTTTTTAAATCTGGCACAGATTGATTTTTTGGCTTTCAAGTTGTTCATTTATTCCAAAAAAACTAATCTACGGTAGATCGGATTTTCCCTCTAACAGATCTTAATATTTTGGGAGATTTACCCCTCTTTTCATTAACTGCAATAGCAACACATGCAACAAAACAATGTAAACAGAAGATTCTGGGCTTTCGTGTTCATTTTTTCGAGAAAAAATCTGAGATCGAGCGCAGATTTCTAAAACAAAAATAAATACGACATACATTTTTAAGGTCAAACAATGTACATTTTTTTAAATTCGTAAAAGCATTGCCAATATGAACGTCGTCAAAGCCATTGACTAATTTTATTGATTGATTTCATTGATTAATTTTATTTTCAAGCGCGATTATCTCGAAAAATGCTCTCGGATATTTTTTTTTACAAATGCAGTATTAAAGCCCATTCAGTTTTCAGCTTAAAATCATTTACAAAATTCCACCCGAACAGAAAGAAACACATACACGAAAACGACATAATAAAAACGTTTTAAAAAATGGAAGAAAAAAACAACCCATAACCAATTTAAATTTTTCATGTAAATTCTCTAATCGGTTGTTTTTAAAAAATGTATGACCCTGATACACATACACATATATGTATAAACATACATATGTGTGCTAAGTTTAAATGAATTCGGGCGTTACGAAGTGGGTTAAAAATTGATCACAGCCAGCCAGCCAGCGAAGTTAATATAGTGATATTGCTCAGATCGCAGTCGTCCCGAAATTGTAATATAATTAAGAGTATTTTTGAGTAGCGTCCGGATTTTAAATTTAAATTTAAATCACAAAATAATAATAATAATATACTATAAATTTGGTTCTTAGTTAAATGATAATTTTTTAATAATTCACATTTGAAAACATTTTCGTTAAAATGAGCAGTAAGACTGATACATAGACAGATATAGCCTATTTTATTAATCAAATTCTGGAACAATTTTTTCAGCGTTCGCTACAGTATTTCTTCAATAACGCCAGCAACGATGACATGCCAAGCATCAATCATTGCTGCGTGTTCCCAAAATTTATCCATAACGGGCAAAATCACAAGGCCAATTTAAAAGTCCATTCAATTTGCTCACTCAACGTTTTCTTCAATAAATCAGTTATTTCGACACATAGAACGTCCTGTTGAAACCAAAGAAATTACAAATTTATGCCAGTCATAACGTAGTTATAAAGTTTCTGTGTGCAAAAGTGATAGTAATTTTGAAGTTGTTGTTATGAAAACATGTGACAGATGAACTGTCAAACTGAACGTCACATTTTTTTTGGTATGAAAGTATGTGACAGCATAACTGCCAAATTGAATGTCAAATTATTTTTATTGAGATTCTCATACAAAAATACCATCCAAATTTCCGACTTTTCCGCTGGATTTTCGAAAAATTTTCTTTGATACAAACTTTGTCCTGACAATGACGAACACTACAAAAAACAGCCAAATCGATCAAGCCGTTCTCAAGTGATAATCTTTCATACATGCGGCAATTGATTTTTAATTATATACCCATAAAAAAAATAAAAAAAAAGGTTATGAGGTGAATAGTGATGGTAACTACGAGGACGGGGTTGATTGGTGTGGTAAGGGGGTGAACGATATTAGTGTCGGTGCTATAGTTTTCGGTGTCCCTGAGGTGAATAGTGAGGGTAATACACCTCTAAGGGGAGGGGGTCGATATGTGAGGTTGATATTAGTGTCTGTTTTATAGTTTTCGGGGTCGCTGAGGTAAATAGTGATGATAAGACACCTCTATGGGAAGGGGAAGTTGGGGAGGGATAATGCGCGGTGTCAAATTTTGCAAAGGCACAATTCTAGGCACTATAGTGATGGTAAATCACCGCTATGGTTACGGTGGTCAGTGCAGGGGATGTGGGGCGATATTAGTATAAAATTTTACACCAGTGCAACGCATTACGCCAGTAATAAAAAAATTGAATATTGAAAATTTGTTGAAATTACATATTTAATTTGTGCCGCGAGAATATCTCTATTTTTTTGAGTGGCGCGAAATTGAAATCTAAAGTTGTAGGAGGCGCGTGGAAATAACTAAGAACCGTTTCTCTAGTCTAAATATAACTACAAATATTTTAATTAAAAACGCCGTTGCTATTCTCAACTGATAATAAGATTCCTTCAGTGTTTTATTATATGTTACGTATGTTTTAGGACGGGGCCGGATTCTTCAGAAAATTAATAATGTATTAGCAGGTTATGACATCAAGTGGTGCATTTATATGAATCATCTCACTTCTGAAATCAAGATAAATGCATCTATCCCCTAAGTATTTATATTACATTTTTATGAAGCTGTTTAGGGATATATCTGGAAGTTCGAAAATATTGAGTCAGAAAAGTAAAATAAATTTTTTTTATCTTTTATTTTAATAAAATTGTTTTTTTTTTTTGGTATTTTAATTTTTTTATTTCTTTTGCAAATAACAGATTTTATAAGTGCTATACTCTTTTACATATTTGCAAAAACTTGAAAAACTGTCAAAGTAAACTGCCACTTCTGGTGGCCGATTTCCGCCAAAATCAACTGGGACCTCCCAATTTATGTAAAAACCTTAGATATGAATTTTCATCCCCATCAATTCAGGCTATTACGAATTAATTAATAAATTATTATTCAGTACCGGCAGTACTTAAACATTTTGCTCTCACTCGAAGCTAGTGTCCTCCGTTCTATTGAGTCAGTTTTAATAAATGTAATCTGTGAGGGGTCTATTTTCACCGATTTAATGCGAAGAGATGTAATTTTTACCTTAAATCACTTTCACACCATGTAACTCTTGAATGCTTCTAGCTACAAGGTAACTGTTGGTCTTTTTTGAAAGAAAATTAATGTCGTGTTTTTTTTTTAAATCTGGCACAGATTGATTTTTTGGCTTTCAAGTTGTTCATTTATTCCAAAAAAACTAATCTACGGTAGATCGGATTTTCCCTCTAACAGATCTTAATATTTTGGGAGATTTACCCCTCTTTTCATTAACTGCAATAGCAACACATGCAACAAAACAATGTAAACAGAAGATTCTGGGCTTTCGTGTTCATTTTTTCGAGAAAAAATCTGAGATCGAGCGCAGATTTCTAAAACAAAAATAAATACGACATACATTTTTAAGGTCAAACAATGTACATTTTTTTAAATTCGTAAAAGCATTGCCAATATGAACGTCGTCAAAGCCATTGACTAATTTTATTGATTGATTTCATTGATTAATTTTATTTTCAAGCGCGATTATCTCGAAAAATGCTCTCGGATATTTTTTTTTACAAATGCAGTATTAAAGCCCATTCAGTTTTCAGCTTAAAATCATTTACAAAATTCCACCCGAACAGAAAGAAACACATACACGAAAACGACATAATAAAAACGTTTTAAAAAATGGAAGAAAAAAACAACCCATAACCCATTTAAATTTTTCATGTAAATTCTCTAATCGGTTGTTTTTAAAAAATGTATGACCCTGATACACATACACATATATGTATAAACATACATATGTGTGCTAAGTTTAAATGAATTCGGGCGTTACGAAGTGGGTTAAAAATTGATCACAGCCAGCCAGCCAGCGAAGTTAATATAGTGATATTGCTCAGATCGCAGTCGTCCCGAAATTGTAATATAATTAAGAGTATTTTTGAGTAGCGTCCGGATTTTAAATTTAAATTTAAATCACAAAATAATAATAATAATATACTATAAATTTGGTTCTTAGTTAAATGATAATTTTTTAATAATTCACATTTGAAAACATTTTCGTTAAAATGAGCAGTAAGACTGATACATAGACAGATATAGCCTATTTTATTAATCAAATTCTGGAACAATTTTTTCAGCGTTCGCTACAGTATTTCTTCAATAACGCCAGCAACGATGACATGCCAAGCATCAATCATTGCTGCGTGTTCCCAAAATTTATCCATAACGGGCAAAATCACAAGGCCAATTTAAAAGTCCATTCAATTTGCTCACTCAACGTTTTCTTCAATAAATCAGTTATTTCGACACATAGAACGTCCTGTTGAAACCAAAGAAATTACAAATTTATGCCAGTCATAACGTAGTTATAAAGTTTCTGTGTGCAAAAGTGATAGTAATTTTGAAGTTGTTGTTATGAAAACATGTGACAGATGAACTGTCAAACTGAACGTCACATTTTTTTTGGTATGAAAGTATGTGACAGCATAACTGCCAAATTGAATGTCAAATTATTTTTATTGAGATTCTCATACAAAAATACCATCCAAATTTCCGACTTTTCCGCTGGATTTTCGAAAAATTTTCTTTGATACAAACTTTGTCCTGACAATGACGAACACTACAAAAAACAGCCAAATCGATCAAGCCGTTCTCAAGTGATAATCTTTCATACATGCGGCAATTGATTTTTAATTATATACCCATAAAAAAAATAAAAAAAAAGGTTATGAGGTGAATAGTGATGGTAACTACGAGGACGGGGTTGATTGGTGTGGTAAGGGGGTGAACGATATTAGTGTCGGTGCTATAGTTTTCGGTGTCCCTGAGGTGAATAGTGAGGGTAATACACCTCTAAGGGGAGGGGGTCGATATGTGAGGTTGATATTAGTGTCTGTTTTATAGTTTTCGGGGTCGCTGAGGTAAATAGTGATGATAAGACACCTCTATGGGAAGGGGAAGTTGGGGAGGGATAATGCGCGGTGTCAAATTTTGCAAAGGCACAATTCTAGGCACTATAGTGATGGTAAATCACCGCTATGGTTACGGTGGTCAGTGCAGGGGATGTGGGGCGATATTAGTATAAAATTTTACACCAGTGCAACGCATTACGCCAGTAATAAAAAAATTGAATATTGAAAATTTGTTGAAATTACATATTTAATTTGTGCCGCGAGAATATCTCTATTTTTTTGAGTGGCGCGAAATTGAAATCTAAAGTTGTAGGAGGCGCGTGGAAATAACTAAGAACCGTTTCTCTAGTCTAAATATAACTACAAATATTTTAATTAAAAACGCCGTTGCTATTCTCAACTGATAATAAGATTCCTTCAGTGTTTTATTATATGTTACGTATGTTTTAGGACGGGGCCGGATTCTTCAGAAAATTAATAATGTATTAGCAGGTTATGACATCAAGTGGTGCATTTATATGAATCATCTCACTTCTGAAATCAAGATAAATGCATCTATCCCCTAAGTATTTATATTACATTTTTATGAAGCTGTTTAGGGATATATCTGGAAGTTCGAAAATATTGAGTCAGAAAAGTAAAATAAATTTTTTTTATCTTTTATTTTAATAAAATTGTTTTTTTTTTTTGGTATTTTAATTTTTTTATTTCTTTTGCAAATAACAGATTTTATAAGTGCTATACTCTTTTACATATTTGCAAAAACTTGAAAAACTGTCAAAGTAAACTGCCACTTCTGGTGGCCGATTTCCGCCAAAATCAACTGGGACCTCCCAATTTATGTAAAAACCTTAGATATGAATTTTCATCCCCATCAATTCAGGCTAAACTTTAGAGTCGCTCTTTTTCTGAATCAGGGATCCGGAAAGGGGCAAATCTGCACAAATCCCGAGTTTTACAATTTTTATGATTACTACACTTCTTTTTACTACTAAAAAAAGTAAAAGTAATTCCAAGTAGTTTCGTTTGCACCTACTTTTACTTTCGAGTGTATTCTTGAATGAATGACATTGTCCTTTAAACGCTTATCTAAAAATCGGTTTTAACGACCTACTTCAACAGTAGTTACACATTTAGTACAATGTACGTAATCGATTGCTGCTCATAATACTGGGCCAATAGCGATAAGATCTGAATCACTTAAAACTGATGTAAAGCCGATTTGGAATTTAGACACAATTGTGTGTGACACCTTTGTTATTTGTATGTAAACATTACTTTCGATGGCAATGAATCTGAGTTTTCATTACCAGTGAGTTTGTTGTGTTTTCCACTGAAAATGCGAACATTTTAAATTATTGAATTTCGAGTATATTCAAAGCAGAATTTAATCATATCAACATTTTATCTTTTGTAAAAGCAATGGGGAGCACAAATAGATTGTTTTACATTTTAAATAACCAATTTTTGCTCAGACTATAAGTTTTCGGAGCTTGCACCGATTTTTGTTGCATTATGTAATTACATTATGACAACGTGTAAATCTACCGTCCGAAAAATGTTGAACACATAAAAATATCAGACACATATAAGTAAATTCATGATTCAAACAATAATTTCATAATTTAATAAAAGATCATTAGTGACTCAGAAAATCACTATTAAATCTGTATGCACGCAAATTATTTAGTTTGTGTCAACCACTTAAGTGCTAAAAGTTATTATTTTGTCGCGGCCGTAATGGGATATGATGTTACAAGTATTATACTTTAGTATGGAAAATATTATTTTAAAACACACATTTTTGATTGACTCGGCTAACGTGGACATTATTATTAGATTGAAGTGTGTGTCTGTTCTGACAACATTAAAGGGGTCCAATTGTCATTTTTGGGAGTATGTATGTACGTATCGTACACTTCTTAGCTATCTATATTTGACGGGTATCATATGATATATTAAATTATAATAACAATAACACTTTGTTGTTCATAAACCAATGCTCTCAGCTTTCCTTGAAATCAGCAGTACTCAGCTTTTCTTGTACACAATAATAATATTTTATTAAAATACTTCTCAAAAAGTAACACACAATTTAACAATCGAATGATAATAAATTTTTTAATAACTCTTTTATACATCCTGATATCTTTAGTACGAGTATTTAACGGCTATCAAGTGGAAATTCGCGTGGCTACTGAGCAGGAGGTTTGTGGTTCGAATCCCAACAACACCAAAAGTATTTTTCACGGTGTCCCACCACTCGCGAATGGGTGACAAACGTTCCGAGAGTAACAGCTTGGCACGGAAAGCATCTCAATTCACCGTTCGGAACCGGCCTTAAATTGTAGGTCCCTTCCATTTGTGTCCAAAAATATGAATGCGCAACACAAATTGTCGCGAGAAGCTAGGCCTTGGACCGCAATGGTCTGTCGCGCCGAATATTATTATTATTATTATTTTAAAAGCATCGAAAATTAGTACAATTTCGAGTTTAGACAATAGCTTTAAGTAAAGAAGCATGTTAACTGAAGAAGATGAACTAATCAAAAAAGCACTGACTAAAAGATTGCGCGGACGTGTTTCAATATTTATCATTTTATTTATTTAATAGATGCATTTATGTTTCAAAATTGACAAGCGGTTGTCAAAATTGTTTATTATAACAATCCCAGTGAACTTCAAACTTCTAACAACTTAACCGGGTGTCAAAGTGTTTTACTATTCGTTTACACACTCATAAACGTTTAATTAAACTAAAGTTTAAACGCAAACTGTAAATCTAGGAATACATTTTTTACTTGGACACAAAAAAACACCCGCCTGATCACCCTTGTCTTCTGCAAGAATTCTGCATAAACTTTTTATATTCACGGATCGAAACCATTAAATGATTTCCAACTTGATTGAACTTGGCAACGCATAACGAAAGAAACCAAAAATGATCATACACAACACAAACAATGCGTTGGCGTTCCGAACAACGGTTTTAAGCTTAATTAAAAAAGTCATCCGGCAATAGACAACTATAATTATACGAGGAGTATCCACAAAAATAATTATAAACAATTTAAATCATTTTAGCTTTAAATTTTTATCTCATGCTTACATAAAAAGTAAGTAAATTATAATATTTTTTTCCAAGAACCAAGAGCATCTTCGCACTACATTTAGTAATAAAAATACTACAAATGATATTACATTAATATAGCACTCAATCACGTATTGCAATACTCACATTATTGCCCTGCATATATTTAAATGCTAGTTACTTACTGTTTACAGGGTTTTTTTTTATAAAGGGGTACATTTTTATCTTTTCTTCGTATGCAGTCTTATGTTTCTTGAAGAATCGTTATTTAACTCCTTTTTGAATATCAAAAAGGAAGATGAGACCGACTACTACTTTCTTAAAAAAATTACTGCTAAAGTTGAACATGTTGGCGGTTAGCGGTTAGTACGTTGGGCTTCTGAGAATGAGGTCCGAAGTTTTTATCACAGAAAAAACAACAAAAACCTTTTCAAGGGCCCACCCCTTGCGAATGTGTGACAAACGTCCGAGAGTAATAACTGGCATGGGAATTAATTCACTTTCAAATACGGCTATAAATTATTGATCCCTTCAAATTGTGTGCAAAAATATACATTTCACTCATCACTTCAATCGGCATGTTGTAAAAAATGTTTTGGTTGTGAAATTTATCTCGTTTTCTGGTGGAGAAGATAATCAGAGCGAAAAAACAACCCATAAAAATTAAAATTTTTCTTGTAAATTCTCTAATCGGGGATACACACACACACACACACTGCGTGCTCGTTTTGTGGCAAAATCATTCACCAAATGACGCAGCGGCAGCGAACAGCGCTGCACACAAAGCACAGAGCTCAGACTTTGCCGAGATCTGATGCGATATAGCGATATTTAAAAATTGTATATTGGGGTCCCCAAGGGGCCGATCGCTCCAAATTTTTACTGCCGCCTTAATAGAAAGTGTTGTCTTGTGAGATATACATGTGTGCAAAATTTCAATAAAATCGGGCTGTAGGAAGTAGGTTAAAAATTGATCACAAGATTTCCAGCCAGCCAGCCAGCCAGCCAGTCAGCCACGGGCAAGTGAAGTTAATATAGAGAATTTAAAAAGGGAAAGAAAGCAAAATTAGGGACAATAGTTATCAACACGCAAGCAGAAGATCAAATCATAAACATCAACGACAGCTTTATAAAGAACTCTCGTTCAAAGCTGCTACTTATCTTACAATATCAGAAAAATACAAATTTGTGTGAACTAGTAATGGAAGGAAGGTGACATTTTAGTAAAAATAACCTGCGCTGTTGATTTGAAAAAATTATGAGTTCAAGTAATGATGTTTATGTAAATAGACTTAGTCACTTAAATAGCGTGAATGTATGTGATAAAGAAAAAAATCTTGCATATTAATTTGGTATTCTCCTTTTGTGTTCATTATAATATTCGAGGAAACTGTTTTAGCTCATGTTGGATATTTTCAGAGATTGTCATTATTAATTCTCCAATTCTGACTCAAAGAATTGGGGTTTTGAGGGAATAGTAACCGATCTTACTCAGGTGGTAAAGTGGCAGTCTTTAGTCTGTATTTTATGTGTAATTGTTCGAAGTTCGATAATGTGCAGATACATTAATCGTACAGTTCTTTTTAAGAAAAAATACTCATTGGTTTGCCAGTCTATAAGACTCCCCATTTACTTATAAAAAAATTATGAAAATCAAATCAAATCAAAAAATGTAATTGTTATAGTTGATCCAAACATTGACATATTGAATAATTCACAAGAGATGGTGAAATTATCTGCTTGTTCTCGAGGCCTAAAGTGTGTTTTCAACTCAAGTAACATATTAAACTTAATCCCAGTGAACTTCAAACTTCTAACAACTTAACCGGGTGTCAAAGTGTTTTACTATTCGTTTACACACTCATAAACGTTTAATTAAACTAAAGTTTAAACGCAAACTGTAAATCTAGGAATACATTTTTTACTTGGACACAAAAAAACACCCGCCTGATCACCCTTGTCTTCTGCAAGAATTCTGCATAAACTTTTTATATTCACGGATCGAAACCATTAAATGATTTCCAACTTGATTGAACTTGGCAACGCATAACGAAAGAAACCAAAAATGATCATACACAACACAAACAATGCGTTGGCGTTCCGAAAAACGGTTTTAAGCTTAATTAAAAAAGTCATCCGGCAATAGACAACTATAATTATACGAGGAGTATCCACAAAAATAATTATAAACAATTTAAATCATTTTAGCTTTAAATTTTTATCTCATGCTTACATAAAAAGTAAGTAAATTATAATATTTTTTTTCCAAGAACCAAGAGCATCTTCGCACTACATTTAGTAATAAAAATACTACAAATGATATTACATTAATATAGCACTCAATCACGTATTGCAATACTCACATTATTGCCCTGCATATATTTAAATGCTAGTTACTTACTGTTTACAGGGGTTTTTTTTTATAAAGGGGTACATTTTTATCTTTTCTTCGTATGTAGTCTTATGTTTCTTGAAGAATCGTTATTTAACTCCTTTTTGAATATCAAAAAGGAAGATGAGACAGACTACTACTTTCTGAAAAAAATTACTGCTAAAGTTGAACATGTTGGCGGTTAGCGGTTAGTACGTTGGGCTTCTGAGAATGAGGTCCGAAGTTTTTATCACAGAAAAAACAACAAAAACCTTTTCAAGGGCCCACCCCTTGCGAATGTGTGACAAACGTCCGAGAGTAATAACTGGCATGGGAATTAATTCACTTTCAAATACGGCTATAAATTATTGATCCCTTCAAATTGTGTGCAAAAATATACATTTCACTCATCACTTCAATCGGCATGTTGTAAAAAATGTTTTGGTTGTGAAATTTATCTCGTTTTCTGGTGGAGAAGATAATCAGAGCGAAAAAACAACCCATAAAAATTAAAATTTTTCTTGTAAATTCTCTAATCGGGGATACACACACACACACACACACTGCGTGCTCGTTTTGTGGCAAAATCATTCACCAAATGACGCAGCGGCAGCGAACAGCGCTGCACACAAAGCACAGAGCTCAGACTTTTCCGTGATCTGATGCGATATAGCGATATTTAAAAATTGTATATTGGGGTCCCCAAGGGGCCGATCGCTCCAAATTTTTACTGCCGCCTTAATAGAAAGTGTTGTCTTGTGAGATATACATGTGTGCAAAATTTCAATAAAATCGGGCTGTAGGAAGTAGGTTAAAAATTGATCACAAGATTTGGCCAGCCAGCCAGCCAGCCAGCCAGCCAGCCAGCCAGTCAGCCACGGGCAAGTGAAGTTAATATAGAGAATTTAAAAAGGGAAAGAAAGCAAAATTAGGGACAATAGTTATCAACACGCAAGCAGAAGATCAAATCATAAACATCAACGACAGCTTTATAAAGAACTCTCGTTCAAAGCTGCTACTTATCTTACAATATCAGAAAAATACAAATTTGTGTGAACTAGTAATGGAAGGAAGGTGACATTTTAGTAAAAATAACCTGCGCTGTTGATTTGAAAAAATTATGAGTTCAAGTAATGATGTTTATGTAAATAGACTTAGTCACTTAAATAGCGTGAATGTATGTGATAAAGAAAAAAATCTTGCATATTAATTTGGTATTCTCCTTTTGTGTTCATTATAATATTCGAGGAAACTGTTTTAGCTCATGTTGGATATTTTCAGAGATTGTCATTATTAATTCTCCAATTCTGACTCAAAGAATTGGGGTTTTGAGGGAATAGTAACCGATCTTACTCAGGTGGTAAAGTGGCAGTCTTTAGTCTGTATTTTATGTGTAATTGTTCGAAGTTCGATAATGTGCAGATACATTAATCGTACAGTTCTTTTTAAGAAAAAATACTCATTGGTTTGCCAGTCTATAAGACTCCCCATTTACTTATAAAAAAATTATGAAAATCAAATCAAATCAAAAAATGTAATTGTTATAGTTGATCCAAACATTGACATATTGAATAATTCACAAGAGATGGTGAAATTATCTGCTTGTTCTCGAGGCCTAAAGTGTGTTTTCAACTCAAGTAACATATTAAACTGACATTTGAATTGACCATTCGACCGTATATTCTTATCCATTTTCATAAAAATAATAAAAAACAAAAAAAAATCACATATGAGAAAAAGTACCACCAGTCAGAGACAGTTACGGCCATCTGCAATTCTAGAGTATTCTCCCTTTTCTGCTGATGGCTGAAAGTTTCAGCTCAATAGGATGAATAGTTTTTGAGTTTTGCGATGTCTAACGCTTAGACACACAGACTTTGATTTTTGTATACATACGTAACACGCAAAAATTCTATAAAGCTGGTTGTCACAAAACTTGCTGAAAATGAAAACTAAAAATAAATGAAAGCAATAAAATGCAAAAGGAATCCTCACAATTCTAGCCAATAACTTGTCTACGAAAAGTTATGCAAGAGAACCAATGGAGAGAGTCGCGATCTGCATTTTTCCAACCGATACAAGGGAAACATCCAGGAAATATGGAAAGTATTGAATACTTAATTAGGAAAAGGAATAAAATCTAACTTGATCCAAAGTTTAGATATCAATTTCGTATTAATTTTCGGCGATTGCAGCATAGCTAATCAATTAAATGATTACTTTGTGGAAATTTTCGTAAAATTAAAGCCAATTATCCCACAACATGACGGCTGTAATTTCAGCCTCACGACACTTCTTCTTGCAGAAAGATCTCAGGCTCTTGAAAATCAAAAGACAGTCAATTCAGCTTGGTATAAAACCAATTGTTTGCCCGAGGTTTTCAACAAATTGAGAGAAAACAAACCAAAACGGCGAATCATTTTGCATCACGATAATGCGAGCTCACACACCACACACACACACCGCGGGTCATCCGCTTTACAGCCCCCGACTTGGCACCCAATGACTTCTTCCTGCTCCCAACAATCAAACGTGGGCAACGATTTTTATCGCCTGAAGGTGCAGTTGAATCGTTCAAAAACAATGTTTTGGAGCTATCATCTTCGGACTGGAAAAACTATTTCGATAAATGAAAAGCAATAAAGCAATTTTTGATGAAAATTTTTAATTTTTTATAACTTTTTCTATAAACTTTTACGGCACCCCTCGTAAGTATACATGATACGAAGCTGTACATGTGATATACAGTTGCCGTATACTGCTGTACTCACATGTACGGTTGCACATTGTACGAGTTGATGTATAAAGAAATCTAGATGTAGAGCCATCAATGTGGGCTTATGAGCACAATATTCTAGTTTGTGAGTACTTGGGTGTGACTCTACCCACCACAACACTTTCCTTCTTATAACCAAATATTTCCACGCCCACGCTATGGCTATGCATTATAAGGATGTAAATCCCTTAAAGCGTGCGCTAATTATAAAAAAAACGTATCGGCTACCTGCTTTTAAATCTGTCGAGTCGTTTAAGTATATTTTATTAATGACTGAAACTTGAATCGGAAAGCTCATGCACAATCAATAAAATCTTACATAATTCCGGATACCCGGAAAATGTACCACTTGGAACAATTTGACTACGATTTGTTATCGTTTAGCAAATTCCTAACTTCAGTACGGCATTACGATTTGTGGTGGATCGCATTTTAACATCTTAGAGCCGCTAAGAGCCCAGAAGCATGTCGTTCGTATCACTTGTGGCACTCTTACGCATTTTTAGCCTTTTATGCGAACTAAGTATTCTACTCACACAACTACTACTTCGCCATCTGTGTACATTTTTTAAAGTTCTCGTAGAATTCTTAAGTGGTAATATTGCAACTTATCATTTACTGGTTGATGATGCCTTTTTTAAATTCTCTGTATTAACTTCGCGTGCCCGTGGCTGGCGGACTGGCTGACTGGTCAGATCTTGTGATAAATTTTTAACCCAATTCCCAAAGCCCGATTTTATTGAAATTTTGCACACACGGTGACAATACTTTATATTAAAATTTTCGTCTCCCATACAAATTTTTTACAAAATTTACCCGATTTTCTTCAAATTTTAGACACATTTCCAATTTACAACACTTTCTGTAAACATTTGGAAGTGATCGGGCCCCGTGGTCGGGGGGCACCCATACAAATTTTATAAAAAAAGTACCCGATTATCTCCGACAAATTTTGAAGCGATCGGGCCCCGTGGTCTTGTTTACAAAATTTACCCGATTTTCTTCAAATTTTATACGTACAAATTTGGGAGTGATCGGGCTCCGGGGTCGGGGGCTCCCGAACAAAATTTTTTAAATATTTACCCGATTTTATTCAAACTGCACATTGTATATCCCCGATAAGAGAATTTACTCGAAAAAATTTAATTTTACGGGTTGTTTTATTAACTGCACCAATCACAGTTATTTCTTGTATTTTAACTAAGTTACTTCACGAATATATTTTAATAAACTTTCATTTGGAACCTTTACATTACCTAAGATGACAGAAACATTTATAAGAGAAACATTTCTGGCTGGCTGGCTGGCTGGATGGCTGGACCAGTCAATTGGCCTCAGTGGTATGATTTAACGCATCTGGACTTTTTTTGTCTGTGTAAAGTCCACGGACCATGTCAATACGTGGAATTGCGAAAAAAATCCGGAACATTATTTTTAAATAAGAGAACTCTTTTTATTAAACATAACTATGTATTAGCAGATCTTTTTTTGTCTGTTTGTTTTTTCATTATTTTTGTTTTAACTATCTATATTATAATCAATATTCAGTCACTAAAAAACAAACAGTAAAAATTAAAATTGTTCATATAAATTCTCTTATAGCAAATACACATGTGTCCAAAAGCTTGAATCAGCCCTGGGGCCCGATCACTTCCAAATTTTTACAACAAGTGTTGTCCATTTGATATACACATTCGTCTAAAATTTAAAGAAAATCTTGTTAATTTTTTAAAAAAGTATATGATATTTATAAAAAATGTATAGGAGCCCCTCGGGCCGTGAGGCCAAATATCAATAGAAAGTATTGTTATCGGAGATACACATGTGTATAAAATTTGAAGAAAATTGGGATCATTTTTATGGACCCTAAGTCCCGAGCGGCTCCAAACTTTAACAGAAAGTGTTGTCACCGGAAATACACACATTGGTTCAAAGTTGCAATAAAATCGGGCTCCGGGAAGTGGGTTAAAACTTATCGCAAGATTCCACGACAAACAAACAGACAAACACACGGGCACGCAAAGTTAATATAGATAATTTAAAAAGCGGTAATATGACGTAAGTATCCGTAAACTCCCACCAGAAAGAAGTTATCAAATTTTCGTATTTTATGAATGCATAGACAAATCTTATGTTTTTAAAATTAAATTTACTAATGCTTGTTATTTCTTATTAAATTTTTTATAAAACCCTCTGCTAATAAACAAATAAACATATTATTAACAAACTAATAAACACGTCTAAAATATCATAGCGAATTTGATAAGAATTTATAGCGAGAACGGATAATAAATCTACGTTTGAGTTGTTAAAATAATTTATTGGAACCAAATATCAGTCAGTGCTTGGTCGAGCTGTCGAAGAGATCAACAGTCTTTTAGCGGAAAAATTTTTCGTTTACTTTTTATTTACATTTTGTATAAAAATTGATGCTATAACACGGGCAATTGATAAGAGATAAACGAAACAACACAATAATTTTAAAGTATTTTCCGGTTGAATTTAGTATTTTTTATGATCTTGAATATATGAAATATTTTATTTATCGCGTGGTTCTGATAACAAATCATAATTCTTTGTGGATGAAACAAATACGATCTTTATGAAACCTTAAATTATTCAAAGCATCTTAGCATGCAACACTTCCAAAAATTGAGAAACTTTTGGTTCCTTCCTATTGTTTTTGTTTAAAAGGAAATTTCCTTTGTAGTAGTATAGTATTAAGTGAGATCTGTGTTACTCGGATTTTGTTTCAAGTGTTTTTCATAAATTAACAAAACGTACCATTTTTTTGCGGCTTTTAGCTATAAATTCATCATTAAGTGTGGTAAGTGTTTTAGTTAATCACAACTAAGTATTTTCGCGCGTTCAGCGAATATACTCTTAATAATATAAACAATTCGCAATATTTTTGGAAAGGACGAATAAGTAGTCTAGATCCTTTTAAGGGTATTGATTTTATCGATAGAAGATAGCAAGTAATATTGCAATTTTCCTCTTTTGCTATGGTGTCAATTCGGAGGGATCAGTGGATAGGGCAGGCGGGAAACGCCTGATATTTTTGCTAGTAATATAAAAAAACATAATATTGTATGTATAAAAAAAGCCCATAAAAATTTAAATTTTTCATCTTAATTCTTTAATCGCAGAAATTGAGATGGGAGCCCCTCGATCCTGGGTCATTTTTTTTTGTTTTTTTTTTATTGTAGGAGAAAATCATCGAAAGAGACATTTGACATCAGATGTCAAATTTGAAAATGCTTCAGATCATTTTATTCTGAGCACTAAGAGCACGCTCATACTCTGAGCAAATAAGAAACACGAGCATTTTTCTTGAGAACTCTTTGACTGCTCTGAACTAATTTATAAAAACTCCAAATGACAGAATATTTTGAAAACTTGTTGTTCTATCTGTAAGTTGAAAAATACAATTCAGTAAATAAATAAAAATAAGTAAGTAAGTTGAATTAAGCATTAAACATTTATGTCTCGTTTCATTTGCTGGGTTCATTTGTGGGTGAGCTAAGATTTCTCTCTCGTGGTTTCAGTTTAACGTTGCATTTGCGAACTGTGCCCGGAGTACGGTTTGATTTTATGTACCTTTGTTTTGTAACCGATAATGTTACTTTGCTACCCGTCGGCAATCGGGTATATTGGCCACTCACTTCGTTCACCTCGAAAACTCCGTCACTTTGAAAGCTAACCTATGGGTATGGTTTCGAATACAGTTTTTGCAATTGGAAAGGGACATTAGTAAACAAAATACATACATATTACTTAAAGATGAAATGGAATGGTCATAATCGATTCTACTTTTATACTATTACGCACATTCATGGTAACTTTGTGAAATAGCATTAATAATGATTGTGTAAGTCGGAGTAATGTAATTCTTAGAAATAATGACATTATTAATAACCGTGTAAGTGCCGAGTTAAAAATATGGCGACGCAAAATCGTAGTGCTTCCATTAACAGGCAGAATAGATTTTGCAATCAAAATCCACGACCCAAAACCAAGCAGCGCAGCCGACTGCGGAGCACACACCGCACACAGTCATTAAGTGAAGGTATCTATTGCCACTATATGATATTTAAAAAAATGTATAAGGGCCTTGTGGCCGAACCCGGGGCCCGATCACTACCAAATTTTAGAAAAAGTATTGCTTATTGGGTATAGACATGTGTCTAAAATTTGAAAAAAATCGGGTAATTTTTATTTTAAATTTGTATGGGA
Organism: Nephrocerus scutellatus; assembly: GCA_947095585.1. Classification (NCBI taxonomy): domain Eukaryota; kingdom Metazoa; phylum Arthropoda; class Insecta; order Diptera; family Pipunculidae; genus Nephrocerus; species Nephrocerus scutellatus. The sequence goes on along the minus strand of OX352764.1, from coordinate 38,650,155 downwards.
GCCCCACGAACCCGGGACCCAATCACTTCCAAATAAAGTAAAGTAAAAGAAAGTATTGTCACCGGAAATACACATGTGTTTAAAATTTCAGGAAAATCGGGCTTTCGGAAGTGCGTTAAAAATTGATAATTTAAAAAAAAATTAATATGGGAGCCCCCGGCCCGATCGCATGCGTATAAAATTTGAAGAAAATCTGGAACTTTTTTTATAAAATTTGTATGGGTTTTTATACCTTTAGTAAATTATCATGCTAAAATGTTTAAAATGAGGTGTGTCAATGTTATCAGGCAGCAAACGTCAATATACCGAAGTCAAATGCTCAAGTATATCAATTTTTTTCTTATATGTTAAATATTACTACACGTTTTCCTATTGTTTGTTTATCCATAAACATGCTAATAAGCGAATTTTGAGGTTTGACCATCTTTTAACATCGATATCGTTTTCCAACTCAATAAAGACCAGGCAGAAAGGTGATAACAAAGTGAATAATCATTTGGCTTGAATTCTTGAGTGAGTTTGATCTTAAAACTAAATAAGCCGGGCTCTTTATCTTATCTACAAGCTGTTGTATGAACGTTCTTTATAAATTCTTTTACTCAGTTGGCTACAGGAGCTTTAGGTCAAAAATCACTTTACTGAAAATTCTGTTATGATGCATGCACTTTTAAAAGAAACTAACATTTATTTTGTATGAGCTGATTACAAGTAACAAAAAGTTGTGATACTCTAACTCCGTAACTAAACATGTGCCTGAGAAATCCAAGTCAATTTAAGGAAAATTGCAAAACGAGAAAACTATTGAAATGAAGCTGCTTTAACACTACTAGCAGAATTCCTTAAACAAATTTAAATTATTTTCTTTTCCCAATTCATATAAATAGATATTAATATATATTATTACTATATTTTCCTCCTGTTGGTATAAACACCATGCAGATTTTTGAAATGAAATGCCCTATATATTTTCTTTGTTTACTCTTTAATTACTCTGTCTACTTTTATTCAAAATCTCTGTTCGTCAGTTCTAGGTCAAAAATTGATAAAAAAGATCAGTAGAAGTACACTTCTTTAAATGTAATATAGATAGCCATTCATTGATCATATATGTATGTCGCCTTGTGCTATTTTCCGTTGCAAGTCCATTAATACAACTGCCATCACTTAATTCCAACAAGATAATGGATATTAACAGTGTGAGTACCTGTTGCTGTAGATAAGTTAAGCACTGATTCGATGAATCCTAAGCTGAAGTGTCTGAAGGAAACTGTAAATAATGATTTTTTTTTGAAAACACATATCATAAAAACAAAGGGTAAAATGATTGTGAAAGAGATATTGTACTTATCCACCAAGCCATATTCACATCATATGTACATTTAATGCTCCGATAAGTTTATCTTTTTTTGGACGCGGTAGGTGGTGTTGTACTTGGGAAATTTACGAAAATATGTCACGCCTAGTAACCCATCTAGTTTAAAAAATCAAGCCTTTAAAAACAACCCATAAAAATTTAAATTGTTATTGTAAATTCCCTGATCGGGGGGCGGACACACAATGTGCAAAGTTTAAAAAGAAGTTTTATAATAATCAATAACTTAAGTAGTCATGTACAGGATCTTACTACCTACACATATACTCAACAGCAAAATACAGGTGCATTGATATTTCGTGGTAAATTAAAAAACTTCAAAATAGCTCCCCTGAAAAAAAACTTACTTAAGATACAACAGAGTCAATTTATACTTTATGTACGTAATTAAGTATGGATAATATATCAAATACTGTCAGAATGTTGGCATTTTTGACCGGTTGAGTAGCAAAGTCCAGTTTAGTGCTAGCTAAACCATGGTAAAAATGACACAAAGTCAAGTTTTTGCCGTTGCCCAACATTATGCAAATTACACCTTCGACATGATACTCGTATTACATCAATTTGAGTAAAAAATTGCACACTGACGCGAGGCGAAATGCATTTCATTTTAATTTAACTCTGAATTAAATTAACTGTATATAGGTAACAAATTTATATACAAATGCAAAACCTTTTGTTTTCCAACGCTTACAATGCATTGTCACTTTCCATTTTATGACCAATAAATTACTTAATTTAAAACCACGATGGTATTAATTTTATTTTAACAACGTTACTTGCATATTGCATATCTACCTATGAGTTCTCCCACGAGTACGTGTATCACATACACAAGACAATTTATTGGCTTTGGCTTGCTACTTGGCTCATTTTTCTTACTAATGATTCTCAACTATCATCAAATTGGACACATTAATTACAACAAAAGCAAAATAGTTTCGATTATTGAGTAACAAACTAGCATATATTTTGTAAAAAGTTGCCCCTTTTGATCCTCTTGATTGATTAGTGTACTTGTATACGAGTAATAAGTGTTTTTGAGTTAACTTTTCCAGTCAGATAAATACATTTTTCTATTTTTGACTAGGTATGGCTGCAATCAATCATAAAAAATGCAATACGACTAATACATACGTTTAATTGAAACAATATATAAAATAAACTTTTACTCAAAATTTGTGTTCGAAAGATACTTGGAAATGGTTTCGTATACAAAACCCGATTTAGTTCTTGTCGACTGTCCTATTTTGAGCACTTTTTCAAGGTATTCTGACCGTCTGTCCGAAATAACACAAGCTATGTTGGCTTCCAAGGCCTGAGCTGTTTTATCAGCATAAACCAATGACATCACATAACCCCACAAGACATGATCCAGAGTTGTCAAATCGCACGATCTTCGAGGTCAATCAAACTCGAATCAGCTTTTCGGTAAATAGTACTCACTTTGCTAGACCTTCCCAATAATTCGTCTTCTACTTGTATCAGCTTACTCGAATCTTATTTTCGCTAAATAGTACTCACTTTGCTAGACATTCCCAATAATTCGTCTTCTACTTGTATGCTCGTAGAATTCGGCTTAGTTCTTGAAACCGAGTAACTGAGTATTTGAAAAATAGATTGACATTGTGGGCGAGGCCTCTTTCTAAATAGAAGTACTTGAATATACGTTTATCATATTTATGGAATAAAACAATAAAGAATGTCGTTGTCGGTTGTATAAAATTACGTTTTATAGCTAAAATGGGCTTGTCGTTATATTTCCAACTACACCTACAAGTATAAATCCACCTTTACTCTTTAATTTGATAAAGCTTTTATTAAACTCAGACTGTAAATTATCGTTATCAGAGGCAATCCCTCATAACAAATTTATTATATTTTTGTTTTTACTTTCTGCTTCTTGTGTATTATTATTTTTGTACTCTTCGGAAAATACAACTACATCGATTTGATTTTGAAATTTCTAGTTACGAAAAAAAACCATTTACTTTCTTCTTCTTCTGCTCGGCTCTATAACTTTCTGATCTTTACCCGATTTCAATGTATCCTTGCACATTGGGTGTTCCTGTTCTTTGCTGTCCTCCAATGAAGGCTTGGTCTTATACCATCTTAGCTTACCGAGCTTAGTTCTTTACAGGATGTCAAATTCCGAACCATTCTTCTGATAATATAATCACGGATAGAAGCCTCCGTCTTGTTCTGAAGATAGATGACGGTAATTTATTTACTGTTTTTTGCATTCAAGCAATTGCGCATGTACTCGTACATCTCCCTTTCTGCTGTTATCGGATGCTTCAATTGACCCACAACGTTAGTTAAATGATTGCGATATTCCAATGTTTAAGCAAGGCTACCATGTACATTGTTTTGCTCAAAAAAATGTGCAGCCCTAGATTTCCTACCGCCCACTGGATCTGGAGGAAAACGTCATATTTCCGATTACGTAAGGCAGTTTCTAGTTGTTCTTCCTTGTCATTTGATTGAAAGGTTAGCAGGCATGTCGAAGTAGCCTATTGTAGATGTAAATTCAGATAAAAGATGATAAAAGAATAATATTTTATAATTCAAATATATTCTATGAGTTCGCTACGGGCAATTTGCATTAAGTTTCTGTGGCCTATTAACGTCCTCGTAATCTGAGTAGTAATTATGCATATATGATTACCTTAAGAGCCGAAACTCTTATTCCTTACGTCTACCCAGTCGCATAAAAAGTGTAAATAAACAACCTACAAATTAAAAAATATTTGCCAAATTAACTTCATCTACAATTCAAAAGCACAAGACGTAATGGCTGAGTTAAACTTAAGGATCGTTTACAATGTTATAGATAAAGCTGAGGATTGTTTTATATTAAGGTTACGATATAATTTTTTCACGGTCGAAAAACAATGTGAAGCTGTTCTTTTGTCAAATTTTATTTGATCTTGCTGCAAGTTGATAAAAGTTACTCGTTCGTTCTGTTTCGTTACACAATACCTCTTATATATTTATGGAAAACTGAATTAGATACTCTTAACATAAATAAACAATTAGGATATTTCAATGCGTTATTATGAAAGAAAAGTTGGATTCATTTTTTTTAACGAAATAAAAAACTTTACCATCAACTTAGCCAAAATTAACGCGCTGTAAATCCCACTTGCGATACTTAAAGCGTAATCACTTTATGACATATGACGAAAATAGTTGACATCGCCATGGGAAGATAAATGGAACAAGCATGTTTACCACTAATGGAACAAGCATATTGCAGTGCATGCTTTTAGGATAGTAACATTTATGGGAGCTTTATTACAACATTTTTAGGCATTAAGCACTCATATGTACTTGCGAGTATGGTGAGTTGTAAATAAGGAACTTACCAGAGTGATCTAGCGCACTCTAGGTTGTTCGAATAAAAACAGTAGAAAATATAGATTTACTATAAATAGTACGGGGTTTTGCTGCAGGAGTCAGATATTGTTTGGAATTCAGTCACTCAAGTTTAAAAGTGATAGCAAACAGATAAGGCTAAGTGAATAGTAGTGAAACATAAGTGTTAAAGTGAATAAGTAATGATTAGTGTACATTTGTGAGCATTTATTATTTTAAATGCCTATATTTTTACTTTTAATTAAATAAAGTTGTAATTTGTAAATTAACGTGTGTTGTGTTTTTATTTGCAAAATCCTTTACGAACTCGAAAGACTAAATTTCGTAACAATATATTTTCTGGTATATTTCAACTCAATAATATATGTAAATAACTAGCAATTTCCAGTAACCATCAGTTTTTAGTACATATAACATAGCGCATAATCTGTTTTGGAACAACAAGTTAATAATAATGCAGGTTGTGATAACTTTTCGTTCCAAATTCTCTAGTACGCCGCCTCATTACATAAGCGTAAAACAATTGATTAGAAATATTTTTCGTTTTATTTAAATAAAATTCAATGGTGAAACCCAGTCTTTAAATATCAATATTCAAGAAAACATTTCATTTCATGAACTCTTACAACTCCATCCAGTGTTAGTTACACTTTTGTTTTTGTTTGCTTTAAGAGTCAAGTTTTTAGCGACTGCGATTGTACTACATCGACTTATTTCTCTTTCATTGTGCTTATGAAGAAAGTTATTTTCGTAGGTTCGGCCACCATGTATGTACCCAGATTTCCTGATTATTTTAATATTTGTGATCCACACGTGTCAGTTTATTTGGGTGCCAAAAGATCTATAATAGTTTAATAGAGACAGCAGTAACCAAAAATATTTTACACGGTGTTTCTACTCTCGCGAATAGGTGACAAACGTCCGGAGAGTAATAACTTGTCACGAAAAGCTTCTCAATTCGCCCTTCGGAGCCGGCCTTAAATTGTAGGTCATCCTTCCATTTGTCTCCAAAAATATAAATGCGCAACACAAATGGTCGCAAGAAGCTAGGCCTAGGGCCACAATGGTCTGTCGCGCCAAATATTATTATAAATAGTTGTTAAACAGATCAAGTTAGGCGACAGGTAATAAACCAATTTTGGTGCACTCAAATCAAAAGCATTGTAGGAAGATCAAATGAATTTCCATCTGAAAGAAATGTACAATGACGAAAATATTAATTTCTACATTTATAATTGAAATTGATATTTAAATTGAATCTGAATTTTCTCTTACATTTCAGACCGTGGACCATGCACTCGTCAACTGGAGACGACGAAGCAGCTAAAGACCCAAGGATATGCCAACCTGATTTTAATCAGCAATTTACAGAAAATGATTTCGAAGGTTAGACAAATTATTCCCAACATTCAAAATTATTCTGTAATATATATATATAGGGTGTTTTTTTGGGAGGTTTGTTTTTCCGATAGATGTCGTTTTATTTTATGACAGTTGTTTTGACAGCTCAAAGTGGCATTTCTACTCAGTATTGTTTGGCAAATCATTATGAAAAAAAAAAAAAAAAAAAAAAAAAAAAAAAATGACATTTGTGAAAAATAGTCGTGGTAGCCATATGCCAGAAATTGTGTTTAAATGTTAAATGCCAAAAAATTATCTACCAAATAAAAAAAAATTTTGGTCATTTCATAATTTTATATGTGTTTTATTCAAAAAAAAAATCGGCAACCTCTTAAAAAAACACGTTATATCTAACGGGTGTTTTTTTAAGAGGTTGCCGAACTATCATAAAATAAAACGACATCTATCGGAAAAACAAACCTCCCAAAAAAACACCCATATAATTTTTGTTTGAGAATAATTTATAAATTTCTAGTACTTAGTCGATAAAATAAAATTAATTTGGTCTTTGTTTTTTGCTTTATTTGTCACAATTATGCCAAAGTATCAGTAGTATTAAGACATCATTAATTCATCAAGTAGGTGAATATTTAAAAGAAAATCTTGGTCTTAATACGAGCAAATATTGCAAAGTAAATATCTCATATTTGGCATTCCCTAATTTAAAGATTGTTTTTAAAATACAATATTCTTGAACAGCCTAACCTATTAAATAATTAAACTATCAACCGGAACTTTTCAATAAAATGTATAAACTTTTTGTTCCAACACTTTTAATGTCGGCGTAAAGCCGTCCAGATATAAATTGCCTCATTTACGCTGATATCTTCTTTATCATTAGGAAGTATGGCATTGTGTACCCATATAACAGTATGAATGCACTAAGAACTGTACATTGATTTGATTAAATTGCTGCACGCGATTTTCCTGTCTCAAGACTTAATGCGAATAACAAAGAAATAAATATACAAAACTTGACGTTAATTTGTTGATTCTTCAAAGGAATACATCTGGCGCCTGCTTTTACGCAGCTGACTATTAATCAAGAGAGCCACATGTTGCACTATAAGCGTATCTATACAAATTATCTTACGAGTACGTTTATTATGACTATTAGAAGTGACACATTGAAAAGGAGAATATTGTGTTGGTTGTGTGCTGATCGTATTTATTGAACTAATAGTTTTCGCTGAGGATAATTTCTCGTCCATTGATGGATAAATAATGCAATTGCAATTTCCTTTTCCATTTCCTATAAAAGATTAATTAGTATACGAGATGCATATACAGGGTGTATCCGTTAAGGTGGCAAATACTTAAAGGGATGATTCCTTGGTTAATTTCGTGAAAGAAATCGTATGTGAGGGGGCGTCTATTTTCACCCCCTGCGGTGTACGAAGCGTTTTAATGCGAAGAGATGTACTTTTGACCTTACATCACTTAACACCCTGTAACTCTTGAACGCTTCTAGCTATAAGACCACTGATGGTCATTTTTTAAAGAAAATTAAATTTATAAGATCAAATAGTTAACACTAAACGTCGTCAAAATCCAAAAATGTTTTTTCTTTTTTTAAATTTTATTTTCAAACGCGAATATTTCGAAAATCGCTCTCGGATAATTTTTTTTTGACAAATGCAATATTAAAGCCTATTAAATTTTCTACAAATCCACCTCATAATATTTATGCATTCGGTCAACAGGAGCAGGGTTAAGAGTTAAAATTTGTTGAATGAACGAAAACGTACTTTTGACCTTACATGACTTCACACCCTATAACCTCCCATACGATTTTTTTCACGAAATTAACCAAGGTATCATCCCTTTAAGTATTTGCCAACTTAACGGATACACCCTGTATATTACATATTTATATTTACATGGCAGAAACTGCGACATGTAAGATCTATTGTATCTTAGGGTATCTTTACTCTAAGAGACGTTCCACCTCCATAGTGAAGAATTTCTCAACACCACTGTCGAGCATATTTCCTTGTGAAAGAAGCGTCTCCTTAACCAAATTAATGCTGAGCATTCACAGAGAAAGTGCTCGGATGACTCTTCATCTTCCGAGTAGAACCTACATTCTGTCTCTGAGCACACACCAATTTTGTTAAGCTGATATCGCAAGCGACAATGACCTGTTAGAAAACTCACCAGCTTCCTAATGCTATCCCTATTAAAATTAAGGATTTCCTTGTAGGAAAAGGGTCAGACTTATTGTTTGGATTGCCTAAGCCCCGGGTCACTTTCCCAGAGAGGGTTGGGTTCCCAACAATTTATCAGTGCTGTGGCGGCAGCCAAGTTGAAACCACAGTAGGGTTCAGGTCCTATGAACGCAGATTACGAGCAATCCCTAGCTAGTTCATCTGCAGATTCGTTGCGTTCAATTTCCTGATGACCAGGGACCCAACCAAGGTGACTTTGTTGTGTCTGGCAAGAGCATGGAGCATGGAAATAGTTTTGATTGACATTGAGTCCATTAAATTGGACGAGAACGCTTTAAGTGATGCCTGGATATTTGAACAGATATATATATATTCCAGCGCCTTTTGTTCCTTTATTAAGATTAATCCCGGCACAGATCTCAATGGCATGGAGTTCCGCCTGAAAAACGGAGGGACTTTTTCCCATTGGTATCAAAACTTTGGTGTTGGGTCCAAAGATACCATCTCGAACTCCAGTTTCAATCATCGAAACATCTGTGAACTAGATCAGACCTGTCCAGTCCAGTGCCGATAATCCCATTGCACCAGTTTACCCGGTCCAATATTTCTAAATCGACCAGTTTTCTTTTTGTGAAAGGCTCTAGAACGGTTTTGCAAGGATTGATGGATAGTCCTTCTCTGCTGCACCATTCTAAAACATGTAGTAAAGCACCTTGCATGACACTAGTGATAGTCGTGCAGCGCTTACCACTAATAAAAATCGCCAAATCGTCCTCAAAACGAATGGCGATGTAGCGTGATCTGTGAAGACCGACTAGAAGATTATCAGTGACTAGTGACCAGGGAAGGCGAGAAAGCACTCCTTCTTGGAGACATCCTTTAACTGCTTTTGTGCTTTTGCTTTTCCTGTAAGAAAACTGAGTTGAGTGCAGAGAGGTAGCCTAGGCAGCTCACTAGGCCTATTGCCTGGTAGAGGGATAAATATCACTTTTACCTGTCTCCAGATAGTAGGAATGTACCCCAAGTTGTAGCTGGCTCTAAATAAAGCAATTGTACCCGGTAGGATGAGATCGACTGCCTTCTGTATAAGCGCTGGAAAGATCCCATTACGCCGGGAGCTTTGAATGGTTTTAAAGCGCCTACTGCCCATTTAACCCAATCCAGACGAACGATTTTACCATACTAATAATACAAACCCTTGGGTCAGATGTGTTCGGGTTTGTGTATGGTGCACGAGTGGTCGCACCTGGGAAACGAGCCTGGAGTGGGGTTCTGATTGTATCCTCACGGTCCGACGTGTAGGTGCCATCGGCCTTTTTTAATAAAACTACATAGTTTGTCGGATCCTTAACTAATGCTTTATGGATTCGTGCAGCTACTGGCATTTCGACAATGTTTTCGCAACATTTCCTCCACGTGGCACGTATGGATCATCTTAATTCAGAGTTGTACTCTGTAAGGGCGAACTTATATTCGTCCAACTCTTCTTGCCTTTAGCAGAGTTGAAGACTAACTTTGTTCCTAAGCTTAGCCAGCTGGACATTCCACCTGGAAAACTTTCGTCTACATAAGCTGGTTTTAGGGACACAACTGTCATGATAGGAAGAGAGCAACACATCATTACTCGTACGTTGATATGCTGCCTCACATAAGTTGCCTGTGGACTTACTAGATGTGACAGAAAAAGCTTTTCTTAACGTTAACGAAATTTACGTAGCCCGTAGTAGGACATTTCTTGGGCATACACTTCTGGCTTTGTTTTTAAACCGTCAGTGCTAAGATTAATGACGAACTTAGAGATAATATGGGACTTAACAAATGTAATAAACAGAATAATATTTAATGTGCAGTTTTAAATTGGGTATTACCGCAACAATTTTGTTCTATGTGAAGAACTCATGTTTGCATCGCCTTTTTTTGTAGGTAATTCAACTTGTTACTTGAAATTTCCGATTGTTCTAATAAGCAATCTCATCTTCTGAAGGAAATATTGGTTGGCAGTCAAAAAACTAAAGCTCGAACACAAACAAAAAATATTACCTCAAAATGTATTCGAATTTATGTTAGCAAATAAAGCTAATGTTCCCAAACATTTTTTAATTTAACTATCGTTTTGTGAATGTTAATATAGTAGTTGAGTTTCACCTTTCACGTAGTCAAACGCTTAAAATGCTGTTTTTCAGCATAAATTCTTTAAGCTATTTGTTAACTATCGAAAAATAAATATCCAATTATACGAATACTTTGCAGGACATCGTGCTCACACTGTTTTCGTTGGAGTGCATGTGCCTGGTGGTGGTGTGCCTGGGCGTAGACATTCGCAAAGGCGTCACAAGCATCACCAAATTAAGCAAAATGGCGATAAAGCAGCCGACAGCGAAAGACCAGGTAAGTTTTTTATGATAATGGTGTGATTCGCGTAGTGTGAAAATTCAGCTGCTCTGCTCTGCCTAACAGATGACTATTGCATTTTCGAAAAACAAAATCCCTTCTAATAACGTCCTCTGAGTGTTTAAGCACTGCCTTTTACATGAGCAATTTATTACGGACATATTTACATTTTATGATTAATAAATGGTATACCAAACGTCGTTGTTAATGTCACTACTGAGAAAATGACGAAGAAAATCCAAAAAAGTTTTTGGCCAATAGTAGAGTGGAGATAAAATAAATTGTTGAAATCTTATTAACTCAGACCAACGCACACACATACTATACGAACACTTGGACATAAAAAAGAGATCGGTCGGATTGGTACTGCGTTTTGTTGATTAAAAAGGCGACGTTAGACCAATATAAAATCAACTGTATACAAAACCCTCTTTATAGAAAGCCCAACTGTACGCATACTAATGTAGTGAAAAAACACGAAAATCGACTGTATTTGTGAGTTGTAAATACACTGTAGCAAAAATAAACAAATGCATACTTCAAAACGCGCTAACTGGTGGTAGTGAAAGAGCGAGAAACGTAAGTTGTGATAGTGAAAAACAGAAGAAATTTATTTGGATTTTGCTCCGTAATTTTCGTATTTTTTAAAGATGGATTTGTGAGCTATGTAGTAAAACAGTTGGGCCTTCTATAAAGAGGATTTTGACTGTATATACTGAATTGTGGGCATCGCGGCTCCGTGTTTAGTATATTGAACTACAGAGCAGGAGGTTTAAAGTTCAATTCCCAGAAAAATAAAATATTATTCACGGTCCTACCTCTGCGAAAGTCTGACAAAACTCTGTAATATAATATCATAATAATATGTAATATAGTAATAAATGCTATGAGAAAGCTTTTAAATTCGTATTTCGGATATTCTCACAACACGATCGGTTGCGAGAAGTTAGGCTGTGGACAACAACGCTCTGAAGTGCCGAGTAATATTTCAACAAGACCATGCCCCAAGTGACTCCTTATTTTCAAACATGCAATACATAATGTATCGGCGAAAAACGGCGAAGAAGGTCATGCCCGAGATCAACGTTTAGTCGCGTGAAAAACCAGCAACTGCATGTAAATTCATGCAGATACACAAAGTTTGAATAATTTTCAAGAAATGTAAATTGACGCTACTCGGTCCTAGGGCCCGATCACTTCCAAATTTTTACAAAAAGTGTTGTCCATTGGAGATAATCATGTGTATAAAATTTGAAGAAAATCGAATAAATTTGTATAAAATTTATATGGACACTCCTCAGATCGGAGGCCCGAGGAGCTCCAAAATTTAATAGAAAGTGTTTTTTCGGAGATACACATGTGTGCAAAGGTTTAATCAAATCGGTATTTGGGAAATGGGTTAAAAATGCATCGTAAGATTTCACGACAAACAATCAAACAAACACACGGACACGATAAGTCAATATAGAGAATTTAACAACAATAAAAAATTATATATTCCAAAAAATAAAAAACCAAGTCATAAAAATTAAAATTTTTCATATATATTTTTCATACATACATACACATGTGTGTATATGAGAGGTCTTTGGTCCTAGACCCCATTACTTCCAAAAAATTATAAAAAGTGTTGTCATCGAAGATACACATGTGTAAAAAATTTGAATAAATAAATTTTTAGAAAAATTTGTATGGGAAGGCCCTGGCTCTGGGGGCCGATCACTTCGAAATTTGTATAAAAAGTGTTGGCATCGGAGAAACACATGTGTGCAAAGTTTGAATCAAATTGAATAACATTGATAACAAGATTTCAATACAAACAAACAAACAAACAAGTTAATATAGAGAATTTAAAAATATACAGCCGTATTAATAATAATAAAACAACTCATAAAATTTTTTCGTGTAAATTCTCTAATTGATACACAATGTGCAGAGTTTGAATAAAATCGGTTAACATTTAAAAAAAAAAATTGGGAGCCCCCTTAAACTGATCACTCCAAAAATTTTACAAAAAGTGTTTCCATTGGAGATACACATTTGTATAAAATTTAAAGAAAATCGGGCTAATTTTTAAAAATTTAAAAGGCCCTGGGACCACTTCCAAATTTTTACAAAAAGCGTTATCCATATATATAATTTGAAGAAAATCGGGTATATATTTTAAAATTTTAATGGGGCCTTCTGACACCGTGGTCTGATCACGCCAATATTTGTGCAAAAAGTGTTGTCCGTCGGAGGTACACTCGCGTATAAAATATCAAGACAATCGGGTACTTTTTTTTATAAAATTTGTATTGGTGCCACCGGACCCCGGGGCCTGACCACTTCTAAATTTTTACAAGGTGTTGTCCATCGAATATACACATGCGTATAAAATTTGAAGAAAATCGGGTACTTTTTTTTACAAAATTTGTATGAGTGCTCCCCGGGCCCCCAGGGCCCGATCACTTCAAAATTTTTACATTGTTTTCCATTGATATGCACATGCGTTTAAAGAAAATCGGGTATTTTTTATAAAAATTGTATGGGTGCACACACACGTGTGAACTATCACACGAATAGAGAACTTGTCCATTTGATAACTTTTCTTATTAATAAACATATTATTTGTCTATGTCAGCTATATCATTATAAATTAAAGCACGGCAACACTTCAACGAATTGTACAACAATTCGAGAAAATCTCTCATATTTCAGCAGCTGACATTGAAATTAGCTCAATATTTTTGTTATATTTTAATATTCAGAACGATTTTCGTCATGACAACGAACTCCATATGAAATGTATGTTAAAAACTTATCCGCTCCTTATACACAAAATTCGGTGAGTTTAGTTATCCGCTCGTTGTTAAAGCTAACACACTTTTGTTAATGAAAATTATCAGTTAACAGATGGATTAGTGCCAACACACTGCTATTCAGTGTTTATTAATACGGGGTTTAAGTTTTTAAAAAAAGGAAAACAATAAAATTCTCAAATTTTTTGATTTTTAACATTCATGTAGAACATAATTCAAACATTTCCCCTAACCATCAATGTTGATCACATGATATAGTCTACATATGTACTCGCATGGAACATAAATTCATTCATCCGTCAATTTAGCTTTATTATTAAAGAGGTGTATTGACGCACAAAGTAGGCAAAGTTTGTGTCCCAAAGTCCTAGGATCTATAATTTCGCTGAAATTTGTATTTACTTGTGGGGAAAACACACTCTCATTCATTTATGTGATAACATGTCTTTGCCATTAAAAGGTATAATTTCGGTGCGAAAATTGATAGGAATACTGGTGTCCTATAGCATGATGTGTTACATTTTTTTGAGAATTAATTTTTAATATAAAACAACTGCTGGGAGCAATTTAAGGATCTACTTTCGCTGGAAAAAAATGTGTATTTTACGTTGGTTTGGTTTTTGGTTTAAAAAAAACCAACCCATAAAAATTAAAATTTTTCATGTAAATTCCCTAATGATCAATAACAGAATGTTGCGACAACTTGTTGTATTTTAGGTTGGTTTGGTATTTCTTTTTTTTTTGTTTTCAGTTTTTAGGTATTTGTGTGGGATTAAAATAATAACACAATTAATTTGAAAGAAAAAGATAAGGCCAGATAATTTTGACGGAAATCGGACAGCCGGAAGTGACAGTCTACTTAGACAGTTTTTCGAGTTTTTGTAAATAACTCAAATTTATAACACTTACGAGAAATCTGTTAAGTGCAAACAAAATTAAAAAAAAAAAAATAATAAAAAAAATAAAAAAATAAAAAAATAATATACATTTAATGAAGATTCCGGTCCCGTCCATAAAAGAAAGTCGTCTTGTGCCCACACCCCCAGTTTTTATTTATATATTGATTTTGTGAAACACATTTTCCTTAAAGTTATTACCAGTAAATATTGCTACATCTATGTTTCATTTGGAAAATAAGATTACCACTAAGGTTATTTTGTTTAAAAAGTTATGGCCCGATAATAAGTCTGTTCAGATCTTAAAAATACACAGAAAACCTTCCTTCCTTTAAAAAATTATTATTATTTCCTTCAACTTATTTCCCCAAGGTGTAAGTGTAAATGTAACAAATCAATAAATCAAAGTTGACAGATAAAGACATTAAATGTGTTTTTTTTTTCGAGAACAGAATAATAAGAAATTGAAGTAATTTTCATTCCAGTAAGTACACTTGTGTTAAGTGTCTCAGCTGGACATTAATGGATGAAGTAATTTTCACTTTTGTTATGTGCCTCAGGTGGGCATAAATGATATAGTTTAACAGGACACCTTTTCTAAAATAGTATTAAGATAGACTCTCAGAATCGAAGAAATTAGGGTTTGGACGGTAATGTGGTATCGGAAGGTAGTCGAATGTGGTAGAAATACGTGTGTCACATTATCAGACAACAAACTGTTGCGTTGATAAAACATAGAAAAGGTCTTAAGGGGGCAAATTACACTTAACTAACTAACAAAAACGATTTGACATGCATAAATAGCGAATATATTCGTTAAAACTATGATTAATTTAGATTTAATTTACTCAATAAAATTAATAAAAATTAAATTTTCACTTATTATTATTAACTTTTAACGTTTTATAACACGTTGAATAAAACTGATCATAATGATTATTTGCAGTTACTCCACCCGCCCAGCGAGTTCAATTTATTCTTGGGGAAGACATCGATGATGGTACCCATGAATCACATCCGCTGTTTTCCGAAATGGAAGAGCTCGTCAAAGAAGGCGACGAGATCGAATGGAAGGAAACAGCTCGCTGGATAAAATTCGAAGAAGATGTTGAGGAGGGTGGCAATCGATGGTCGAAACCACATGTAGCAACATTGTCGTTGCATTCACTGTTCGAACTACGAAGTCTTTTACTCAATGGCACTGTAATTTTGGACATGGAAGCCAGTAATCTAGAGCTTATTGCCGATTTGGTATGTGAGAACATGGTCAATGCAGGCTCACTACCAGCAGAGTCCAGAGAAAAGGTAAAGGATGCTCTTCTTCGACGTCACAGACATCAACACCAGATAAACAAGAGGACGAAATTGCCAATCATTCGATCGCTCGCCGATATTGGGCGCAACCACTCCTCATCCAAAAGTAAGTTTCACTCAAACATCACATCAACATCATCACTAACTATTATTAATATTTCATTGTGTTTTAACAAACAATAATGGATTTACAAATAATACATTTCACAATACATACAGACTATATATTGAACATAAACCGATAAGCATAAGTTATAGTATTTCAACAAATATTTCTACGTTGATATATATGAGTAATAGTTCAATAAATAAATACCATGATGTATAGTTTATTCCATCATCAATATTTATTAGGCATAAAGTATGCAATCGAAAGAAATAGAAAACCAAGCATTATGTTATAATTTCTTATGAGTATCAGTATTTTTTTGATAAAATTTAAACGAAAAATCAACCTTAAATTACAACAAACTATCAGACTTGCAACAACAAGCAAATTTAATCAAACATGCATCAACGCACACATTGCATGTTACTGCATCATCATCGGGAATCGATGGACGACACTCACCAAGTCAACAAATGTATGGATCAAAGGATCAGCGAGGTTGTTACCTTGCAGTTCCCACAGGTACATTGAATAGCGCACTGTATACCAACTAAGTGAATAATTTATTGGAATTATGAAAAGAATTGTATATGTTGGCAAAATGAAAGAACCCATTAGTACATATTGTATATCTGGTATTTATGCTTAATTAAGCTAAATAAAATGTTCTGCACAGATGACGATTCCGATTGATTTAAAAGTGTATATACCATAACTAAAACAACTCGGGGTCAAGTTAAATCTTGTAATCAGTAGGGTAGAAAGCACATGCTGCTAAACATTAATTTAAACAAACAGAATATTTGAATAACAGGTATGCTGTAATGTGAAAAAGCTTCCTAGCCTTTCGCAAAATCATCTCTTTGCCCGTCCTGTTTTAAAGCCTTCCAGTAAGGCATTCCTTTATATTTTATTCTGGGTGGCTTGGTCCACATTTCTAGTGAAAGCTTGATCTTTCTTGTCTTATAAATATCTTTCCGAGCAGTTTCCTTTTTAAAACCTACTGAGTTTATTTTTTGCACGATTGTGATTTCATTATTATAGAGCCATCCAGAATTTCCTTTCCATAGAACGGGGACATCAATAATTTTACTTGGCATCTTCCTCTTGAACACGACTATTTTTTTTTGCTGAGCACTCCAGTATTGGAACAACCATCTTTTTATACAGCATCAGCTTGTTTGTCTTGATTGGGTTCCTGTTTTAAAAAAATAGTCTTAATAGGATATTTTACCTGTGGCCAATACTAAGTTGGCAAATTTTATGAAAAGCGTTAATTTAATTATGGAACGTTAATGAAAATTTATAAAGAATCAATCATTCGAGTTTCTGAAGACCATAGCTACACGAAGGCAGAAGACTCACAGATAATGTGCTGTGGCTACTTTTGTTGTGAACTGTGTTTTTGCATTTTGTCAAGTCTTTACCTATAAATATAGAATGTTAACAATCCGTATGTTATACGCATTAAATCATTCAGAATTGTTCCACAGGAACATTTAGATATGAGAAATTGACACCCCCTATAACGCTAAAGTAATCACGAAAATTAAATTATTAAGTTCACACTGCGCTTTGATATACCTACTCTTGCTAATAAAGTTGTATTGTTGTATGTTGAAAGTAATTTGTTGGTACGCACTTTAAATGTAAATATATTGATCGCATTTTAAGCGACAGACCAGAATATCATTCGTAAAGTGAAAATTATGTATGTATTTCTTATTATCGAAAATAAAACACAATGGATTTATTTTGCTTTATAACATACATTTTTATATTCAATCGGCATATATCATATAACTGAATAAAAAAAAACATCAGATTTCATCTGTGCTTTAAGTACACAATGTGAACACACCACCATAATGCAATTTATCATTCTTCATTTTTTAGTTGTTGTCATTAATTAATATAATTATTTTGTTATTTTCGACGTGAAGTTAATATTTCTATTTTAAGATTTCATTACATATGCAGGTATTTGCCTATGAGCCAAAATATTCAAAAAAATAACTTATGTATATGGAAAGGCCCAATGAAGACTGACTGATTGAAAATATATTTATTCTGGGAACAGTGGAATGGTGGAACCATATTTTAGGGATATTTCAACTGCCGGGCGTAAAAAATTATCAATCACTATTAGCCCCTGTATTGGTTTCATTGTAACCCTTTTGTTTCCATTACATTCCATTTCACCATAACGCATCCAACAGTGCAAATGGAAGCAAGCATAACTTGCAATTACGTTTCCTGGATTCCAGACAGGAATGACACCGTCATAAAAGAACCAGTGTCACCTACTTGCATGACACCTTCCTGATAGACAACGTTCGTACAGTGTCAGCTACTCAGATAACAGAAAGAAGGTGCTGGGATAATGGAAGCTTCATCTTCTTTTCGAGCTTGAACTAGGTGTATGATTTGCTTGTTACAGTACAGAGACTTAACATTTCACTAGCTATGCAGGAATGACGTCTGATTTTGAGGGCTAATTGTGTTAAAGCCGATGTGTTGCTTCGATAATTTAGCAAATACTACTGATGCATCACTTCAAGATTCTCAGTATACCAATACCTGATATTTTGATAGCCACTATATGAAATTGGACCTCATCGTGACATCAATCAGCTGCATTAGTAAATATTCCTATGGCTAGCAGTACCAATCTAGTAGTTACAAGTTTGTAGCCATCATAAATCTTCAAAAACCAGAAAAAATAATCATATTATAGGTTAGGTTAGGTTGAAGTGGCCGTCAGTCAAAACCGACGCACTTAGACCATGAAGGCCCGTTGTGATACAACAAGGATCTAGGAAAATTCCACGCCTACTCGTTGAACCACTTGGAGCTTAGTATGAAGCGCAAAAGACTATTAATGTCAATGTGGCTTCCGACTATTGGAGAGGGCTGGGCACATAAAAAGTGGTTTCCTCTTCCTCCTCGTCCATGCAGCTTCTGCAGAAATCGTTGGAAAAGACTCCTAGTCTTTCTGCATGTTTGCCTATGCGACAGTGTCCAGTTGTGGCACCTATAATGTGCAGTCTGTTTTGAGAGATCAAACCCTTGCAGCGTTTCGGATCTAGCTTGGGCCAGATCTGCTTCGTTGCTATGCAAGTTGTGCCGTTTGACCATCTATAATTAGTTTTTGCTATAGCATCCCATTTAAACATGAGTTCATCAGCATACAATTACCAGGAATGTCTCTATGCCCCGGCACCCAGCACAGGTAAATGTTGAAATGCTCCGCCTGATTCCATGGACTTTAGCGCAGCCTGGCTATCCGAGAAAATGTGGATACTCTTAACAGATATAACATTACTCTTCAGCCAATACAAGGCTTCCTTAATAGCCATGATTTCCACTTAGAAAACACTACAGTGATCAGGAAGACGAAAAGAGAGACTTAGATTTAGTCTTTTTGAAAAGACACCTCCGTAGATACCTTCCCAAGAGGACCTGGATGGGATGGTAACCTGGAAGTTTTTGTTGAAGTGGAGCTGCGGAATGGTGTAGTCTTAGTTGACAAGTGGAGTCCTGACTGAATTCAGGATAGAAGAGTGACCGAATTCATTACGGTCCACTGAGAGATTGCTCTGAGGCGAGTAGCCACGCTTGCAGCCAGTTGTCTGCCGAAGATGTCGAGTGGAGCAAGGTTGAGCAGAATGTCCAGTGCAGCAGGGGGAGTTGTACGAACACAACGACAAGCTGATCTTTGGACTCTGCTTAGTTTGTCGCGATTGATCGCTTTATCTAATGCATTCCACCAACTGCCGTATAGCAGAATAGGTCTGACTACTGCTGTGTACAGTACAACCAATGAGTGATATGCGGTTGAAGACCCCATTTACTTCCTAAGGCTTTTTTGCTTGAGAAGAGTGCCACTGTGGCCTTACGGACTCTTTCTTGTATGTTGGGTTTCCAGCTCAGCTACCCATCCAGAATATCACCAAGATATTTGGCCTTATCAGAGAAAGTCAAGCTTGTGCCCTTGATGGACGGAGGGTTTACGAGTGGGA
The DNA here is from genome assembly GCA_947095585.1 of Nephrocerus scutellatus. NCBI lineage: Eukaryota > Metazoa > Arthropoda > Insecta > Diptera > Pipunculidae > Nephrocerus > Nephrocerus scutellatus. The sequence continues at coordinate 38,630,303 of OX352764.1, read as the reverse complement.
TTTTGTACTTCCTCGTAAAGAGGACAAGTTCGGTTTTTTTGGGGTTTACCCCTAGACCACAAAGATCTGCCCAGCTTATTAGCTTATTTAGAGCATTCTGCAGAAGTTCTTTCAAGGTGTGTGGGTGCTTTCCTGAGACACTCACTAGAGGAATACTCCGCAGCCCTCCCTCTCAGGCGAACCAGCCGCTCATTCACCGCCAGGTTCCAACGAAGTGGGGGACTGGTTCTACAGATTTGCCCTTGCAGTACGCGTGTTGATCGACGGACAGAAGTCTTTTGTCAATAGTAGTACGAAGGTGGATTTTGATCAGTCTTTCTAATGTTTTTAAAAGGAATGACGAAAGGCTAATGGGTCTGAGGCCTTTTGGACGGACGTGGGAACATTTACCTGCTTTTGGAATGAAGACCACTTTCACTTCTCTCCATATGACTGGAATATAGACCAGATCAAGACAACTTTTAAAAATTGTCTCAAGCAAAGGAAGGATAATGTCCGAAGTCCTTTGCAGTTCCGTCTGGTCCTGCAGATTAATATGGTTTGAAGTTATGTAGTACCCAAAGCAATTTTTCCTTATCAATTATATCTCGAGAGATGGTATTATACCTAATTGATCTATTTAGATCAGTGTTGTAGGTAGTATGAGAGCTATTTGGGAAATGGGTATCTAGAAGCAGATTTAGCGATTCTCCGCTAGAAGTAGTCCACGAGCCATCAGCTTTTTTCAGACAGCTAGGCATTATTGGATTAGTTGAGAGGATTTCCTGAGCCTTGATGCTTCCGAAGCCTCTTCCATTCTGCCGCAGAAGACTTTCATATTATAACAAAATGTAAATTTTTTTAAAACATTCAGTCTTCGTTAGGCCAACCCTGTTCAATTATCTATATAAACAATGGATTTTATTTAGGTGACATTGGACCGACTACTTTTGTTTTTGGTGGCATAGGTGTAACAACTTGGTTTCATGCTGGTACATCACTTGCAACAGGTGATAGTCGCAGCAGCGCCGGTAATAGTAATCAAGACCAGCAACAACAACAACAAGGTTTAAATAAGTGACCTACTTCTTTGATTTATTTAAAAAGCAACTCTTTCACTGTTTTTGACTATAATACTTTTCTGTATTTAAATATTACTTAAATGCAAATTTTCTTTCCACTCAGACTTCCTCCACTATTAACAACTTTTTCTAGGTGTATTTTGAATTATGTATATGTACTTAAGGTACTTTAGATTTTCCAGTATGTATAGGGTTTTCCATATAGCGTGGCAGATAGATAGCAAAAAATTTAGCGCGAAAAAATTTCATTACAAAACTAAAACAAAATCTCAGATCGGGATCGCCGATATCACTGTTGAATCTATAGTGTTCTAGTTTGCTGTTAAAAATATTAACGTATTAACGATATTGACCCATCATCTAAAGTAGCCAAATATTTGTGTAGAATTAATAATTTTTGGACCAGGCAATGCCGGAAACTTATCTTGTAATAAATAATTTCCAAAAATTCGATGAACAATCGCCCAACAAATTATAATAAAAAGGAATATGCTTGTGTGGTGCCTATTTTTAAGTGTTTTTTATAAAAAAAATAAACTCAACATTATTTACGATTTAATAATATATGAATTTTGACCTTTGACAAGACTCTAAGCTTGCAATTTTAAATTATATTAACTGCGAGTTTGGGATATTTGCAAAACAATATCAGGGTCGAAGCATTTAGTTATACATTTATTTATTCGTACTCGTGCAGTTGCTAGAGTTTTAAACGATCTCAACACTCACAAATCCGCTCGGCTGGGTATTTCCCCATTAGTTCTGATGAGTTGTTCTTTCAAGCTGGCATTACCATTGCTTAAGCTTTTCCATCTATTCTATTCATCCGGACTCTTCCCGAGAAATTGGAAAAAAGCCTTTGTCTAGCCCATACCCAAAAAATGCGAGCCGTCGTCTCCTTCTTCGTACCGACCCATAGCACTTACATCCATTCTTTCTAAGGTATTTGACAGAGTTTGGCGTCAAGCTCTTTTGTCTAAAATGCGTGCTTATGAAGTCGATGCTAAGCTGTTTCACTGGATTAGAAGCTATCTTTTGGACCGCTCAATTCAACTTGTTTTGGACGGTTTCATGTCTAAAGGTGATTACTTAAATGCTGGCGTTCCCCAGGTTTTTTCCACGACCCACTTCCTCAGACTCAAACAACTTCGTATGTTAAGCACGTTCAATTTTTTTCACACGCCCATAGACGAAAGTGACTGTTTCGTACGCTATAAACTAGCCTCGAAAGTAGCCCATAACAACACTAGTTATGTTATGATATAAACGTCTTTTGTTATTTACTACAATCTCAGCGAACACATTGCGCATGAGCAAGAATTCTCTTTTGTTTGTCGTTTGTGATTTCTGCTTCTCTCTCGATTTAGCAGAAAAACCGGTTTGGACGCGTGAAAAATTCATTTCTTTGTTATTTACTGCAGTCACAGCGAACACACATTCTCACATTTCTGCTTCTCTCTCAATTTAGCAAAAAAAACCGGTTTGTACGCGTGAAAAATAGCGTACATGACTTGCAGAAAAGTGATCATCGTGCTCGTTAGATTGTCAAGCTTCGACCTCGCACGATAAACTCCACTTTCCTTGCTCGTTATGTAATATACTAGACCTACACAGCATAATAAAATGGGGAGAAAATAAATCGAGAAGAATTTAACGCTTCCAAAACCCAATGCTGTTTCCTGTCGTCTAAGCGAATCCTAAATCCCGTGCCATTATCCATGAATGGCACTTTCATCGAGGAAACTGAAAATCTTGCAATTCTTGGTATGTGCGTTAACGACTTCGTTGGATTGACCACATATTTATCGTCGCCAAAAATGCTGCGAAATGTTTAGGTTTTCTAGCCCGGTGCAAGAAATATTTCACTTCCTCTGCTCTGGCTACTAAAGGCTTTTATTCGCCCTAAACTTGAGTTCAACTGTCATATCTGGTCTGGAGCGCCTACACTACTTTGCATCAGCTAGATAGAATTCCAAACCGCGCGATAAAACTTATCGGTGGCGCAAATATCGCGAAATCAATAGATTCGCTTGAACACGGTAGAAACGTTTCCTGCTTGTCACTGTTTTATCGCTTCTTCTACCAGCGGTGCTCAAGAGAAATAGCCAGCTGCATGTCACCACTCGTTGAATTCAACCGCAACACTCGTGGCGCTCTAAATGCTCATCCGTTTACCTCAAGCCCATCTTCGGACGTACAGTTAAAGTCAGGGATTCGTTCTTCAGCCATACAACACGTATGTGGAATGCTCTGCCAAGCTCTGTCTTCCCACATCACTATGATCCACAGACATTCAAAACACAAGCTTATAGACATCTCCTGTTTTCTCATCTTTTTCCTTAACGCCCACGCTGTGCCGAGCATATAGCCGAGCATTATAAGGGTGCAAAACCCCTTGTGAAACGTGAAAGATTGCCCGAAAATCTACTTTGAGCGATTATTCATTCATTCAACTTTAGGTGATTGTTCATCAGTAGCATTATTGCAAATTATATAGATGTCAATGAAATGTACAATGAAAAAACTTTTTATGGGCGATTCCATAATATTGGTTTTTGAGCGTACATCACTAAAGACATATTTCCAGATGGAGGTTATGAAATTTTAGAGTCTTATGATGCTTACCAAAGGTAGTTCCGTTCCAGCTTAGAAAAACGCAGAGAATACCCACGTATCTAGCCGTTCACATATGTTTATTCGTTTTATGTTGTTAACAGTTTTTTTCTGATCCCTACCGTCCAGTTTAAACTTTACTCGCATAACAATTTTTTTCGTGTTGTTTGTTCTGACCTTACACCAAACAGTTATCTCAAACGCCCCTTTTGGAAAACCCAATACAAAGTTAAGTTTCCACTAAAAAAAAATCGTTCTTCTCAGCAAGCAGTTTGAATTTTTTTTATAACGTTGAATATTGTTATATTAATATAACCATCCGAATGAAAAGTTCCTGTGTCATTTTTACAAACATTTCTTATCGAACCCTTTTTCTTTCTATTCCTTTTCGCTGTGTAAATCATTTTTTAATAAAAAAATAAACCAGACAAGACTATTTTTTCAATTTTATCTTTAAAAGCCATACACCTTTTTTACATTTTAAAGTAATACTTGGACGACACGCCAATAAAAGACAAGACATATTTAAAATAAAATAAATCCTACTTAAGTACCATAAAAACTTTAGCATAATTTTGCTCATTTAATTCATTTACATATAATAAAACCTACCTTCCTGCCAACTCGTAATACCAGTGGATGAACAGTCACATGGTTTGACACCATCACCAATGACTTTGTCCGTCAATAATTCAAATAAACCGACCGGAAGCAATGACAACAATGGCAATGGACGATTCCTATCTGTTCCTGGAAAATCTAGATCACTAGTTATCCAAAATTCTAACGGTAAAATAAGCATTTAATTTACACATAAATTGCGAGCATATCAGTATTGATGTCCGAAAGTTTAAAAATATATTAATTGGATAACGTTTTACTTTAATCTAAATGCTAAATCAAGTTAATACTGTGCGTAATAACAAAGATACGTTCAGTCGCTGAACAAACCTTAAAAATTAACTACATATATATTGTATATTCTAATAACACGAGACATACCCTTAAAAACAATTGGCAATTTGTTTCTCTACTTTTATTAAATTATCTTTCAAAAATACTTTTGACAAATGTTATATATGTTAGTAGTGTATAACGGTTACAATTATTAATAATCATTACGTACAGATTAAGTGTCATTGCATGCATGTGCCTTAAAATTTTCTGCACTATTTGACGAGTTTTTAGAAACCAATCCCAATTCGCACTTCATCTTCCACACACACACAAACATGAGTACTTAATTATCGCATGCAATTTAGAAATTTTTATAAGAAATGTTTTGCTTATTTCCTAACTTGCAATTAACTATATTGGTTAACTTTTAATTTTTAGTTAGCTTCCTTGTAATGTTTTTTTTTTGTCAAATTTTTGTTTCTTTTATTCTGTACTCTCGGTTAAAATTTTTGGTTTGAATAATTAAAAGAAAAAAAATCTACTTCCAAACTGCTTCGAAAACGACAAACAGAGGATATGATTAAAAGTCCCAGCAGTCAATCTATGCACAGAAACACAAGCTCCAGCGAGCTGAACGATCATCGAGGCAACACGAATTTCATGCGTAAAATACCTCATGGCGCTGAGGCCAGTAATATTTTGGTCGGTGAAGTCGATTTTCTTGAAAAGACATTATCGGGTTTCATCAGGTTACATCAGGCTGCAGTTATGGGGGATTTAACAGAGGTCCCTGTGCCCACAAGGTAAGCTTAATATTTAATGTACATATTAATGAAATTTTGTTGAACTTAGACAATATTTATACATTTAACAATAATATTATGTTATGTATTTTTTTTGTTTGTTTTTTATAGTTATGTGAGATTTCAGAGTGGATCTGAGCAACTTACGTGGGCTGAGAACGAATTCTTTCGCAGTGTTTAATTATGTACATGTCCACAGGCCAGCAGTTCTGGCACTGAGTGAAACTCGGATATTTGATAATTTTGATGCATCGGAATTTAATCTGCCTAACTTGTTGCCATTATTTTGCCATCGACGCGGACTCGCAATCTATGTCCGGAGTTATGTTGCGTTTCAGCTTTTGCCTCAATTTAGCCAAACTTCCAATCAGGAATTCAATTTTATTTGGCTCAAAGTAGGCAAGTCAAGAGCGCAACACCTACTACTGTTTCCTTTACAGAAGCCCCCACTTAGACAGTGTTTCAACTCAGAGCGAGTTTAATGCACTATCTGATTCAATCTTAAGAATTGACACAAAACATCATAAAAATGAAATCGTCATTGCGGGCGATTTCAATGTACACAATGTTATGTACGAGAAAGCCAATTGGGACTGTCTTAACAACTTCTTTGGGAGAATTAACTGGTCGCTATTGTTTCGCGATAGCAACGTGGATGCCGCCGCTGATGCAATCACAAACATCATCCTTATTGGTGTGAGAGAATTTACCCCTTCCAGAAATAAGTCTGTTAAATCATAGGAAAATGGATAGTATGACTCGAGCTGTAAAGAGGCTTCTAGGATTAGAGAGGTATGCTTTCGGTTGTACAAAACAAACCCTACTGAGGAAAACCGAACAAATTTTAAACGAGCCAGAAATGATTGCAATGCCCATCTTCGGCGAGTCAAATTGGCCTACGACCAAAAATTGAGGCAAAAAATACTACAATGTCCCAAAGGTAGTAAAAATTTTTGATCATTCGTGAATAGAATCAAAAATACAGCCTCGTCGTCGTTTCATATGACATTCATTTATAATGACATTCCAGTTGTGGGGTCTATAGACAAGGCCAATCTGTTTGCTGCGCATTTGCAGCTTACTCCACGCATTGCTGCCTCCTACACCTGAGAGTATTGAACACTTTATGGGACAGATATTCGTTCGTACTTATGCAGAGTTATAAACGATCTCAACACTCACAAATCCGCTTGGCCAGATGGTATTTCCCCGATAGTTCTGAAGAGGTGTTCTTCTAAGCTTGCATTTTTTATATATATTTAACCTTACTGGCAAGGGAAAACTCCCTGAATGACTTACGCCACGGCAATAAGGTGGGCTGAACCCTTTATTAAAATTAAAAATGAAATCGAAGAAATGTGATTTACAAAATATCACATTCCTCACGTTTGTAGCCGGTTTCGATTTATTTTCTCGGAATTCTCCCTGATTCATTGAAAAAAGCCATACGGAAAAACGACCACGAAAATAAAACGACGCGAGTCCAAATGCTTTAATGAATGGATCATGGTCAGGGAAAACTACAAAAACCCTTGAACAATAAAATATTACAAAAAAATGATATACGTGAGCCTTCAAAATTCTTTGAACCTTCATTGAAAAAATTTGGTCTTTCCGAAACTAGCTGACGTCTTTCTTGAAGGCCAACCACTCGACAGTGAATTGTACCGGATTCGTTTGTGTACTACAAACGAAAAAAGCACGCACAACTATCGAGCCGATAGGCTCAAACGCCAAACATTGCCACAAGGATGAGCGAAAAAGCTGGACTCAAATAGAGATCTTGAAGATTCTCTGTACTTCCTCGAAGCTTGGCCAATCTTACCGGAGCAACCTCCAATTCAGAACTTTGATGAAGATTTTTAAATTTGGGTTTTTTGCTTTATATTTTTATTTTTCTTTTTATTTTTATTTTCTGGACTCTTCCCGAGAAGTTGGAAAACAGCCTTTGTCTAGCATTTTCAGCTCAAGAAATATTTTGAAACCAACGAAATCTTAAGTGACCGGCAGTATGAATTTCGTGGGTAACGTTCTACTAGTTATTTGATGGTATATCTCACCAAACAGTGGAACCGGTATTTGCATCAATTTGGAGAAAGCAAAGCTTTTTCACTCGATATTTCTAAGGCATTTGACGACTCTTTTGTCTAAAATGCGTGCTTATGGAGTCGATGAGAAACTGCTTCATTGGATTAGAAGCTATCTTTTGGACCGCTCAATTCAAGTTGTTTTGGATGGTTTCAAGTCTAAAGTACTTAAATGCTGTCGTTCCCCAGGGCTCTGTTTTGTTGCCGACACTCCTCCTAATTTTTATTAATGATCTCTTATCTGTGACTTCTAATCCAATTCACTCTTTCGGCGACGACAGCACTCTCAGCGTCTCATATAAGTTTGAGGAACGTCCCTCCACTTCTCATGTGGAACTCAAACAACAACGTATGTTAAGCACGTTAAATTCTGAACTTAACAGCATAATACAATGTGGAGAAATCAGTCAAGTAGAATTTAACGCTTCCAAAACCCAATGCTGTCTCTTGTCGTCTAAGCGAATCCTAAATCCCATGCCATTATCCATGAATGGCACTTGCATCGAGGAAACTGAAAATCTAGCAATTCTCGTTATGTGCGTTAACGACAAGCTTCGTTGGAATGACCACATATTTACCGTCGCCAAAAATGCTGCGAAATGTTTAGGTTTTCTAGCCCGGTGCAAGAAATATTTCACTCCCTCTCTGATCTGGCTACTATATACAAGGCTTTTATTCGCCCTAAACCTGAGTACAATTGCCGTATCTAGTCTGGTGCGCCTAAAACTACTTTGCTACTTGAACACCGCAGGAACGTTTCCTGCTTGTCACTGTTTTATCGCTTCTTCTACCAACTTCACTTGCCCGTGGCTGGCTGGCTGGCTGGCTGGCCAAATCTTGTGATCAATTTTTAACCCACTTCCTACAGCCCGATTTTATTGAAATTTTGCACACATGTATATCTCCTATGACAACACTTTCTATTAATTTGAGGCCCCTCGGGCCGCGGGGTCGGGGGGCTCCCATACAAATATTTTAAAAAATTTACCCGATTTTTTTAAAATTTTATACAAATGTGTATCTCCGCTGGAAAACACTTTTTGTAAAATTTTTGGAGAGATCGGGCCCCTGGGTCGGGGGGGCACCCATACAAATTTTATGAAAAAAGTTCCCGATTTTCTTCAAATTTTATACACATATGTATCTCCGATGGACAAAACTTTTCGTAAAGTTTTTGAAGCGATCGGGCCCCGTACGATCGGGGGCTCCCATACAAATTTTTTTTTTAATTATAAATTTTTTAACGCACTTCCTAAAACCCGATTTTCCTGAAACTTTGTACACATGTGTATTTCCAGTGACAAAACTTTCTTTTAAAATTTGGAAGTGATCGGGCCCCGGGTTTGTGGGGCCATACAAAATTTACCCGATTTTTTTCAAATTTTACACACATGTGTATACCCAAAAAACAATACTTTTTCTAAATTTAAATTTTTCTGGTAGTGATCGGACCCCGGGTTCGGCCGCAAGGCCCTAATACATTTTTTAATTTCTTATAGTGGCATCAGATTCTTTAATGACTGTGTGCGGTGTGTGCTGCGCAGTCGGCATGGTTTTGGTGGTGGAGAGAGAGAGAGAGAGAGAGAAATCTTAGCTCACGCACAAATGAACCCAGCAAATGAAACGAGACATAAATGTTTTATGCTTAATTCAACTTACTTACTTATTTACTGAATTGTATTTTTATTGATGTCGTTTTTTGTTGTCGATATCAACTTACAGATAGAACAACAAGTTTTCACAATATTCTGTCATTTCGCGTTTTCTTAAATTAGTTCAGAGCAGTCAAAGAGTTCTCAAGATAAATGCTCGTGTTTCTTATTTGCTCAGAGTATGAGCGTGCTCTAAGTGCTCAAAATAAAATGATCTGAGCTTTTTCAATTTTAACATCTGATGTCAAATGTCTCTTTCGATGATTTTCTCCTACAATAAAAAAAAATGACCCAGGATCGAGGGGCTCCCATATGAATTTCTGCGATTAGAGAATTTAGATGAAAAATTTTAATTTTTATGGGTTGTTTTTTTTTCAAAATTAACCTGATTTTATTCACACAAGAATTCATATGAAATATTTTATAACGCTTAACGTATAGTCGCGAGAAGCTAGGCTCCAAACCACACCAGTCGGTCGCGCCAAATATTAGTACCATCAATAAGGCGCAACCCGATAAGTCAAAAGTTTGGGTTTAAGGCCTCTATGAGCTCTCTGGTACTGGCCTTAGTACCGAAATCGAGGGAAAACCTTAAATGCCACTAGATGATATAGATGCATAAACCCAGAGCTTGGCTTTTTTCCACATTACTGATGTGTGGCTAAGAAAGATCTCTGTATTGCCAGTACGTCCGAAGATTGGCTCAAGGGTGGGTTGTACGTCGAGTAATGCGGATGGGTTGGAGGATGAACGGGATGCAATTGAACACCTCATGTAATAACAGCCGTAAAACAGTGACATGCAGGAAATAATCCTGCGATGTTCGAACAAGCTTATTGTCTTCGCGATATTAACGTTTTATTAGGTGGCTCTGCATTCTGTCTAGTAGGTGCAAGGTGGTCTTTGGAGAAACTGCTCAATTGCATGTTTTGGGCAAATAATAATTTAATAATTAAAAGATGAGAAATGCTTTTACACACGAATAGTCGGATCCAATTACTCAAATAATAGCATATTGACTAAAATACTTCCCACTTCGGGCAGACTAGCCTGTAACTGGTAAACACATTACTTTGGGATAGTCCGTTTTATCGTGTGCTCAGTCCGATTATAGAGTCCACTTTCCTCTGGTTTCGTTCGTTATGGTATGGAAGCTTTTTCTAAGCTATCCTGTCTTGAAGAATATTGGAGAAAATCTTATACTCAATAACGTTATACTACAATAATTGCTACATTTTGTGATATCCCCCTCTTATCTATGGGGCACATCATCATTCATAGAGTGTGACGAACCCTGCTTTCCTAGCTTTCGCTATTTAGCATGCTTAAGCTCCTCGGTTCTGGGGCCCGATCACTTCCAAATTTTTACAGAAAGTGTCCGAGGAGTAGTGGATGAGTGGTTGATGAATGCTGGTTGCTAGTCTAGCTTCTGGCCGCTAGCTTTCATGTGGTTGCTACGAAATCCCACCGGAGATTTTTCTGGTACCACGGGTGTCGGGGAGCCCACGGATGAAAGTAGATTGAGCGGCCCTTCGTGTGCACAGTTTGAAAAGCTAATTTTGGAAAAAATGTAAATGGAAGCCGCTCTTAATCACAAGTTTTGGCAAGTCATCCAACCAGCCACAAACAAACACACATCTGGACACGAAGTTTATTTTTTATTTTTTATTTTATAATTCGCGAACGCTTAAAGGGGTTTGCACCATTATATGCTTGGCGCAGCGTGGGCGTTAAGGAAAAGGAGGAGAAAAGAGGAGATGTCTATGCGCTTGCTTGATCTATTCCCATTTAGCGGTCCTTTCTTCTAGAGTAAACCATAAGCTACCGCGTTGCATCCCCAGAACGACCTAGGACCTCAACCACAGTTGTCCTCAGACCGGTCAACCTTACTTAGAGAGACTTACTTCGTTCAGTCTAAGTTGGGCTAAGGAAAATCCAACCGTGGTAGCACATCGTCCGGAACCTCGAACCCCATCATTTGACACTAGGATTGCACCTTATCCTAGGCCGCCTGGCATAGAAACTATTCCAAGCCGTTACATCTGTCCAATTGTGTACGAAATGAGCCACTAAATACGAAGAGTCGCCCATAAGGTTCGTATTAGTACCAGTAGCCCACTTCGGGTCGCAAAGTACGAAGACATTGCCCATAAAGAGTATGCTCTACCCGCGGCCCTTATTAAAAAGGGAAAGCTTAGCACCCCAACCATGTATAGGTTAAGATGCAATTGGAACTCCACGGGGTGTATGGGGCACAGAATGCCTCTTCGCCAGTCTTCTGGCATAGCTACTTCCTCCCATACTTGCACTATTATTTCATGAATTGCTTGGTGTATGTGGGGTCTCCTATTGTTATCAGCTCCGCTGGGATCACATCAGATCCCGAGGCCTTATTATTTTTGAGCCGATTTATCGATCTGCTAACTTCGTCTATGCTTGGTGGCGGCAGCATAGTATGATCTTCGGTCATTGGTGGAGCCTCCAATTCCTCAGTTAATTGGCCACTTAGCAACTCATGAAAGTGATCTTCCCATCGCTCTAAGATGCCTTTAAGATGGGCTGTCAGATTACCCTCTTTGTCCTTGCAGTATGTGCAACACAGGGTATATTGCGTCATACCGCGGACTCTTTGGTAGAACTTCCACGCCTGGTGCGGTCCTTGCTCTCTGTACTGTTCTATTTAGTTCACGGACGAGATTCTTCTGCTAGGCTACTTTCTTTCGCCGGTGAACTATTTTTCATATCTTCTGAGCTCTTTATATTCATCTTCGCGTGCACGCGTTCGTACCGTAATCAGGTTCGGGTTGTGGTGGCAGTCTATCAACACGTGGTCTATCTGGTTGCGAGTGGCTCCATCAGGAGATACCCAGGTGGCTTTGTGGATATTTTTACGCGCAAAACTTGTACTCGCAACGACCAAATTATTGCTTGCTGCCATCTTTATGACTCGTTGTCCATAGTTATTAGTTTTCTCGTGTAAGCTATGGGTGCCAATGTACTGCCTGAATACTGGCTCCTCACCTATTTGAGCAACCATATCCCCCAGAATGATTTGTTCCCGTTTGACTGATTCTAAGAATTCTTCTTTTTCATCATCTGCGGAATCCTCTGTAGGTGTGTGAACGTTTATGAGGCTTATGTTTTAAAGGTTGCATAGCCGTTCATTTATTGCTTTAAAGCCGATAACGGTGGGTTTCATTCTTTTGCTGACTATAAACCCCACCCCGAGCACATTATGTCTTGCATGTCAGCTGTAATATATGTCATATTCTGATTCTATTCTGGTAAGACATCATTCCACGTCCACCGCATCTCCTGGATTGCTGTTATGTTAGCCTTATATTTAGACAGATAGCTGCTGTGCATGAGAAAATAATCGTTCCGTTTTCGTTGCCATGGTCGTCGTTATTCATCAGGCTGATTTTGGGTTCCGTAATAATAATTTTTACGGGAGAGGTTATTGGTCTCGCGCCAAACTTACTTTGAAGGGACTAGCCTGATCATTCCGCTTTTCCTCCATTGGACGAAAATTACCGACGGCCACCACGTGGAGGTTTCGCACTTCCACCAGTCAGAGATAGTTACGGCCACCTGCAATTCTAGAGCATTCTGTGTTATTCCCTCTATTCTGCTGATGGCTGACCGCCATTGCCTCTTTTACGAGAACTAGAACTAATTTAGTTTTCCTTAAACTGGACAATAATACTTGTCCAGTAATATTGATCTCTTTTAGGGACCTGTACATTATTATCATATCCCAAAAGAAAATAAGAACTTAACACTATTTTCATTGCAGATTTCTCTTTATTCTGTTGGGACCGCCCGGAAGTCACAGTAATTTCCATGAAATTGGCCGCGCAATGGCGACGCTTATGTCTGATGAAATCTTCCATGAGGTCGCTTATCGGGCTCGGAAACGTGACCATCTCTTGGCAGGAATAGATGAATTTTTAGACGCCGTCACAGTATTACCACCGGGCGAATGGGATCCGACTATTCGCATCGAACCGCCAGCAGCAATTCCATCACAGGAAATACGAAAACGCCCACCGGAAACACCAAAGGAAGAAGTTGACGAGGAGGAAGAGGAACAACGCCTTCGCAAAAAATCTGGGCTCTCTCGCACTGGTCGTCTATTTGGTGGTCTCATCAACGATTTCAAACGAAAAGCTCCATGGTATTTTTCGGACTTTAAAGACGCTCTCTCAATGCAGTGTGTTGCTTCCTGGATATTCTTGTATTTCGCATGTTTATCACCAATTATCACATTCGGCGGTTTGCTAAGTGAAGCTACTGGGAAAAATATGGCCGCAATGGAATCGCTTATTGCCGGATTTGTTTGCGGTATGGGATATGGATTCTTCTCGGGGCAGCCATTGACAATATTAGGCTCGACGGGTCCAGTCTTGGTGTTCGAGACAATTGTCTATGACTTTTGTTTAAATCAAGGATGGGATTATATGACCTTCCGGTTTTGGATTGGTACATGGATAACTATAATTTTGGTTATTTTAACAGCCATAGATGCCAGTGCGTTGGTCTGTTATATTACACGGTTCACCGAGGAAAACTTTGCTACCTTGATTGCGTTTATTTTTATATACAAGGTAAAGCAGAGGAGCATCATAGTAGTTCTGTTTATGACTGGTATAATAGATAAATTTTCTCTTATTCAACAGGCTGTAGAGAATGTGTTATTAATTGGAAAGAAATTCCCTGTAAATCCTGGTGTTTTAGATTGTGTGTGCACACCGCCGATAGGAAGCAACGCAACAGTATTAGAATGGGCCAAATATGATAAAACGCAATGTGTTGTAAGTGTGTAAATGACTTTCTCTGAACCTTAAAAAATAAAATATATATTGTATGATTACAGGTCAAAAATGGTACACTGATCGGCTTGGATTGTGGTATTCCCGAGGCTTCCAATGTATTTCTGATGTCGGTGATACTCTTCCTAGGCACATTCACAATCTCCGTCATTTTGAAAGACTTTAAGAACGCCTTATTCTTCCCGTCATCTATTCGTCAATTTATCAGCGATTTCGCTGTAATCATTGCCATATTCGCTATGTCCTTTCTTGATTTCGTTATGAATGTTGCCACACCAAAGTTGGAAGTGCCACATGAACTGAAGCCAACGTTAGAAGGACGTGGATGGATAATTCCACCGTTCAGTGAAAATAATCCGTTCTGGACCTCAATTATTGCCATTTTCCCAGCGGTATTGGGTACAATTCTCATATTTATGGATCAACAAATCACAGCTGTTATCATCAATCGCAAAGAGAACAAACTAAAGAAAGGCTGCGGCTATCATCTGGATCTTTTCGTGTTGGCCATTCTGATACAAATTTGCTCCATTATGGGTTTACCATGGTACAATTTTTATATTTGTTTTAAATCTATTTTTATTTGAGTACTAGAATCAGGGTTTTTAATTTTTAAAGTTAGTTCTTTTGGCGTGACTAGGGGGTGACTGAAATCAATTTTTGCGGATGTAACGGTTGGTGTATATGATATAACATTTGTTTGTATATTAGGTTAGGTTAGGTTGAAGTAGCCGTCAGTCAAAACCGACGCACTAAGACCATGAAGGTCCGTTGTGATACCACAAGGATCTAGGAAAATTCCTCACCTACTTGTTGAACCACTTGGAGCTTCGTATGAAGCGCAAGAGACTATTAATGTCAGTTTGGGTTGAGATCGTTGAAAAAGAACGCTCCCAGATGGAGCTTCCGCCTATTCGAGAGGGCTGGGCACGTACAAAGTAGATGGAGAGTGGTTTCCTCCTCCTCCTCATCCATGCAGCTTCTGCAGAAATCGTTGAAAAAGACTTCTAGTCTTTCTGCATGCTTGCCTATGAGACAGTGTCCAGTTATATTTTGAGAGATCAAACACTTGGAGCGTTTCGGATCTAGCTTGGGCCAGATTTGCTTCGTTGCTATGCAAGTTGTGCCGTTTGACCATCTATAATTAGTTTTTGCTATAGCATCCCGTTTAAACATAAGTTAATCAGCCATACAATTACCAGGAATGACTCAATGCCCCGGCACCCAGCACAGGTGAATGTTGAAATGCGCCATCTCCTCAAGAGACGATCGGCAATTCCGGACTAGAATGGAATTTGTGGAGACTGATTCCATGGAATCAGCCTGGCTATCCGAGAAAATGTGGATATCCTTAACAGATATGACATTACTCTTCAGCCAAGACAAGGCTTCCTTAATAGCGATGATTTCAGCTTGGAAAACACTACAGTGATCAGGAAGGACGGGAAGAGACACTTTTTGAAAAGACACCTCCGCCAACCCCTTCATCAATTTTCGACCCGTCTGTGTAGAAGTGAATTCCTTCATTTTCCAAGTAGATACCTTCATCCCAAGAAGACCTGGAGGGGATGGTGACCTGGAAGTTTTTGTTGAAGTGGAGCTGGGGAATGGTGTAGTCTAAGTTGACAAGTGGAGTCCTGACTGAATTCAGGATAGAAGAGTGGCCGAAATCATTCACGATCCACTAAGTGATTGCTCTGAGGCGAGTAGCCGCGCTTGCAGCCAGTTGTCTGCCGAAGATGTCGAGTGGAGCAAGGTTTAGCTGAATGTCCAGTGCAGCAGAGTGAGTTGTACGAAGCGCTCCGCTCACACAAAGACAAGCTGATCTTTGGACTCTGCTTAGTTTGTCGCGATTGCTCGCTTTATCTAATGCAGTCAACCAAAAAGCCACACCGTATAGCAGAATAGGTCTGACTAGTTTGTATTAACTTCCTTATTTTTGCCATTTACGCGGCATCTACATTATATTTGGAAAGCTTAATCGAAAGTTTAATTGTGAGCGAATTGCAAGAATCACTTACGTAAAATATTGCATTGCTCAATGTGCATAGTTTAAGTTTACTCGACTCGACGACCGCAATCTTTTGCCGACTTCTCGCTTCTTTTATAAACTTTTGAGTTTGATGCAAAAAACTTGCTCCACCACCGAATAGGAATTTGCTAATAACAAAAATTGACTTATTGATTGTATTTGAAGATTTATATCAGTGCCAAATTATAACGGGTGTTTTTTTAAGAGGTTGCCGATTTTTTTTTTGAATAAAACACATATAAAATTATGAAATGACCAAAATTTTTTTTTATTTGGTAGATAATTTTTTGGCATTTAACATTTAAACACAATTTCTGGCATATGGCTACCACGACTATTTTTCACAAATGTCATTCTGGAGGTCCAATTTTCCAGCACTTTTTCAAGCATTTGAGGGCGTATGTCAGCAATGACACGTTGAATATTGGTTTCCAAAGCGTCAATCGATTGAGGTTTATCCACATAAACCAATGACTTCACGTATCCCCACAAAAAGTAATCGAGTGGCGTCAAATCGCACGAACGCGGAGGCCAATTCACCGGACCATTTCTCGAAATAATGTTGTCGTTGAAAGTTTCTTTCAATAAGTCGATTGTTTCACGTGCTGTATGGCAAGTGGCACCATCTTGTTGAAACCACATTTCATCCATATCCATATCTTCAAGATTTGACAACAAAAACTCATTTAACATGGTTCTGTATCGATTTCCATTCACGGTAACGCGTCGTCCTTCCTCATTTTTAAAGAAATATGGACCGATGATCCCACCAGCCCATAGACCGCACCAAACAGTACATTTATCAGGATGCATTGGTAATTCTTGAACGGCGTGTGGATTATCTTTGCTCCAAATGCGACAATTTTGTTTGTTGACGTATCCATTTAACAAAAAATGCGCCTCATCACTGAAGAGAATTTTACGGTAAAAAAATGGATCTTCGTTCAATTGATTTAACGACCAATCACTGAATTCACGGCGTAAACGATGGTCGTGTGGCTTTAATTCTTGCACCAATTGAATTTTGTATGGCACCAAACCCAAATCTTTACGTAAAATTTTCCATAAAGTCGATGGACAAAGTCCAATTTGCTGAGCACGACGACGAATCGATAAATTGTCGTTTTCTTCGACACTGGCCTCAACGACAGCAATATTTTCTTCTGTACGAACTCTTCTCATTCTTGTCGGTGGCTTGGCATCCAAAAGAGTGAATGTAGACCGAAATTTGGTAATTACGTTCTTTATGGTGGTCTCTGACGGACGATTATGTGCACCATAAAATTCACGAAGTGCTCTATAAACATTTTTAATTGAACACTGATTTTGAAAATAAAATTCCACGATTTGAAAACGTTGTTCTGGAGTTAACCTATTCATAATGATTTGCCAAACAATACTGAGTAGAAATGCCACTTTGAGCTGTCAAAACAACTGTCATAAAATAAAACGACATCTATCGGAAAAACAAACCTCCTAAAAAAACACCCTTTATGAATATATGGTTCACGGAAGACTTACTACAATGATAGATTGAAAGCGGATCTGCATTACAATGACACTTCTGACAAGCATTCATCCAACCACATAAATGTCACCGCTAACTTGGCTTACTACTTTTTTGATTCGACATTTAACTTTTTGCTCTTGCTCTTATTATTAATGCAATAAAAATATTCATAAAAGTTTCGCTTCGATTAGGTTAGCAGACTTTGTTGTTAATTTATGATATTGTTTGAGGAAGCCGATCAATAGTTTAGCTTACTGCTGCAATAGGATTTAATATTTAAGTTACTAATAAAGACTCAAAGTAAAAATGTTATATAGATCGAAACAAACCTGCTTGAATGGAATTAACAAAAAAATAAAAAAAGTGAACTAACTTTGCTAACTGTAAAAATCATTGTGGCTTTAATCTTCTCCTTTAATTGTTGAGTTCGTTACCAGGATAAGAATGGGTTACAACAATTTTGATTGAATTTTCTGTTTAGTTTGTCAACAAACATATTAATGGCAGAGCAACAACTATTTTCCAAAAGCTAAAAATGTTTACTTAATTTAACAATTCTACGAGAAGCACTATTATACATAATATACATATACTACTAAAGATTATTTGGAATTTTAAAAATTTTCCTTTTAAATTTCGCAGGTTTGTTGCTGCAACTGTCCTGAGTATTAATCACGTAAACTCATTGAAACTAGAATCGGAGTGTGCAGCCCCCGGAGAAAAGCCACAATTTTTAGGAGTTCGCGAACAACGTGTCACTCATATTTTCATATTTTTAATGATTGGTGTATCAGTGTTGCTAACTCCAATTTTGTGTCACATTCCAATGCCAGTATTGTTTGGAGTATTTTTATATATGGGGGTAGCATCACTCAAAGGACTTCAATTCTTCGATCGTCTGCTTATTGTGTTTATGCCAGCAAAGTATCAGCCGGATTACATGTTTCTGAGACAGGTGGGTACAAAGGTTTTTCTTCATAACAATAGAAAGACAGCTCCTTCTTGTATAGATTAAAAAAAATACAAAAAAATTTCAATGAATGATTAAAAGTTGTTTTAAAGTTAGACTTACAAATGAGGTCAATTTTTGCTTGATTTTTTAATAATTAAATAGAAGAGACTCGAATTCCCCAGGCACAAAATCTCCAAAAACAACCTAAACTAAAATTCTTTGTTTTATATACAATCAAACGCAAATACACAAAATATATACATATTTACAAGAGATAATTTAATGTTAACTTTCTCTTAAAACCTTAAATTAAACATTGAATATCTTTCAAAAATGTAAATTTGCTTTATTGCGAGCCCCAAGACCGAAGCTTATATTCAGAGGACATGAAAATTTTTCAGCGAACGTGTGTACATTTGTACGTTTGTTTGTCGTGTCGTATATCTCGGCTTATACCTTCTCTATAGAAAGCCCAACTGCATGCTAATGCACCTAACAATCCCAAACGCGTCTGTATTTGTGGGATGTGAATACAGTGTACAAAAAATAAGCACTCGCAAAGAGCGAGAAACGTAAGATGGGGTAGTGGGAAACAGAAAATTATTATTGGATTTTGCTCTTTTGTTGATTACAATGCATAAACATTTGGGGTTTTTTTTAAGCATGGATCTGTGTATCAGCGGAACAGTTGGGCTTTCTATAGAGAAGGTTTTGCTCACATAGCAGAATACATTAGCTCGTGTGTCTATAGTAGTGGAAAGTTTTTGGTTGGAACTCGTATATCTCAGCTTTTAACCGTCAGAATTTAATGGGACTAGTTTTAAAACAATTGTGACGAGTTTGGGGCGTGTAAAAAAAGTTGTTACGAATGAATTAAATGGTTGCTATTGGGCTTTTAAGATAATTCAGTGCTTAGATTGGATTACAACTATCCATATGGCGAGCTGAGAAGCTCGCTTTACTATATTAGTGTATATAACATAAAAAAATTTACAAACTTATGAGAAAAGTATAAACAAAAATTATATGACATATGGCATTCCTAAACTATGTTTAATAATCATCAATAGAGGTAAAAAAAAAGGTAAAAAAACACAGTTGGAGGATTTTGATTTGGGGTTATTTTGTTTGAAGATTTTGTGTTGGACATTTTGAGTCGGGGCTTCATGTACAACCCTAATTTATTTTGTATTATTTTTAGGTCCCTATCAAAAGAGTCCACCTATTTACGATTATTCAATTGGCATGCCTTATCATCTTGTGGCTTATAAAATCCTTCTCTCAAACATCAATTCTTTTTCCACTAATGTTGGTGGTGATGATCGGTATTCGGAAAGCATTGGACTTGGTATTTACCAGACGTGAATTGAAAATACTAGATGACATCATGCCGGAAATAACAAAGCGTGCAGTTGCAGATGATCTTCATCAGTTGGAGGATGGAACCGCAGAGGTGGGATTGTTTGACAGATTATTGACTTGTTGTGGGATTGTCAGTAGTAGTAGAAATCGTTCAGGCAAAAAGTAGAATACCATATAAATACTACTATAATGGCATATACACATAAAAATAAATATATATATATAAATATGTATTCACTTTGAATAGTTGTAAATATTATGTTTAAGTTTTGTAATCTGAATTGAGAAAGAGAAAAAGGTCGATGTAAATGTTTTGGTCCAATGAACCAATGAAATTGTCATCATTCATAATTTGGTTTGGTTAATATAGGATTTCAATTTCAAATTAAACCATTTAAAGTTCAATGCAAACTTTTTCGTAAACAAACGAAACCTTTTCCAAAACAAATAAAACTTTTTCCAAACCAAACAAAACTTTTTCAAATTCATAAAAACTTTTTCAAAATTAAGAGAAACTTTTTCAAAATCATAAGAAACAACAATTTTTTTTTCAATGGAGGGGCTGCCTGTTAACTGCTTGTGGTAATATCATTAGCATATTTTGTTGTAATTGCTGTAGTCGTTTTGAGTTAGTGTTTGTAACTCTTCGTTAATACATGCTCCATAAAACGTATTTTACGAAACTAAATAACTGTAAGAATCCAAATGCTAACATTTATTTTTATTAATTATTTTGATCGGTCTAGTGGCTTTTTGACATATTTATCGGTTTCTAAGTTCTACTGTCATTTCGTTGCGACCATCATAGGCACAATTATTTTTAAAACACCGAAAAACTTAAAAGTCGTCGTTGAACTTTCGTACATTTTTTCTTGCCGTACATTTTTATGAATTTTTATACTTGCCGTTCACATTGATGTTTTCACTTATATAGATTCAAAATGCTCGGAGAATTATAAGCGAAAATGTTAGACATCTGGATATGGTAAATGTAATAAACGAGGCGTTACAAACAGTAACTCAAAACGACTGCAACAATTACAGCACAAATATGCTAATGAAATTGCCACAAGCAGTTGAAGGCAGCCCCCCCCCCATCCATTGAAAAAAAAAATTAGTTTCTTTTGATTTTGAAAAAGTTTCTTTTAATTTTGAAAAAGTATATATGCATTTGAAAAAGTTTTGTTTGTTTTGGAAAAGGTTTCGTTTGTTTTCGAAAAAATTTGCATTGAACTTTAAATGGTATACTTTGAAATTGAAATCCTATACTTGCTAATTATCGTTCCATAAATTCTACTTGTGTGCCAATAAAAATCTAATTGCGCGAGGTTTATTTAGTGTGAGAGCTGCTTTTTGGTCTAAAAATGATTGTCAAATAATATTTCAATGCAGAAATTATAAATAAATATCTAAGTTAAGAATAAAAGCATCACCAGTCAGTCAGTCTGACAGCACATAATATAAATTTTTAATAATAAAACCTCGGATAAGTTATAGCGTATCATGCAGATTTCCAGTGTTTCAATGACTTGTTTGGTGTGTTCAGATGTGGACATAAGAACTAAAAGTACCCCACATTATTTGTTTCTTCATTTTCTTTTATTAACAAAGTTATTACAATTATACATAGACAATTATATTTCAAGCTATTCAAAGTGAGCATAATGAGTGCGAAGTACCTTACAATATGCATTTTAAATAATATAGTAATTTTAATCAGCCAATTAAATACTGACTGACTAAAATTATTATTTATCTTTATCATTTTATATAATTTTTTTTATATAATTTTACATATAACATACATTAAAAAAATAACGATTGTGATCGCAAATAAAAGTGTTAAGTAAATTAATTAAAAAATCTCTTCACTTTCGTAGGCAAATCTTTTTAATTTTTTACTTTTTAAACATAAAATTAGAAAATACATATTTTAATTTGTACACTCGTGTTTCCACCATACATAGCCGTATATAAATCCATGTTTATATGTATGTGTATCAATTTAATTCGTAGATTAATTATTATTTTAGTCATAATATTTGTTGAAATGTATTATTATATATTTGTTACTTTTATGAAAATTCAATTGGTTGATATTATGGAAAATTAACTTATTTTTCTTCTATTGTAATTAGTTTTATTCTTGAAATTTTTCATTAAGTTCAGAATTGCTTTGCTGTAGCAATGAATGTATTATTTGTTTATAATGCTAATGCCCAATAAAGGTGGAATGAAATTATCATATTGATATTAGTACCTAAAGAAAATTCAATTATATTACAATACAATTCACATAAATACCTAAAGGTCAAACACCATAACTAATATTGATATTACACCTAAAAGTAAAAAAATAAAAAAAATATATATACACAGCCTTTGCAGAGAACCCAATGCAAAATGAAGGAAAAATATGTTTATTTCCACACATACGTATAATAAAAGATTAACAGTTTTGAAAGTTACTCATATGGCAGGGTTAAAATTAAGCAAACAATAATTTTTACTCTTATAACAAAGTATAATTACAAAGCAATAAGGTGCAATTAACATGAAAAGAAAAAAAATCATGCATTCAAAAAGAACACAAGCAATCCTGTTTCACCATGGGAAGTGAAGTAACTACATAGATAATAAAAAACTAGATAATTTTTCTAGAACAAAATCTTTTAAATGTTTTTTAACATTTTATTTAGCATATTTTAGTATAATTTTGCCGAGCTAAAAACAAAATATTTACAATTGTAAATACAAACTAAAATGGACGCTTGTTATCGATATTTTACTTTTTCAAGGTTTCATAAAATTCATTTCATTAGGTTGATTCATAGATAATGGGTGCATCCAGCCAATGTGGACCCCACTTATAAATGGGCTGGGTGCAAAATATCTCACTAAAAACAAAAACAACCAATAAAAATTAAAATTTTTCGTGTAAATTCTCTAATTGATACACAATGTGCAAAGTTTGAATAACATCGGGTAACATTTAAAAAAAAAATTGAGAGCCACCTTATACTGATCACTCCAACATTTTTAGACAAAGAGATACACATGTGTATAAAATTTAAAGAAAATCGGGGTGATTTTTAAAAATTTATATGGAAGACCCTCGTACCTGGGGCCACTTCCAAATTTTTACAAAAAGCGTTGTCCATAGGACTAAGCATGTGTATATAAAATTTAAAGAAAACAAAAAGTGTTGTCCATCGGAGATACATATGCGTATAAAATTTGAAGAAAATCGGGTACTTTTTAAATTCTCTATATTAACTTCACTTGCCCGTGGCTGACTGGCTGGCACACCAAATCTTGTGATCAATTTTTAAACCACTTCCTAAAGCCCGATTTTTATTGAAATTTTGCACACATGTGTATCTCCCAAGACAACACTTTCTATTAAAATGTTGGGCCGCGCAGGGTCGGGGGGCTCCCATACAAATATTTTACAAAAAGTACCCGATTTTCTTCAAATTTTATACATTTTAAAAGTTATTCCCATTCCCATTTTGCTCCATTAATTTAAGCCATTTTTACCATAACTTCATAAATTCTCATTCGTATTAAGCTGTGAATTTAACAGCAAAGAAAAACTTCGCTTAAATAATTTTCTTTTGAGATCTCGGGAAAAAAAATTTATCAACATTAATCAATATGAACATCTTAGTTCAGCTGCAATTTTTTTGGCTGACTCTAAAACTTATACATATTATACTTATGTACTCGTACAGTTGCTAGAGTTTTTCGCATTAGTTCTGAAGAGGTGTTCTTCAAAGCTGGCATTACCATTGGGTAACAATTCCATCAGCTGGCTTTCACCAGGGATTAGTTTTGTCACCGACACTCTTTTTCATTTTTAAATTCTCTATATTAACTTCGCGAGCACGTGGCTGGCTGGCTGACTGGCTGGCTGGCTGGCTGGTCAGATTTTCTGATCAATTTTTAGCCCACTTCCCATGGCCCGATTTTATTGGAACACATGCACACATGTATATTTCCGGTGACAATACTTTCTATTAAAATTTGAGGCCCCTCGGACCTCGAGTTCCGTGGGCTCTCATACAAATATTTTACAAAATTTACCCGATTTTCTTTAAATTTTGTACACATGTGTGTCTTCGATGGAAAACACTTTTTGTATCACTTTGTAATCGGCCCCTTGGGGACCCCAATATACAATTTTTAAATATCGCTATATCGCATCAGATCACGGCAAAGTCTGAGCTCTGTGCTTTGTGAGCAGCGCTGTTCGCTGCCGCTGCGTCATTTCGTGGATGATTTTGCCACAAGACGAGCACGCAGTGTGTGTGTGTGTGTGTGTGTGTGTATCTCCGATTAGAGAATTTACATGAAAAAATTTTATGGGTTTTTTTTTGTTATTGTAACCGGACTTTTATATTATTGTTTGAGACATATGGATGGCGTACTTTTTATTGCGATGACTCGGATACTAGTATTCAGTGCTTTCTTCCAAATTCTCAGGAAGTTTAACATAAGTTTAATATTTAGTTCCGCGATAATTAGATCTACAATTTACACCTTTCCCCAATATTTATGCATCAACCCTATTAATTCCCGAATGTTTCCACGAATGTGGTTTTTAGGATTTAAAAATATATATTATGTATACGCACATATATTTATTATTTAGTTGGATTAATGGAAGCGCAAACAAACCGAAAATGTATAATTATATATAATGTATTAAATTATTTTGCAACTACAACAAATCATCATTCCAATAACAAAAAATACTATCAGGTACATAAGTGATTGTACTCATAAATCATAAACTTATATATGTATTAATATTATTGTAAACAGCATTTTTATTTATAAATAAGGCAAATAAATAATGTAAACGCCTATATTTGATATATGTTAACATGTATGTGCGAATATACACTTAAACGCTCAACATTTATTAAAATTTAGTTTAATTGTGTTATTTAAAACTTTTATTTTTAAACTTAGTTCCAATTTATTGTTCACTTGTTTTATTAAAAAATCATTTCCCCTCTTCTCACAAAATAAAATACACGTAAAGTAAAATATTTTGGACATGCCTTCTAAAATCAACATAAAAAATTTAATAGACAAAGTGGTTGGCTGGCAAGCCCCAATTTTTTCTTTGTGGAACTCATCTCCTGACTGTGTTCTCAATTACATTAGCATTTGTATTTTGCCGATTTCTTAAAATCGTACGACTGACGAATACGTTTGCGATTCCGTATTTAACCGCATGGCAATTTATTGGCCAGTGACGCATACCGATTGCTATACAATCATATCTCACAATTGGTTTGATTGCGCCAACTTTATTGCGATTTTGTTCATAGTCGGCCACTGTATAAATCTGTATAAATCCAAGGAGCCAGAATTACCGGCATAGGTAACTACAAATGCTTGTTTAGCTTTGTATTCAATATTTCACTTCCAATAAAGCACGTTCAAAGTTTCTATTGTTTTATTATTAAGACAGCAATGCGACATCTTCGTTGTAATTATTGTTGCATCAAAAGATATTGTTACGAAATTTAGACTTTCGAGTTCGTAAAGAATTTTGCAAATAAAACACAGCACAAGTTTAATAATTTATAAATTACAACTTTATTAAACAACCCGTAAAAAATAACAAATGTTCGCAAATTTATACTGGTGATAACTTTAAATGTACACAATACACTTATTACAACAACAATGAATCTATGCGGCAAAAGGCACCTATTTATACTCATTGAAAAATGTCTAGAAACTTCCAATTTTATATACAGAAATATCTAGCAAAGACCAGAACATTGTGGTACTTTCCCTTATTTACAACTAGCCATATTCATATGTAATGAGTCATCTTCCAAAAATAGACTCATTGTGCAAACATGTACACACTTCTATATACCATACAAACCAAAACCTTCTCTATAGAAAGCCCAACTGTTCCGATCGTACACAGATCCATGCTTAGATTTTGACCAAACGTATTTGTATTAGTAATCAACTAAAGAGCTAAATTCATATAAAATTTTTCTGTTTCCCACCAAAACCTTCTCTATAGAAAGCCCAACTGTTCCGATCGTACACAGATACATGCTTAGATTTAGACCAAACGTATTTGTATTAGTAATCAACTAAATAGCAAAATCCATATAAAATTTTTCTGTTTCGCACTACCACATCTTAAGTTTCTCGCTCTTTGCGACTACTTATTTTTTGTACACTGTATTCACATCCCACAAAGCCACATGCGTTTGGTCTTGTTTTACAGCATTAGTATGCGTAGAGTTGGGCTTTCTATCAAAACCTTCTCTATAGAAAGCCCAACTGTTCCGATCGTACACAGATACATGCTTAGATTTAGACCAAACGTATTTGTATTAGTAATCAACTAAAGAGCAAAATCCATATAAAATTTTTCTGTTTCGCACTACCACATCTTAAGTTTCTCGCTCTTTGCGAGTACTTATTTTTTGTACACTGTATTCACATCCCACAAAGTCACATGCGTTTGGTCTTGGTTTACAGCATTAGTATGCGTAGAGTTGGGCTTTCTATAGAGAAGGTTTTGACACTGTATTCCAATACCTTCTCTATAGAAAGCCCAACTGTTCCGATCGTACACAGATACATGCTTAGATTGAGACCAAACGTATTTGTATTAGTAATCAACTAAAGAGCAAAATCCCTATAAAATTTTTCTGTTTCCCACTACCACATCTTACGTTTCTCGTTCTTTGCGACTACTTATTTTTTGTACACTGTATTCACATCCCACAAACACACATGCGTTTGGTCTTGGTTTACAGCATTAGTATGCGTAGAGTTGGGCTTTTTATAGAAGAGGTTTTGACACTGTATTCACATCCCACAAACACACATGCGTTTTGGATGGGCTTACAGCATTAGTATGCGTAGAGTTGGGCTTTCTATAGAAAAGGTTTTGATACAAACCGAGTTGAATACATATTTGACAGCACCAGTACATAATGGTGTAATCTGTTATCTACTGCCACTTATGCCTAAAAGTATGCAAATCTTCATTCTAATTCAGTGTCTATTTTTGTACGGTGCTAGTCTAGATTAATTCTTAATGCGTTAATAGGAGATCGTCTTATCCCATTTATACTCCTACGGCGACATCTACTACTGACTACTTTTCGTAACAATATTAATGTCGGAGATTTTCAAAAGAATGATCATCAAGCTTTCTGCAGTGACTTGTCAACTAGGTTATAACCGGTTGTTAATTTGGCTTCGTTAAACCGACTTTACGCTATACGTAAACACAAAAAAAATATGTAAACGGCATATGGTGGTCGATTGGAAATCCACTATGTGCTACGCTTAATTCTATCCGAGTTTTGTTTAGGATTTGATTTGGCGTAACTCTCGCTTTGTAGTAAAAAAAAAACAACCCATAAAAATTAAAATTTTTCTTGTAAATTCTCTAATCGGATATACACACACACACACACACCACACACACACTGCGTGCTCGCTTGTGGCAAAATCATCCACGCAGCGGTAGCGAACAGCGCTGCTCACAAAGCACAGAGCTCAGACTTTGTCGTGATCTGATGCGATATAGCGATATTTAAAAATTGTATATTGGGGTCCCCAAGGGGCCGATCGCTCCAAATTTTTACAAAAAGTATTTTTCATCGAAGACACACATGTGTACAAAATTTAAAGAAAATCGGGTAAATTTTGTAAAATATTTGTATTGGAGCCCACCGAACCCGAGGTCCGAGGGGTCAATAGAATAGAAATAGAAAGTATTGTCACCGGAAATATTTATGTGTGCAAAATTTCAATAAAATCGGGCCATGGGAAGTGGGCTAAAAATTTATCAGAAAATCTGACCAGCCAGCCAGCCAGCCAGCCAACCAGCCAGCCACGTGCACGCGAAGTTAATATAGAGAATTTAAAAAACAACCCATAAAAATTAAAATTTTTCTTGTAAATTCTCTAATCGGAGATACACACACACACGAACCCGAGGTCCGAGGGGCCTCAAATTTTAATAGAAAGTATTGTCACCGGAAATATACATGTGTGCAAATTTCAATAAAATCGGGCCATGGGAAGTGGGCTAAAAATTGATCAGAAATTCTGACCAGCCAGCCAGCCACGTGCACGCGAAGTTAATATAGAGAATTTAAAAATGCAACAAATGCAAAAATGTTTCTCAAAAACAGAGTAAAGGACACCTTTCAACCACAAAAATGCATTTACATGTGTAATAACTGGGAAAACATCTGAATGTATGTATATTTAGCGTTTTGAATTTTGTTGATAAAAAGGGTAAGGAAATATATTCTGTTCTCTCGTGAGCATAAGGAAATGACTTTGGGCTATGTTTTGTACACATTTGCAAGTACGTAAGATGCCCTATCTACCGAAAGGATGACTTCGGGAGATATTCTGCGGTTACTGTAACAACTCCTCCTTCATCTTACCAGTGAGATAAAGGGTGTACTATAGCATATTACCACAGTTAATACATATAATATGCAGATGTCTCATGCCCATGCATTCATTTGAGGGAAATCGAGTTTTCGGGCAAACTGCTTGATTTATAATTTCAAAAGATCTGTGTTACATTTTATTAAGAAGTACTTGAGTGTATATGTTATATTGTACTCAAATGTTAGATGTCGGAGTGGAATATACTAGGCCTAAAAAGAACATGTAAACTTGAGTGGAGAAAAGTATATGGAACTTAAATGTGTATATAATTATTTGTCATTACATAACTTGACAGTAGATGGCTTATAAATACAGAAAATAATTTTGTGAGGCATTTATTATCTTTGCTATAATCTTCCTGCCAACAACTTAAAATTTCATAAAAATTGGTTCGTAAATGTCTCCGATTCTAAAATTTTGTACTATATTCTATAACATTCCCCCACCTTCCGCTAACATATATTGAAAATTTTATAAAAATCGCTTGGTAAATGTGTCTGATATTAACATTTTTAATTCCCTCCAGTCCCATGGAGGGGAAGGATGTGTATTACAGCCTATATCCTTACCCTACCTGCCAATAATATACATTGCAATTTCGATCAAAACCGGTTGGGATATGTGTGAGTTTCTATAAAATAACATAAAATAATTTCATTTTAAATATAGTGTTACGAAGTTTAGACTTTCGAGTTCGTAAAGGATATTGCAAATAAAACACAATACAAGTTTATTAATTTACAAATAACAACTTTAATAAACAGAGAGTAAAATTAACACAAGTTCACAATTTGTATTGATGATAACTTTAAATGTACACAAAAACACTTACTACAACGACATTTGTATTTCACTATAAATCTCTTAGGTGGTAGTATTTCTTTACAAGAACTTTTACAACTTGACTGGTTGAATTCTAAACAACTAATTCATCTGCAGTGAACGCCACATTTTATACTCATTGAAAGGCTTCCAGAAACTTCCAATGTTATAGACAGAAATATCGAGAAAAGACCAGAAAATTGTAGCCTTATTCCCTTATTTACAACTAACGATACTTATATGTAATGAGTTATCTTCTAAAAATAAACTACATGTTCAATCATGTTCCTACACACAAACCGGGTTAACTACATTTTTGACCATACATAATGATCTCGTTCGTTCGGCACCAGTTTTCAACATCTCTGCGGCAATTGACCAAAAAGATTAAACTTCTAACTTTACTTAGTGTCTTCTTTATTCCTAAATGTTCGACCGATGTTCCACTGTGTGCATTGTGAAGAACCTTGTTCATCAAATTCGTTGATTCGGCAGATTCCCATTGTCTTACCAGTAGTCCATCTTTGAATCGCAATGATTGCCATTGATCCCAGTCGGACTTACTGTTGCAATTTCGTGCCAGTGGGGTCTTTCTCCTTCCTCCATCCATCGATTTACTGGAGCAATTGAATAATCCTGCTCTTGTTCTTCACTTAGCTGCTCTCTTGTCAAATAATTTTTCATCTGCTGGACCGTTATTCGCGAAACAATCTTGTAAAAGATTTTTGAGTTCTCTCAAGTCTAATACAATATAAATTAATATAAGAGTTCCAAATAACGCATCCATATTCCAGATTTTCATCTGGATTTTCATCTATTACTTAAATAAGATTTTATTCAATCCAGCATTGGAGATCGAAATCCAATAGCTTTTAGTTTTAAAATTAATAGGTTATGATTCACAGAATCAAAAGCTTTTTCAAGATCAATATAGAAGCAATCCACTTGACAGTTTTCACGAAACGCCGAGTAAATATAGTTCGAAAATATGACTAAATTCGATACAACTGACCTAAGGTTCGACTCAACACGAAAAACATATTGACCATAAAGAAATTTGATTATAAAATTATATTCCCGACTCAGTCTTAAGAAAATTAAGTAAAATTTTATCAAAATTCTGATACCTAAAAAAGTTTTAATTCATTTCATTGTATTTAAAGATTAAAGTTTTACATAGTTCGATTGTAATAGTTTGTCCTTAATCACCTTAAACATTGCTCATAACATTGGTTCAAATAGCTCCTTAACACTTCCTGAATTCTTGTGATATATCTATATGGAAATGTTTTAAGTTTTACACTCTTATTCATACTTAAATTTTTTTTTAATTTCATTTTATCTTCTGTGCATTTATTTTTATTATAAGGTTTACTCAAAACTCCCAACAGTTGCATAAATTCAATTAAAGTAACACATAAAATGACATTAGAGTATGACCATGTACATTCCAACAACAATGATTTACGTCTCCCAGAAACAAAATAACATATCAAGCAAATGTATAAATTATATTTTTTAAGGATCATCATCGTCATCAACCAAATGATGGCTACGCATCGAATGCAGATGTAAGCATTCACATTCCTTTAGCGAATGGAAGCGTATCGCAAGGTCCACTAAATATTTCGGAGGAAGTTAATAGAACCACTATTTGGAAGCAAGTGAATAGCGACAAGTCCGGCAATTGTGGTTCCGATCAGTTAATAATTCCGGTCACATTAAAAGTTCGCAAAATTAATGGAAATAATTATCAGTAAGTTTAAGTTACAAATATCTTAATATGTATTATCTAGCAATTTCACTTGCATTTTTGTTGCTCAAAAATATGTATTACAAACAACCAGTACTTTCAGTAGTTGCTCCAATTATTTCCTTTAAATAATTGCTAGCATATTTGGCGATTTTCCTGCTTTACTCTGTATCACAACTAGAAATTCCCCCAAATATGTACATGTAATTACAGCTCGCATAATCAAAATGGAAACAATAGAAACAGCTTGAGCCCAAGTAATACAACAACTACTAGTGGCAATAGTCGTTTGTCGACCATGAAGGAGGAGGACGAAATCCCGCAAATTACGGCAGCAGAAAAAATCATTCCAATTATTACAACTATTACCGTTGAAAATACTGACGAGAAAACAAATTCAGAACAGACTTCACTTCCAATATCAGTAGAAAAGGGTTCCTGTAATAATGTAACGGAACTGTGAATTTTATATTATGACGTTGACATATTTCCCAAATTTATAATTACATACTTTATTGCGTAAATGTAATGTTAAAAAAATGCATTAAGAAAATCTATTTGTAATTGTATATGTATAAATTTTGTAACGAAAAGTATGATTTAAAAAATGCCGATCTATATTTTATACATTACTAGCTGAGTGCACGGCGTTGCGCGGTTGTAAAATTTGATACTAATAATACCCCACCATCCCATCAGCCACGACACTACCCCTTACACTGATCCCCCCTACCCAACACTATCTCCCATAACCGTGACTTACCATCATTATTTATCTCAGCGACCCGCAAAGTATAATAATAAGTACAATAATAACAGGCATCCCCCACACCAATCGAATACCCTATTCGTCGCAGCGACCTCGAAACTAATATCGGTTTTACCAGACCAGACTAGACATGTCACAGACCCCATCGGTTGGTAAATGTGGATCCCATAAATAACAACGAAACAAAATTTTATTTTTAAATTCTCTATACCTACTTCGCGTGCTCGTGCTTCGCGGACTGGCTGGCTGGTCAGATCAACACGTGGTCTATCTGGTTGCGAGTGACTCCATCAGGAGATACCCAAGTGGCTTTGCGGATATTTTTACGCGCAAACCCTGTACTCGCAACGACCAAATTATTGCTTGCTGCCATCTCTATGACGCGTTGTCCATTGTCATTAGTACTCTCGTGTAAGCTATGGGTGCCAATGTACTGCCTGAATACTGGCTCCCTACCTATTTTTAAATTCTCTATATTAACTTCACTTGCCCGTGGGTCGTCGGTCGTCGGTCGGTCGTCGGTCGGTCGTCGGTCGGTCGTCGGTCGTCGGTCGGTCGTCTGTCGTGGATTCTTGCGATCAATTTTTAACCCACTTCCCATGGCCCGATTTTATTGAAATTTTGCACACATGTGTATTTCCGGAGACAACACTTTCTATTAAATTTTGAGGCCCCTCGGGCTGCGGGGTCGGGGGGCTCCCAAACAAAAATTTTAAAAAATTTACCCGATTTTCTTCAAATTTTACACACATGTGTATACCCAATAAACAATACTTTTTCGAAAATTTGGTAGTGATCGGGTCCCGGGTTCGGCCGCAAGGCCCTTATACATTTTTTAAATATCTGTACTGGCATCAGATATTCGTCGCCCTTTATGGACTTTGTGCGGTGTGTGCTGCGCAGTCGGCTGCGCTGCATGGTTTTGTTGGTGGTGGAGAGAGAGAGAGAGAAATCTTAGCGCACGCACAAATGAACCCAGCAAATGAAACGAGACATACATGTTTTATGCTTACTTCAACTTACATTTTTATTATATACTGAATTGTATTTTTATTGATGTCGTTTTTTTGTTGTCGATATCAACTTACTGATAGAACAACAAGTTTTCACAATATTCTGTCATTTGGCGTTTTCATAAATTAGTTCAGAGCAGTCAAAGAGTTCTCAAGATAAATGTTCGTGTTTCTTATTTGCTCAGAGTATGAGCGTGCTCTAAGTGCTCAGAATAAAATGATCTGAGCTTTTTCAATTTTAACATCTGATGTCAAATGTTTGTTTCGATGATTTTCTCCTACAATAAAAAAAAATGGCCCAGGATCGAGGGGCTTCCATATCAATTTCTGCGATTAGAGAATTTAGATGAAAAATTTTAATTTTTATGGGTTGTTTTTTTTAGAATTCATATCCTCCAGAATGAATTTTACATCACACTGAGAGCAGGCATGGAGTTCCCGTTCGACTGATTCCAGTTGTCAGCTCTATAGACAAAGCCAATCTGTTTGCTGCGCATTTCGCAGCTAGCTGTACGCTTCTAGATTGTGCATTGCCGCCAGATTATTTTAGATTTAGATCAGATTATTGAACACACTATGGGACAGATATTTATTCGTACTCGTGCAGTTGTTAGAGTTTCAAACGATTTCAACACTCACAAATCCGCTGGTCCAGATGGTATTTCTCCATTAGTTTTGAAGAGGTGTTCTTCCAAGCTGGCATTACCATTGCGTAAGCTTTTCCATCTATCCCATTCTTCTGGACTCTTCCCGAGAAGTAGGAAAACAGCATTTGTCCAGCCCATACCCAAAAAAGGCGAGCCGTCGTCTCCTTCTTCGTACCGACCCAAAGCACTTACATCGATTCCTTCCAAGGTCATGGAAACGCTGATCAATTATCAGCTTAAGAAATATCTTGAAACCAACGAAATCCTTAGTGACCGGCAGTATGGATTTCGTGGGCAACGTTCTGCTGGTGATTTCATGGTATATCTGACCGAACAGTGGAACCGATCCTTGCATCATTTTGGAGAAAGCAAAGCTGTTGCAATCGATATTTCTAAGGCATTTGACAGAGTTTGGCATCAAGCTCTTTTGTCTAAAATGCGTGCTTATGGAGTCGATGAAAAACTGCTTCATTGGATTAGAAGCTATCTTTTGGACCGCTCAATTCAAGTTGTTTTGGACGGTTACAAGTCTAAAGTTCATTAGTTAAATGCTGGCGTTACACAGGAATTCAAAACACAAGCTCATAGACATCTCCTCTTCCTTAACGCCCACGCATTCAGCGTTTTTATCATTTATATTCGCCTCATGGGCAAGTTCGCAGTATTCGTCGATAGTTTAATTCCATACATACTGGTATGCCTGCAGGCATTAAGTTTATATAAATAGAATCATAACCCCACTCAAATGTCGTCAAAAAAAAAATACTGTCTTCTTGATAGCTTATTAAACTACTATCTTCTCGGTGGCCATTTATAAATACTCTTTATTATCTTTGCGTCGGCATGATTCGTTCGTTCGTTCATTCGGTGGTGGAATCTTGTGATCAATTTTTAACCAACCTCCCAAGCCCGATTTTATTGAAACTTTACACACTTTGTTATGTCCGGTGACAACACTTTCTTTTAAAATTTGATGGTGATCGGACCACGCAGTGGGGGGGGGCATTGTTGTTTAACAAGCATGCCATATAGCGGCCTTATTCCATACTATAATGACTGTGCTCACGCACAAATGAACCCAGCAAATGAAACGAGACATAAATGTTTTATGCTTAATTCAACTTTATTTTTTTTTTTACTGAATTTTATTTTTATTGATGTCGTTTCTTGTTGTCGATATCAACTTACAGATAGAACAACAAGTTTTCGAAATATTCTGTCGTTTCGCGTTTTCATAAATTGGTTCAGAGCAGTCAAAGAGTTCTCAAGATAAATGATCGTGTTTCTTATTTGCTCAGAGTATGAGCGTGCTCTAAGTGCTCAGAATAAAATGATCTGAGCATTTTCAATTTTAACATCTGATGTCAAATGTCTGTTTCGATGATTTTCTCCTACAATAAAAAAAATTGCCCAGGATCGAGGGGCTCCCATATCAATTACTGCGATTAGAGAATTTAGATGAAAAATTTTAATTTTTATGGGTTGTTTTTTTTAATTCTCTAAAGGTTAATACTTCGCGTGCCTGTGTGTTGGTGGCTGGCTGGCCAAATCTTGCGAGTCCATTTTTAACCTACTTTCTAAAGCCCGATTTTATTCAAACTTTAAACACATGTCTAGAGAGAGAATTTACATAAAAATTTAAAAATTAAATTTTAATTTAAAATTTAAAAATTAAATTTTTATGGGTTGTTTTTTTATTATTATTTTATGTTTTTTGTTTTGTATATTTTCTCATGAAAAATTAATGTACCTAACTCCGGCACAAATTTCCTTGCATCAAACAGCTTTCTTGGAAAAAAAATTGTGGTAGAAATACTAATCGAACCGTTTTTTAAGGAAATTTCTACGCCGCATATAAGGCGCACATTTTTTATAGACCTCAAAGGACATTAAAATGCAAGTCATTGGTTTGGTTTGTCGATTCTGAGAAATCGAAATTTATTGACTTTAATTTTTAAAAAGGTTTCCACAATACAAAACAACTAGCGAATAAATAACATACATAGATATTATTTAAAAATAGAAGTATTTGCAATTTCATATTTATTACAATCTTAATGCATTTAAATAAAATTTTTACAATAAAATCCTCAAAAGTTTTATAAGTAACCGTAAAGTAGATATTACATTTTTCTGTCAATTACACAAAATCTTTAGATCATAAGGTTTTCAATTATTGTTATATTTTAGTAACAATTAAAATTAAAGTATTACGTAACATAAGCAATAGAGAGTAAAAATTATTTAAAGTAATTACTGGTAAATATATGGTTCAAAAAATAATGAATTAAATTTGATACTGATTATTAAAAAAAAAATTAAAATTAATCGTAACAATGCCATGTATTCTTTTACAACTTATTTGTTTATGTGTCTTTCATAATTTTTTCATGTTATATTTTAGGCTAATTCCGACTTTTTAAATGTTGAAATATGCTGATATTGCAAATCATTACCCAAAATCCTGAATTTATCCCTTACCTCCTATCCTTTAAAATTTGGGCTTATCAAATTCTTTGGGATTATTAACTGGTCGGTGTTTTCCAGTGATAGCAGTGTGGTTGCCGCCACTTCTGCGATCACAAACAAAAATTTTATTGTTTGAGAGACTATATTGCTTCCAGGAATAACTCCGACAAAACAAAAGAAAATGGACTGTATGAGGCTTCTAGGATTAGAGACACGTGCTTTCGTTTTTATAAAACAAATCCTACTCAGAAAAACCAAGCAAAATTTGCCGTCGCTCACGGAGTGGGACGGAGCCTAAAGTGCCCTGGGTTAGGGCACTGTATGGCTAAATATTCTACATATTTTGTGGCCGACGATATACTGGTAACTTTATGGCATATCTCACTGAACGTTGGAATCACTCTATTCATAAATTTGGTGGAAGCAAAGTTGTTGCACATTTGACAAAGTTTGGCAAAAAGCTCTATCAAAAAATTCGTTTTTTTTTTAAATTGATGAAAAACTATTTCATTCGAATAGTAACTATTTTTCAGACCGATCAATCCAAGTTGTTTTGGACGGTTTCAATTCGGAAACTGACCGCATAAATGCTCTGTTCCCAGTTTCCCAGTGCTTCGTTTTATCTCTGACATTTTTTCTCATCTTCAATAATGATCTCTTGTTGGGCACTTCTAAGCACTCTTTCATTGACGGCATCATTCTAAGCATCTCATATAAATTTGCAAGTCAACAACAACACCAACAACAAGATATGTTAAACACATTAAATTTATTGCCTGAACAACATAGTAAATAACAGAGTAGAATTTAACGATGTCCCCTGTAGTCCAAGCGAAAGGTAACCCTCCATCCAGTATTCATATATGTCACTTGGATCGAGGAAACCCCAAAACTTGTAAATCTCTATTCGACAAGCTTCTTTGTATAACTCATATTTACCGTCACCAAAAATGATGCGAAAAGTTTATGTGCAAGAAGTATTTCAATCTCTCTGATCTAGCTTTAAAAGGCGTTAAACTCGAGTATAATCGTCACATCTGGTCATTTAACAATAAATGTACAATATCCTGCAATGCTGGGCGCTTTTCTGTGGGCGGTTGTTCTTTATAAATTTAATGAAAATTTAATCTAAATAATCATAATAGTTATAACAAGCATAATAATTATATGCTTGAATCTCTTAAACACTGCATGATTGTTTATGCTTGTCACTGTTTTATCGCTTCTGTCACCAACGGTGCACATGCATGCGGGCTTTCCATCATTTTAACCAGAATAAGACAATACTTGCCCATCAATTTACCCTAAGTCAACCTTCGGACGTTATGTGAAGTTTAGAGATTGTTTCTCTAGCCGTAAAGCTCGTGTGTGGAATTCTTTGGGAAGCTCTGTATTTCCGCATCATTACGATCAGCCAGATCAGATCAAAATACTAGCTCACAGACATCTCATCTTTTTCCATCTTAATTAAACGGTCAGGTATTAAAAAATAATAATAATTTAAATCTTAAAATTTAAAAACGAAAAAACCAAATAAAAAAGTTATTGAAAAGCTTGAATAGGAAGTTTGTTCGAGCGGACTTGACCAACCTACTAAAACAGCAGAGAAACATCAAAGAATATCTTTTTGATGAATTTGCAATTATTTTTGAGTCTTTTAGTCTAAGAAGCAGAATTTTGATAAGCCTTTCGGCTCGATAGTTGTGCGTGCATTTTTCGTTTGTAAGTGGTGGTACTACAGACGAATTCGGTACTATTCACTGTCGTGTTGTTGACCTTGAAGAAAGACGTCAACTAGCTTCTGAAGGACAGGAGAAAAAAATTCATATTTAAGCTTTTTAGATAAATTGTGAGAGGCCAGTGATTTTGGCGGAAATCCGGCAACCGGAAGTGACAGTTTACTTGACAGTTTTTCGAGTTTTTGCAAATAACTAAAAAAGTATAGCACTTAGGAGAAATCTGTTGAGTCCAAAAGAAATTTAAACAAAAAACAAAATAAAAAGTAAAAAAAAATTTAAAAAAAATGTAATATACATTTACTGAAGATACCGGCCCCGTCCGTAAAAGAAAGTCGTGTTGTGCCCACGTGCATTTTCCGTTTGTAAGTGGTGGTACTACAGACGAATTCGGTACTATTCACTGTCGTGTCGTCCGTAAAAGAAAGTCGTGTTGTGCCCACACCTCCATTTTTTCAAAACTGTCCATGATTTCTCTTTCTCTCTTTAATTTATTTTAACAGGCTTACGTAAATGTTTTTTAAATTTGGTAATTCATTCTTTATCATGTAGCTATATTAAATTAAAATTTGCCTATAAGTATTGCATGCAGAATAAAACGTAATATGTCGAATACTTTTTAAAATTAAATGTAAAATTTAATGTGACGTAATGTTGTTCACTTACCATTAAAGTTGATATGGTTTTAAGATATTTACCTTTGTATATGCACATTTTCAGTTTTTTCATTTTTTTTATTATTTGTTGATTTGAAGACAAGAAGAATAAATATTTGAATTTTTCAACAAAATCTCTTGGCCCAATGATATTTCTATTTACACCTTATATTCCTGATAACCCTTCCATAAAATACTATTTGTTAAACTCTGCCTCTATCTCGCCGATGATCTTTCGTTCGATGCGCCTACATAGTTTTTCGCAAACCCGTTCTATAAAATTCGGATACAGAGTGCAAAAGTTCACATAGACTCAATCCTGGTTAACATGGTTAAAAAGGCAGCATTTAATAGCGGAAGAAATCATTGGTATTTACGCGTTTTAATTATAAATTGGAAATATTCAAGACTATATTAGTAAATTCAACCCCAACGTATTTTTTCAGTATCTATATGCCATGTATAGATGCACTTTTCATTATGTACAAATAATTACGGGTATTCAGTTTGGGAAACTGTCATTTGATAAAAAAAAAAAACAGACTTCAGGATGGTGGGAAATAATAAGCTTGTAAAGGAGGATCAATTTAGAGGTATCGGATTTTAAATTGAAATAAAACAACAAAAATTCAAATTGATTGAGCAATCTTTTATATTTTTGTTTAGAACCATTCATGACATTTATTTTTTGAAGATGTGGGCCGCAACTGCGCCGTAATTCGGCCATTCGTAAACACCAATTTTGAATGACTCGCTCGAGGACTTCGGTCGGTATCTCGCGAATAACTTGAGTAATGTTGGCTTCCAATGCCTCATCGTAGCTGGTTTATCCACAAAACATTTAAACTTTACATACCCCCAAAAAAAAAAAGTCCAAGGCTGTGATATCAAACGATCTTGGTGGCCAATCCACCAGTCTGAAACGAGAGATCAATTGCTCACCATAATTACACCATAAGTTGGCCTGAGCGCGCGATGAACACTTTCACAGAGCGTCGAGTTTCGTAATACAATCGTACGATTTGCGTGAATACTGAATAAAATTATGTATTTAGTTTGACAGTAGTCACACGTGACATATCAAAAAAAATCCTATTGGAAAAAGTACTTCCAATCTGATCACCGTTTAGTAGTACGAGTACCAGTACTTTGATACTCCACACACCACATGTACCAGAATACTGGATGGGGATGCCAAATACTGCACTAAACATGTTGATTGCCTCATTAAGTAGATATTTCTGGTTCTGCTCTCCTTTTGACAGTTACAAGTACTTTTTGTGGAAACTTATAACAACAGAATAAATAAAAAAATAAAACAAACCGAAAAAAGTTATGGCATGCTGCAACTGTATTTAACATTTTTATGATTTTTCATATTTTTTAGTTTGTAAATACAGCACTTAGTTTTACCTGCAGATGAGATTATCTCACAACGTATACAAGATACGCACAAGTTCATTTAATAGAACTTCCCCTTAAATATTTGTTTCACACTTTTTTGGATAATTTCAATAGACTCAGTCGTATATTCATTTAATTTTCTGTAAAATTTTTATTGTGTACTATTATTTGTTACAGGAATTTCACAAAACATATTGAAAGGACATAAAATATGTTTATTTTTTCCTCTATTTCTTTTCAATTTTGTTGTCATCATTTTTATATCTTGCTATACATATCTACTAATTAATTGCAGGATAAGGCGTATGGTTCGACACAGCCAGTTTGGCGGGGATATCCGAGTAGTAGGCAATTCAGTGTCACGCCAACAGAAACGACTGTATGAGTATGAGTCAAACATATAATAAAATAACTTAATTCATTTAAATTTACTGAATATTCGTTGTTAATGTTTACTGATTGCGTAAAAACCCAACGATTTTAAAAGCCATTTTAACTATAGGAAAACGTAATTCTGTTTACCCAATGTAATTCTACTTACATATGTACACACATGTTCGTATGTCAAATGTAAACATAAAATGTTAGACATTCTTTAACTAAAAAATATAAAAAATACCTGCTCAATATTTACATTTTATAAAATGACAACTGATTTCCTAAAATAAAATTTTTGACGCCCGTTACATATATGTGTGCACACCACTCAGTAAAGTTAAA
Organism: Nephrocerus scutellatus; assembly: GCA_947095585.1. Classification (NCBI taxonomy): domain Eukaryota; kingdom Metazoa; phylum Arthropoda; class Insecta; order Diptera; family Pipunculidae; genus Nephrocerus; species Nephrocerus scutellatus. Next base: position 38,590,044 of record OX352764.1, on the reverse strand, counting down.
ACTACTTTAATGTCATAACAATCTATAAAATTACTCCTCAGCTAAATTAACTAGCTAGATCCAAGAAAGAGTCATATTTCTGTAAAATAAATAATTTTAAGTAATATACGTAGCAAAAGTAATTTTGTTTTAAAAATATTCTTTAAAAAAGTAAAAAAAAAATTAATAAAAAGGAAATAAATATGTATATAAAAATATACTAAAAAAAAATTTATTTATTTGGAGTTTTTACTTCAGTTAAAAAGCCGAAGTAGTAAAATTAAGGTAGGTACTCCAAAAACATATTTTCTCGACGTTTAAGGTGTTTTCCGAAGAAAAAAAGCAAGACAAAAAATTTAATTTTGGATTGACTTAGGATGTTCTCAGCAAAACTCTCGATTTCTCGAAGTCAGATTTCAAAATTCTTTCGATAAAATGATTTGTTACAGACTCGTTTGCCTGTAATTGTTCTACAAAAATGTTAGGTAATTATCAAGCACATAAACTTGATAAAGATTGGTTGTATATAACAAGCACCTTTTACACTTGGAGTGGATAATTCTTAAAATAAAAAGAAGTTTCTTCTTCCACGGTGTAATTAACAATCCCAATTTTATTGATTTGATCGCTTATTATATACAATATTAATATTACATAACGTAGGCAACTTACAATTAATAAACAACAAACTAAACGTAAACAATAATAAAGAGAATTAACGAAGTAGTAAATATGCTGAATCGTCAAAACAGTTCGTTACCCCAAACCAACGAACTAATTCCAGAGAACGGATTTTGGCCGCAAATGTGAAAAACTCAACTGAATGTGAGATGTCAGTTCGTATACGTACGAGGTGTATAGCATACAATTTTAAAGTTGTGTGATGTTTTTTCTTTCTTTGGGTTAGTGTAATTTAATGACAGATTCTAGTATAAGATTCTAGTCCAAATTCTGAATCGGTTCGATTTTGTCTCATGTAGACAACAACTCACGTAAACTAGGTGAGATGTGAAAAAGTCTCACCAAAGTGTTACTCATTGTTTCCACCTCAAATAACAATAATGCTACAATAAAATAATTTGCTTCTTGCATGTACACCTATACGGGCTTCAAATAATGCTACTGCATTGTAGCATTTTTGTTATTTGAGGTGGAAGCAATGAGTAACACTGCTGTTGACATTAAAGCAAAATCAAATTATGCGCATGCGTTAAAAATCATACTACTGCACACAATATCTACTAATACGGCCACATTTGCGGCCAAAATCCGTGCTCAGGTCAACTGCTATATCAGCAACAAGTTCGTTGGCTTGAATGAACGTACCGCTGTGTGTCAGCATACTTGCATATTTCTTGACGTCACTAAACATGATTTTTTGAACAAGGCGAAGTAATTATTAAATTACCTTCTATATACAAGGCAACTTACAATTAATAAACAACAAACTAAACGTAAACAATAATAAAGAGAATTAACGAAGTAGTAAATATGCTGAATCGTCAAAACAGTTCGTTACCCCAAACCAACGAACTAATTCCAGAGAACGGATTTTGGCCGCAAATGTGAAAAACTCAACTGAATGTGAGATGTCAGTTCGTATACGTACGAGGTGTATAGCATACAATTTTAAAGTTGTGTGATGTTTTTTCTTTCTTTGGGTTAGTGTAATTTAATGACAGATTCTAGTATAAGATTCTAGTCCAAATTCTGAATCGGTTCGATTTTGTCTCATGTAGACAACAACTCACGTAAACTAGGTGAGATGTGAAAAAGTCTCACCAAAGTGTTACTCATTGTTTCCACCTCAAATAACAATAATTCTACAATAAAATAATTTGCTTCTTGCATGTACACCTATACGGGCTTCAAATAATGCTACTGCATTGTAGCATTTTTGTTATTTGAGGTGGAAGCAATGAGTAACACTGCTGTTGACATTAAAGCAAAATCAAATTATGCGCATGCGTTAAAAATCATACTACTGCACACAATATCTACTAATACGGCCACATTTGCGGCCAAAATCCGTGCTCAGGTCAACTGCTATATCAGCAACAAGTTCGTTGGCTTGAATGAACGTACCGCTGTGTGTCAGCATACTTGCATATTTCTTGACGTCACTATACATGATTTTTTGAACAAGGCTTTTTTTGCATTATCGTAATATTATGTGAAAATAACGGGTAAATTATGGGCAGTAATGTGAACAAACCTCATTAATATAGTCCCTTTACCTTTCCCACAGTAGATATCCGAAGCGAAGTAAAAAAACTAAAAACAAAAAAAAAACAACCCATAAAAATGAAAATTTTTCATGTAAATTCTCTAATAGGAGATGGGTATGTGTTAAAATTTGAAGAAAATCGGGCTAATTTTTAAAAAATGTACATGGACACTACACGGGTCTCAGGGCCCGATCACTCCAACAAACTTACAAAAAGATTTGTCCATCAGTGATATACATAAGTTTCATTTAATTTGAAGAAAATCGGGTTAATTTTTTTGAAGAATTTTTATAGGCGTGGGGCCCCGGCCACCAAAATTTTTGCAAAAAGTGTTGTCCATCGGAGATACACACGTATATAAAATTCAAAAAAAATCGGGCAAATTTTTTTTAAAAAAATTTCGGGGCACAATGACCCTGGGGTCCGGGGCCTCCAAAATTTTTACAAAAAGTGTTTTTCATCGGAGATACACATGTGTATTAAATTTGAAGAAAATCGGGTTAATTTTCTTTAAAAAAATTTATGGTGCCATGACCCCGCGGCCCGGGGTCACCAAATATTTAAAAAAAGTGTTGTCCATCGGAGATACACATGCGTATAAAATTTTAAGAAAATCGAGTAAATTTTGTAAAATATTTGTATAGGAGACCCCCGACCCCGTTGCCCGAGGGGGCTCAAATTTTAATAGAAAGTGTAGTCTCCGGAAATACACATGTGTGCAAAATTTCAATAAAATCGGGCTTTGGGAAGTGGGTTAAAAATTGGTCGACAGACGACCGACGACTGACCGACGACCAAGTGCCATGCCACGGGCAAGTGAAGTTAATATAGAGAATTTAAAAAATTAAAAAAATTCGTAGCTGATATAAATGGCAGTAGCGAGAGCGAAATAAAAGAACAAAAAAAATCAGTTTGTTTTGCGCAGTCGTCCAGAAAAATTTAATATATTAGCTGCATTTTATTGGCACAGTAATAGGAATTATATTTAGCTTTCCCAATAAAATGAGCAAGAATTGTTAACATCTGTACCACTTTTTTCTACGACAGATTGCTTCTTAAATTTTATATATTAACTTCGCGTGCCCGTGGCTGGTGGACTGTCTGGCTCGCTGGCTGGCTGGTCAGATCTTGTGATCAATTTTTAACCCACTTCCCAAAGCCCGATTTTATTGAAATGTTGCTCCCATACAAATTTTTTTCCCGGCATCAGATCATTTCATACTCCATATAATGACTGTTTTCTGTGTGCGTTGTGCGTTGTGCGCTGTGAGCAGCGCTGCATGCTTTACGATTGGGGTTGTTTGGTTGTTGGGTTGCAGTGCTTTGATGTGCTTTTATATTTCAGCATTTATATTGGAATTCAGTATACTTTTAGTTATTAGAGAATTTACATGAACAATTTTAATTATTATGGGTTGTTTTTTTATCATCATTTATGGCTCAACAACCAGTGTCCGGTTCTGGCCTCCCGCAAAAAATCCCTCCACCGGTCCCTATTTCGAACCGATGTCATCCAGTTTAGCATCTCTCAACTCTGGTCGTACTGGTCTACGCCGTCCTTCCAGCGTAGGCTTAGCCGGCCTCGCTGTCGTGTACCATAAATTTTTTCGCAAAAGACTCGCCGAGCAGGATCCTCTTTGCTCATGTTAGCTCATGAAGTGTCTTGACCGACTAAAGTAGGTTTTGTTGGCTTTGAGCAAACGTGCGCGTATTTCTGGTTCTATGCTATCAGTTGCCACAGTTTACCCGAGATAGTAAAAGGATTGCACTGCTTCAAATTCGCGTCCACTATTTTAATTGAGGGATCTTCGTGATTTCGTGCCGCCCGCTCGATCTGGATGAAAGCTTCCTGTACAGCCCTTTGTTTCTACCAACGATGTCGATGTCGTCTGCGTAAGCCAGTATCCATCTTAGACATCCAGACAGGCCAGTCCATCTCCTTGTCGGAGCCCGTTATAGATGTTGAATGGGCTTAGTGACTCAGATATTTTTACTTGGCTTATAACATTGATCATGATCAACCTACGTAGTCGTGTCAGTTTATTTGGGATGCCGAATTCTCTTATGGCTTTATAAAGTTCTACTCTGGCTATACTATCATAGGCGGTTTTAAAGTCTATAAAGAGATGGTGTTTTGAAACTATAGACATTTTGCCATCACCTAAGGGTGTAAGTCTGATATTACTTTGTAAATAATCAAATACCCATAATTTTCCCAAAATCAAAAAAAAAAAATACTATGGGTTTGTACTAATTTATTTCAAAAAAAATAAAAGAAACATAAAAATTAAACAAACAGTAAATTAAGCACACAAAAACTAAAAATATTTTAAAAAACTATACATTAATAATAAATAAGAAATTTTTTTTATTATAAACAACTTTTATTTAAATGTATTAAAATGGAGAAAATAAATATACGAGTATTAAGTGATTTAATTGCAGGCAGTTTTCAGCTATGTGAACTTAGTACGAATAAGTGTTATTAACAAAGATAAGTTAAAAGTTATCAAACTAAACAAATCAGATCATTTTATCAGTTTTAATTAACTAAGTTAAAAGCATGATACATGATACAAACGAGATACATTCAAATATACTGTGGTCCCAATTTGCGTCGACTCGTTTTGCGTTGTTTTGATTTGCGTCGGTCGGTTTGTATTGTTTCCTCTATTTGCGCCGCTACTGTTTCTTAGAAATATTTACATATTTACATAATATGTTTTTACCTACATCCATTGTATATTTATACACTTTAAGAATTTTTCATTCAAAATTTTTCATTCAGAATATTGGTGAATTTTGGCGCAAGAGGAGATAGATCGGTACTTAAATAGAGTTCAAATCTTAGGGACTATTTGTGTTAATCAAAAATATCTTTACAACACAAGTGTACAGACTTTTATATAACTTTTATATGTTCAAGCGAGTGCTTGGATAAGTCCAATCAAAGTATGTAACATGAATTTACTTTGTTGCTATTCTTGTTATAAGATGAATTTAATATTTTGCGTTAATGTTACAGAACAATGGCCTGAAAGAAGCGAAAGGCGATCTCCTTTCATCAACAGGAGGACATTTTAAATAGATTTGACATGTCAAACTAAATGAGTTTTTAATGAAATAAAAAAAAAACATACCATAAAAATTAAAATTTTTCATGTTAATTCTCTAATTGGGAATACACAATGTGCAGTTTGAATAAAATCGCGTAAATTTTTAAAAAAATTTGTTAGAGAGCCCCCCGACCATTTCAATTTCAAATTTTTACAAAAAGTGTTGTGTATCGGAGAAACACATGCGTATTAAATTTGAAAAAATCGGGTACTTTCTTTTGTAAAATTTGTATGGGTGCCCCCCGGCCCTGGGGCCATATCAGTTCCAAATTTTTACAAAAAGTGATGTGCATCGGAGATACACATGCGTATAAAATTTAAAAAAACCGGGTACTTTCTTTTGTAAAATTTGTATGGGTGCCCCCCGACCCAGGGGCCCGATCACTTCCAAATTCTTGCACAAAATGTTGTCCATCGAAGATACATAAAAATTTACAGTCTTTGGAACTAAAGCTTTACTACCAAAAGTATTGAATCATATGAGATTTGCGTAACAAAATAAATTTTTTATAATTTTTGGAATCAAACCACCACCAATTGTATAGGAATATACGAGAAAAAGTGTTTCCATTTTCCATTGTAGAATGCAAATCGGGACCCCAGTGCAATCCGATTACATTTTGTAATAAATGTAATAAAATTATTTTAATGTCTCTCACGAAAAGGTTTTAGTTCATTCAACTGCCATACCTGTTTGTAATACACATGAATGCAGAATTGTTGAGCGAAAAGTTGTTCAAAACTTAGTAATAAAATCAAGTTTAAAAATTTTTATAACTTATTTTTTCTTATTCAAGTGATATAACATTCCACTAAATTGATTTGTCTTATTTTTAATTTCATTCGCTGTAGCCGATGCGACATCATATAATTACGTCATGGCAATGTTTATATTAAGCAATAACTTAATGTAATAACATGCCTCTTTTTGTACAGCATGCATCTGTGGTATGTGTATGTCCCCCTTTAACAATTTCTTATAGAAAAGATCACGTGACATTTACTGTCATTAGTGTAGAAATGTCAAAAAATAGGTGAAGCATGAAGCAGAGCAGTAATTTCATCCCCCGTGTGTCGTAAACTGTGTCTACTTTCAATCAAAGAATTCGGCGTGCTTGTTGGAAATTTAAATTATTTTATAATAATTCTAAATTAACTCAAAAATGTCTATATTAACAACACTCCGAATGAACAGTATTTCATTGCGACGCTCTGCAATTAAAGGCTTTCAGAAGGTAGATTAATTTTCGTAAGACTAAACTAAAATCAAATTTGGAATATGCACACCTTATGTAATTTCTCCCAGGGCTTCTGTTCGCAATCTAAATTTGCGGAGCACCAGGCAATCGAGAGGATCCGAAACATTGGAATCTCAGCCCATATCGACAGTGGCAAAACAACGCTTACGGAGCGTATACTCTTCTATACCGGACGTATTGCCGAGATGCACGAGGTTAAAGGCAAGGACAATGTTGGCGCAACGATGGATTCAATGGAATTGGAACGACAACGCGGCATTACCATTCAATCGGCGGCTACCTACACAATGTGGAAGGGACACAATATTAACATCATTGATACACCAGGACATGTTGACTTTACTGTCGAAGTTGAGCGTGCATTACGTGTTCTTGATGGAGCTGTTCTGGTTTTATGCGCCGTTGGGGGTGTACAAAGTCAAACACTTACAGTGAATCGTCAAATGAAGCGCTACAATGTTCCCTGCATAGGTTTTATAAATAAACTTGATCGGACAGGTTCTAATCCATACCGTGTAATTTCGCAGATACGCTCTAAAATGAACCACAATGCTGCCTTCATTCAGTTGCCAATAGGACTTGAAAACAACTGCAAGGGTATTGTCGATTTGATCGGCGAGAAAGCAATATACTTTGAAGGTGATCTTGGCATGCAATTGCGTTATGACGCCATTCCATCGGATATACTCGCAGAATCGAAAGATCGTCGACAAGAACTTATCGAACATTTGTCTAATGTAGACGATATATTGGGGGAACTTTTTCTGGAAGAGAAGGGATTAACAGAGAAAGACATAAAAGCCGCGGTTCGCAGGGCTTGTTTAAAGAGGACATTCACTCCTATTTTGCTTGGCACTGCTTTAAAAAACAAGGGAATTCAACCGCTCTTGGAGGCTGTTTTAGATTATCTCCCAAATCCTGGGGAGGTTGAGAATATTGCATTTATTGAAAAAGAGGGCGAAGAACCTCAAAAAATTGTATTAAATCCAGCACGAGATGGCAAAGAACCGTTTGTTGGATTAGCCTTTAAATTAGAAGCTGGACGTTTTGGTCAGCTGACATATTTACGCTGCTACCAGGGGGTTCTTAGTAAAGGCGATAACATATTTAACGCACGCACAAACAAAAAGATTCGAGTTGCTCGTTTAGTGCGATTACACTCGAGTGAGATGGAAGATGTCAATGAGGTGTATGCAGGCGACATTTTTGCTCTGTTTGGTGTTGATTGCGCAAGTGGTGACACTTTCGTTACAAATCCTAAATCTGAACTATCAATGGAATCGATGTTTGTTCCGGAACCAGTCGTTTCAATGGCTATTAAACCTAAAAATCCCAAAGATCGTGATAATTTTGCTAAAGCTATCGCCCGTTTCACTAAAGAAGATCCCACGTTCAAGTTTAATTACGACAGCGACGTCAAAGAGACTCTTGTTTCTGGAATGGGTGTGTTGAACACTAAGATGTAGGCAGGATTGATGAAATTAACTAATTTTATGTATTTTATTTTAGGTGAACTCCATTTGGAAATTTATGGCCAAAGAATGGAACGTGAATATGGGTGTCCAGTGATTCTCGGAAAACCGAAAGTAGCTTTCAGGGAAACGCTAGTGGCACCATGCGAATTCGATTACTTGCACAAGAAGCAATCGGGTGGATCTGGTCAATATGCCCGCATTATTGGCGTAATGGAACCACTACCGGCAACACAGAATACATCATTGGAATTCGTCGATCAAACTGTCGGTACAAATGTACCAAAGCAGTTTATCCCTGGTATAGAAAGGGGCTTCAGAGATATGGCAGAAAAGGGAATGTTGAGTGGTCATAAGTTGTCTGGTATTCGACTCCGCTTGCTGGATGGTGGACATCACATTGTCGATTCAAGTGAGTTAGCTTTCATGTTAGCCGCTCATGGCGCAATTAAGGAAGTTTTCGAGACTGGCAAATGGCAGATTCTTGAACCAATTATGATGGTCGAAGTAACAGCACCTGAGGAATTCCAAGGGGCCGTAATGGGACAGCTCAGCAAGCGGCATGGTCTCATTACTGGAACGGACGGCGCTGAAGGTTGGTTTACTGTATATGCGGAAGTTCCACTCAATGATATGTTTGGGTATGCTGGAGAGCTAAGGTAAGCAATATTTCTACCACATAAGCTGTTCAAAATTAATTGAAGAAATTGATTTCTTCAGGTCAAGCACACAAGGGAAAGGAGAGTTCACAATGGAATACAGTAGGTATTCTCCTTGTTTGCCGGATGTACAAGAGCAACTCATTCGACAGTACCAAGAATCACAAGGAATTTCTACCTCTCTTGACAAGAAAAAGAAAAGGAATTAAAATGATAAACCCAAATACCTAAGATTTGCTTTCTTTAAGCTTGGACATTTTGCAGGTCTTCAACTGACTCCAACTTTTCCCAAATATTTATTTTGTACAACTGTGATATAAAAAAATTAACGCCAACAAATAAAATAAATACCTTTTGAAAATAACAACAGCGACAGTAATTATTTACTTTTGTGAACTTTGAATTGCACAACAAAATCTACATATTTGTAGATGCGTTGTTTCTCCGAAAATTGTCAGCGAAAACAGTTTTTGGATACAATTTCTACCAAAACTAAATAAATAAATTTTTGAAGTTAAACTTCTTTGGTTGCGGTTGGTGTATATGATATTAAATTAGTTTCCTTGTTATCTTTATTACTTTGTGATTTCGCGACATCTACATTTTAATAGAAAATTTAATTGTGAGCGAATTGCAAATCATTTTATTACGGATGGAGCTGTTGGTGTATATGATATTAGAGCTGTATTTTAGCTGAATCCGAATTGGAACAATTGCACTGTCGAATTCCTTCTTTGGAATTTGAAATCCTGCTTAAAAAAAATTTAAAAAAAATATATTTGATACACATTTACTGCAGATTCCGGTCCCGTCCGTAAAAGAAAGTCGTGTTGTGCCCACACCTCTATTTGTGAGTCAATATTTAACTGTAAATGAAACTAGTTTATCAACTCTGGGATATGGTCTAACGGCCTAGAATTATGGGAACTAAGCCATTTGTATGAAATTCGCTATGTAGGACTTAGATATGACTAAAAGATCCTATAGCAATTCTGGAATATGGTCATTAAGGTCTGGAATATCGGGAACTAAAGCAATTTATGGTAATTCTGGGATATAGTCATGAGGAACTGGAATTTTGGGAACATTTGAACAGGTTTGTGTGAAATTCGCCTTTTTGACTTTTACTATAATCGTAATATCGGCCACTACGTAAAAGAAGTTTAACTCAATCGCGCTCATCTTTTTTTTATGTATGAGTGCAAAAGTTTATAGACATATTTTCATTGATCTTGCTAAAATTTAGTTTTAAATAATTAGTTTGTTAATCTGTCCGCAACAATTCATTAGTTACATAGCGGAGAGTCTACGTTTGAAATTTGTGTGGAAAATTGACTGACTTTGAAATTTTTATATTTTGATTGATTGATTTTGATTGTATGATGTATGATAATGAGTAAAAGATTGAGTGTAAAGAAATTTAAAAAAAAAATTCTGAGTGCAATATTTGCAAAAAAGAATACAAAGCCAGTGGGAATTCATAACACTTGTCGGATCTATTTTTAAAACAAAAATTATTTTTAAATATAAAACAAATAGTTTTTACCACTTTTTTTAGATTTATAAATTATCGATACTATCGATAGTTTATTGATAATTGTTTAACGTACCCTATAAATACTGAATTCTTGCATTTGGCTGCTGACATTAAAGTGGCGAAACAACTGCTTGTTCAAAAACGTACAAAAAGATGCTACACCCCTTTGTTCGGGGCGACGCATAAGATTAATTATAAGATTCATAGATGTGCGTCTCTCATTTTATTGAATATAATAAAAATCGATGTATAACAATCACCGTAGCAATAACTATACAATTATTTGACATAAAGTTCACTTGAGTAATTTTTTTTGTTCAAACTAATCTGAAATCTGTTTTTTTTTAGATTGTTCATATCGATCTGATTTCAGATTGAAAAGACTGTTCAATTAACTGATTTAAATAAGAAACATAGCTTTACAGATCAGGATGTTTTGGCAGATTAACTCAACTTTTACTCAAACCGAAAACTAGTATGGTAGTTTTGTTTTAGGTCTTTTTTTCTTCCTTCCCGAGTACATTAAAATCTTTCTTCTTCAACTATATCCTTCAACGCGCTTGGATTCGGTTATTTTAATTAATTTGATTTGTTACAGCTTGGTGTTTTTTTTAAATATTTTCAAAAATTAATTTAATCTATCAAAATAAATGAATAGGATAGAGAACAGAAGAAAACAATACGATAATTCTGAATATATGTGTATGCGATATTCTAGCTTGTAAGAATTCATTAAAAAAAGTTTTTAGTAATGAAGTCCATATACACCATCCGAATATATTTCATTACACTTCTTCGTTTGAATGAACATTATAAAATCATTTACAAATGGTACTATGTTTTCACACGCCCATAGACAAAAGGGAATGTTTCATACACTATAACCTAGCTTCTAGTAGCAGAGTAGTTTTGAATTGCGCATTACCGTTTTAGCAGAAAAACTGGTTTTGGTCGGGTGAAAAATAGCGAATACTACTCGCAAAAAAGTGCTCATAAACTCCGCTTTCCTCGCTCGTTATATAATATACTTTTATATGTTTATTATCAGTACCTCAAATCTCGAAAAATTATATCGAAATTCCTTCCTCACTCTAAAAAAGATATTCCAAGTTTTGGCAATAAATAATTATTAATATTAATTAATTTATTAAATTAATATTGATTATTGTTAATATTTAGTGTAATAAATAATATTTTAAATAATCTAGGTAGCTTTTTATAGACTTTATTTTAAAAAAATCTACCAATATTTAATAAAAATAAATAATTTTTTTTTTCGAGATACAAAGCACCCTATGTTTTCCCTTTGCGATGTTTATTATACTTCAAAAACAAAAACTAAAAACCGGATCTGACTTCATGTGTGCAATATTAGAAAAGAAATGTCACAAAATAAGTATCGAGTCCACGGCATGGCGTAGACTTAGCGTAAGCGTTAAGTAATTGTTGTTTTATTGAGCATCTAATCAAGATCCAATATTTATTATACATAGTTTTAATTAAATAGAATGTTTCTGAGAACAAATTCTGCTTGCAGAAATGCATCTGTAATCTACAGGTGTATTAGAACTTTTCTTAGTGACGAATTCAAATGCCAAGAGTCATGGAACAGTCGAGTGAATGCAGACTACATGCAAAAAATAAACATGGAAACTTTGTATTATGACATTGAGCAAAATATCCAAAAATATGGAAAGCCTAGTGCAATTGACATTGATATTTACGTGAACAAAGCTTGCTCCAAAGACGAACATCGTGTAGAAGAAATAGCTGATTTGGTAAATAAGTTAAGATTAAGTGAGGAAACAACACACACTTTAGATTCGACTCAGCATGCTGTTGTACGAAACTTTGTCGATATGGGTCACATAACAGATCTTATAAAAATATTGGATAACAGATTAGACTATGGAATATTTCTGGACACATATGGAGCTTGTTATTTGCTAAATGAGCTCATAACAAAGAAAGACTATCAATCAGCTGCGCGTGTTTCAACACTATTGATGTTGCAAGATGATCTAGAACATGAATTGTCGCAATCACTAGTTTTGTACGCCTGCTACAAATATTTGAACAAACGGGAGCCTTTTTATGTTTCGGAAGAAATTAAAGTTGACCCCAAGGAGAAAAAGGAAGAGGTAACTTTTAATATGAACTTAGTTTTGTATTATCAATTGTACATTTTGTTTATTTTTTAATTATCAGATAAAAGTTCGTGTAAAGTTTCTTCGAAATCCATTTTTCGACAACCATTTCGATTTAAAAAACCACGACCACTTGGTGGGAAAAACTTTTCTATCCATAAGTTCAAAAATGAAAAACTCATTTGAACCCAGCTTGAAGCTTATGGGTTTGGTACTTTGTCAAAAATACGAAGAGGCGATAAATATACTAAAGAGTCCAGGAAGACGTTTTTATAAGGACATATTGCAGCATTGTTTAACATGTATCAACGAAGACAAGACAGAAAATACCATGCGAGAAAGTCTAAACACAATTTTGGAAAAAATTATATTGTGTCCTGATCAAATACAATCCGAATGCTTTGATAAGGATCTTGAGATTTATGTAAAAGCTACAGTAGAAAAACAAGAACCCTTAGAGATAGCAAAACAAAAAGAGAAATATATCAAGTGGAATGACATCCGCCAAGGTAAACTTAACGACGAACTCGAAAGACTGCAGCGAACAATGCGTTTAAAAGAAGTCGAAAGACTTACAGCCGATATGAAGGAAGAAGAACAGAAACTGTGGTTCTTTGAAAACGAAGACAACATTGATTTGGAAATCGACAGGAAGAAAGTATTTTACCCCAAAAGGTGGTTTGGCAAGAAGAAGAAGCCCCGTGTTGTTGATGAAGGATACGTTCCACCAGAAATTATAAAACAAAGAAAATAAGTTGAAGATTATTGTTCCTAATTTAGAATAAAAAATCTGGAGTTTTATAAACATTTTGAGCATTATTTTATTTCGCTTACAGGAGCACATAATAGTATATAGTACATTACATAACGAGCTAGGAAAGTGGACTTATCGTGCGAGTTAGAAGTTTGAAGCAAACGAGCACGATAAGCACTTCAGCGAGTAATGTAGGGTAACGGCTCTAGTCGTCGGCCACCTAACTTTTTTTTCACTTTGCTCTTATCCAGCTATTGAACTATTTCCTAAAAACCGCCAAAAAAAAATTTCATTGAAAGTCGAAACAAATATTAATCGATACAAAAGAGAATTTTTAATTAAACCCTAACTGTTTTCTAGAAACTACCAAATTAATGAAAAAAGTCATATTTGAGCTCTTTTTTTAAAAGTGCATTTTTCTAGGTGATTTGATGGATGTTAGTGGGTTAATTGGTATCATATAAAAGGCAATAAAAATACCTTCCGTCCTAAAAAAAATTGCGTTCAGTTCAACCCCCCTCGACAGAGTTATAGCCAAACATGACTTTCACATTAAAGTTCAGCAGGGGACGTGTGCAAAAGTGGGCGGGCCTAAATATTGGTATTAACTGAAAGATGAAGATTTCTTCTACACAGCCGTACTTTTTTTATGGACGTGGGCCAGCTTAAACGGAAGATTTATTAAGTTGTACGTGCTTCATGTGGTTTTTCATATAATTGAGTTGTTCCCATATAAAAACAGGTATGTGTAACAATTAATTGGTATCATATGAAAGGTAATAAAAATACCTTCCGTCCTATTGGGTTCAATTCAACCCCCCTCAACAGAGTTATAGCCAAAAATGACTTTCACATTAAAGTTCAGCAGGGGGCGTGTGCAAAAGTGGGCAGGCCTAAATATTGGTATCAACAGACCAACAACTAAAAACCAATCTACGGTAGATCGGATTTCCCCTCTATCAGATCTTGATATTTTGGCAGACTTACCACTCTTTTCATTAACTATTTATAACAACAACACATGAAAAAAAAACAATGTAAACAAACGATTCTCAGCTCGGCTTTCGTGTTAGTTTTTAAGAGAAAAATCTGAGCTCGAGCGCAGATTTCTAAACTAAAAAAAAACGACATTAGTGTCAGAAGTTGGTTTTGTCGTAGCGACATAACCATCCAAAACTGATAGTGCAGTAAAATTATTTTTACTTTACTTGATTTGATACTTTGTAGTTGTACCATCAGTATATACATCAGATACAGATATTTATCTACTTGGTTTGCATTGAAGAAGAAGTTAATCCATCACCACGAAACTAATTCGATTCTTTTGCGATATCGGTAAGGTATCAAGTCAACTAATTGGTAAAATGGTCGTGCAACACAATGTCAAGGGATACGAAGAGTTCACCAAGCTGGTCGAAGATTTAGAATCTACCGGTGAACCCATCCATGTTCTCTTCAGTGGTGGCAAGGAAGAAAATGGCCTCAGTTGGTGCCCATACTGTGTAAAGGGTGAGTCAATGTGTACAACAAAATGTATACTTAATGCTATAATTTCGCCCGTTTAGCTGAACCGGTGATTCATGAAGCACTTGGTAAATCCTCAGACAAATCACATTTTATTCATGTGGACGTTGGTGAAAGGGCATAGTAAGTATGTTTTGTAGCACTTTTAAAATGACCACGTGAATTTATTACTAGTAATCGCGAGGCGTAATCAAAATTCAAGGTTACACACTTATGCTTATCTTTGAAGTTATTTATTTTTGATAAATTACCTTTTTATCTTAATTATTAGTTTCTTTCTTTGTTGTGATACAGTACGCCAGTTTAACAAAATATATTTTATGTAACAAATGTGCCGACATTATTAATTGCAGCTGGAAGGACTTAAACTGTCCATTTCGCAAGGATCCCCGTACTCACCTCATCTTTTTGCCAACTCTTTTGCGTTGGAAATCGCCACAACGTCTTGATGGTGAGCGTTGCTCAAATCAAGATCTTGTTGAAATGCTTTTCGCCGATGAAGATTGAGTAAAAATATATTCCGCCGTTTTATATACATGATTTTGAAAAGATGTAAAATAATTTCAAATAAGAAAGATCAAGAAATGCAAACTTATTTTGAATTTATTTTTGTTAGTAATTACTTTTATATTTCTTAATTTCGACCATTAACACATGTATATTAGTTAACTGCGCCCGGGCGTTTGGAGTCAGTAGTTTGTGAAATCGATGATAGTATTGCACGAGACTAGCGAGAGCCAGCTGTAAAAGTTGTGAACCAGTCAGCAGTGAAGGAAATGATAAGAGCACCTCGCGGTTAAGTTCTTCCAAGGATTTCTTCCAATTAGCTGAGAAGCTTGCAACTAAAGCCAAACTACGTCGTTCCTGCTTCCGTAATTCATCTATTTGTTCCTTTTCGAAGAAGTGCTCACACTCTTTAACAAACTGGATAATACCCCCAAAGTGTGGAGCAAGAATTTCTTCAACGTACTCTGAGCTACGGGAATTGAGTTGCTCGCGGAATGCCTCGGCCTCTTTGGAATTGTCACGAGTGTGCTCCATCAGCACACCTAACACTAAATCATAGTTGTTTATTAGATAAATAAGTTGCTCCTTTCGCGATGGAAAAATTGCCGCCATTCGTAAGATGAAACATTCAACTTCGTTTTGTAGTTCGAGTAGCAATCGGCTCACCAACTCATTCGGAAAATGCTCGGAAATACCAACAATAGCCGCTGAAAACTCGGCGTACCGGCGTGTTATCTTTAATAAGGTAAAAAAGAAATGAATTTAAGATAAATATTATCTTTCATGTAACTGACATAATGCGGTCCCATTTCCTTATTGAATTTTGTTGGATCGCAATCACGAATACTCTGGATGTTCATCCGGAAAACACTATCAAATCTTGGCCATATTACTGATTGCAAGGAGTCCCAGTATCTGCGATAGTGTTCTAGGTAAAACAGATTTCAGATGGAATGAAAATAAATAAATTCTTACTTATCCAAAGCAGGAACACAACGCTTGTGGCACATGAGCTGATATCGGAATATTAATTGAATACATAAAAACATTGCAATCGTATCAAAGCAATCCTGGATGCTAGTTTCAAGATTTTTCTATTGTAATATACGAAAGACATTATTGAAGTTTATGCAATATTTCTAATTTCTTACAATCATTAATGTCATTGTTTTGCCCATTATCTGATTGAACAAGTCCTGTGCTTGAGTTCCACGAACCATAAAAAATTCTGTCACAAACAGGTACTCACGGCATGCATTGTCGACGATAGCGTACTGTTCCGAACGGAAAAGAGCCTCAAACGTGTACTACATTTGAATGAGTGAAGTCAATACAATTATTTACTAAGATTAATAATAAGCTTACGAGGTTTCTTTTAAAACACATAATAATAAAGCAACAACATTCGTTGTTTCTAGGAGATTTAAAATAATGAATTGCACTTACTCTGTTCTTTAGTTGCGCGTGTGGTACAATAATCGGCGCCTCCAGTTGTTGATTGAGAATCTCTCCACGTTTCCCAATGGTAAAAATTGTGCTCTTGTGCTTCAAACTGATTGCTTTAGAAAACAGCCCTTTCGAGTAGGTATCCTCAATACCCATTAAATCATCTTTAGAGCATGATTCTTCAAATTTTAATCCTGACAACCGTGTCGAGTAACTCTGTGGAGTGGATATTTCAATAATTATCGGCTACATATGCTTCCGAATATACCTTGAAATAACTATAGTAGATTTTTCCCATCGTATCGATATATTCATTACAAATTTCTTGTGCTACTTGCCGTTCATTTGAGAGGATAAATTCGAAGAAGAATTTATGTTTCAGCATAGCGTTTTGTGGTATCTGGTAATTAGTCATTGGTCTGCGGAACTTGTAAATCTGTTCAAGCAGATAGGTACGTATTTTGGCCATTGCTTTAACTTTGAGTTTGTACAAAATTTCACTGACGTCTCCAGTTGATTTGGAATCTTTGAAACTTAGTTCCTTAATGAGATTCAACTTGTGGTTCAGAGTATTCAACTGGGTGTTAAACTCTTTTTCCACCACAGGTGTTTCCATAATTGTGGCAATCATGTCTTCAGAAACGGCCATATCTTCGATGAACTGCGATAGTTGCGCTTTCACTGATTGTCTATTCGTCAATTGCACGGACATTGAAACGGACTTTTTTTGCAAAGTTGTGATCTCCGAACTTATGTTGCTCAGCACATTTTGAAAGTTCATCAGCATCGATTCCATGCGCTCCAGAATACCATCGCATTCTCCGATTTGATTGTGCAAATGCGCAATGTTTTGACTTTCGGCGATGTAATCTTCAATCGACTTGTTTTCGACCTCTTTGAAATCTTTTTCGATTTGCCTGGAGTACTGGCGAAGATCTGTTCCAGTTTTGAGGATTTCCCGTACTTCCTCATTGTCCAACTGTTCCGAAATGCACGATCCACTTTCGGACATTTTACTTTATTTTCCTCTGCGTATCGCGTATGAAGTTTTCATTAAATTTCCAATTTGTGTAATGCCAAACAAAAACAGAAAGCACTGTCACAGTGTCACTTGGTGAAATAATAATTTGAAACTAGAACTGTTAAATGAACAGAAAATCATACAATTAATTAATATTAATAGACTTCTGTCAAATTAAAGAAATTGTGAAAGATTAATGACAACAAAAAGCTAATTGTTTGTTAACTTTTGCCCTAAAATTTCGGCTGAAGCGCATTTGCATTTTGTCGGTTAGGGTTTGCGGCTATCCATTTTCTGAAAGCCCTTATTGAGCAAACCTCGAAAATCACAATCTTGTTTGATGGTAGCGCCCCCTTTAGTAGTGAAAGGTTTCCGAAGTTTTCAGCTCTTTTTGAAAAATAAATTTTTCTAAGTGGTATAATAAATATATATTACTTCCATGTTATAAAAAATTGGCTGCAGTCCAACTCCCCTCGACAGATTTACTGTCAAAAACTAACTTTCTCGTGAAAGTTCAGCAGGGGGTGTGCTTAAAAGTGGACGGGTCTTAATATTGGTATCAAATGAAAAGTGAAAATTAAAATTTACACAGCCGTACTTTTTTTATGGGAGTGGCCCAATTTGAATAGAAGTTTGATCAAGTTGTATTTGGTTCATGTGGTATTTCATATAATTGAGTGATATATTAATGATTTTTTTTGTAAAATGAATTTTCTAAGTAGTTTTATGGATGTTATTGGGTTAATTTGTATCTTATGAAAGGTAATACAAATATCTTGCAGGGGCGTGTTAAAAAGTGGACTTGCCTAAATTTTAGTATCAAATGAAAGGTGAAAATTATTTCTACATATCCGTACTATTTTTATGGTCGTGGCACTTTTTATATATAACCGGAAGGGGGACCAATTAAAATTTTATTTCATATGATTGGGTGGAAAGGGGTTAAAAGGTCAAAATACCGTAAAACTCTATAATGCATATTTGTCAAAGTTTCTACCAAAAATCCAACATAACGTGGTTTTGTAAAAAACAAAATCCATAAAACCTTTTAAGTCCTTAGATTTAGAAAAGACTTATGACTTAAAAAAGTTTGTTAACTTTTGTCATAAGATTTCTACCAACATAAAAACAAAAAGTTTTTTGCGAATCCAAATTCCGTACAATCTTGTAAGTCATAATTTTCGAGTTTTTTTAATTTGTGTAAGAACACTGTTAGTTTGTTCAATGATCAGTCCTAATTACCATAATTGGTTGATCACACCTCAACATACGACTCACTTTTCACCTACTTACTCGTGAGTCGTGACTAGGTAAAATCGGATTTCCCTCTTAACAGATCTTGATATTTTGGGAGATTAACCCATATTTTCATTAACTGCAACAACACACATGCAACAAAACAATGTAAACAAAAGATTCTCGGCTTTCGTGTTCGTTTTTTCGAGAAAAAACCTGAGCTCGAGCGCAGATTTCTAAAACAAACAAAAAATACGACATAAGCGAACTGGTTCTTGCAAACTAATCACATGCTCGTGACCAGTGCTGCTGAGATGAGTTCTTAGTTCAATCATTATTATACTTCTATTTCTACGGACGGAGTAATAAACTACCAAAAGCTAGTACTTTATACTACTTTTATGAAGTAATTAAAAATCTAAATGATCCTAAATTAATTTAATGTCTTCGCTTTCTTTTCATTAACATGTTAATTTTGTCTGTACATTTTTCTCCGAAAGTGCCTAATCATCATCATCCACTTCTTCATATGTAATTTTTTCCCATTATTTCTTCCTGCACCCGAAGCTAAAACGATTATAATTTTCTATGTTCGATATTATTATCATACTATCACATTATCAAGTAGAAATTATTTGAATTATTATGAAGGAATTTTTATATTTCCCGAAAATTATCTTGCCCATGTTTATACGTCAAAAAATACAACAAAATATACAACAATTGGTATTGTATTTCAATTGATTTCCTTGCTTCCAAATAAAAGCTAAAGTTAAATCTTATTATTATATAATAATATACAAAGAAACCGACGGTTTTTAAATTCCCTGTATTAACTTAGCGTGCCCGTAGCTGGGTGACTGGCTGGCGTACTGGCACACCAAATTTTGTGATCAATTTTGTACCCATTTCCTATAGCCCGATTTTATAGAAACTTTGCAAACATGTGTATCTCCAATGACAACACTTTCTGTTAAAACTTAGTGCCCCTCGGGCCTCTGGTCGGGGGGCTCTCATAAAAATATTTTACAAAATGTACCCTATTTTCTTCAAATTTTATACACATGTGTATCTCCGATGGACAACACTTTTTGTAAATATTTGTAAGTTATCAGGCCCCGGGGTCGGGGGCACTCATATAAATTTTATACAAAAATACCCGATTTTCTACAAAGTTTATACGCATGTGTATCTCCGATGGATACCACTTTTTGTAAATATTTGGGAGTGATCGGGCCCCGGGGTCGGGGGGCACCCATACAAATTTTATAAAAAAATACCCGATTTTCTTCAAATTTTATACACACATGTTTCATCCTATGGACAACACTTTTTGTAAAAATTTTGAAGTGGCCCCAACGACGAGGGACTTTCATATAAATTTTTAAAAATTAGCCCGATTTTCTTTAAATTTTATAGACCTGTGTTAAGTAAGTTAAGTGTAAGATTTATCGCGCGGTTTTGTATTCTATCTAGCTGATGCAAGGTGGTCTTTGGTGCACTTAACCAGATACGACAATTGTACTCAAGCTTAGGGCGAATAAAAGCCTTGTAGATAGTAGCCAGATCAGATGGACTGAAATATTTCTTGCACTGGGTTAGAAAACCTAAACATTTCGCAGCATTTTTGCCGACGGTAAATATGTGATCATTCCAACGAAGCTTGTTGTTAAGGCATATACCGAGAATTGCGAAGTCACAGATAAGAGATCATTAATAAAAAAACAACCCATAAAAATTATAATTTTTCATCTAAATTCTCTAATGTAATCTAAAATTGATATGGGAGCCCCTCGATCCTGGGTAATTTTTTTTAATTGTAGGAGAAAATCATTGGAAGAGACATTTGACATTCAGATCATTTTATTCTGAGCACTTAGCGCACGCTCATACTCTGAGTTAATAAGAAACACGAGCATTTTTCTTGAGAACTCTTTGACTGCTCTGAACTAATTTATGAAAACGCCAAATGACAGAATATTGCGAAAACTTGTTGTTCTATCTGTAAGTTGATATCGACAACAAAAAAAGACATCAATAAAAATACAATTCAGTAAATAAATAAAAATAAGTAAGTAAGTTGAATTAAGCATAAAACATATATGTCTCGTTTCATTTGCTGGGTTCATTTGTGGGTGAGCTAAGATTTCTCTCTCGTGGTTTCAGTTTAACGTTGTATTTGCGAACTGTGTCCGGAGTACGGTTATATTTTATGTACCTTTGTTTTGTAACCGATAATGTTACTTTGCTACCCGTCGGCGATCGGGTACATCGGGCACTCACCTCGTTCACCTCGATAACTCTGTCACTTTGAAAGCTAACCTATGGGTATGGTTTCGGATACTGTTTGTGCAATTGGAAAGAGACATTAGTAAACCAAATACATACATATAACTTAAAGATGAAATGGAATGTTCATAATCGATTCGACTTTTATACAATTACGCACATTCATAGTAACTTTGTGAAATGGCATTAATAATGATTGTGTAAGCCGGAGTAATGTATATTGATGCTTGAGAAATGATGTGAAACAGAATTTTTCTGTTTTCGTTCACTATTAGAAATAATGAAATTATAAATAACCGTGTAAGTACCGAGTTAAAAATATGGCGACGAAAACTCGTAGTGCTTCCATGAACAGGCAGAATAGATTTTGCAATCAAAATCCACCACCAAACAAAGCAGCGCAGCCGACTGCGCAGCACACACCGCACACAGTCATTATGGTACGACGGTATCTGATCCCACTATATGATATTTAAAAAAATGTATAAGGGCCTTGCGGCCGAACCAGGGGCCCGATCACTACCAAAGTATTGTTTATTGGGTATACACATGTGTGTAAAATTTGAAAAAATCGGGTAATTTTTATTTTAAATTTGTATGGGAGCCCCACGAACCCGGGGCCCGATCACTTCCAAATTTTAAAAGAAAGTATTGTCACCGGAAATACTGATGTGTACAAATTTTCAGGAAAATCGGGCTTTGGGAAGTGCGTTAAAAATTGATAATTAAAAAAAAATTTATATGGGAGCCGACCCCGGGGCCCAATCGTTTCAAAAATTTTGCAAAAAGTTTTGTCCATCGGAGATACACATGCGTATAAAATTTGAAGAAAATTGGGAACTGTTTTTATAAAATTTGTATTGTTTGGTCGTGGTTGTCTCCCTTCTTGTATTCTTAACTGCAATATTTTTGGATAGTATTGAATATAGATGCACTAATTTGGTAAAAGGTTTATTTATTTAATTGTTTATGTGGGAAAGATATATATCTTTTTTTCGTAACTATTTAAAATAAGACAAATCGTGAAATCTTACAAAAATTTACGAGCATAAGAAAACCCATAATGAAAGCCACTATGAAAGAAAACAATAAAAAACAAACTATATACAAATAAAAAGGTCAGCTTACACTTTGTAATTTTATTTTGAGGTTAAAATTGTTATATTAAAAATTCACTGACCGATTTTTTACATTACAAAAAATGTATTTCGTCTATTTTGGGATGGCGTTCGGCCCTTATTTATGATCTATTATGTTTTTCAACGATAAAAAAATGCTTGTGCAATCTTTGCTTGAAAAATATATTTCTAATTAGTTATATTATAAAAGTAATTTTCTTATTGCTGTATAAAAATAAATAAATAAATAAGATACTAATTTATTTGGTTCATTTTTGAGAGCACTTTGACGGGAGTGTGCACATTGAGGTCTTAGGACAAAACAGAAGTCCTTTGGAACAAGTCATCTTGTGACCTTTCATCATGCCACTTTGATTTTTATAGCATACAAAATAACTGTATATGGATGTCTGATCAGGTATTTTGTCGCCTTCCCTGCAATAATATTTCCGTCGTTTCGCTGGCATACTAACGTTTGTTGATGGCGGTCGCTGTGTTGCGCTTGTCGTAATTGATGGAGCCTGCTGGAAATAGCTGCTGATCGTGTCGCCATTTACTGCATTGCTTTCGGAATGCTCACTTGATGCATCCGATCCTGAGGGTGCTGTATTTGAAATGTCTGCTTGTAAAAGATTCGCAATAATCTGAGCTTTTAGAGCTTGTTCTCTGCGACGTTTTGCTTCGTGGAGTGCTTTTAGAGCTTCATATTCAATGCGTTTATTTTCCGAGACTGTGTATTGGTTGACGATGGCCTCTGGATTGCAAATGGAAAAGGTTCGAGCATCACAAATTCTCGTTTGTGTATTGAATCCCGTATATGGTGGGCATAAATACGAAAGCACTTTTCCATCTTTCTTGCTGCATACATAGTAGCGGGTGCAATCCGTCGTATTTGGCTGACGAACTCCTACTGCGCACGTAATAACTTCTATATTTGAGACATCAACTGCTAGTTTAGTGCCTAGCATTGAATGAATTGTCTTTTTGAAGATATCATAGTTAATAAAGTTACCACCGATGTTGACCAATTGCATATCATCGCCATTCTGTGATAATTTTATGGGGGACGATTGCAACTGGTACTTATTAATGCCTCCACCTCCAATATGGAATTGCGGTTGTGGTCGCGGCATATACGGAGGATGCCTATTGGTATCCGCGTTACTCGGCTGACGGTCTAAACTTTGTGCTAATTGATTTTCCACGATTTGTTTATGCGGAGTAACCTGACTTGCGGATTCGCTGTCACTGCTGTAGCTGTTATTCTCATCGTCGCTGTCCAGTTCCATGCTCTCAACTTTTTGACTATTTGGACGGATTTTAACCTTCGAATGGTCAATTTGCGACGGAAACAGCAAGTTGGGATTTTTTATTTGACTATAGTATTGTTGTTGATGCTGTAATTGGCTTGGTCTTTCGATTGCTGAAGATGATTGCTGGTAATTGTTATTAGCAAAAGAATCAGGCCGACTAAGAATATTCGGACGTGGCATATTATTGTAGTGAACTGTAGGATTTTGATCGGCCTGAAAAACGATATTGGCATTTGACTCGTCTAAATGTGGACTTGGCGTATAAAAATCCGCTATAGTACTAGGAGATGGATGATAGTCAAATGGTCTTGCTGTAGAAACTTCATCAGAAGAAGGCTGGTAGGTGCCGATTGGACGACTATGTGTAATAAACTTATTATTTACATATCGATTGGATAAGCGATTGCTATAGCCGGATTGGTAGTTGTCACCTCTATCTAAGAAGGATTCTCCAGTTGGATGGTACTTACCCGAATTAACCGAAGAAGTGCCAAAATGGTTACCTACGTTTTCCTTTTCGCCAGAGTTATTTGTGCCTAGTTGAACTGGAATAATGTTGCTGTGAATGTTTGGTGTGGAATATTTTCCAGATTGTTTGTGATGCGTCATACTCGGAAGGTAAATCAATGGAATTTTGTTATATTTTGTGTTCTCATCAAAGTAATCTCCTTCGTTTGAACTACTTGGGTTACCATAACTCACAAAATGCCGGTTGGCATAAGAAACTGCTGGCAGATAGATCGGCTGCACTGCAGGCTGCGAAAAGTAGGATGGATTCGGAATAATTTGACGATTATTCTGATCGGCAAGCATTTGTTTTGAAAGTTCTATAACAGTTTTTAAGGTTTCCTCAGATATTTTTGGGTCTGATTTGTAGTAATCATTTTTATTTGTCAATTCATCTTCGTTGTGTTGTGGTAAATTATAAAAAATCGATCCCTCAGGACGGTTTACTACTATTTGAGAATTGGAGTAGTCTTGATGATGAGATCCACCGCGAAATCGTTTGGAAAGTACATTGCTTATGACAACTTTTGTCTCTGGGCTCAACTTTAAATCTAGTTCGTTGTTAGTTTTGTTTTTGGCACCGCTTTTTGAAGATACTGAACGATTATCCATCAAATTCATGGGTTCGTTATTTTTATTTTCGCTGTCGGGTTCCAAGGAATCAAATTTAGTTTTTATGTCGAAGTGAGCTAAAAATGCATTCAGCTGATGGGGTTGCATTTCGGTAGCTATTGAATTTTTATTTTGGTAAGTCTGTTGTAGACCATCGATCAACTGTGAGAGTCGCTGCAAGTGGGCCGTTAACTTTGGATCAATTTTTGAACTACTTCCACCCGACGAAATATGGGGGATTTCGTGCTCTGTGTCAGCGGAAATATCCTTTGTTTCAGGCAAGTGATAAGAATCCAAATCAACAAGCTCACCATCGCCACTTGAATCGAAGTTTGTCTCGGTGTCATTGCTAAAAACACTGTCGACTTGTTGCGTAACACTGTCAACATCCAAAAGATATTCGTCAAAAGCGTCCGTGTTTTTCGTAATTATTGTCACATTAGAAATGTTATCATGGCTATTGTTATTCTTTTTAAAATCCCTCAATGCACTATTTTTCGCGGCAACAGTAACAACACCACTAACACTAGCACCATACACCACATTGTCATCATCATTGGAGGTGTTCTTATTGTAATCTGGTGAGCTTCCATTATCACCCAAAATACACTCCCAGTCATCTCCTGGCAACACACACATTTTTAAATTCGGTTCATAGACAAGACCCTGTTCACATTTCTCAGGTACCCAAACGTGACTCTTCGATGGCAACACTAAACACTTGAAGTATGCATTGCACCTTGTTTTATGTGCTCTGGTTTTTTCAGGACATGGCTTTCCTGCGTTGAAAAAATAAACTTCAAATAAGCTTTTTTTTTAAATATTCCAAAGAAAAATCCTACCTTCTGAAAAGTAAAACAATCCAAGAAATATCAAAACGAATCTTTTTAGATGTTTCATAGTATCAAATGCTGTAAAAAATATCTAATATCTCATCCAATTTGTGCCGCCTGTTAATGATTCAACTTTTTATACTAATGCTAATTAACTTATCCTATCCGTACGACGTTCGACACTTGAATGCTCTCAGTTAGACCATAGCAACTGGTTAAAATTACAAGCTGCGAGCTTAAAACGACGTACGTAAATAAGAGACGACCTACAATAGTAATAATCGGAGCAAAGTGTTAAAATGTGATCCCCATTCAAGTATTTCCATCAACATATCGCGTCTTCTTTGGCTTTTCTGCGTTTTTCACTTACTCTGGTCGTGGTAGTGACAGTAACAGTCGTTTATAAATTAATTAAACATTGTCGAGTATTAAAGTTATTTTTTGGTCAAACACTATGAAATATTTTTACCGCATGATGCCGCAAGCAAATAATGCGAAACACAATGGGAGGCTCGAGAAAAAGAAGTTTCACTTTTTCACGATTTTGCCGAGCGGGAAAGGCAATCGAGTTTAAATACAAATTTCGACCATGTTAAAAGAAAAGGTAATGTTACCAAGACAAAAAAAATAGCAAATGAAAGTATAAAACGACAGTAATTACACAAAAACATGCATAAAGTTAAAAAAACGTTGAGTACCTTGGTCATTTTATTGCTACATAAAAATTTTGAGTGAGATATTTGAAGACTGTGTACGCCTCTATGTAACTATAACATTAACATGCGAAATTTGACAGGTAACTTAATACGTCACACAAAATTTTGAATCAGCTAGACTCTATTTTGTTATTATTTTTTACTAGACGATCACAGGCGCTTCGCTACCCGTAACATGAACCTTCGCCTTCCTGTTACCACCGCGAGTGGGGGTGTAGCCTAAAACCTTCCCCACCAGCCAGTAATATACATTGACACATTGTAAATGTGGCTGATATTAATATTTTACATTTGCAACCCCCTGGGAGCGGAAAGGGGTGTACTCTAGCTTATAACATTTTTCCACCTGCCAATAATATAAATTGAAAATTTCTTGGTAAATGTGGCTAATATTAATTTTTTACATTCCCACCTGTCCAATGGAGGGGAAGGAGGTGTAATACAGCCTATAACCTTACCCTACCTAGCAATAATATACATTGAAAAATTCATAAAAATGGCTTGGTAAATTAAAATTTCGATAAATAACAAGCAAACACATATTTCATTTCATTTTTATTTATATAAATTTGTTTTTAAATATTGATCATAATCTTAATATAAAAAAATTAAACCTTGTCTGTATGTTCGCACATAGCTCAAAGACCGTTCATCCGATATAGCTAAAACTTGTGATCTGGTGGGGACGGTCGGGGTGGATATTTGTATGTGATGTGTGTAGGTGGTTGACGTGGTGGGTGGCTTGACAACTCCCTGAAGGGCTTGCCCCACGGCAATAAGGTGGGCTAAACACTTTATTAAAATTAAATTAAAATTAACATAATTATAATAATAATAGTGCTAATATATGTGGTGTAGGGGCTATGTCAAGGTGGGCATTGAAGGGTTTTAGGGATTAGTTGTGTTGGCAGGGGGTAATGTTGTATTGGAAGCCAGGCAACGCTGCGTATTTCAGCTAGTCAAAAATAAATATTAGTATAACAGATCATATCTTCGATGGAGGATTTGGTTGTACGTAGATTTTTGATTTAATAACTTACTGGATCTATCATTGCTCAGTTTAATAATCCACTTATCAAAAACAAATATGCATATAACAGATCATATCTTCGATGTAGGATTTGGTTGTACGTAGATATTTGATTTAATAATTTACTGGATCTATCATTGATCAGTTTCATAATCTACTTAATCTACATAGGAGATAGTTGAACGAAGCTTACCATGACAATGGAACCGAATGGACTTTGAATAAGCTAAAAGAAATTGGTACTCCCCTCTTTTAAAACCATAACATCACACATATATTTAAAAAAAAAATCGTAAGAGATCTGCACGCTGGAAAATTATAGTGATGCACAAATAAAGAGCTTGGTAAATCACTCAACACTCGTATTTTATCCTTGAAAGATGCATAACTGAACTAAACAAACGTTGTCCGAGGATGTACTTAAACCTAAACTGATGATCATTTGGAGCGCAACGTGTAACGCGATTGAATTAGTGGAGTGGCGGTATGCAACTGGGTTTCACTTGAGCTTGAAAAAAAGGTAAAACATTCACTAATAAGAAACATAACAGCGATGTTACTGAGATTCGATTTGACTTTTAATTTAATGTTAATGTATGCGTGTGTGAGTGTTTGTAAAAAAATTAAAAATAGATCATCAATAAAAAGAGTCAATGTGCAAAAGGCAAGTCAAGTATTCTTTGTAGTTTAGAACGGAAAATTCAGTTCAGTTCAGTTCAGCACATGTCAACTTGGAAATGTAGGTACACAGAAAAATGAGTGCAGCAGCTTGTCTTAAAAACATGTTCTTCAAGAAAGCTAAAAGAATTACGAAAAGGAAAACGAAACGTGAAAAGTACCTACAATAGGTAAAATATGTATTGTTAATTTCTTATTCATGGATAAAAATGTTAACAAGACGGTAGCGGCGTGACGAATCGTTTAGCTGAACACCATCATGTTCGACCAGAGTGTACCTCGTTCCCTGGTCGGCGATGCAGACCGTGGACTAAATAAGCCTCTCTAACCCACTGAATCAACTAACCCACTAGTTATTATGATTTGCAAAGAGAAATTTTAACGTACTTTTTATGTTTTACCTCAAAAATTAATGTCTTATGTCACCTTAGTGTGCCACATGTTTTTGAAGCATTTTCATATAACGATAAAGAATGACCGAGGGCATTAAAGTAGAGCATTCTTGGGCGATGACTAGTAAGGTCGATCGCTTTCTGGTTCAGAAACCAATATAGTTCTAAGTTCAATGCCCGTTGTTGTTGTTTTTTAAATTCAATTAAAAATAAAGTAACAACAAAGTAGCTCACGCACATTATCATTATTATCTCTTGTCCGTATGGAGCTGACCTGTAAAGTTATATTCAATTCGATTTTAATTTAATTTACCTCATACAAATTGCTAAAAATGTGAACTTTCTATATGGCTTTCCTTAAGTTTCTGGCAACTACTATCCTAACTGACATGCGTTATTTACTGGATCTTGTTACTTATAATTTTTCTTGTAGGCAAACAACAATAAAAAATTTGTGGTAATTTATAATTTGTTATTCACGAAAAAGATACAAACTGGAACTAAGCTCGAAGAAATAACGTATCTTAATTTGCATATCCTAACATTTTAGAGCTATGATAACGAAAATGTAAGTAACATTTAATTTTGTTGGAAGTACATTTAATGGTAAAATGTTAATTGTTTAGAAAAACATTGGAAGTGTTGCAGTTATTGTTATTCTAGTGATCTGGGCAAAACAGTATATATATACACCTTTGACCCGAGGTTAGTGGTAAAAACCAGTCTACCGCGAATATTATTTAAAAATTTATATAAACTCTATTTACTCACTACATTAATAAATGAGAAATTTGACTGATTAAAATTTTCGAGAGGTAAAAATTAAGTCATAAATGAACAAATGATGGGCGCCTCTAAACGAACCTGAGTCTTGAATCAGGTGCCATGTTTATCTATCAAACGTCACTATAGGCTGCAGTCAACACACACACAGTGAAAAAAATTATTCTAAAAGCAAAAAGAAGGCTACATTTCGGTGGACTCAACTTCAATCTTGCAGCTTTAAGGATTTCCAGAACTTGCCAAGGATTATTCACGTGCTCATTGAATGTGCGTCCAAAAACACAATGATGTCATGTCTTCTTCTTCTTCATGTCTTCATGTCTTCCAGCTAAGGTCTTGCAAAACATGTTCCATTGTTCCATCCACCGCTCGAACGTAACAGGTGCATTGCATAAACCAAACGGCATTACAGAAAACTGATACAAGCCGTTTCCCGCTGTAAATGCTGTCTTCTCCTTGTCGGAATCATGAATTCCTACCTGCCAGTATCCGCTTTTCAGATCAAATGTACTGAAGATTCCCGGCTCCGGATAAGGTGTCCAATCTGTCATCTATACGTGGTAATGGATAACTATCCTTCTTGGTGACATCGTTCAGTTTCCGATAGTCCACACAAAATTTTGTTGAACCATCTTTCTTTTGAACAAGTACCACAGGTGAGCTCCATGGGCTTTTGAACTTCTCTATGATTCCATCACGTTCCATCTTTTTGACCATGTGCCTTTTGTTGTTTAGCATGTGGTAATCGTTTTGGCGCCTGTCGAATTGGAGTAGCATTTCCTGTATCGATTTGATGTCGCACTATATTGGTTTTACCCATGTCATTGTCGCTGACACCAAACACGTCGGCAAATCGTTCCAGCGTCTTTTCTGTTGCTTATTGGTGTGCTGCTGGAAGATGTTTGCACAGCGAACGAGTTATCTGCATCCTTTCCAGATCTAGTGGCGTATTCATTACTTTTACAGGCTGGCAGTTTGTGATATGTGAGCTTACTCCCTGAGTCTTGCCAATGTCTGTTCTTTAATCACGTTCAGTGGTGGGCTTACATTCATTATTCTCACTGGTATCTTAGCCTGGAGTTTCACTAGAGTTCTTCCGCATAGCACTCCTTTCATGTTGAAATTGGTTGACTCCACTATTCCTACTCTACTGCCCCCAAGATCAACGTTAACCTTGCCAAAAATGATTTTCTCGCTCATTGGTGGTATCTCTACTTTTTCTTCAGTAGTGACTCTTAGCCCACCACTCTGATTGTCATTTATTTGCTTCCACATTACGCCATTTTAATACGTGGTTCTTCAAATCATGGGACATCTCGTGCCCTGACTATAAGCATTCATCTGTAATGCTGGCAACAATAAACCGTTGAGAAAACCATGTACCTCCAAACATGACACTACAGGAGCACTCTCCTTTAATTGCTGCAGCTTTACTTGTCGTTGTCCTCAAATTATAACGAAATACTTTTTCCGCTTGACCTTCGGACACCACTTTGGGATTTACAACTTATGCCCCGTAATGCTGGTGTAATTTAGCTTTCCTGGTCTGCACCTCCTAGGTAAGCTGGCTGCTTCGCCTCATTCATGTGGGATGCGCCCATCTGCCTTAAATGTTCAGGCCTCTTGAAACGATTCACTGGCTGCATTGTAATTTGTACCGGTCTTGGTTCCTTGCAGTCGTGCATGGTGTATCCAGATTTCTAGCATCTAAAACATTTTGGACGAGAATTAGATCTGGAATTCCTGTCGTTCTGGATGCGTCCAGTCTTTGATTTTCTAATCTTCTCATCAATGAGGTCTGAGTGGACAAACTGGTTCTAGCTGCTTCGTATTCCAAAGCCGATGCCAATACTTCATTACAGTACATATTGACCAGTACATATTGATTTAAACTTATAGTTGGTTATATTTAAAATAATATAATTAAACTTACAGCCTAAAAGTATGCAATTCTAAATTCTAATTTAGTACCTATTTTTGGACGAGTATTTACATTGCGATTTATCTTGGGATTCGAATTCCATTATCTACGATACTAACTACTTTTCGTAACAATATATACACCTTTGACCTGGGGTATGGTTACTGATAAAAACCAATTTACTGCGAATATTATTAAAATATTTATATAAACTCGGTTTCTTCCAATATTATATAATTTTTTGCTACAAAATAAAATGAACGATCAGAAAAAATTAATTAATAAGGAACTCGACAGATAAAAACTTTCAAGCGTGAAGACATGTTGGGCTCCTCTAAACGAATTGGAAACATGGAAGGTCATTGAGCGAGTTGTCTGCTGCATCAAAGTATTTGGTTGTATAGACGCTAAGAATACCTTCTGGGTGAGACATAGCTAGGCCAGCGTTAGAAACACGCCCATAGACGAAAGTGACTGTTTCATACACTATAACCTAGCCTCGAAAGTAGCCGCTATACACACTAGTGTCTTAACATAAAAAATACTTTTGATATTTACAGCCGTCACAGCGAACACACATTCCCAGAGTAATTTTGCATTGCGCATAACCGGTTTAGCAGAAAAACCGGTTTTGGTCGTGTAAAAAATAGCGTACATTACTCGCAGAAAAGTGCTCATCGTTAACTCCATACCATCTGATAAGCTTCACTTTCCTCGCTCGTTATCTAATATACTATTGCATGCTCAGAGAAGCCGGGGGAGTAATAACGAATACAATATGTACTTAGCGCAGAACGTTAAAAGGATAATGGAGTTTGAGGCACTAATATTATAAAGAGATAATGTTGGTTTGTATATAGCAGGTAATCTTGTAACTACTGGACCGATTTCAAAAATTCTTTCACCATTATTTAGAATGGACTTTCAGGGTGAACAAAGGCTATATATTATCCCATTTTAAAAAAAGTGCGATGAAAAACCGGCTCCATCCTCTAAACATCGCGCGGTGGGGTGTACTATAGCTTATAACAATAGAGAAATAAACACTAAGCACATAGTCTTAGTCTTTCCGATCGGCAGCCAGAGTACGTGCAACACAGAGCACAAAAAGCAGCGCAGCACTAAGCACAGAGTCGTTATGAAGCTGCTATATGGCGTGATGTTCGTACAAAACTAAGGACAGACAGCATCGCAGCGAATAGTGCAGCAAATATTTTTATTTTTTTTTATTTTAACAAAATAAGAAACACTGTTTCTTATATTTTTCCAGTGCGCTTTGCTACCAGCACAGCTAGCTGCTTAAACGCAGTGCACAATGAGAGCACACTATTATTCTAGACTTAAGATGTACCACCCAGCGTTGCCCGGCTAAATAAAATATATTTTTTTATTTTAACAAAAGAGAAAAATATTTTTAATATTTCTGCTCAAGCGCAATGACATTATTCTTGGCTCGAGATTTAGATTCATAACAACATGAAAAAAATCTGACCAATTAATGAAAACATAAGCTTAAAATAGAATATTTGAATGGGAACCCTCTGACCATAGTGTCCGACCTCTTTCAAAATATGGCCATTCTTGTTTTCTTTAAATAAAGTGTGTAAAATTTTAGAACGCTACTATTCAGAAAAACTGAAAAATTTATAAAAGCATGAAATTTGTAATTTTGAATTTTGTGTGACCCCTTGACCTAGGAGTCTAATCACATCCAAAATATGACAAAAATCTGCTTATTATGGTATAAAGCCCCTACGCAAAGTTTGAACGCGATCGGCTAAGCGGTTTCGAAACTTATAAAGGACATGCAAACACATTTTCCTTTTTATTAAAGAAGATGTTTCATTTAGCAGTGAAAGCGAACTTCCTACATCTTTGTCGAAGCTGTGCCATCCGCATGTTGTGGACCACGACCTTCTCGTTGCCCTTGATATATACCGATCTGCGCCATGTGGTTTTGAGAGCCCAGAATTGCGATTTTCTTGTGGAATTCACTTAAACGCCATCTTTACAAAAAGGTCGACTTCTTGCGCAAGATATGCCATTTGTTATGACGAAAATTGGTCGCCCAAAAGATGCTCACAAACTGTTTCAGATACTTGTTAACGAAGACATGAAGCTTTTTTTCTTCAAGTTTCGCTGCCGTAAAGAAGAACCGACTTTATCCCGTCGGACTGCTAGCCGTCGCATACGCATATTCAGTAATCACATACTCCTAGCTCAATGACAGTGAGTTTTGGGCATTGATCCGCATTCCCTTGGTTTTGTTTAAATTAATGTTAAACCGCAATTTCTGTGCGTTTATAGTTAGTCTTCTTAGATTTTACTCAATTCCACATATAGTACCTGACAAACAGATGACATTAGCGTAGACATATAGTTAAGTCTTTGATAGAGGCACCATTTGATGCTTTGATGTCAGTTTGCACCAATAAGCTGTTGAGAACAGCCATGAAGAAAAGTGGTGACAAAGCACTACCCTGTATGATCCCATAAATTATGGTGAATGCGGCACTTTCTTTAGATTTAATGCTCTACGGAATGCGAAACACCCAGATTCTGTAATGCGCTCAAAGCTTCCTCTGGTTTCCTACGTTGTTGTTGTTGACGATCGAATATAATGATTTCGCCCTTGACCTGGTTGGGTGATTCAAAGAATTCCTTTTAACAATTAATTTGTTCTTGCGTCTGCAGCAATATTTTAGGAAAAGTACTGGTCTTTCCTTCCACACGGAGATTTCTAATGGCCGTATAGATACCACGTATTTGCCAAGGGAGGCAGCTACTTCGCCTACGATCGCAATTTCGCTTTACTTTAGGTCCCGTGCGATTACATTCTTCCTTTTTTTTTTAGATTAAGATATTTTATTTAACATTTAAGAAATATACAATTTTGACTTAAAACTAAACTTATAACTATTATTAATAAGTGTCGGCTCAACAATAGGGGCCCGACGTATTTACATTGTCTTTTATTCGTATTGCTTATAATTAAACAATATTTTTGACTACTTAATCTACTACATGTTATATTTAAAGTAATTTAATTTTAAACAATAAATTCTATAATAAAATAAAAATGAAAAAAATATAAGACGGGGTATAAACAGGGCGATCTTCAACCTCTGTAATGTTGATTGCTGGCCTTCTCGTAGAAGGAGACGTCTTGATTATTAAGGATGTCGTCGAATCTAGCATCTGTGAATCCTCTGATGTGTATGTACCGGTGACTTGGCTCGATTTCTTCGCTTCTCAGTCCTTGCAT
Source organism: Nephrocerus scutellatus (assembly GCA_947095585.1). NCBI lineage: Eukaryota > Metazoa > Arthropoda > Insecta > Diptera > Pipunculidae > Nephrocerus > Nephrocerus scutellatus. The sequence continues at coordinate 38,555,702 of OX352764.1, read as the reverse complement.
CTCAGGACTTGGATGAGTTTCCAATCCGTCGACGAATTTCCTCGCCATTTGAAACAAGTGATCTGTTATTGGCAGCAGACCTGCTGCTTCGTAAAGTCTTTTTTTTTTTATTTTTTTTTTATAATGTACACACGCTAAAGGGGTTTGCACCCTTATAATGCTTAGCACAGCGTGGGCGTTAGGAAATTAGGGAGAGGAAAGGATGAGATGTCTATGCACACGTGTCTTAAACGACTGCAGATCATATATATGCGGGAACACAGAATCAGGCAATTCATTCCACATAACTATCGTGCGGCTAAAGAAGGAATCTCTGAATTGGTTAGTACGTTAAGATAGGTTAAGATAGGTTAAGATAGGCTTAATGGTGGACCCATGAGCTCGAGTTGAGGCACGGGTATTACGGATGGGTTGGAGAATGGGCGGGATGCATCTGGATATTTCTTTTGAACACCGCTTGTGGAAAAAGCGATAAAACAGTGACAGGCAGGAAACATTCCTACGATGTTCAAGTGATTCGATTGTTTTCGCGATATGTACATCACCAATAAGTTTTAACGCGCGGTTCTGAACTCTGTCTAGTAGATGCAATGTGGTCTTGGGAGCACCTGCCCAGACAATGCAGTTGTATTCAAGTTTAGGGCGAATATACGCCTTGTAAATAGTTGCCAGATCTGAAGGAGTGAAGTACATCTTGCACCGTTTTAGGAAACCTAAGCATCTCGCAGCATTTTTGGCGATGGCAAATATGTGGTCATTCCAACGAAGCTTGTTGTTGACACACATACCGAGAATTGAGAGTTTCTTTGATGCAAGATCCATTCATGGTTAAAGTTTGGGGGTTTAAATTACGCTTGGACGACAGAAGACAGCATTGGGTTTTAGAAGCGTTAAATTCAACTCTATTATGTAGGCCCCACCTTGTTATGCTGTCAAGGTCAGAATTTAACGTGCTTAACATACGTTGTTGTTCAAGTTCCACTTGTGCCGAAGAGGGGCGCGCAGAAAGCGAGAAGTCATATGAAAAGCTAAGAGTACTGTCGTCAGCAAAGGAATGGATTGGATTAGAGGTGGTGGATAGGAGATCATTAATGAAAATCAGAAAGAGTGTCGGAGATAAAACAGAGCCTTGAGGAACACCGGCGTTTATGCGGTGGACATTGGATTTGAATCCGTCCAATACGACCTGGATTGAACGGTCAGAAAGGTAGTTCATAGTCCAATCGAGCAGGGTGTTGTTAATTCCATAAGCAGTCATTTTCGACAAAAGAGCTTGATGCCAGACTCTATCAAATGCCTTGGAAATATCGAGTGCAACGACTTTACTTTCACCAAATTTGTGAATAGACTGGTTCCACTTTTCAGTGAGATAAGCCATCAGGTCACCTGTAGAGCGCTGCCTACGAAAACCGTACTGCTGGTCACTAAGGATTTCACGTGATTCAAGGTATTGCATAAGCTTACGATTGATCAGGGTTTCCATAACCTTGGAGAGTATGGATGTTAGCGCAATGGGTCGGTATGAGGAAAGAGATGACGTTTTGCCTTTTTTAGGAACAGGCTGGATATAGGCTGTTTTCCAATTCCTTGGGACGACTCCAGAAGAATAAGAAAAATGGAAAAGTCTGCGCAGTGGCAATGCCAACGTTGAAGAACACCTCTTCAAAACTAAAGCGGGAATGCCATCAGGCCCAGCAGATTTATGAATGTTGAGATCATTTAATACTCTAGCCACTTGACGAGTACGAAAGTAAATCTGTCCCATAGAGGATTCAACTCTTTGGGACATTGAAGTATTTTTTGCCTCAGTTTTTGGTCATATTCGAATTTTGCGCGTTTAAGGTAGGCATTGCAATCATTTCTGACTCGTCTAAATTTGGTTCGGTTTTCCACAGTGGGTTTTTTTTTATATAACCGAAAGCATACCTCACGGTTCCTAGTAACCTCTTTGCAGCTTAAGTCATACCAAGCATTTTCCTTCAATTTAATACACTTTGTCCTGGAAGGGATAAATTGTCTCATACCCTCGAGGATTATGTTAGTGATCGTATCAGAAGTGGCATCCACACCACTATTTGCGTTAAGTGGCCAGTTATAGCTTCTAAAGAAATTATTGAGGCCATCCCAGTTGGCTTTCTCGTGTAGCCATACTTTTCTTTTAGGAGTTTTTTCTTTAACTGTGTGGTTTGACAACGTGAATTTAGCTGATACTACACAATGGTCTGAAGAGCCTAGAGGCGATAATACACTGACGGTGTATTTGTTAGGAAGAGAAGTAAGAAACAAGTCAAGGGTATTAGCGTTATGACTAACAATGTCTGGAATTCGAGTGGGCTCATTCACAAGCTGAGTGAGATGGTTAAAATCAGCAAATAACTCAACATCCTTTCCTTGCGGTGTTGTTAAGCCTGAATGGCGAAGCCAACTAAATTTGTGAATATTGAAATCTCCAGCAATTACGATTTCAGACAATGGATCAATTGAAAAAATTCTAGTGATAGAGTCGGACAGTGCATCTACCTCACTACAAGTTGAGACACTGTCTAAATTGGGGCTTCTGTATATGAAGCAGTAGTAAATGATATGCTTACGCACTTTGACTTTGAGCCAAATGAAGTTGAATTCCGCGTTGGAACAATGATTGAAATGTGCTTGGGTTTGGTAAGCAATATCACTACGTACATATATTGCGAGACCGCGGTGGGGAAAAAACACTGCGCAGTCTTGCAGTCGACACAAACTTATAGCTGTTTGGCACCCTCCAGAGCCCTGTACAGATCCTTAGTACCTTCCTTTCAAATAGGGAGATCTTCTTCATCGTTGTTGGTGAGACGGTGAACCATATGGGATAGCCATAGGTTATCACTGGCCTGATAAGCTGCTTGTAGATGAGCAGCTTGGTGTTGTTGGACAGTCCGTTTCTTCTTCTTAGTAGCGGGTGCACCAAATGAAGAGCGTAGTTCGCTTTTTTCATTGTTTTTTCGATGTGAGAGTTAAACTTGAGCCTCTCAGTAAAGTTGATTCCCAGGTACTTAGTCTCTGACATGGTGTTTATTATCGTGTTATCCGGAAGGGTGATTTTTAAGGCTCTGCACCTGCTTGCGATTTTTCTTATCCTTGTTTCGGTTGCTGGTACTCGGAAGCAGACGAGTTCCGTTTTGTGGGCGTTAATCTTCAGTCCCCACTTCAGGTAGTACTCCCAAAGTTTTCGGAGGTGTTCCTCCACTCTTCGGGCAGCTATCTCAGGAGAGCGGGAAACGGCATAGGTTATGGAGTCATCCGCGAAAAGCATGGCCCTTGTTCCGGCTGCATTGGTGGGTTGGGTTGGGTTGATCGATGGGCTGCCATACACCTGTACAAAAAAGACCCTGTTAAAAAGAAAATTTTTAATTATTTTCACAATATAATTGGAGAAACCAAATCTAAGAAGTTTGTACAGTAGCCCGTTGATCCAGACACTATCGAAAGCTTTTTCGATGTCTAGTAAACAGGCTACTGTACTGCTTTTGACGTTTAGTCCTTTAGTGACGTCACTGTGAAGCTTCATCAGAGGGTGCAGCGTAGAGTGCTTTTCTCGAAAGCCGAACTGAAAGGCAGGAATTAGATTTCTTTCCGAACAATACTCATTGATCTTTTTACGGATCAAGGATTCCAATATTTTACTGGTACAACACAGTAAAGCTATGGGGCGGTAACCAGTTACGCTAGAACGGTTAGTTTTCTTGGGAACTGGTACTACTTTGGCCACTTTCCAGATGTCTGGAAAGTAACTATCGCTTAGGCAATTGTTGAATATTATAGTTAACATCAAAATCGCCATATTCGGCAGCTTTTTAAGTAAAAAATTGGAAATTCCGTCAGTGCCCGATGATTTTTTAGAGTTTCCACTCATAATTAAATCACTGACAACTGCTGTCCCTGTGAACATATCCACGTCAACGGGTGCGCTAGCGGGATTGTCTTCACTGAACTGCACTTCAAAATTTCTTGGAGAAGTTGTGTCTTCCACAAGACTTTCAACCTGCTCTACAAAATCTGGAAGATGAGCTGGTGATTGGTCCGTAAAGCTCCTTTCGAAATGACAGGCAAAGGCTTCGGCTTTTTCAAGAGGACTGGATGCTACTTGCTCTCCAAACGAGATATTTTCTGGAATGGAGATACGTTTTCCGATCACAGAATTCAGCTTTTTAAAAGCATCCGGGCCTGGTTTGATGTTCTGAAGTCGTTTGGTCAGTTCATCTTCCTGGTAACTTCGCACAGCTTGACGTAGCATGATTACTGTACAACGCAGTTGCGAAAATACAGACTGATATTCGTCATTAACAGTGTTGAGAGTCCTGTTGAAGATCCTCTGAAGGCGTTTCCTTAGCCTTTGCTTGTGAGCATATATTGCCTGAATATTCTCAGGTAGATGTTGAAACCGATCCCTGCTAGAACAAACAGTTTTCTGCCGATCTATGGCTGTGTTTACTGAAGTCTCGAAATTTCTGATAGCATCATCAATTTCATTATTCTCCAGATTTCTACATGCCGCTGGCATTTGTAGTCCAGCTTCGACTTCTGATCTAAACCGGTTCCAGTTTATTTTCGTAAAGTTGATGTGTAGTTCAGGTGTTGGGGTAACTTGCACAATTCGCTGATTCAACCTCACTCGAAGGTCAATGGCCAAATGATCCGAATCACTATCATGTGCAAAACAGGAATAATTCCTTAATTCCGGCAGAATTTTGACAAAATTTGTCGTTGCCAAGAAGAAATCCAGCATGGATGGTGTCCGAGGATATGTCTTCCGGGTAGTGATGAGCAAACGCAAGACCAAGACCATTTCATCTCGGTCTTGGTCTTGGTCTTGGTCTTGCATTCGTGCCATTAGTCTTGGTCTTGGTCTTGCAGCCTGAGTCTTGGTCTTGGTCTTGCGGTCTTGCAGAATAAAGTATTTTTTGAATAATAACTATATAAGTATGTATAAATGGTTGTATGTATGTACATATTTTTGTTCTAGCAAATTAATGTGCACGAATAAGGGGACACCCAATATACATATACACACAAAACTATCAACATTTAAGCTCTTAGCGGTTAATTCGACAAAAATTTGTTCAAGAAAGTCTAGACTTATTCTGTTAAAAGAACTCAGTCAATTTCAACATTTCTATTTGCAACTGATGCCATGAAATACACGTCTTTGTTGACGTCTTTTTTTTATATGACGTGTCTAGCATGAAAAAACCTATAACAAGAAAAACCCAAAAATATAAAATTATGAGGAAATAGCAATCTAAATCTATATGTATATGAACATCCATACATATGCCTGTAAATACTACAGACAGACACAACAGACTCGCTGAAGAACTTCTGTCTGGGTTTTTAAGTTTGGTAGTATTATATATGTACCTATTCGTATACAAATAAACATACGACATATGTAGGTTTTAAAAATAAATATCAACAGAGAAATTACATAACTTTAAATGCAAGAGTCTTGCAGTCTAGCATACATATTTTTGGTCTTGGTCTTGGTCTTGGTCTTGCACACTCAGTGTTAGTCTTGGTCTTGGTCTTGCAACTGAATGATTGGTCTTGGTCAAAAAATGCAAGACCAAGACAAGACTGCAAGACCAAGACCAATTTTGCTCATCACTACTTCCGGGGCTGTGAAACAACAGCCATTGTATGGTGCTGAGGATTTGAATCCAGCCAATCTGCAATGGCCTTTCCTTGATTGTTGCACACTTCATCTTGCCATCGGGTGTGCCTAGCGTTAAAATCCCCTCCAACCACACAGTATGTGTGCCTAGAGGAGATGCCGCAGACAGTTTGCAGATCCCGTTGAATTTTTTCCCTCGTTGCATTACAGTGATTGTACACTGATATTACCAACAAGGTCTCAACCTCGTTGACTTTGATGCTGACAGCTGTTGCTTCCATGCTACGCAAACCACTGATTTGCACCTTTTCGCCTGCCATAGTGTCCCTGATAAGGACCGCCGTCCCAGAGCAATGACTGTTTTTGTCGACCCTGTGGATGTTGTATCCGTCTGGACTGAATGGGTTTCTCCCTGTGCGATTTGTTTCCTGTAAAAGAAGAATGTCAGGTTTATTAGTTTTAATGAATAATTTTATAGTGATACGCCAAGCTAACGAATAAAAAGAGTTCACATTATATGAGAATATACTTATCCTGCTTATTGTGAACATAATTCACAAATAAGTCGACCCAAAACGGTTGTTTTGGACCTGTCATCAAGACTGCTATAATTAGCAGGCACGAATTCTCTTGCTTTCTGCAGAATTGTGAAACGGTCTGCTCCAAATAGCCTTTCCGTATCGTCGAAGATGTTAGATTTTCCAGTAGATGGTGCCGGTTTTGGAGCTTGCTTACTTACTGGTTTTTTGCTTGCTTGGATAGTTGGTGGTGGTTTGTTAATTGTTGCTGGCTTGCTAGCAGTCCCCATAGCAGCTATACTAGCATTATACTCCAGATTTCTACATGCCGCTGGCATTTGTAGTCCAGCTTCGACTTCTGATCTAAACCGGTTCCAGTTTATTTTCGTTAAGTTGATGTGTAGTTCAGGTGTTGGGGTAACTTGCACAATTCGCTGATTCTACCTCACTCGAAGCTCAATGGCCAAATGATCCGAATCACTATCATGTGCAAAACAGGAATAATTCCTTAATTCCGGCAGAATTTTGACGAAATTTGTCGTTGCCAAGAAGAAATCCAGCATGGATGGTGTCCGAGGATATGTCTTCCGGGGCTGTGAAACAACAGCCATTGTCCTGACTGCAGGAAAAACCGAATTCGCTGGTGGCCGTCTTTGTTTATGGCCGTAACGACCGATTTGCTGCTATTGATGTTGCGAATTCTGCAACATATATTGGCACTCCTCGTGAACTTTGAGAGTTCAGCTACGTTTAGTCTAAAGCAGACTATTGGCGGCATGGCACAAGTTTTTGTTGTTGGTCCCGTAGACTGGTGTTTTTTGGTTGGTGGAACGACAGGTGGTGGTGTCTTTTTAGTGACATTTTGTGCCTCTTTTGCCTTGGCTGTTTTCTCTACAGCGGTAACATTCGGCGGATTGCTTCCTTCAACAGTAACTACTGCAGGAGAAGATGATGTTGGTGGTGATGATGGTCTGGATTCAGACAATCTCCTCCTTTTTGCCTTTACTGGCACGGTTACAGGAGAAGACCGCTCTTTGCGATTGTATTCTTCTGCATTTTCCTCTTCGCTGGCAATGGAATCGGACGCTTCAATATCCGATTCCTCGCCTATGCTCATATTTTCCTCTTTAGAGGAAGTGGCGTCTTCGCAAAGCTGGTTGACTTTATCCAGCCTTTCGTAGAGAGATGCGAGGAATTCACCACCATGATTGGAGACTTCTTGTCTAATTAAGATTAATACTTCATTAACCTTTTCCTTTCTTCTCTGTTTTTTCCCCATTTTATAGGGCTGAAAAAAAAATTTTCTCTAATTAAATAACTGTTAATTATAAATATGTGTCTGAAATGAAAAAAGTAATTAGTGAATTAAAATATCTTAAAAAAGTCGCAGGTAGCGAAATGCTCGCTTTTTGGTATGAGGGGTTTTTCCGTAGCCGGTAGCAGATCGCGATCTGGTGCGGGATCTTTATGAGATGTGCTCGTGTTGAGCGCTCGATGCTGACTGACATTTCATTCTTCCTTGTGCAGAACAATTACTCATGAAGTTAATGGCTCGTATGCTAATACCAAGCCAGATTGTCGCTAACCACATAAAATAACAGAAGGAGAAGATAAAAAGGAGGAAGAAGCTCAAACAAGAATAAACAATTGTTCGTTTAATTAAAAACATTTTTACTGCTTTAGTAAAAACGGCTTCTAAAAGGTTATTAAAAGGGGGCGCACCATCAGTACACAGAGCCACTGCGTTCACTTTGCTAATGCATTTAATTCCAGGCGTAACAACAACTATGAAGAATTTCAAAATGCCTTTAAAGTTTTTTTTTTAATTTGTGGGTTTAGTCCTTTACGAGACTTCATAGGTAGATACTTAAATTCTTTTAATGTCTCCAAATTATCCACTCCCGTCCACTTAGAGTACAAAATAAAAATAATTTTTAACTGCAGCATCGTCGTTAGTTTGGTTGACCTAAACAAAAATCAATGTTGAGTGCATTTTAAGCAACTAATGATTTCAATTTTATTCCTAGCTGCTTGTGGTCGTGGTATATGCAAGTCAGACATTGAGCTTGCATACCAGCTACGACTTTAAGATGTAAAATTTCCATAATCTCTAGTTGGCTTGATCTACGCTATTCTTTACAGTTTAACATCATATATCTGTGCCAATAAGTTAAGGTAGCTTGTGTCAATTTTTTGATTTTTTTAACCCAGCCTAAATAAGTTTCAACGTAGTGTTTATTGGAGATAGATTCATAAAAGTCGACCTCAGTAGGTCTACTGCGTGTTCCGATCAGAAAATAAAAACGATTTGAAAGTTAAATAACAAACCGCGTAGTCCGATTTTCAGAAATTAATTTCTGAAAGTCGGAAATATTTTTGATAATAAATGTCATTCCATACTTTTGTTTTTATTTCGTACTGCGTATTCCGATATTCAAACTAAAAAGACGCGAAAATCAAATAAATTTATCTGATAGCAAATTAGATATCAAAAGTGTTTCCGATAGTGCATAACCCATACAAAAAATGTAACTTAATATTATTTTGTTCGCCTTTTGAGTGGCAATCTTGGAAATAGACCCTTTCTTGGCTTAGCGACCACACAAAAGAGTCGTGAGACGATCCACCAAAACGACCATCTACGTTTGAGTAAATGAAGTAGCTTATGTCGACATAAGCATCGGTTTGCAAGAAATTTAAATTTATAAAATAGCTTACGTTTACTTAAGCTATTTTTCTAAATAAAGTTTTGTCCAATATACATTTTTTAAAGTAGCTTATGCCGATATAGGGAACAGTATTGTTTAAGTTGTCACACGCAAAAACAGCTTATGTCAATATCAGGATTTTTTTTTATAAATTCAATGAGTTAAGCAAGACTTAAGTTGTTCAACTTTGATATTTTCTTACCTAGAAATGGGAGACCCAGACCAGAAAAAATTTTAAAATTGCTAATAAACTCGATTTTGCCTTTAGTATATGGTTGCGCTGGTATAGGATGGCTCCTTTAGTTGTTACGCCAGGGTCAGAGAATCTTGAAGCATCTTAGTTATGTAGATTAAGCTTGATATGTTTCTGGAAACCCATACATTGTTTATCATTATCGTATTCGTCATGCTGTCTTGATACATTTATTGCTTATATACCAAAGTAAGAAGATAAATTTTGGAGTTTTTAAAATTACTTTCTGATCTGTGGCATAGTGGTACTTAGTTGTACTAGAACGTTTATGTACTTTATATACCGGTCATGTAAAATTGTCCGTATGATATTCGCGAGGAGACGGTTTGTTTTATATTTTACTTTTTCAAGGGACTCGTAAGCTATTAGAGTGTTACTAGTGGTATCATGATACAGCGAAGTGCTCTAGTATTAAGAATTAAAGAATTTCAGCGCGTTGCGCATGTGCATTTAGCACAATACTCAATAGGTATGCAGGCAGCGAACAACTGGTTCATTTAATTGAAAACACAGCGCACAAAATTCGCAAATTTCTTTTTTATTTTACTAGTGTCGACGAATTTATTATTCTCTACTTAAAACAATAATTTTAGTTTTGTTTGTTTTTGTTTTTTCCCTCTTTTTAAAACAGTTTAACATTACGTACAAGTATGTACATGTAATAAAGATCAGAATTAATTTTGTTAATAATACAATAACTTAAAGTATTCCCTCTTATAACAATAAAAAATACAACCCATAAAAATTAAAATGGTTTATATTAATTCTATAATCGGAGATACATATGTGTGCAAAGTAGTTTGAATAAAATTTTGTTAATTACTTTAATTTTGAAAAAATAGGAGCACCTCGGCTCAAATTTTAATAGAAAATGCTGTCACCGGACATGTGTGCTTTAGAAAGTAAATTAAAAATTGATCACAAGATTTGGATACAAAAAAATAAACACACATCTGGACGCGAAGTTAATATAGAGAATTTAAATAGGGTTTTTACATTAATTAGGTCTTATGTATTCCTACCTTTATGCACGAGTTTAAGCGAAAGAAGAAGGCCATTATTGGTATCTTGCACCTAAGTAACTAACACGCTTATAGCTTGATATATTTTTCTGAATTTAATTGTAAAATGTAAATCTACCAATTGGCCAAAACTAAAACCATAATAATTGATATAATACGACAATTTATTTCGACAAAAATAAAGGCAACAATAAATAATAAAATAAAACATAAAATTAAATAAAAAAGCCCGTCAGCGTTAATTCAAGTCATTTTATTTAAATGCACTGCATATCTGAGGAACAAAAACTAAACCATGCCGAATCCTTCGCTTCCTTCACTAATTGCTAAAAGTAACGCCTTCTCGAACTGTTCGTAGCTTTCGTAATCAGGTAGGCATAATTGATTAAAGCTGTAAAAAAGAAATGTATGGTTATTGAATGATATTGTTGGCGTTTAAAACTTTCAAGCAGCTTACCATGTGTGTGCTGTCGGTAAATTACCAAAAGTTGGTGCTGCGGTAATTTGGAACTGTGGGTTGAGCTCCTGAAAGCCACCCGGCGGTAGTTGGGAACAACCCGTTGTAAACTGCAGTAGTCGAGCCATTTCGGTTTGACTGAAATTACTAATACCAGCCCAGAACCAACCCAATACCCGACGAAATTCTGCTGAATTCCCATTAGCAATGTGGTGCGATTTGAAATCAGTAATCGAATATTCGCCAGTTCCGCACATAAGAAGCTGCGTTGGCGGTGAAATGTTGAATACAATTTTGTGAGTAACTTTAGCCAAAGTAACTCACCTCCAATTCATTCTCGTCAAATATGCTAAGTAAATTATCTGGAATAATCCCATTTAATCCCTTCAAAAAGCTGTCCACTTCATCCTTAACGCTACTGCAAAGACGCTGCTGCGCTAACGCGTCGAGATATTGATTTTTTGACGAATTAGTAACTCGTACTTTCGATCCGTTTGGTATAAGTTCAATAGTTTTCGATAATTGACCACTTATATCGTATATTTCTTCGACAAAGTACAATTCTAGTGATTCGGTACTGTCCAGATCGGTGTCTAAAATGTATTTTATTTTTGACAAATATAAATCTGGGTCATCTTGTTCGAAGTACTAAAACGAAAAGTAAAAAAATGAATTGACATTATTAAATATCAATTTGTTTTCTGGGAAACCTAGCAAGTAAAAATCATGTAGAGGTTACTTATATCTAGCAACTATAGAACAATCTCATAATCTAATACGCATCGCTCAAGAACAATACGAGTGTACCCCATTGTGGTATTTACTTTTTTGTAGTAAACAGAAGTTCTAACAAAAGTTCGCTTGATGTTGATGAAAATTTACAAATATAGTTTATGTATCTATATATATAAAATAGAGAATTTATTTGTATATATATTTGTGCCTAACTAACTCTGGAACGCCTTGACCAATTTCAACCAAACTTGGTATACATATTAGTTACTATCTGGAATCAAATATAGGTTGTGGGGGGTAGCACGTTTTTTGGCTGTAGGAAATTAGGAAGAGGAAAAAATTAGATATCTATGCACGTGTGTCTTAAAGGACTGCAGATCATACAAATGCGGAAACACAAAGTCGGTCAATTCATTCCTCATAATAATTGTGCGGCTAAAGTAGGAACCCCTGAATTGGTTAGTACGTTCGAAGACAGGGCTAATGGTAGATCAGTGGTCTCGAGTTGAGGCACGGGTAATACGGAAGGGTTCGAGATGGACGGGAAGCATCTGGATATTTCTTTTGAACACCGCTTGTGGAAAAAGCGATAAAAGAGTGACAAATAGGAAACATTCCTACGATGTTCAAGCGATTCGATTGTTTTCGCGATATTTACGTCACCAATAAGTTTTACCGCGCGGTTCTGAATTCTGTCTAGTAGTAGGCAATGTGGTCTTGTGGGCACCTATCCAGACAGCACAGTTATATTCAAGTTTAGGGCGAATATATGCCTTGTAAATAGTAGCCAGATCCAAAGGAGTGAAGTACATCTTGCACCTTTTTAAGCAACCTAAACATTTCGCAGCATGGCTTTCCAACGAAGCTTGTTGTTGACGCACATAGCAAGAATTGCGAGTTTTTCAGTTTCTTTGATGTAAAAGGTCCATTCATGGATAAAGGTTAGAGATTTAAGTTATGCTTGGAAGACTGCTTGGAAGCTTAAGAAGCGTTAAATTCAACTCGATTATGTAGTCCCCACCTTGTTATGCTGTCAAGGATCAGAATTTAATGTGCTTAACATACGTTGTTGTTCAAGTTCCACTTGCGACGAAGAGGGCCGTGCAGAAAGCGTTAAATCATATGAAAAGCTGAAAGTGCTATCGTCAGAGCAAAATAATGGATTGGATTAGAAGTGGCGGAAAGTAATAATATTCGGCCCGGATTCTGTCAAATGCCTTGGAAATATCGAGTGCAAAAACTTTCACCAAATTTGTGAATAGACTGGTTCCACTTTTCAGTAAGATAAGCTATCAGGTCACCTGTAGAACGTTGCCTACGAAAACCGTACTGTTGGATTTCACGTGATTCAAGGTATTGAATAAGCTTACGATTGATCAGCGTTTCCATGACCTTGGAAAGTATGGATGTTAGCGTAATGGGTCAGTACGAGGAAAGAGATGACGGTTCGCCTCTTTTAGGAACAGACTGGATAAACGCTGTTTTCCAATTCCTTGGGACGACTCCAGAAGAATAAGAGAAATTGAAAAGCCTGCGCAGTGGCAATGCCAACGTTGAAGAACACCTCTTCAAAACTGTAGCGGGAATACCATCAGGACCAGCAGATTTATGAATGTAGAGATCATTTAATACTCTAGCCACTTGACAAGTGCGAAAGTAAATCCCAAAATTCCTCTCCTCGACTCTCGCAAGCACAGGCGGTGATAAGGCGCTGCGAAATGTAAAGCGAGCAGATTGGCCTTGTCTATAGAGCTGACAGTTGGAATGTCATTGTGAATGAGCGTTGGAATTAAAGAGGAGACAGTATTTTCAATTTGTTTCACAAATGACCAACAATTCTTACTTCCTTTGGGACATTGAAGTATTTTTTATTTCTGTTTCTGGTAAAAGTCGAATTTGGCTCCTTTAAGGTAGGCATTGCAAACATTTCTGACTCGTCTAAATTTGGTTCGGTTTCCCACATATAACCGAAAGCATACCTCCCAGTTCATAGTAGCCTCTTTGCAGCTTAAATCATACCAAACATTTTTCTTTGGTTTGATACACTTTGTCCTGAAAGGAATAAACTGTCTCATACCCTCGAGGATTATGTGTGTGATCGTATCAGAAATGGCATCCACACCACTATTGACATTAAGTGGCCAGTTAATGCTTCTAAAGAAATTATTGAGGCCATCCCAGTCGGATTCCTCGTGTAGTCATACTTTTCTTTTAGAAGTTTTCTCTTTTACTGTGTGGTTTGACAACGAGAAATTAGCTGATACTACACAATGATCTGAAGATCCTAGAGGTGATAATACACTGACGGTGTATTTGTTAGAAAGAGGTAAGAAACAAGTCAAGGGTATTAGCGTTATGACTTACACTGTCTGGAAGCAGAGTGAGATTGTTAAAATCAGCAAATACCTTGGGGTGTTGTTAAGCCTGAATGGCGAAGCCAACTATAATTGTGTATATTGAAATCTCCCGCAACTTCAGAAAATGGATCAAGTGATAAAATTGTAGTGATAGAGACAGTGCATCTAACTCATAACAAGTTGACACACTGTCTAAATTCGTTAATAAGCAAAATTGTCGCATTTGGTCAAGCCAAAAACTCTAATTCATTCACGAAATGCCATTACACCCACAAAAATGAACTGTTAGGTGCGGGTTTCATGATACAAAGGTCGGTGTTCGGTGACCATTTTATCTCCAGAAGTAGACCAGTCAATTGACCACCTCGCGTGTGTAATTTGACGCCTTAGGAGTTTTTTCTTTGTGGGTATGTCAAGTCAATGATACTAAGCCAGACAATTTAAACGACCTTAGGACTTACAGTAAACGATAAATTGCCCGAACAATGCGAAAAAGTCATGAACAATTGGATTTATTTACTTATGCTCCCGTGCAGGACATTTGAATTTTATTATATACCGTAATTAATGGCAACGATAGTACTTTAACCCGGTATCCAAATACCAGCTGTTTTATTTAAAAAGCAAAATGGAACATTCTTAATTAAAAAACCCTATTATATCAGCTACAGAATTGTGTTATTTTTATTTAATGTGAGGAAAGTAGCAGGACTGCATATGAATCAGGTATGCTCATCTTTATGGTTCATTTTAAATTTTGTGCTCATTTCCTTCTTCGTTTGATGCGATGTAACGAGCGAAGCCGGCACGGGTTATCATCTAGCACTATTATAGCCTTGGAGAATTAGCTGCAAATTTTTATACTAAAGTTTGTTTGCCAAAATTTTTAAAAATTTTCTTTTTTCTTTTGATTAAAAGAAAGAGCTCCTCTTGTCTGGGGGCACTAGAATTCAAAGATTGTTCGTGTTATTCAAAAACTAAAGGAAGTTACCGATTTATGCTGTCCGTCACGCTTGAGGTAAAGAAAGATTTTACGACTAGTAAACCGCGAATACATTTTTGGAAAGACATGAAAAAAGCTATCTCACATAGACAAAGCGATAATTTACCTATGTAGTTCACACAAACAATGATGCGCGTGTCCGTTCTCAACTTGTAAGCCAAAATTGAGACCGAACAAAAGTATTGACGGACACTTTTAAAGCGAATTGTTTAAGTTATTTAATTTTTAGCAGAACGGAGTCTTGCATTTCGGGGTAGTGATGAAACCATTGGTTTACTTCATAATGGAAATGGAGAGGATTGTTGGAACTAATAGTCAAATTCTGGATAATCAATAAAAAATACGAGGAATTTATCCATCTAATTGCATATAGCATACTGGATCATATAATCTGCAAAATTAAAAAATGCTATACTGAATAACGTTGGAAATGGAGAGGATTGTTGGCACTAATAGCCAAATTCTCGATAATCAATAAAAAATACGAAGAATTTATCCATCTAATTGCATATAGCATACTGGATCATATAATCTGCAAAATTAAAAAATGCTATACTGAATATCGTTGGACTCTATTTCAGACATTTCGCTTGTGGATCAACTCATTCCGATAGTACGGTATGCTTTTGCTTCTGGATCAGTGTAACGATTTGTGAAGTGCTTGGAGTTCTTTAATTTTATATACTGCTAAACAACTCGCCCAAGTTATACGTGCATTTTTAAAGGAGAATTACGAGTACATGATATTAAAAACTGTCGTTATTAAAGCTATGACAATGCCAGCAACATTAGCGGGAATCACCTTGGCTTACACGCAGAAGTTTAAGAGATCAATAGGTACGCAGAATCATTCACTTCTTTGCACATTTATTGAATTTGATTGCCAAGCGCACCGCAGAATGTTGTATAGAAGCATCCATTTTCATCTATTTGGTTGAAAACCTCTGTAAATATTTTCCGCATCGATGCACTGGAAGGTACTAGTTCCAAACTCCCGATTTTGATAAGACTATCCAACACATCCAGATGTTTTATGTGGTTGTATATGGCATCTTTAT
Organism: Nephrocerus scutellatus; assembly: GCA_947095585.1. Taxonomy (NCBI): domain Eukaryota; kingdom Metazoa; phylum Arthropoda; class Insecta; order Diptera; family Pipunculidae; genus Nephrocerus; species Nephrocerus scutellatus. The sequence continues at coordinate 38,539,941 of OX352764.1, read as the reverse complement.
CTATCTATCTCTATTAATATGGTTTAAGTGGTAAACTGTCGTAATCAGGTGTTAGTCTAGTTTTAACGGCTAATAAGTTAGAAACGGAAATAATGACTATTTCGTGGAACGTTATGCAAGTGACTAGCGCTTTGTTACAGTTACCTGTTAAATACCTTTTCACCATAGGCGAAAGTGACTGTTTCCTACAGCATATCCTACCCTCGAAAGTAAGCATTATCCACACTAGTGTGTTAACCCATAGAAAAGACTTTTGTTATATACTCAGCGAACACACACATTCTCACACTAGTTTTGCATTGCGCATGAGCAGTTTAGCAGAAAAATTGTTTTGGTCGTGTGAAAAATAGCGTACTCACGCCTCATGCTTTAAGCTTCTAACTCGCACGATAACGTTCACTTTCCTAGCTCGTTATGTAATATTCGTATACTATAACACAGGATATACCCTTTATGAATCGTTACACGCGTACGTCCAAGTAATGCGGTCTACATTTTCAGATTGATTGATTGAGGCAAAAGTCTATATCCTAATTTCGTGTGAAGGGTATCAGCAATAAAATTTAAGACGATGCAAGCGAAATGAAATAGTCGTTCAGCGACAAAATAAAACGTCTAAAAAAAGAAGATAATGAAAAGAAAAGAAAATATTGAAAAATAGTAAAAGCTTTGAAATCAGAAAAAAACAAGATTTTAAGGAGATTTCTGAAAGTTAAAAAAAAATCCATAAACATTAAAATTTTTCATGTAAGTTCTCTAATCGGAGATACACATGTGTACAAAGTTGCATAGCTTAGGTTCATTTTGAAAAAATGTATACAGGAGCACCTGACCCGTGGAGCCCGATCACTTCCAAATTTTTACGAAAAGTGTTGTCATCGGAGATACATATGTGTATGAAATTCGAACAAAATCGGATTAATTTTATACACATACACATGTGTCCCTCCAGGATGCAAAGTCAAGTAAAGTAAACTAGTCTATTGACAACTATATAACTTAATACTCACCTTGTAATGCACCCTTAGTCCAATTAGTTGCGCCAAGAATGAACGAGTAAATCTGGCTCGAACAAGCTGCCGATATGATCCACCTAGGGCGCTCTCGTACAGACATTTTCCAACCATTTTTCCAGCAAATTCGAAATGTTTCAATTTCAAATTCGATGACCGATGCGGATTAGGATGTACTAATGCTTGGTGTTTGTCATGAAATGTGCAAAAAAGACCTCCTCTCGGATCGAAAAGTGCACTGCAAACTAATTCAAACCATTCGCGCCGCAAACCACCCCAATCAATACCTGTAGCAGAAATGTTTTTTAAATCGATTTCATATACACAACACAACAATACATTGCGATTAACATCATAGACGTACCTTGTTCGCCAGTGAAGGTGACCTCAAAATTACCACACCAATCGGAAACGGAAAATCCTTTTGTTGCTTTCATGCTACTTTCTAAAATTTTCTCCCTTTGTACTTTAACCGCTAGTTTTTCGTGATAATAGTTTGCATGAAATTTACGCACTTCATGATAAAAGAAATCCTGTTTATCCTTGAAAGTCTCCGAGCCGCCAATATTCTTAAGCAAAAAGTGCGTAAACGTTGCCGCAATTATATTACGATCCTTAGAAGCTAATTCGATTTTCGGCTGGGCTCCGTCATCTATAATAAAGACCGGCCCATGTGCCTGCGTTATTAAATGAGGCAGAAAATGGAATTTCGTCGATGGACATAGTCGAAATGTTGCAATCCGTTTTGGTATAAATTTAAGGATCATTTCTTTGATGGTGACCTGAAAAATTAACGAATTCTTTGAGTTCAAATTTTCTTCGCATTTGCTTAAAGCTGAATTCAATTTTGAAGGCTTACTTGTTTTGGGCCAACATAGCACAACACCTTGCGTGGCTTCGATTTGGTTTGTCCGAAAATACTCAAAAGTTTTGCCTCATAGCAAATATTGTGCTTACGAGATGCGATATTTTTGTGAACTAATGTTGTGTCACTACCTATGTGGGTAATTTATTTATTTGTATTATTTGTTGTTAAAGGATAGAATATATTTTGCTAACGAAATTTTATATATGTAATATACTCACTGCTTAGGACGATTATATCGAAATCGCCATTGGGAAGTTTCTGATCAAGGAAACTTATAACGGCATGTAAACAAATTGCCTCGGGAAAAAGGGCTGTTACAGAAACTCGACAATTTACTCTGTCGTAAGAGAATGTAATCGCATGGTGAAGTTTCTCAATTGAATTGCCATTAAGGTCATAAATATCAACACGATATCCCTGTAGTTCGAAACATTTGTGTTGTTTATTAATAAATATTATTTAGTTAAAATTTAAGAATGCTAACTGGTAAATAAAACATAGAAAATATTTCGAGCTAATCCTTAGGAGTTTGTTCACTCGTTTTTCCCCGACTTCTACCAGTCAGAATTAAATGGAACTAGTTTTAAAACAATTGTTTAGCGCTAATTTTGAGATTTTTTTTAATCTAGAGGTAGTTTTAGGAGGAAAAGTATAAAAAAGTAATAGTTCATAAAACTAAAATCGTTTTAAGCCAATTCAGTCTTAGACTGAGTTACAACTATCCATATGGCGGGTTGAAAAGCCCCGCATTACAATCTTTTATAATCTACTACACCATAAGTAAGTAATAATTTTGAAGAACAGAAAGAAAAATAAATGTGTTTTTGAACAGTTCGTCAAAACCCTTAATGATCTTTAAAAATTGACACAAATATTGGTTGCTCAAATATAATTATACATCTAAACATTCCTTTCAATGTATGTTTACAGGGTTGGGCAAAATTAGCGGAACACCCGGTTTCTGGCTTTATTATGTGTTGGACTAAAAATTGACCTTCACAAGAACATTTTTATTTTTTGTATTCTATTTAACAGTGTTTAGAAATTTTTATTATCTCTAATATTTTCCAACTTATGACTAGTTGTCTAAAGACTAAATTACAACTATCTATATGGCGAGCTTCGCTTTACTATCATAATCAAATCACCCTATATTTATAAATTTTTCGGATAGGTATGATTTCTTTTAAATTCATTATTGTAGGGCTTAATGGGTACCTGACTTACAGTTTTATCAGAAAATAATAAAATACAAAGTGGTGATAGTGATAGTAATACAAAACTGGATCACAATAGAAATCGGGATCGATGGAGAGATTTTTTGTGGCAGTTTAGAAGCTGACCCCACCTGTAGAGCAAAAACAGAAGAAAAAAAGTATAGGAAAGATAATTACGCCAGAGGATTGAAATTATGGATCAGTTTCCTCATGTGTAAATCTAATCGTAGATACATGAATCGAATTAATTATGTAGAAAATCATAACGGGCCCGACACAAATTTAAATAACAAGGATTTTTACCGGAGATACACAGTGAATCCTTAGAAGTTAATTCGGCTGGTCTCAGTTATCTATAATAGTTAGGTCTGTTTGGTGTAACCTGATGTCGGATGTATGTTTTTGCAGTTTGCGTGTCTATTTATGAAAATTTACCCTTCTTTTTGAAATTTCTTCTGGAGCGAAAGATGCACAGCTCGCCGCTCGTTTTAAATTTTTGTTCATATTTTGAATGTCAAAGCGTTCGTTTATTTGCAACGTTCAATTTTAATTTCAAAAACTGTGAAAAATTCAACAAACAGAAGCAATCGAACAATGGAAATATCCTTACACCATATTTTAAAAAGCTGAAACCATGTAGAATTTGCAAAAGCCATTAGAGAATTTCGAATACAAAAACATGTCCAATATTAGTAATTTAAGATATCTGCATAATTATCAAGTCTAATTTTCATCTGAAGCTGGCTTCGATAAGGGGATATATTAGCATTTTTATATTTCATTTTAAAAGTGAGAAGTGATACTCTGATGACACATTGCTAAAAAAATTCTATATAATTCGCTTGTGCGTACAGAAGAACCAGAAGTAGTTCTACCTCATAGAGTAAAGATAGTGGAGAAAAATTACAACGAATTCCATTTCTTTAACGACCTTGGGTCAGTTGTTGCAACAAAGCAACGTTGGAGATCAAAAATCAAAAACGACAAAATGAAAGGCTAAGTCTTTAAGGAAAGGACATCGTTCATCTGGAGTATAACTCCTTGGTACTCAAGTTGTAAATTTAGTGGGCATATCTAAAAAACTACCCCCACGACAATGGTTTTTAATATTTTTATTTCAACTCACCTTTATAGGATCTTCATTGTGATCGAAAATACATGCATTTCCATATTCATCACGTGGTTCAATATGAAGCAGTGTTGGTGCACCAGCGCAGCACACAACTGTGCTAGCTGGACGAATAAAACGGGAACGCTTTGCGTCGATGGGTCCCGGTATAAAGGTTTTAATAAAAGGACTGCCAGAAATATGGTTAGAACCAATTAGGACAGAGATTTTATATTGACCTGCAGTTCGCACGGTGAACTTGACCTTCGCAATGTTGGCGTTATTTGGATCTGTCGATGATCCTAATTCACTAATGGTAACAACCTACAAAAAAAATAAAATTAGATTTTTTTATTATTCTGTGTGTGCCACTGTGGTTTTACGCATTCATACTTTACGTGTTCCTTCAGTGACCTCCACAAATAATTGATCAGTATCACAGATGGGATAAGGCTGGCCATTTCGTTGAAAAAATCGAACAATAAAGCACATTGTTCCACCGACAACATGTGGATCCTTCCAATCCCAATGTACTTTGCAGTTGGCTGGCAACAAGTATTTACCTGTCACATATTGCAACAGTGAGTGACGTGCTTCAGGAGCCAACGAAGGCTGCGTCATTGCAGCTAGGGTGACAAGACCAGCAACCGATACGGATACGACAAGCATTCCACCCCATGTCCATGCGTCTTGATGTTGACTCGACTTTACAACGGTTGACCAGAGCTCTGCTTTTAATGAATCCAACTGCGCTTTCGATGTGGGCAAATTCTGTCGAGCTTGTGACCAAACTTGCCAGTCCTTGCCAAGAAGTTTGCTAGCACGCGAATCCTCAAGCCAATACACGTCCTCTAGGGAGGCAACCTCAACAGCAATTAGACGTGAATAGTGGTGCTGCAATCGATGATCGCGCAGCCATTCACGAAGTATAAGTTTTTGTTGTAGATATAAAGCGGCTCGTTGAAGACGTTGTTCGTCACCGGGCGGTAGCTCTGGAAGTCTTTCTGGGTCACCACAACTGGATAAGGAAGAAATTCCTGCAAGAGTAACGCAGAAAAAGAAAGAAAACGTAGAAACATGAATCAAATTGTCGGATTACCGGTAGTTGTAAACATTTTTGCTCCTATTTGTTATTGCCCACACACTTATGTTATGGAAGTGAACAGTTTAGCACTCGGAAAAAGAGCATGTTTACTCGTCGTTTACCTAAATGCCAATGCGACACAATCATAACAACATTTCAAATTAATGAAAACGAGTCCTTGGATATTCGTTTGAACGAATTTTCTAGGATGCAATCATCGCCAAAAATAGGCAATGCTATGTGTAACAAGTCATGAATAGCTATGCTATTGGTTACATATTACATACGAGTACACATTGAAAGAGGACGGAGCTAGTTTCATGAAGGTGCACCTAGTGCTAGTTTCTAACTTTTGTACTTAAATTGCGTTCAAGTAAACACAACGAATACTGAATATTCGTTCGCATAAACTAGTTCACCATTAGTGAAATAGAAACCTGTCCTGTAGCTCGTATTTGTATGATACCTACACAGATCGTTGTCGGAAGTTCGTTTTAGTTTTTAATGTCATCCATGCAAACTTGCGAAGGGTAGCTTTGCTTTCGAACGCCTGCTAACAGGATATGTTTATTGCCAATCGAATAATAGAGAGTGGTTACTCAGTTTTTCTACAATTTGGCCATAAAGTTCAAGTACAGTCCTTTAAAATAAATTTAGAGTGTCATTAAAACTACTTGCACCACTAAGTTGAGATTGCATACAAAAATTTTCCGTTCATGTTTTAGAATAAAGAGAAGGCATTCATATGTACACTTATATAATATGCAAATATATTTGCACTTAATAAGATTTTTTCATTTTGTCAGAATAATTTGTATTCAAATGAAAACATAAGATATGATAAATAGGAGTAATGTAGGAACGGGAGGAGGAGGATTACACGTAAATATAGTTAACTGAATTAGTTTTCAGTGTTTTGTAATTAATTTATTTTATTATATATGGTGTTAATTTTTTTGATTTCGTTGATAGATTTATCTTTGTTAAATTGGTATAAGCAAAAGCGATTATTTTCTTTTATTGCAAGACAAAAATCGGTCAGTGTAATACAATGGAGAACGTAGAATATTTATGGACGGTAAAAATTCATAACATGTTTATTACTGCGTACGCAGAGTAAAATTCCAAGCCCAGTCAGATAAGAAATTCTCGAAGAAATACCATTTTGTCTCAGGTAATGAGCCCATCGTTTATTGTTAACTTCTTTTCGATGAACAATTTTTTTAATTAACAGAAAGTAAGGATAACGTCGATAACGTTCAAAGCCAAGTAATAGTCTAAGCAAAATAATTTGGCAATGGTAACTCCAACATCAACAAGAGATCTTAGTACGAGAAGCTGTCGCCCAGCTGAAGAAGCAATTTTGTATTAAAATTATTGAATGAATTTAATAAAATGTAAACAATTAAAACTATGTAGCTACACGCACCTTCTCACTTAACATAGCAACCCAAACAAAAACAAATTTCTGAAAGCAAATTATTCTCTTGTTCTTAAATCTAAAATACTGTTACGAAAAGTAGTTAGTAGCGTATATAATAGAATTCGAATCCTAAGATAAATAGTAATGTACATACTGCATACTAAAAGTAAGCACTATTATGTAGCATACTTTTAGGCTATAAGATTATTTGAAATGTAACCGCCTGTAAGTTTGAATCATAATGTACTGGTCAAAAATGTATTCAAACCGGTTTGTACGGTTTGCCCGGTTTGTGCGGTTGGCCCGGTTTTTGCGAAAGAACATGATTGAACATGTAGTTTATTTTTAGAAGATGACTTGTAAATAAGGGAATAAGGCTACAATTTTCTGGTCTTTTTTCGATATTTTCATCTATAAGATTGAAAGTTTCTGGAAGCTTTTGATTGAGTATAAATAGAGGCGTTAGGCTAAAGTAATTTAGTTCTTATTAGGAATTCAACTAGTACAGTTGAAAAGTTGTTGCAGAAATAGTAGTGAAGTACAAGTATAGTATTTGTGTACATTGTTTAGTTTTGTGAACATTTAAAGTTATCACCAGTGTAATTTGTTCACGGCGGATCAACCCACCAATGCAGCCGGAACAAGGACCATGCTTTTCGCGGATGACTCCATAACCTATGCCGTTGCCCGCTCTCCTGAGATAGCTGCCCGAAGAGTGGAGGAACACCTCCGAAACGCCAACAAAACGGAATTCGTCTGCTTCCGAGTACCAGCAACCGAAACAAGGATAAGAAAAATCGCAAGCAGGTGCAGAGCCTTAAAAATCACCCTTCCGGATAACACGATAATAAACACCAAGTCAGAGACTAAGTATCTGGGAATCAACTTTACTGAGAGGCTCAAGTTTAACTCTCACATCGAAAAAACAATGAAAAAAGCGAACTACGCTCTTCATTTGGTGCACCCGCTACTAAGAAGACGAAACGGACTGTCTAACAACACCAGGCTGCTCATCTACAAGCAGCTCATCAGGCCAGTGATAACCTATGGCTATCCCATATGGTTCACCGTCTCACCAACAACGATGAAGAAGATCTCCCTATTTGAAAGGAAGGTACTAAGGATCTGTACAGGGCTCTGGAGGGTGCCAAACAGCTATAAGTTTGTGTCGACTGCAAGACTTTACGAAGCAGCAGGTCTGCTGCCAATAATAGATCACTTGTTTCAAATGGCGAGGAAATTCGTCGACGGATTGGAAACTCATCCAAGTCCTCAGATGCAAGGACTGAGAAGCGAAGAAATCGAGCCAAGTCACCGGTACATACACATCAGAGGATTCACAGATGCTAGATTCGACGACATCCTTAATAATCAAGACGTCTCCTTCTACGAGAAGGCCATCAATCAACATTACAGATGCTGAAGATCGCCCTGTTTATACCCTCTCATATTCTTTTCATTTTTATTTTATTTTAGAATTTATTGTTTAAAATTAAATTGCTTTAAATATAACATGTAGTAGATTAAGTAGTCAAAAATATTGTTTAATTATAAGCAATACGAATAAAAGACAATGTAAATACGTCGGGCCCCTATTGTTGAGCCGACACTTATTAATAATAGTTATAAGTTTAGTTCTAAGTCAAAATTGTATATTTCTTAAATGTTAAATAAAATATCTTAATCCAGTGTAATTTGTTTATTAAAGTTGTTATTTGTAAATTAATAAACTTGTGTTGTGTTTCGTTTGCAAAATTCCGTACGAACACAAAAGCCTGAATTTCGTAACAACTGGTGTCAGAAGTGGGATTTTGCAAATTGTGAGACAATAAGGTTTTGCAAATCCTGAGACATTAAAATTTTGCAAATCGTTGAACAGTAAATAAATTAATTGGTGATTTTCCAAACCTTGAGACAGTAAACAAATTAAGTGAAACTTTACAAACCGATAAACAGTAAATAATAAAATGGAAAGTGCGGTGAACATTAAATTCTATAGATCCCAGGAGCTTAAAGAAGAGCTTGAAAGGCGAGGTCTAAGCACCGCCGTAAATAAGCAGGAGATATTTCTCCGATTGCAACCAGTCGTTCAAGAGGCAAGCCGGTGAAGTGTTTTCAATTGAGACGGAGTTAGTGAAGCGACGCAGCAGCAATTGCAGCAACAGAGTCAGGAGAATAAACAGATGAATCTAGTGGTGCATTTTAAGTATGTAATTGTGTACCAACTAACAAGTTTAGTTAAAATTGAGCAAGGCGTTCCACAGTTATGCTAAAACAAAAATATGTACATACATACAACCATTTATATATACTTATATAGTTATTATTCTAAAAATGCTTTATTCTGCAAGACCGCAAGACCAAGACCAAGACTAATGGCACGAATGCAAGACCAAGACCGAGATGAAATGGTCTTGGTCTTGCGTTTGCTCATCACTAAAAAAGGAAGTTGTTCACATCGACATATTGACAAGGTACAACATCAGAAGAGGTGCTGAATCTGTTCGGGTCGAACAGCATTAAGGTTGGGGTAATGTTACGAACAGTAGTTAGTAGCGCATATAATAGAATTCGAATCCTAACATAAATAGCAATGTACATACTGCATACTAAAAATAGACACTTTTATGTAGCATACTTAAAGGCTATAAGATTATTTAAATGTAACAGCCTGTAAGTTTGAATCATAATGTACTGGTAAAAAATGTAGTGAAACCGGTTTGTGCGGTTTGCCCGGTTTTCGCGAAAGAACATGATTGAACATGTAGTTTATTTTTAGAAGATGATTCATTACATATAAGTATCGTTAGTTGTAAATAAAGGAATAAGGCTACAATTTGCTGGTCTTTTCCCGATATTTCCGTCTATAAGATTGCAAGTTTCTGGAAGCTTTTGATTGAGTATAACTAGAGGCGTTAGGCCGAAGTAATTTAGTTCTTATTTGGAATTAAACCAGTGCAGTAGAAAAGCTGTTGCAGAAATTGTAGAAAAGTACAAGTATTGTTCTAAGAAGTGTTTTGTGTACATTTAAAGTTATCACCAGTCTAATTTGTGAGCTTTAGTTAATTTTACTGTTTGTTTATGAAAGTTGCTATTTGTAAATTAATAAACTTGTGTTGTGTTTAATTTGCAAAATCCCTTAAGAACTCAAAAGCCTAAATTTCGTTACAATACGTTCAGGAAGGAAGGATCGTGGAGATTGATTGACAGTAATGAACTTTTGTAACGTTCAAAAAAGTTTGACTATTCAATTTTAGTATTTAGTATTTAAAATAAACTCTAAAGTCAATTCTAATTAAACCTTTAAAGGATTCGTTTTAACTAGAAGAGGATTTTTAGATGATTCAAAAGCTCCCGATTCTTCGGCGTTGCCCCAACTCCTTACTAGCCAACAGTAGCCGTTCCGATACTATGAAGAAATAATAATAATTAATTTAGTATTTGTAAATATTCTTGCCAGGGTCTTAAAAATTGTTGATGAAGGCAAAAGTTGCTAGATTTAAGGGTCGTCTTAGCTTCTCAGCTATTCCCCAAACAATCGGACGGGTGCGACCTGAGATACTTAACTAAAAGCGTATTTACTTTTCGTGATCATGTGGCGCTTATGAGCTGAAAATAAAAAAAATCTTGGAATCATCATTAGGATTATCTAATTAAAAGAAAAAACTTTATTTAATATCATTCTTTTAATTTCTTGTTAAGGTGATTATGAGTAAAAATATTTATGGAAAGATTTAAATGTAAGAATAAAAATTCCTAGTATTTGTCATAAATAAGATTATCTATGTACATTCCTTGAATGGTTAAAAATATAGAAATATTTGAGATTTCCACAAAATTGTGTGCTTTTATTGAACATGATAATTTTTGTAGTTGTTTTTGTGAACAACTACATGTATTTGGCGCCATGGTTCAGTGGTTACTGCATGACTTCTGAGCAGTAGGTTCGCGGTTCTAATCCCAAAAAACACCAAAAGTATTGTTACGAAATTTAGGCTCACTTAAGGTTTGTAATGGATTTTGCAAAATAAAAAAATACAACACAGGTTCTTTTATTCACAAATTACAGCATTTATTCCAAAATGCAATAGTTCGCAAATTCACACTGGTAATTACTTTTACTTTACACAAATAACACTTGTATTCACAATCACACAAAATAACACAGTTTTTTCTTGCTTGTACTCTGGTATAGATTCAGTCGATAACTATCGAAAATATAACTCAAATTTGACAATTTTTGAGGGGTATACGTCAATGAAACTCTTAAATTTTTTTTTGATATTTAACCAAATTTTTGGAATTTAAAATTCGCAGCGTACAGCTTTTATTAATTAAAACTCGTTTGTTATTTTGAATTTTGTATCTATTAGTTTGGTTAGTGGGTGTCGTAGCTCAGTGGAAATGCGCGTGGCTACTGAGCAGGAGGTTCGTGGTTCGAATCCCAGCAACACCGAAAGTATTTTTCACGGTGTCCCACCTCTCGCGAATGGGTGACAAACATTCCGAGACTAATAACTTGTCATGGAAAGCTTCTCAATTTGCCGTTCGGAGCCAGCCTTAAATTGTTGGTCCCTTCCATTTGTGCCCAAAAATATAAATGCGAACCACAAATGGTCGCGGGAAGCTAGGCCTTGGACCGCAACGGTCTGTCGCGTTATTATTATAATGATTTAAACTTATAATCCGTTACATTTCAAATAATCTAATAAACCTAAAAGTATGCTATTCAAAAGTACTTAATTCTAATTCAGTGCCTATTTTTAGTATGCAGTATGTACATTGCGATTTATCTTAGGATTCTAATTCTATTATATGCGCTACTAACTACTTTTCATAACATTATCATAGCGATCAGAAACCGCCTAATCCAATGTTATGTATCATTACTTTCAATAATGTCACGACTGTGGTGAGTAAATATAATCTATGCAAATGATATAATAAGATCTTAAAATTAAATTTCTTGTTATAATAGTTAATAAAAATATCTATCTATGCGTCAATATTTAAGTGTCGAATCCCACTTTCGTTAAAATATTATTTGAATGTTATTGCCTTGAACAGGAAAGGCAAGGCTCGGTTCACCAATTAGTAGTGATTTTATTATTATCTTTAGTGCAACCGTTGAACGAAGAAGTTAGTCACATACACTTTGAGTGGGCTTCTTAACAAGAGCTTTTACATCACTAATATCTAACATCAAAAATACAACGACATAGCACACACACGCAAAAAATTATAACACCATGTGAGAAGTTTTGCATTTGATTTAACCTTTTTATGGATGCCAATACTTTACTTCACGAGGATGTATGTAATATCTGAAAATATATATAAATACTTATATAATATCTGAAGAAGATGAGCTTATGTAACTCTTTTAAGATAAGTCAAGCTTTCGATGAACAGATTCTATTAGACGTATAAAATTTACTGTTCAGCACAAGTCAGGAGAATTTCAAGGTTCACGTAAAAGTTGGTGCTAGTTTTTGCATTTGATATTGGTAATTTTTCAACAATCACATAAGCTTAATGTAATACGTACTCTGTAAAAAGCATAAGTAAATAAAAAAATAATTGGCTAGCAAATTCACATACAACAGGCACATTCCTCTAATTGCAGATATCGTCTCCTAATCGCCCCTTTAAATGGCTCGGCAATTATGTTTGGCAAATTAATGCATATCTTCACATGTATATTTATTCCACAACGTATTGAAAATTTCCGAGAAAAATAATCACTTCATCCTTGAACTTGTACCTTTGCCAGTGCGGAAGGCAAACAGTATTCTGAGGACAAAATTGACAACAGTGAACTTTGCTGTTTCTGTAGAGCGCATCCTTTTCTAGTTAATTAAGAAGTGGCGGTGGCATGAATGTTTTGTAGATTTGGCTGAGCCGAGCCTTGGGCTTATGATAATATTTAGGCCAAGGTTAAGGTTATAGGCTTTAGTCATAAACAAATGCAGAAAATATACATTTAAAAGTTTCATGTTTTATTTATTTTATAAAAATTGGCGTATTTTGGAAAAACATTTACTTTTATTATTATTCAAGGATATTCGTACTGTGTAGTAAAAAATATAAGTATTTACACGTATTGCTTATAGGCTTAGATGAAAGAAAGATAGATGTAAGTAGGTTTTCTATTAAATATTCCATAGTTAAATTAACGGCAGTAAAATTACTGTTCTTCTTCTCATATAACTACATCAGCACTGGATTTTTTTAAAGCCTAGAGAGAAAAATTTGGGAACAAAAAACTCAATATTCATGCTTCCATAAAGGAAGTCGAGCATTTTTTTTTATAATGTAAATACGCTAAAGGGGTTTGCACCCTTATAATGCATAGCATAGCGTCGGCGTTAGGAAATTAGGGAGAGGAAAAGATGAGATGCACGCATTTCTTAAACGACTGCAGATCATAAAAATGCGGAAACACAGAATCAGGCAATTTATTCCACATATCTAACGTGCTGCTAAAGAAGGAATCTCTGAATTGGTTAGTACGTCCGAAGATAGACTAAATGGTGGTACCGTGAGCTCGAGTTGAGACAAAGGTATTACGGATGGGTTGGAGAATGGGCGGGATGCATCTGGATATTTCTTTTGAACACCGCTTGTGGAAAAAGCGATATAAAAGTGACAGGCAGGAAACATTCCTACGATGTTCAAGCGATTCGATTGTTTTCGCGATATGTACGTCACCAACAAGTTTTAACGCGCGGTTCTGAACTCTGTCTAGTAGATGATGCAGTGTTGTCTTGGGGGCACCTGCCCAAGTTGTATTCAAGTTTAGGGCGAATATATGCCTTGTAAATGTAGCCAGATCTGAAGGAGTGAAGTACACCGTTTTAGGAAACCTAAATATCTCGCAGCTTTTTTGGCGATGGCATATATGTGGTCGTTCCAACAAAGCTTGTAGTTGACGCACATACCGAGAATTGAGAGTTTTTAATTTTCTTTGCTGCAAGATTCATTCATGGATAAAGGTTGGGGGTTTAAATTACGCTTAGACAACAGAAGACAGCATTGGGTTTTAGAAGCCATAAATTCAACTCTATTATGTAGTCCCCACCTTGTATGCTGTCAAGGTCAGAATTTAACGTGCTTAACAAACGTTGTTGTTTAAGTGCAGAAAGCGTGAAGTCAAATAGAGCCTTGAGGAACACCGGCGTTTATGCTGAACATTGGATTTGAATCCGTCCAATACGACCTGTATTAAACGGTCAGAAAGGTAGTTACTAGTCCAATCGAGCAGGGTGTTATTAATTCCATAAGCGTTCATTTTCGACAAAAGAGCTTGATGCCAGACTCTGTCAAATGCCTTGGAAATATCGAGTGCAACAACTTTACTTGCACCAAATTTGTGAATAGACTGGTTCACTAAGGATTTCACGTGGTTAAAGGTATTGCATAAGCTTACGATTAATCAGGGTTTCCATTACCTTGGAGAGTATAGATGTTAGCGCAATGGGTCGGTACGAGGAAAGAGATGACGTTTTGCCTTTTTTTAGGAACAGGCTGGATAAACGACTCCAGAAGAATAAGAGAAATGGAAAAGTCTGCGTAGTAGTAATGCCAACGTTGAAGAACACCTCTTCAAAACTACAGCGGGAATGCCATCAGGGTCAGCAGATTTATGAATGTTTAGATCATTTAATACTCTAGCCACTTGACCAGTACGAAAGTAAATCTGTCCCATAGATGATTCAACTCTTGCAAGTACAGGCGGCGACAACGCGCTATCTGGGAGCGTAGAGCTAGCTGCGAAATGTGAAGCAAGCAGATTGGCCTTGTCTATATAGCTGACAGTTGGAATGTCATTGTGAATGAGCGTTGGAATTGAAGACGAGGCAGTATTTTTAATTCGTTTCACGAATAATGTACTTCATTTGGGACATTAAAGTATTTTTTTTGTCTCAGTTTTTGGTCATAGTCGAATTTGGCGCGTTTAAGGTAGGCATTGCAATCATTTCTGACACGTCTAAATTTGGTTCGGTTTTCCACAGTGTAGGTTTTTTTATATAGCCGAAGGCATACCTAACGTTTCCTAGTAGCCTCTTTTCAGCTTAAATCATACCAAGCATTTTCCTTCGGATTGATACACTTTGTCCTGGAAGAGATAAATTGTCTCATACCCTCAAGAATTATGTTAGTGAACGTATCAGAAGTGGCATCCACACCACTACCGGCGTTAAGTGGCCAGTTAATGCTTCTAAAGAAATTATTGAGGCCATCCCAGTTAGCTTTCTCGTGTAGCCATACTTTTCTTTGAGGAGTTTTCTCTTTAACTGTGTGGTTTGACAACGAGAAATTAGCTGATACTACACAATGGTCTGAAGAGCCTATAGGCGATAATACACTGACGGTGTATTTGTTAGGAAGAGAAGTAAGAAACAAGTCAAGGGTATTAGCGTTATGACGTACAATCAGGCCATAAATTGAAACTAGTGCAATGCTGCTTTAAATTTCTCGATAACAGCCAATAACAGAATAGAACTACAAAATTCTGTGCACTTTAGCATAAGGCCAAAATGCCTAATATCTGTCAATAAAGAGTCTGTCAAGACCCTTTAATTCAAATGCAACATAATTAACGGTGCTCAGCTAAAGCACCCTCAACTTTGACCCCGTTCTAGAGGAAAGTTTACAAATTTTTGCACCGTATATAAGAAAGGACGGTAGAAAAGAGTACGATTTAATGAGAAAATTTGGAACCGCTGGCTTTGAAAACTCGGAAAATTGTGTAAAATATTGCAGGCTAACAAGTGCCAAAGGAACTTTCACTTAAATTTACATTTAAGTCACGTCCTCAAGTTCTCTTAAAAATCGTTGATTCAAGACAAAATGTACATACATTTGTAGTAAGTGCTTTTGCGCAAATGGTTATGCTCTGCTATTATAACTAGCGTCATTTTACTGCCATTGTTCTCATCCACATGGGTAACATTCTTCATAATTTGATTTGAATTTGTGTTCTGATGCATTTGCTCTATATAAAAAACAAGAAAACAATACATTAGAAAATGCATATATGAAAACCGCAATAATGGATACAAGTACACGAATATGTATGTGTATGTGTACTTCATTTACACCAACAATAAAAACGAGCAAAGTGAAAATTGATACCAGCACCACTGTGTTATTAGGAGTCGTAACATAAAAACAGAGAAAAAACGCTGCATAAAAATGTCCTTAGAATCCTTTGAATATCGATTAAAGAGAGGTTATTTGTAATAAGTTAGATATTTGAATATCTTATGAAATCTTAAATACGAATCAAAAGTTTGCATAAGTGACATTTACCTACATCTTATAACAGTATAAATTTACAATTGTAATAGTTTTATTAAAAAATTATATAAAATGACATAGCGTACTAAAATACTTTCACTTAATGTATGGTTTTTTTTATGAAACTAAGCATTGTCCTTGTTCAGTCATAACCATTCAAGTGCACACAGTTACTCGGCGTAAAGTCAACCAAATAAAACCCATTTGTTGGCAGCGTAAGCGGAAATACCCTCACAATGCGAAGAGAGGATACAAAAAAGAATAAAAGTGAAAAGTAAAACTTTATAGCGCTTTAGTGTGCATTAGCCTTAAAAATATTCGATTTTAGGCATCGTTCCAAGAATTTTGTACTCTGCACTGTAGGAGTATTGTTTGCAACACCGGCAAGAAAGCTCATTCCATATTCTGCATAACTACTAAAATTACATAATCGTCGTCTTGACATCTATCGACAGGTGTTAATTTTTCTGATATTACTTTAATAAACTTTTAAAAGCAAAGAAAATGTATATAAATTGAGTTTCGTTCAACCTTTCTTCGACTTGTACAGCTTGCAAATCTTCAACGGTTTACTTGGATAACCATACACAATAATTGATCTTGAACTTCTAACACCTAATCCAGAATGAATCATTTAAAGTATTACCCCTAGTGCACTGATTGGTAAGTTCAGACAACTGACCAGAATAATTTAAACAAATGCTTTACAATATTGCTTATATGATTTCTTCTCTCTTATTGCAATCTGTAAACTTGAAAAAATTCTAAGCAAACAAGAAATGCGAAACGAATAAAACTACAATGATAAGGAAATTTAAAATTAAATTGCCGAGTGGAAATTGTCCTATAGAATTATTGCTGTTTTTTCATACTTACTTATATATAAATGGGCCTATTTTGTATATTTTTGATTTTCTTTAAGTATCTGACTTTCCATCCTCAATTGAAACATGTGCTCAACTTTCTGACTAATTGTCTTTCTTTCCTTTGCCAAATGCAAAAAACAAATAACGTAGTCAATTTATTTTGACTGAAAACGGAAATTTTTTAAAAGCAGCCTTTGATTTAAATAATAGCAGAAGTTACTGGAGGAAAAATGTCTTTCCATTTGTGGTCATCGCCAAAGTTGAAGTTATTTAAAGAATCGCACCTTGAAATTTCCATAAACGACAAGAAGACCAGTACAATGAGAAAAACTAGCGGATGTCCTTAACCAATGAAGAGCGTTATTTATAGCCCTCCAGGAAATGAGGAAGTAGAATGTCATAAGAAGTATAACGAATATAATGGCTTTTCTGTAGTATTTACTAGGCCTTGCGAGAAGGCTCAATGAAGGTGGATTGCACGAGGAACTCATTGTATTAGTAGCCGTGGGCAAGTTTATCACCATAATCTATATCTACTCGCTTGCTTTTTCTAACATATTACATACCAACAGACTAGAAAGTTGCCAGGCTTCTTTATTGGATTGCTCTACTCGATTTGCTACTATTAAAATCAGCTTAAACGTTTATAGTATAAATGCCCAGAAAAATAATGGCTGTGAAGTAATTTACTGAGGTCATACTAATTATTGCAGAACAACGGATCGATATGCGATTGTAGGTAGTATAATTTTAAGTATAAGCTGACACACCGCTAAGCGCTAACTAACACAAAAAAATTAGAATTCGTCCACCTACCTTGGACCACTTAAATAAAATTCTTGCTATCCTAAATACAGTTTCTGGACTAAAACCCAGGAAACTGTTTCACTAAGAAAAAACTATTAAGTTAGCAATAACATGCCTAAAGATATGGTAAATTTTTCGTAAAATGATAATAAGTGCATTTGGAGTTTGAGTTAATCTTAAGGTTAAGCTTAAAAGCTATAAAGGTATCAATAACTACCACCTCTCTGCAAATTATTCCAATTATTACAAATATTTGAACGTTTTTCTTGCTCAACAAATAAACTAAACAAAGTGAAAGTGATGCGTGTGATAATGATTATTTTATTTAAGTGAATACTTGTATGTTGCCCTTATGGTACACCTAGCCTAGCCTAGTCACTAGTTATACACAGCAAAGCGCTCAATTTTCTGCATTCGATACTAATAATAAATGCACTTTTAACACCGCAATGCAGAGTATACAATACACATTTGAGAATAATTTGCACATATATCCGTGTATATCTAGCTGTAAACATATGAACATTCGGGTTATAATCATACACCAATTAACGCAACTGATTGGTATTATTTGCAAACAACATGCTGTAGATTGAATAGCGACTACACACACGGTATAATAATGATTTTTCCTTGACAACAACAAGGAAGGAAGCTAAAATTATGTTCAAGAAAAGAGTAAGAAAATTGAAAAGTCTCAAATATCTTTATTCCAAAAAACGTTAAAAAATGTTAAATAAGTAATAAAAAAACTATAAAATTCGAATTCGAAGGTAGAGTAAGTCCTGAAGCTGGCGGTCAGCCATCAGCAGAATAGGGGGAATAACACAGAATTCTCTAGAATTGCAGGTGGCCGGCCGTAACTATCTCTACTAGGGGAAGTGCGATCAAGCCTTCAGGTGGTGGCCGCCGGTAATTTACCTCCAATGCAGGAAAAGCGGAATGATCGGGCTAGTCCCTTCAAAGTTAGGTTGGCGCAAGGCCAATAAACTCGCCCGTAAAAATTATTATTACGGAACCCAAAATCAGCCTCGAATACACTGATGAACGAAAACGACCACGGCAACGAAAACGGCTAAACGATTTAATAATTTTCTCATGGAACGTACGCTTACTGTATAGAGCTCTAGCTGCACAGCAGCTGGCCGATACCCTGTCTAAATATAGGGCTGACATAACAGCAATCCAGGATATGCGGTGGACGAGTAATGGTGTCTTACAAAAATCAGGTTATGACATATATTATAGCTGTCATTCAAGACATCATGTGCTCGGGGTGGGGTTTCTAGTCAGTAAAAGAATGAAACCCACCGTTATCGGCTTTAAAGCAACAAATGAACCCTTCGCGTGCGGGGAAAATTTAAAAACATAAGCTTCATAAACGTTCACGCACCTACAGAGGATTCCCCAGATGATGAAAAAGAAGAATTCTTTGAATCAGTGAACTTCATGCCTGCCATCAGTATGATGTAAAAATCTTTCTGGGGGATATGAATGCTAAAGTAGGTAAGGAGTCGGTATTCAGGCCGTACATTAGCACCCATAGCTTACACGAGAACACTAATGACAATAAAAAACGAGTAATAGAGATGGCACCAAGCAATAATTTGGTCGTTGCGAGTACAAGGTTTGCGCGAAAGCACAAAGCTACCTGGGTATCTACTGATGGAGCTACTCGCAACCAGATAGACCAGGTGTTGATAGAACGCCGCCACAACCCGAACCTGATGACGGTACGAACGTACCGAGGTGCCAACGTCGACTCGGACCACTATCTTGTTGGTATAATACTCCGAGCGCGGATTGCATCATCACGAAAGACAGCATCCGCGAATCAGATTCGAGTCAACACGGCTGCCCTTCACAACGAAGAGACCAGAAACAACTACGGTCAAGCGATAGGACTCGCCCTAAATGGAGAGTAGGTCCTGTGGCTGAGATGTCAGGCGTAGAAGAGAAATGGACACGCCTTAAAAATACTGATATTAGTACTGCTGACTCCATCTTAGGCAGAAGTCGTAGCGATCGGAAGGACTGGTTCGATGACGAACGTAAGCGAGCGACTAAACGCAAGAATCTTGTGTACCGAAGATGAATATAAAGAGCTCAGAGGATATGAAAAAACAGTTCACCGGCGAAAGAAAGCAGCGTGGGAGAAGAATCTCTTCCGTGAACTAAAGCAGTAAAGAGAGCAACGACCGCACCAGGCGCGGAAGTTCTACCAAAAAGTCCACGGTGTGACGCAATATACACCGCGTTGCACATACTGCAAAGACAAAGAGGGTAATCTGATCGCCGATCTTTCATCTTTCATGAGTTGCTAAATGGGCAGTTAACTGAGAAATTGGAGGCTCCACCAATGACCGAAGATCATACTATGCTGCCGCCACCAAGCATGGACGAAGTTAGCCGAGCGATAAAACGGCTCAAAAATAAAAAAGGCCCCAAAATCTGATGGGATCCCAGCGGAACTGATTAAAATAGGAGGCCCCACATTACACCAAGCAATTCATGAAATAATAGTGCAAGTATGGGAGGAAGAAGCTATGCCAGAAGACTGACAAAGAGGCATCCTGTGCCCCATACACAAGAAAGGAGATATCACAACACGCATAATCAATATCGTGGTATAACGTTGTTGAGTACCGCGTATACGATTTTCGTCTATATCCTTTAATACAGAATAGCCCCATATGATATAATCATTATTGGCAAATCCCAGGTAAATCAACAGTTAATTAGATTGTTTCCCTTAGATTAAAAAAATGTCTAAAGTTCCAAAACTCACTACACAGGCTCCGACAAGGTCAAGGACTGGCCTGAGTCCTGTTCAATCTGGCTAGTTTAGCAAGACTTTAACTACCTCGGGTCAATTTTAGCAACAAAACCAGCATGGAAGTAGAAATTTCGAAGTTGTTACACTCTTGCTTTTAAATAACAGAGCTTTAAGAATTTTATAAAACTTGCAGAGAATTCATATTCCTAACTTATCTATAACTTTTTAAACAAAGACATTTTAAAATAGTCAAAAGGCCTTTTTTTTAATTTATTTTTTTAATTTTCTTAATTATTTTGCATCATCGACAAAATATTTCAAATATGTTCAGTCTTAATAAAATATATTTCCGTTTAACGGCAAATATTAAAAAGGGCCTTTTTTTAATATTTCCTTTCTATTTAAATTCAACAACAACTTAAAAACATTTAAAAACATAATGTGATACCCATAAACATATTTGTATTCCTCAAAGAAAAATGCTTACCAGAAGAAGATGACTGCGAATGACGCATCGTTGCCATTGCAATGGAATTTATTTCGGATTCAGGAGACCACATGTTGTTCTACTTAATAAATTTCTGTAGATTTTGTTTTAATTTGCTAACTATATTACTACGATATGCAATGGTAGAGAGTAGTTGTTATTCAAATTGCTGGGTTGCTTGTATAAGATTTGTTCATTTGCGTGATGTTGCGTAAAGTTATTTATTTAACATTTAGGCTTTAATAAACTGATATTTCACTCACAAATTACTTCTGGTTAGGTGTAAATAAATTATCACAGAAGCAATTTAGTTCCCATGGAGCAACATGTTCTTTGTAAATTTTTAAATGGCACACAACCCTTTAATTGATTTTAATTTTTTTTATTTTCAAAAAACGTCTAATTTATTAAAAGCTATCAGTTGATTAGTGAAAACATTTTCTCACGGCTTAAATCATATTATTAATGCTTAAAATTTGTAAATATTTATATGTTATGTTTTAATTGAACTGCCTTTATTTTAAAAACTGTTTGACTTTACAACATTTAAATTTAAATGTGAACAAATGCAAAAAGATAATGATCTTATTTTTACATGAAGAAGAATATTTTTATAGATTTACAATCAGTGTGGATAAAAAAGAAGAAAATATAACGAAAGTCAATAGTCGTCCTGTTCAAACCAGAATTAATTGGTATTTGTTGAAACGATTGAATTGTCAATAGATTCGCTTGAACACCGCAAGAACGTTTACTTCTATCATGCCACATCTCCTCTCCTTGAATTCAATCGCAATACTCGAGGCGCTCTAAATGCTCATTAGTTTAACCTCAAGCCCATCTTCGGACATACATAAGAGTTAAGTTCAGAAATTCGTTCTTCAGCCGTTGAACGCGTATGTGGAATAATCTGCTAAGCTCTGTGTTTTCACATCGCTGTAATCCATTGGCATTTAAAACACAAGCCCATAGACATATCTTCTTTTTTCCTTCTTTTCCTTAACGCCCACGCTGTGCCCAGCATATAGCCGTGCATTATAAGGACGCGAACCTCTTTACGCTTGCGCAAATTCTATATACTTAGATGTTCCCGGTTGCTTTGCTACCTGCACACATGAACCTATGCCTTTCTCTTAGCATCGCGAGGTGGGGGGTGTACTATAGGGCACATAAAGCAGCGCAGCACATAGCACACAGTCATTATGATCTCGCTATATGGCGTGATGTTCGTACAAAACAAAGGACAGAAAGCAGCGCAGCGAAAAGTGGAAAAGTGCAGCACACAGTCAACGCATTCGCTCGACACCGTTTTTTCGTCGACTTTAGTTATTGAGTTACAAAATTGGTCGCGACGAAAGGCATTTTAATTTAAAGAGTATAATATACAGCCCATATTCACCCTGAAAATCCATTCTTAATATTGGTAAAAGAAATTTTGAAATCGGTCAAGTAGTTTCGAAGATTAACTCCTACATACAAACCATAAATATAGTAATATAAGTATAAATATGAAATTAAAAAAGTTGACAGTCTCGTACGCGTTTATGTGGAAGACTTTTTGGGGCGGGTCTTAACAGTTGTATTGAGGGGTTCTTAAGAGACTTGAGGAAGCTGCTAAGGCGGCCTTGAGGTGGTCTTGAGGGGATCTTGAGGTGGTTATAACAGGGTTTAATTTTGGATTAAGGCGGTCTTAAGGGTGTTTTGAGTTGGTCTTAAGCGTGTCTTGAGGGGAGTCTTGATAGGGCTCATTCTTCTGCGGTTTCACCTATGAGTAGTATAGCATTATTTTGCTGGTTGTAGTAAGAAGATCAGTGGTGAATAGTAGTTATAACGTTAAATCCGAGATGCTGCCCTGAGAAACTCCTGCTTTAAATCAGAATAAGCATCATCTTGCTTAATTTGGAAGAAGCGTTATGTCAAGTAGGATTTAAGTATCTTACAGTATTGAACTGGGAGTGTTGTTTCAAGTTTGAAAAAAAGTCCTTCCTTGCAAACCTTGTAAATGGTTTGACCTTAATCGGAGAAAATAGCAGAGAAAACCTTCCTTTCCTTTGCTACTTTTCTATTGCCTCAGTGATTCTGTGGACTTGATCTATGGTTCAGTGGTTGCCTCTAAAGCCAAATTGGTGGTTAAAAATTAGTTGTTTGCGTTCAATAATTGGTTTCAGCCGCATTAGTATTATATTTTCGAACAATTTCGACACTACCAAGTAGGAATATAGGTCTTTAAGATTCCACTTCGTATGGCAATTTGCCTAGTTTATGAACCATGATAACTTCGGCTACTTTCCAATGGTTTCGAACGTATTTTAATCGAATAGAAGCTTTGGTTAAATTGAAGAACCTTTGTGGGTAAGCTGTTTTTAAATTTCGTCTGTGATAATAGGGCTTTCTTTGGTTTGATGTTTTCTTGTATTTTTTTCTTGGTTTTATTGAATCTAACTATTCAATGAAATCCCCGATCAATTCTATTAAAATTTGGTGATCGGGGATCAGGATCGATTTTTCAAAATCAAACCGATTTTATTTAAACTTTGCAAACATACGAGGATGTATCCCCGATTAGAGAACTGACTTGTATGTAACTCTTCTGATATGTAGATTTTTTATTTCTTTGATTTCTTTCATATATGTGAAAAATATATTTTGGGAGCTTTTTAAATTCTCTATATTAACTTGGCGTCGGCATGGTTCTGTCTATCGTTCGTTCGTCCGTTCGGTGGTGGGATCGTGTGACCAATTTTTAACCCACTTCCCAAAACCCACTTGAAACTTTTGCACTTCGGCGCGACAGACCGTTGCGGTTTAAGGCCTAGCTTCTTGCGACCAATTGTGTTGTCCATGATTATTTTTGCACACAAATGGAAGGGACCTACAATTTAATGCCGTATCCGAACGGCGAATTGAGAAGCTTTCCGTGATAAGTTATTACTGTCGGACGTTTGTCAGACGTTCGCGAGAGGTGGGACACCATGAAAAATACTTATGTTCGAACCTCGAAACTCCTGCTCAGAAGCCATGCATTTATCCACTGAGCCTTTTGATATAACTGCCAGTTATATCAACATTTAATCGAAAGTGACGATAGCTGTTGAAGCCAAACATAGCAAAGTGGCGTTGGGAAGTTTAGGATAATTGTCACTTCAAATAAATACGTGAGTTTGACATTTTTCGTTAATAAAAAATTTTGGATTTTGTAGGTGGGGCTAAACTGTCAAATGAAAGTGAGCAAAGATCTTCCCATTATATAGTTTTATTTTATAGTGAAAATATCGTTTGGTATCGACGGCACGCTACGCATTGAACAACAAGTTGTCACAACATTCTATCATCATAGAGAATTTACATAAAAAATTGTAAATTTTTATGGGTTGTTTTTTTTAGATTCTAAAAGTGCAGATAGCGTTGTATTCGATAATCTATTTCTGTTCTCATGTTTTCAATGAAATTTTATCCATTTACTGCTTTGCACAGCAATTTAAATGTCATACATATTAAACATTTCTTAATTGATCGTTGCAACAACGTCTAAAAAAAGTTGTTAATTTTTAGTTAATAATTTCAATGCAAATTCCAGTGTAGTATAATCACACATTGAATAATCACACTGATAATAGGTTTTATGTATGATATCGTAAATTGTTCTGAACCTATGCTCTCTTGCTTGGCGAAAGTCAAAATTGTCTTCCTTTATTCATGTGACGAAATAAATGAAAAATGTATTTACTCGAACCACACCACAATAACAACAAGGCACAACGTGCATAAGCAGTCTCCGATGTCAACTAGTGAAAGCAGAGGCTGCTGTTGAATGCGGTTGCCAGATTGTTCCATGACAACTATGGCCTTCGGCGCCATAACATGTAATGATGTTCATCCCATTTCAGTGTTTCCTTTCATTCCGTATAAAATCGACGTCCACCCATCCGTCCATGTAAATAAATAAATAATTTTCTGATTACCACTCCTTTGCTTCGGACAGATATAATGACAATATCATGATTGCTTAGTCAAAATG
This sequence comes from Nephrocerus scutellatus, assembly GCA_947095585.1. Lineage (NCBI taxonomy): Eukaryota > Metazoa > Arthropoda > Insecta > Diptera > Pipunculidae > Nephrocerus > Nephrocerus scutellatus. The sequence continues at coordinate 38,514,971 of OX352764.1, read as the reverse complement.
ACCAGAAGAACTTTATTCATAGCGCCAGTGTATCTGCATGTACTAAAAGCTCTTTTCGTTATTCTTCACTTGCTGCTGAGAATCTTGACTCTGACCACAAAAAAATTCGAAAATAGTAGTGGAATAAAAATTAAAAATTTTCATGTAAATTCTCTATATCTAATAGGAGATACACGTGTGTAGGTGTACAAAATAAAATAATTTTTAAAAAATGTATATGGGCGTCCCTTCGCCTTGGAGCCCGATGACTTCCAAAATGTTTGTTAAATGTCTTGTCGCCGGAGATACACATGCGTACAAAATTTGAAGAAAATCGGGCTTTAGGAAGTGGGTTTAAAATTTTTCACAAGATTCCACTAGCCAGCTAGCCAGCAGTCAGCTACCCACAGACACAGAGATATAGAAAATTTAAAAATGTATAGATTAGCTTAGAAGGACAAGGTTAGATAAGTTTATTGTTGGTTCAGTTTAGGTATAAATTACTATTTTATTTTTTGTTCTTTTTTTCAAAAAGTTTTTATAATAAGCTTTTTATAATAAACTTGAATAGCGTTGCTTTCTTTGAAACCTAAAGATTTGTCAAAAAGAGACATCAAAAATTTTTGTATTATCACATTTCGATTGAATATTGTTGCTGAATAAAAAATTCCTAAATTTTTGTATATATTGCAACGAACGATTGGTTATAAAGAAGCTTGGATTTAATTACACTAACGACTGTTTTAAGGAAGAATCCAACTAGTAACTACAGTAAGAATATTTAGTACCTAGAAATCCAAAGGTCTTATAAAAGCAAGAATATAACGAGCACATAAATTATAAAAAAACAACCCATAAAAATTAAAATTTTTCATCTAAATTCTCTAATTGTATGGGAGCCCACCGACCCCGTGGCCCGAGGGGCCATAAATTTTAATAGAAAGTGTTGTCTCCGGAAATACACATGTGTACAAAATTTCAATAAAATCGGGCTTTGGAAAGTGGGTTAAAAATTGATCGCAAGATTCCACGACAAAAAACCGACAGACAACCGACTGCCGACAGACGACCGACTGCCGACAGACTGCCGACCGACATCCGTGCCACTGGCAAGTGAAGTTAATATAGAGATTTTAAAAATAGAGTTCGGAAAAGAAGGCTGTTCTAGAGAACTAGAATGGTCCAAGAGTGAAGGTTGCAATGGGCGTAGAAGTTTTATTAAATTTTTCGACGACATTATTCACGATCGGGGAGGCGAAAGCGCCTTTTCATCAGTTTTAGGATTTTGAGCTTCTACAAAAAACCGACGACGATATTCTGCTGGCATGAGCCAATTCAGCTCAGCTCATCAACTCAATGTTGATTAACATTATGGCAAGACTCCCATTTGAAATTTCGATTGAATATCTGGCTTATCAGCAATTGTTTAAACCTATTAAGATAATGCATAAAGCGAATAATAAAAGTTAACTTGAATATAAAATATTTGCCTGATTAATAGGTGTAATTGCTTACGCATTTAAGAGGACAAATGCAAACTACATGCTTCCTTCTTGGCGTTGCAAACGTTGAGAGAGATATGACTATAATTGAAGGATATATTGTGTAACTATTACAATTTTCTATTTTCTGTGTATATAAAAGGTCAGAAACCAACAAAAAAGGTTACGGTATTTGTGCATTACGGTACACCATTAATTTTATACAAATTTACGCAAGTGTCACAGTCTAAAGTAAATCAAATGGTTAAAAAGGAAAAGGAAAAAGCTAAATAATTTGCGCATAAAAGAACTTCAAGAGAAATCATCTAAACTTTACACTGGTCGTAAAGCCATTGTGCAGAGGATCCTGCGAGGAATAATATATAAAAAATTAAAACACAACATGATTCTGATGTGCTCGACTCCGGACAATATAAGGGCAAGTCATGGCGTCAGTCAGTTGTATTCAGATTATGTGTGCGTCCATACATCGGCAAGCCACAGAGCGACAACACTAAAGCATGCACTTGGCACTTGCTTGCACTTGTTCGAGAATAAAGCTGGTAACAAGCTATTTGTCGGATGTACATACGAGCATTTTTTGAAACAATTCCACTTGAAATCAAGAAGCGAAGAGAAAGAGCTGTTGAGGGTAGTTTTCACTTTGTTCAAAGTCAGGTACACAAGAACTTTTGCAAAAGAACGCGTGACATTAGGTATAGCCAATCTACATACAATAACATACGCCGAGTAGTACGTATCCACAATTGTCATGAGATATCGGGGAAAGCCAAAAACGACGATAACTTCATATAATAACACACAAAAAAAGGATAATTTCCGTTTGCCTTTTACTCAAAGAAATCGTTGTCGCTCGACATCCCATCGCAAGTCGCTAAAAGGATTCAATTTGTTTTCACTTTTGTTGTTTTATTATACGAAACTGTGCTGTACCTAAACGGTTCTTGTGCACTAAGCCAAAAGTACAATTATTTAATTCATTTATTTAGGTTCCAATGACGGTAATACGATAATCTTTAGTTCATTAATTAGAATTAACAAATATTGATGAATTCCATTTTTACGTGTGTCGATGTACACAAGACTTTGGCTGGTAGCACGCAATCACGCACACACAATTTTATTTAAGCGATGATGCCATTTACTTTGCTAATGGTCAAAGTGCCAATTATTGTTAAATGAACCATATAAATATACACACACAATTAAAGAAAAGGTCAAAATAACAAAAGCCACCCAGCAAAAACCCAGAATACACAAAGCAAAATTTAACCGAACCGAACCGAACGGATTTCCATTGCAAACAAACGGTTGAAAAAGGATTAGTCTGTAGGTACACAGGAGTCGATAGGTTAAAAGTAAAAACAATTGCAATTTTAATGGATGTGTGGAGATATATGGGTTAACAACGGAACGATTGCTGTGCGACGACTTGTATTGTATCTCAATTATTAGCTCAGCCAGGTCAACAGAAAAACTACGACTGAGAGCAAAAGGACATTCTGCAACGATTTTATAGAAAATTTACAAACACAAAGATATAAGAGAAAATATGAAGCTTTCAAGAGATCTGTGTGATAAAGAGAGACTTAAAAAAAATAGGTCGACGACAACGACTAGGTCGTCCTGTCGTCCGTGCTTTTCTGATTGTTGCAACTGGGTCTTGTCCTACATTTTTCAGGTTATTGTAATTTAAATAACCAAAGAATTGGAGTTGTTTATTTAATACATTTAATGACAAGGGTAACTATAACCTGTGGCGAATGGGGTGGACATAGACGTGAATGTGAACAGAGGTTTTTACACTGCATACGACTGCATTTGCTGACTTGTAAATATAAGTTTATCATTTCACCTAGTTGCAACTAGTAGAAGTAATTGCACAGGAAATTGCCACTAGGTAATGCAGTGCAATTATTTTTTAAAAGAGATGGTTTCAGCAGTTTGTTGCTGAAAATCCACATATTTCTCACAGGAAGATCCATCCGTTTTTCTTTACTTTTTTCAGTTTTACAAAAATTAAAAGAAACTGAACCACATAATAATGACACATGAAATGTTTGTTTAGGCGCTTGATTATGGCATGAAGAAATAAGAGAAAAATTAAGTATGGAAAGAACGTTAACATACAGAATTTCAATTCATCTGCATAAAATGCTCCTTATTTGGTTTAAAACATACGCATATACTAGTAACATTGGATTACATTGCTGCTCTTAAAAGACATTTAAGTGTTTTTTCCCGTTTTGTCTGATGCATATTTTTAATTTTCCACGACGTGTTGACACGAATTAAAATATTTTAACTTTGTCGTTTAGATGAATTGTAAAAAACTTAAAATTGCATTCCTTTAATCCTCTACTCTGTAGTAATTCGAAAGGCTTAATGGAAAACGGAAATTAGTAAGTTTGGGGTTTGGGCACAATAGACTAATGGTTTGATTTCTTGGTTGTGTGTTTTCTTTCACGCCCAAGTCATCATCATATTAGGCTCTACAACCGGGGTCCGGTCCTGGCAGTAACGCTCATAGATCTCATCATTATAGAGTCTCCGGAATCGTCCTTCCTTACAAACGGGGCCAACAATTCTCCGTAAGACTTTTCGCTCGAACACGGCTAAGAGGTCAGAATGCTTTTTGCTAAGCAACCAAGTCTCGGATCCATATGTAAGTACTGGTATGACCATTGTCTTATACACCAGCAGCTTGGATGTTATGCTTAAATTCCTGGATTTAAAGAGTCTTTAAAGAGTTTGGTTTCTACCAACGATGTCGATGTCGTCTGCGTAACCCAGTGTCTAAATGAACTTATAATGGATTGTTCCTCTCGCCGTTACGTCAGAGTCTCGGATCGCTTTCTCCAACGCCAGGTTAAACGGGACGCAGACCAATCCATCCGCTTGTCAGAGCCCGTTATAGATGATGAATGGGCTTGATATTGATCCGGATATTTTTACTTGGCTTTTAACATTGGTCATGGTCAACCTACATAGTCGTGTCAGTTTATTTAGGATGCCAAATTCTCTCATGGCTTTATAAAGTTCTACTCTGGCTATGCTATCATAGGTGGCCTTAAATTCTATAAAAAGATGGTGTAGTTAGTTTTGAAACTCTAGACATTTTTCCATCACCTGCCTAAGGGTGTAAATCGGATCAGTTGTTGATTTGCCTGCGATGAAGCCACACTGGTATGTACCAATGACTTTAGCGTATGGGGCTATCCTGTCTTGTAGGATAGAGGAGAAAATCTTGTGCGCGATACTCAACAACGTTATACCACGATAATTGCTGCGTGTTGTGATATCTCCTTTCTTATGTATGGGGCGCAGGATGCCTCTTCGCCAGTCTTCTGCCACCGCTTCTACCTCCTATTTTTGTACTATTAGTTCGTGAATTGCTTGGTGTAATGTGGGACCTCCTATTTTTATCAGTTCCGCTGTGATCCCATCAGATCCCGGGGCCTTATTATTTTTGAGCCGATTTATCGCTCTGCTAACTTCGTCTATGCTTGGTGGCGGCAGCATAGTATGATCTTCGGTCATTGGTGGAGCTCCCAATTCCTCAGTTAACATGGTCATATGAAAGTGCTCTTCCCATCGCTCTAAGATGCCTTTAAGATCGGCGATCAGATTACCCTCTTTGTCCTTGCAGTATGTGCAACGCGATTTATATTGCGTCATACCGCGGAATCTTTGGTAGAACTTCCGCGCCTGGAGCGGATGCAGTCTTTAGTAATGATGCAATCCGCGCTCGGAGCACAATACCAACAAGATAGTGGTCAGAGTCGACGATGATACCTCGGTACGTTCGTACGGTCATCAGGTTCGGATTGTGGCGGCGTTCTATCAACACCTGGTCTATCTGGTTGCGAGTGGCTTCATCAGGAGATACCCAAGTGGCTTTGTGGATATTTTTACGCGCAAACCTTGCACTCGCAACGACCAAATTATTGCTTGCTGCCATCTGTATGACTCGTTGTCCATTGTCATTAGTGTTCTCGTGTAAGCTATGGGTGCCAATGTACTGCCTGAATACTGGCTCCCTACCTATTTTAGCATTCATATCCCCCAGAATGATTTTTACATCATACTGAGGGCAGGCATGGAGTTCCCGTTCGACTGATTCAAAGAATTCTTCTTTTCATCATCTGGGGAATCCTCTGTAGGTGCGTGAACGTTTATGAGGCTTATGTTTTAAAAGTTTCCCCGCACGCGAAGGGTGCACAGCCGTTCATTTATTGCTTTAAAGCCGATAAAGGTGGGTTTCATTTTTTTGCTGACTAGAAACCCCCCCCCCCCCTCGAGCACATAATGTCTTGCATGACAGCTGTAATATATGTCATTTTCTGATTTTTGTAAGACACCATTCACGCCCAAGTACCTAAGCTAATTTGAAAAAAATGCATTGCACAATTTTGCAGCTTAGTGTTCTTTTCGAATTTTCCAGTAGACAGAACTGCTGTATCAAGAAGAATTTGTTAAACAAACAGCAGCAAATTTCCGTTGGTAATAATGAATAAAAGGATGTATCCGAAAATCGAAGTTTTTTTTTTACAATAACTTGTTTTTCATATTAATTTAACAATATTTGATTTACAGAAAAAACATATAATAATATGCTATCCTCGTAAACACTCTTTTATGACAGGAATATTGATTGACCGAAACTTTACGAACGCGTAAAGACCCAATGGAAAGATGAAAAAATTCCATTCTTCGCATCACAAAAAAAAAATTTTATTTAAAAAATAATTTTAAGATGTTATACATACGAGTAAATTAATATACAATGAAAACTTTTGATATCATTTGCATAATAACTAAAAAAAAAACACTTTTCCACGCATTACACTCGCGACACGTGTCAGACGCGGGATGTCAGAAATGCTCTACGCGACTAAGCTGTTCACAAAATTTCAGCTATCTAGGTCGTGTGAAAGATCTTTAAGAAGTAGATCTTTAGAAGTAGAAGAAAGACACTTGCATGAAAAACGCTTATGTACACCTTCCCACCTGTCATTTCATGAGCTTTCGGCTTTTTCCGAAGCGCCAATCTCCATCTGATATCCCTTAGAGAGTCGTATCTCGCCTCGCGAGTATGGTTGGACCCATATTATGCATATTGAAATGCTCACTTATCTCGTTAAGCGAAGAGTTGCAGCCTACATGTGGGAGAGTGAGTCCACATACATTTTTGTGACAGACGCACAAAAAAAGGTTCGTGTCGATTGGTGCCGCCAAATGATTGAAAAATTTGTTGAAGGTACTTCCAAAATCGTACACAAGATCGTGACAGGTGACGAGTCATGCATATTTGCGTATGAGCCGGAAAGAATAGGGCAATCGACTGTTTGGGTCTTACAATTCGAAGAAAATCCAACAAAAGTTGTGCGAGCTCGGAGCGTTGGGAAGCAAATGGGCGTGTTTCTTCACGAAAACCGTTCTTGTGGCTACTGTGGCTCTTGAAAATCAAAAGACAGTCAATTCAGCTGTGTATAGGACCATTTGTTTGCTGAGGTTTTCAACAAATTGAGAGAGAACAACCCAAAACGGCGAATCATTTTGCATCACGATCATGCGAGCTCACACATATCACATCAAACAAGCGAGTATTTGAGCACTCAAACGATCGAATTGATGGGTCATCCGCCTTACAGCCCCGACTTGGCACCCAATGACTTCTTCCTGTTCCAAACAATCAAAGATAAGATGTGTGAACCGGAAAAAGTGTTTCGATAAATAGTTTGAGCGTATGTTAAAGTTATAGATCTTAAAGGCGAATATTTTGAAAAGCAATAAAGCAAGTTTTGATGAAAAATTTTGATTTTTTATTACTTTTACGTATACAGGAAAAAAAATTAAAGAAAAAAAAACAACCCATAAAAATTAAAATTTTTCTTGTAAATTCTCTAATCGGGGATACACACACACACACACACTGCGTGCTCGTTTTGTGGCAAAATCATTCGCCAAATGACGCATCGGCAGCGAACAGCGCTGCTCACAAAGCACACAGTTCAGACTTTGCCGTGATCTGATGCGATATAGCGATATTTAAAAATTGTATATTGGGGTCCCCAAGGGGCCCATCGCTCCAAATTTTTACAAAAAGTGTTTTCCATCGAAGACACACATGTGTACAAAATTTAAAGAAAATCGGGTACATTTTGTAAAATATTTGTATGGGAGCCCCCCGACCCCGCGGCCCGAGGGGCCTCAAATTTTAATAGAAAGTGTTGTCTTGGGAGATATACATGTGTGCAAATTTCAATAAAATCGGGCTGTTGGAAGTGGGTTAAAAATTGATCACAAGATTTGGCCAGCCAGCCAGCCAGCCAGTCGCCTCATCCCGCCTAAACCACTAAATGTATCGAAGCCATATTTACACTATATTTTCACCATTGGACCCGTTAGGTAGCGCTGGAGTCGAGATATTTACGAAAATGTGTGTTTATGGTTAGATTTGGTTCATATTCACACCATACGATCGTTTGTTGCTCCGTTAAGTTTAAGTTTTTTTTTACCCGTTAAGTGGCGCTGGAGTCCAGATATTTACGAAAATTTGTGTTTATGGTTGGATTTGGTTCATATTCACACCATACGATCGTTTGTTGCTCCGATAAGTTTAAGTTTTTTTTTGCCCGTTAGGCGGAGCAGGGGTCGAGATATTTATGAAAATTTGTGTTTGTAGTTGGATTTGGTTCATATTCATACCATATGTTCGTTTGGTGCTCCGATGAAAAATGGCGAATGGCGGGATGCATCGGGATATTTTTTTTGAACACCGCTTGTGGAAAAAGCGATAAAACAGTGACAGGCAGGAAACATTCCTCCGATGTTCAAGCGATTCGATTGTTTTCGCGATATGTACGTCACCAAAAAGTTTTAATGCGAGTTATGTTTGTTGCAGAGCGTAAATTTAAAAAAATAAAACACATGTCTTAACACTTTGAATGCCAGATTTTTAATGACCCAAAACATTTTACAAATTAACATTCTTGAACTTAAATGATACGATTGGTTTCTGTTGTCTTATGTTGAGATCGTTTCAGAGAATAGTTATTGTTAGTATAATGGTGTTGGCGAATCAATTCCTAGATGTGTAGCAGATGTTTCGTATGTTTAGGTTTTGTAGTAGAAATAAGGAAAGGATTATGGTTTTTAAATTGTTTGTTTTTAAATAGTTTTGTGTCAATTGGGTTTTCTTTGTTTTTGGATAAGGGCAAATGATGTGATCTTGGTTGTTTACTTTGTGTATTATGCGCATAAGATTTTGGAACCAGAGCAATAGATAAGCTTTGTTATTTGTCTATTGCCTGTGTATCGGAAGTGTGAATATTAATTGTGATTATAGTGTGTATTAGAATTGAAATAACAAAAATGAGTGAATTGCTTATCTTACAAATATTGTATAGAGTTCAAGAGAGTTCGATTGCTACTGCTAAATACATTATATATATATGTCTATATATATGTAGGTATAAGTTAGGGTGGAGATGGGCATGTAACTCGCGCAGTTCTGAACTCTGTCTAGTAGATCCAATGTGGTCTTGGGGGCACCCGCCCAGACAATACAGTTGTATTTAAGCTTAGGGCGAATGTACGCCTTGTAAATAGTAGCCAGATCTGAAAGAGTGAAGTACATCTTGCACCGTTTTAGGAAACCTCAGCATTTTTGGCGATGGCAAATATGTGGTCGTTCCAACGAAGCTTGTTGTTGACGCACATAACGAGAATTGAGAGTTTTTCAGTTTCTTTGATGCAAAATCCATGGATAAAGGTTGGGGGTTTAAATTACGCTTAGACGACAGAAGACAGCATTGAGTTTTAGAAGCGTTAAATTCAACTCTGTTATGTAGTCCCCACCTTGTTATGCTGTCAGTTTTTGTTCATAGTCAAATTTGGCGCGTTTAAGGTAGGCATTGCAATCATTTCTGACTCGTCTAAATTTGGTTCGGTGGGTTTTTTTGTATATAACCGAAAGCATACCTCACGGTTCCTGGTAGCCTCTTTGCAGCTTAAATCATACCAAGCATTTTCATTCGGTTTGATACACTTTGTTCTGGAAGGGATAAATTGTCTCATACCCTCGAGGATTATGTAAGTGATCGTATTAGAAGTGGCATCCACACCACTATTGGCGTTAAGTGGCCAGTTAATGCTTCTAAAGAAATTATTGAGGCCATCCCAGTTGGCTTTCTCGTGTAGCCATACTTTTCTTTTATGAGTTTTCTCTTTAGCTGTGTGGTTTGACAACGAGAAATTAGCTGATACTACACAATGGTCTGAAGAACCTAGAGGTGATAATACACTGACGGTGTTTTTGTTAGGAAGAGAAGTAAGAAACAAGTCGAGGGTATTAGCGTTATGACTTACAATGTCTGGAATTCGAGTGGGCTCATTCACAAGCTGAGTGAGATGGTTAAAATCAGCAAATAACTCAACATCCTTTCCTTGCGGTGTTGTTAAGTATGAATGGTGAAGCCAACTAGAATTGTGTATATTGAAATCTCCCGCAATTACGATTTCAAACAATGGATCAATTCATAAAATTCTAGTGATAAATAGTATAGAATAAACATAATGGAAAAAACAGCCCATAAAAATTAAAATTCTTCTTGTAAATTTTCTATTTGGATAAAACTTGAAGATATTTCTGTGATATGTATAAAATTTGAAGAAAATCGGGTAAATTTTTAAAAAAAATTGTATGGGAGCCCCCCGACACCGGGGCCCGATAACTTCCATATTTGTACACAAACTGTTGTCAAACGGAAATACACCTGAGTATAAAATTTGAAGAAAATCGGGTCTTTTTTTTTATAAAATTTGTATGGGTGCCCACCGAAATTTTTACAAAATGTGTTTTCCATCGGAGGTACACATGTTTTTAAAATTTGAAGAAAATCGAGCAAAATTATATGGGCACCCCTAAGGCCTCAGGGACCCAAATTTTAATAGAAATTGTTGTCATCGGAGATACACATGTGTGCAAAGTTTCAGGAAAATCGGGCTTTGGGAAGTGGGTTAAAAAATAATTGCAAGATTCCACGACAAACAAACAAGCACACAGGCACGCGAAGTTAATATAGAGAATTTAAAAAAACAAGAATTTATTCACCCCGATGAAATTTTTTCCTCACTATATTTTTATTTTTAAAGTACATATACCTCTTATGCGACTGCGGAAGCATTAAAAGATATAACTTTTTATACTGTTGCCGGCGAGACAATCGGTCCCATGGTGTAATGGTTAGCACTCAGGACTCTGAATCCTGCGATCCGAGTTCAAATCTCGGTGGGACCTAGCTAGCTGTGTGCTTGGAAAATTAGTTTTTTGTGAAAAAATGTTATAAATTGACTTTTATTTTGCGCTTACAAAGCTTTGCTATTATAATGACAGTGACATTTAACAATAAACGCTGTTCAACAAATGACGTTTGTTAGACACCAAGAGTAAAAACTTACAAATACGCTGCAGAGTGAGCTTTCAAGAGAAATACCTTTAAAACCAAAAGCAGACAAAGTGGCGAATAAAACAAACCAATAATAAACAATCAAACGAAGTAAAAATTAAACAAAATCAAAACAAGTAGTCATACCTCATACGCATAGGCACACCCGCTTGAACACAAATGCATTGTCACCAGGTGTGATATGATAACCAATAACCTTTATCTGTTACTTTTATCTTAACACCATCCCGTTGCATCTTTTGTACTCACCCTTCTCAAGAAACAAATCTTTATATTGTGTCAAATTGTTCTCCTCGAGCCAAAAGTCAACACTTAATGCACTGTCGTCACTGCTGCTAAAGGGATAGTCATTCCAAATCAATAAAACTAATTTCACTAACGAAACAGTAAACATTAAACTCAAAACAATCGCTACCAGAATTTTAATCAAACGCAATATCATAATATTACGATATTGTTTACAACAATACATAGGCAATTAACGCTATCGATAAGATTTTCAAAGATTTTTAGACGTATTTTCGAATTACACTGGCATAATCATTTTTAGTTTCGCATCACACTAAAATTAATTAAAATTCAAAAATTTCGGCACTTTCTTCATTATTTTATGATTTTTATTGTTTGGCAGTTGATTTTTGATTGTCGCGATTTTTCGTCTCGACTAGCATTTTGACACAACTGCGGGAAAGATTAACAACTGTTTATGATATGCATATTTCTGTATTTAAACTAGATACAAAGAAGAAAGAAGAGAACGAGAGCAACAAATCGCATTCTTAAGAGAACTGATTTCGCAAAATGCTTTGCTGATTCAAAAAAGTCCACTTCTTTTACTTAAAACACGCCGTATGAGAGTGTGTAATTTTTGCAGTTATCAATTTTGTTTTTAAAAGGAGAAACCAAATTACTACTGGTTTGTGTACAGCGTGTACACCAACCAATAGGAAAGCTTTAAGCAGAGACACAATGTGTGCCAAATTTTTTTTGAAAATTTTAACTAAATCGCGTGCTGTATTTGTTTAAGCAAAGAGTTTAGAAATAGGACCGAAGAAGAAGTCGATTACAGACGGGTAGCAAAGTTACAGTGTCGGTTACGAAACCTTGCAATTAAAACGCAAAATCAAATCATACCCCGGGTAAAGTTTGAAAATAGAAAGCCAAACCAAAACCACGAGAGAGAAATTTTAACTGTCTACCCTGCAAATCGAAAGAGCTATTAGTGGTACTTCGTGTGCACGTTGCACTAACCGTGCGCTGTGGCTGCTATGTTTTTACCAACAAATGGGGATTTTCACCACAAAGTCGAATCTCCGATTAGAGAATTTACAAGAAAAATTTAAATTTTTAAATTCTCTATATGCGGGATCGGGGTGCTCCCATACAAATATTTTAAAAAAAGTACCCGATTTTCTTCAAATTTTATACATTGGCTTTTTTTTCGATCGCTATAAATTTTTACAAAAAGTGTTTTCCATCGAAGACATACATGTGTACAAAATTTAAAGAAAATCGGGTAAATTTTGTAAAATATTTGTATGGGAGCCCCCCGACCCCGCGGCCCGAGGGACCCCAAATTTTAAAAGAATTTGGGAGATACACATGTATGCAAAATTTCAATAAAATCGGACTTTAGGAAGTGGGCTAAAAATTGATCACAAGATTTGGTGTGCCAGCCAGCCAGCCACGGGCAAGTGAAGTTAATATAGAGAATTTAAAAAAATACAACACAAGTTCGTTAATTCACAAATTACAACTTTAACTAACAAGTAGCTAAAGTTCACAATTTTACACCTATAACACTATTATTCCCATAGGCGATAGATCTATCTACTTTTTGACTATTCAAGCAGTCCGGTTGAATTACAAATAGTAACTAAGTTACTATCAACTAGAAAATACCAGAATATACTGGTATAATCTACAATTTGGTAAACAAGATCCACACGTATAACATTTATATACATGTATACAATATTACTGAGCAATGGTTTTTGGTAATTTCTCTATACAAATACAATTCATTACAAAGCTTTTTCTTATATACGAGTATGTACAGTGCGATAAATGATTTCTATTTAGTTTTTCGTAACAATATTCAAAAAAAAAACCGGTACGGCACCGGTAAAGGTTCCACTGACATTTGAACTCTCGCCGGATTCAGAGTTCTGAGAAACCATTACGCCATAGAAGCACATGGGTCCAATTCGCCGTTTTTAAAAACTTTTAGATAATTTGAAAAGGGGTAAATTTTTTCTGTATTTTCGACTACTTTGAGGTCCTTTTTAACCACCTTCCACACAACCTAGAGAGCTGAAATTTTGTGGGTGCCTAAGTCCTAATAGCATTTTTATATTCCGCATCTGAAGTGTGCTGCGTTTCGCACGTGGCGCGTGTGATGGTATGAAATGCCGCTATATTCTCGTTTTTTTATGTCCTTTTTAACCACGACCTTGAGGGCTGAAATTATGTGAGCAGCTCAATGTCAATGGTCGCGTGTGATGCGTGGAAAAAAGAAGAAAATACCTTGGGCCCGACCTCAAAAATAGATTTTTTGGCGATTATTACCAAATAATAAAGGGCTGTGTGGCATGTGTCGATGTATATATAAAAGTTTCTACCCAAAAAACTAAGTTTTTTTACATTTACTTGTTTTTCTTGTGTGTTGGGGAGTAAAATGGGATGGGTTGGGATGCGCGGTGGGAGTAAAATTTCAAGGTTGCAGCGTTTTATTATCGTCACATGACGTCACATAATGCGAAATGATTTTGAACATAAAGAACGGAAAATGTACTTGGCTAGAGAGAGAAAAAGGGGGAGCTATGCTATATTCGTTGTTGGGCTAGTAGGGGTTTTAGGGGTTGATTGGGGATCCCTTGAGGGTATTTTGAGGGGTCTTTTTTATATTTATTATATTATTTAAATAATATCATTAAATACTTTAAGTATTTTAAAATAATTTTTTTTTATCTCTCTCTCTCTCTCTCTCTCTCACTCTGCTATCGTAATCCTTGCTATATAAATACTTACAGATCGTTGTGTATTGTATTGTATTGTTCTTTATTAAATATTTAGGGTACAAGGTATAAATTTGCATGATATTATTGATCTAGTGATTAGAGATATAGACTCTTTCTCTTATATTTTTTGACATTTCAATTTTTTCAAGATATACATTGTAGTAGGAAAATTTAAAAAAAAACCTAACTGAAAATTTTAAACCTTACTTAACTAAAAAATAAAAAAATAATATAAGCTTAAAACTAGATGTTGGTTTTAATTAATTTTGGTTTTCATTTAACTTGAAACATAATTCTTTTATCATTAAAACGTTACAGTTATTATGGAGCTTTTTAGTAGAGTAGTTCCAGGGGAAATTGCATATTAATTTTAGTATTTTATTTTGTGCAACCTGCAATTTGATGTAGTGACAATGGGCACAATTTATCCAAACTGATGCAGCATACGTCAAAACCGATTGGAAAATTACTTTGAATATCAGTAATTTGTTTTTGTAACCAAGCTGTGATCGTCTGTTAAGAAATGGATACAAAGATCGGGTTATTGTTTGTGATTTTTGAATAGAAGTTAGCGTGTGTTTTTGAAAAGTGAGTAATTTGTCAAGAGTGATTCCAAGATATTTTATAGAGTCATTCCATTCAATATAGGTTCCGTTAATACTGAGTTTTGATTGAGGGAGGTTAGTTGCTTTTCTTTTCCGTGTGAAGAATGTGGCGGCTGTTTTGTTGGGATTTATTTTGATTTTCCATTTATAGAAGTAATTAGTCGTATCGAGTAAGGCTTTAGCTTTATGAAAATTAAAAAATGTTTGATCGGTAGTAGAAGCGGGATTGTTATATTTAAAGGTTAGAGGTAAATGATCTGAAGACAGGGCATTAGTGACAGTAGGTACTTCTGTGTAGTTTGCTATGTTAGATATTAAAAGGTCCAGTACTGAAGGATTTCCTCTACCATTTCGTGGCATGAATGTTGGACTATGCGGGGCGATTATATTCATGGGTTCTGTAATATTAATGTTGTAAAGTATTTTACCCCACTGATTACTTCTGGAACAACCCCAGTTCTGATGACGGAAGTTAAAGTCACCACATATAATGTACTTATTAGGTTGTCTACATAGCTTTAAAATTTCATATTTCATATTTGAAATCTAGACCTTTAGCTCTGGTGTAACCACCTCCCGGAAAATAAACTGCATATAAAAGGAAACTATTATTATTTGCGCAAGTTATTTTAATAGAGATAGTTTCTATAATTTTAGTTGTGGGGTGAGATTCTAAATTATGTTTTATGTTTTTTTTAATTAGAATTGCAACTCGTCCATGATTATGAAAAAGTCTTTGTGAGAGAACTTGATAGATGGTTTAAGCCAGGTCTCCGAAATTAATGCTACATCTATTTTCTTTTCAAAAACAAAATCAAAGAATTCAATACAGATCGTTATGATTTTAAGTATATTGCCAAAGAAGTTTCACCTTTTACGCATGTACTCAATTGCATGCAATTTTTTATGATATTATACATATATTATTATGAATATTATAATTTAACTAGCGACCCGCCCCGGCTTCGCACGGGTTGCACTAATTATCTATTGCCGGATGACTTCTGGGTGGATTATTCGTCTACATCACCAGCTGTTTAAATCACTGCGCTCGCTCCGCTCGCCGGTGAGAGCTGTATGGGAGCCCCCCGACCCCATCACTTGTTGCTTAAATCACTCCGCTCGCGTGTGACAGTGTTATGGGAACTTCCCGACTCCATCCCCGGTTGCTTAAATCACTCCGCTCTACGGGTGAGAGTTGTATGAAGCCCCCCGACCCGGGTCCTGATCTCTTTCAAATTTTTACAAAAAGTGTTGTCCATCTGTGATACACATGCATATACAATTTGAAAAAAATCGGGATTGTTGTTATGAAAACATGTGACAGCAGAAAAGTCAAACTAAAAGTTTTTTTTTATTGAGAATTTCATACAAAAACACCATCCGAATTTCCCAAAACTTCCGACGTTTCCGGTGGACTTTTCAAAAAATTTCTTTCATACAAACCTTGTCCTTATAACTACGATCAGCCAAATCGGCCGAGCCGTTCTCAAGTGATGATCTTTCAAACATGTGGCAATTCATTTTTATATATATAGATAAATATATTTTTGTGATTTTGGTTCATGCATCGGCTTAAATCGGACGCGGCCCGCGCGGCAGTCGGACACTATACCACTGAACCACCGATGCTTATTGTGCTTCCAGTTGGTAATATCAACATGGAATACAAATTGCGCTATGTTGGATCACTCTTTCTATAGTCTTCAATAGTCCAGTAATCATTTTTAAAATCAGAATGCATAATTTATCTGCGTAATTTGATTTGATAATATGCACGTTCTGGTTCTCTATTTTAATTTTCAGTATTTTTTTTTCATATAAACAAGCAACACGTACAAGAACATTGCCAATTAAACATTAGTATAAATTTTACTGCATAAATAATTGAATGACTTCATTCATACTTTTAGAAGTTTAACAATGCATTGCAATTTTTCCACTTCAATAATGAAATTCAATATTAAAAGTTGTAATTTAGTGGAACTATAGGATAATGGTTGTTATTCTCTATATTAACTTCGCGTTTCCGTGTGTTAGTGTCTTGTGCGGAATCGTGTGATTAATTTTTAACCACTTCCTAAAGCCCGATTTTATTTAAACTTTGCTCACATGTGTCTCTCCAATGACAACAATTTCTATTAAAATTTGGAAGTGATCGGGCCCTAATGAGAACTCCAATAAAATTTTATTAAAAATTACCCCATTTCAAAATTTTACACATTTGTATCTCCGATTATAACACTTTTCGTAAACATTTTGAAGTTATTGGGCCCTTTGGCCGAGGGGCTAACATATAAATGTGGCAAATGAATAAATGCTGTGAAGACGATCGTTGTGCTGATGGAGCTCCCTAGAGAAGTTGCAAGTTACAACGTTTAGTTTTATTGCGAATATTATTGCGAAATTGCCATAAATTACGTCGGACCTCGCGTGAGGATCTAGGGAGTTTAGTACCAGACCATAATCAGTGAATATTTCTTTGAGAATAAGACACTACCTAGAGATGTGGTTTTAACATGTTGGCGTTATTTGCAAATAGACGTGATGCCATATTTTACCAAAACGTTGATTTCAAGAGAAACACGTCAATTGGTCCCCTGTTTTCATAACCACATCAAATAGCAGAAGAATTATGCAATCTAGCATACTTTCTCCTCCATCTGGCAACTTAATTAAATAAGCTTTGTTCCTGATTCTTCCAGATTGATGGTGGATGAGCGAGTTTTAGCCGTCATTGAGGAGAGGTATGAGGAGTGGGCTTCTTTCTTACTTAAAAATGGCCGACATGGATATATTTATAAAGCTTATGGGGCAAAAAGCAGAAGCTTTAATAATGCAACTTCTCGCAGGTCAACGTTTGGGCCAAGCTAGCAAAGTACATCAAGGAGCTGTTATCGATTCGAATCAACGCAAGATCAATGAAGCTGCGAAATTAATCACACAGTTCAAATACAATCCCGAAGAGAACAGAATATTCACACGAAATGTACTTGGCAGCTGAACTACCGCCAAAAATAAATATCCACCTTGAGGTCAGCAAGTTTTCACAAGAAAACTTTCAAACCTATGCTTATCACGTGCCACCGAAAAAGCCTACAGAGCTGGATTTCGACGAATTTATTTCAAAACTAAAGCGACTATTCGGAAAACGCGAAACAAGTTTCACACTCCGACACAAATGCTTCGAGTTTAAAAAATGCCGATGAAGAAGCTTATTCAGTCTACGCAACACAAATCAACAAGCACGCTGAAAAGTTTGACATCAAAAACAGCACACCAGATGACTTGAAAGTTTTGTTGTTCATCGGTGGACTGAAGTACAAAAACGATTCGTTGATACTTGAAAAGCTACTCGCCAAAGTCCACGCCCAGTATGCACAACTTGAAGCTCTCACCGATCCTCAGAAAATCTAAGTGTTCAAAAAACGTACGCTTTAGGATTAGTTTAACGAAGCAGATATAATCGGTTTGCCTGAAGCGCGACAAAACAAAGGTCGCCGAAGAGTTCGAAGTCAAAGCGGACCAACAGAAAAAGAAAGCATTAGCTGAAAGTACTAGCCCTTTTCAAAAGAAAGCTCGAACCTGTCCAGCGTGCTGTGATCAGCACCGAGTATTCAATTGTCCTTACAAATGTGAAAAATGCAAGAGCCTGAATCATAAAGCTGGTCACTGTCAAAGGTATTATAAAGTCAGCGAAGTCAACAATGCCACGCAACGTAAGTTTGCTGCAGCAAAGATCAACGGCGTGAACGTGAAGCTACAACTCGACACAGCTTCAGACATAAAGATCATCTCGAAAAGAAACTGTAGCCGCATTGGAAAACCAACCCTCCAGAGTATCTCAAAACCAGCAAGCATCTGGAAATGAAGTTCCGCTGCTAGGAAGTTTTCCATGTGTCATCAAGTTGAATGTTGTTGAAGAGTACGCTGAGTGCTATGAAGCTTATCAAGAAATTAACCTATTCGGAATTTCTTAGTTAAACGAGTTAAACGCTTTCAAGTTGTGGGGAGTTCCACTCAACACAGTGCCCGTGAACAGCATCAATCACTACGATGACTTGACAAGCAAAATTAGAAAAGCTTTTCCTGAAATTTTTTCGGAAGGTCTCGGATGCACACAAAAGTCAAAGCTTCCTTGACACTGAAGCCAGAAGCGAAACCAGTTTTCCGCAATGCTCGACCAGTCCCTAATGCCATAGCTCCGGCAGTACAAGCAGAACTTTAACGCCTTCAACATCTCGGACAGGTGATAAACCTGTCTCTTACTCCGAATCAGCAGCTCCGATCGTGGCAGGCAAGGAGAAAAATGGCAAGATTCGAATATATGATGATTACCCATCTGGACTCAACAGCAATCTGGAGCCAAATCAGTAACCATTGCCAACACCAGAAAAAATGTTCGCGAACTTTGCAGGCAAAAGATTGTTCGGCAAAATTGACCAGAGCGATGCATATTTCCAAAACGAACAAGCAAAACAACTGATGACCATCAATACTGACATCGACCTATTCAACGTCAACCGACTGCAACAAGGTGTGACGACAGCTCCTGGCAATTTCCAACAAATAGTCAACACAATGCGCGCTGCCTTCACAGCTCACGGCTTCATCGACGACATTATCATTGCTGGAGTTGACGAACAAGATCACGAGCAGCAGGTCTTCAAAGCCATGGAGCGCATAAAAGAATACGGTTTCAAGCTACAGTTGGAAAAATGCGAGTTTGGTAAGAAAAGTGTTGAGTTTTATGGTCACATCATCGACAAGAGTGGAATCACATCCGGACAAGCTGGCGGCCATCAAAGAACTTCAGACTCCAAAAGAGTATCACAGCTCCGATCGTTCCTTGGAGCAGTCAATTACTACGGATTCATCAAAGGCATAAAAGAACGACGAGTCGCTGAAGAAAGATGTCGAATTCATATACGAGTATACAGATCAACACGAGAAGGCTTTCATCGACCTCAAGAACATTTTAAGCAACGAACTATGTTTGGTACACTACAATCATAAGAAGAAAATTGTTTTCGCAACCGACGCATCAGATTACGGTTTGGGAGCAGTGGTGTTGCACGAATTAGATGATCCTATTATGCACTATTCAGCCATACTCAACGCAGAAGAAAGAAATTATCCTTAAATACAGAAGGAAGCTCGCCCTCTTGTGTTTGGTCTGAAGAAAGCACACAGCTACATTTACGGCAGAAAATTCGAGATCCAGATTGACAACAAACCCTTAATGGCGATATTTGGCAAGAAAGACAGAATTCCAGCATATACGGCAAATCGGCTCCAACGTTAACGCTCTTACAGTGATGGCCTATGATTTCACAATCAAATATGTGAAAACTGACAAATTCGGTTGCGCAGACGTCTGGTCAAGACTCATCAAAATCCAGCTACAGCCAATTGAGGAAATCATAATTGCATCAGTCAAGACCGACGATATATGCTGCGACATGCTGACAATCGCAAAAACACTACCAGTCAACATTGATTACATCAGAGAAGCCACAACTCATGCCCGACCCTCAGCACGGTTGCAAAAATGATTAGCACAAATTCTTGACCATCTCAAGCAAAAGATAAAAAAATAAACGCAATCAGAGATTTCCTCATGGTCCCAAATCACCTTTCGCAAATCCAAGGCCGCGTTTTCTACGACTAGCGACTCGTGGTTCCATCAAAATATCGCGAGAAAATTCTGTAAGAGCTCCACGAGCCATCCTGGCAAAAGTCTCATGAAACTCCCCGCTCAAGGTAAAGTTTTCTGGCCATCGATCAACAAAGATATAGAGAAGTGAGTCAGAACTTTCAAAGCTCGTGCTATGTCCAGAAAATCACTGATCAAATGTGACTTAAAACCTTGGCTGATTACGAATGAACCATGGTCACGAATTCACATTGACTACGCTGGACCAGTAAATGGAGACTTCTTCTTTGTAATCGTCGATGCCAAATGGCCTGAAGTCTTCAGAACCAAATCAACATTCTCAGCAAACATCATCGAATTGATAAACGATGTTTTCTCCCTAAGGTGTCTGCAAAACAATTGTGCACAATTCACGTCACAAGAATTCAAAGATTTCTGCGAGGCAAATAGAATTAAATACATCAGAACCGCGCCTTACAGTCCTCAGTCGAATGGTCTTGCCGAGCGATTCGTTGATCTATTAAAAACCGGTCTAAAGACGGAAAAAGAAAACGTCGACGAGAAGCTGCGAAAGTTACTGTTCAACTATCGTCGAACACCATCATAAAACTTAGGCATGAAGTCTCCATCAGAGTTGCTAAACAATCGGATGAAAACATCCTTGGATTTACTTATGTCCAAAGAAAGCAAATCAAATTCGAGCAACGAAAAAAGTAAAATGGAACTTCAATTCAACACGCATCATGGTGCGAAATGGAGAGAATTTGAAGCCATAGAGTTATGTTCTAATAAAATATCATTTAGTTTGTACCTCATTCGTATTACTACCGAGTTACAACAGGTACCATACATATATGTATGTATTCTATTTAATTTTAAAATCCAGATATTAATAGTATTTGAGTAAATAGAATATTCTAACGACTACAATTTTTGCCGTCTGCAACATTTATATTAATAATAATAATATTCGGGGCGACAGACCGTTGCGGTCCAAGAGGCCTAGCTTCCCGCAACCATTTGTGTTGCGCATGTTTATTTTTGCACACAAATATAGGGGGCCTACAATTTAATGCCGTATCCAAACGGCGAATTAAGAAACTTTCCCGTGACAAGTTATTACTCTCGGACGTTTGTCAGATGTTCGCGAGAGGTGGGACACCGTGAAAAATACTTTTGGTGTTACTAGGATTTGAACCAGGAACCTTCTGCTCAGAAGCCATGCACTTATCCACTGACCACGGCGCCCACAATCTCACATTAACTTTCTGTTACAAAATTTCAAGAGAAGAGCTGCAAAAGTATGTAAGCGATTCTGTCTTCTTAAAACAATGTTTTTTATCTTTAGCTAACCCTAATTTAAAATTGTTTGGAACGCTAGAGATAGCCTCAATGTTATTATCAATTTTAGGATCAATATTAATACAGGCCCACAAAGAAATTTCTTAAAAAAAGTTCTCGTAGTTCAAAATTCTTTACATCAAGAAAATTGTTGTAGTGTTGTTTTGGCTTTTCATTATACAGTAAATTTATTAAAGAAAAAAAAACAAACGAAAAACATAAAAAATTAAGAATAATATCATATACTCCGATTCATTGTTTAAAAGAAGTAGTGCAAATCATCCATAAGTCCGTGCCTAATCATAATTGAATCCTGAAATCTTATCCATAGTAAACGTAGGGAGAAGCAGCATATCCAGCATAGGGATAGCCGGAGTATGAATATGGTGAACTATAATAGACTTGTGGATTGGGGCCTGGTGCTGGAGCAGCCAAAGCAACAACGCAAAGAACGGCGAGAAATAGAACAATCTACAGATATTTAATTAAATGTTAGTTTTTGTATTATAAGTGATATTTATTGAGTTACTCACAAGTTTGATCATTTTGAAAAGTATGCGTCCTTTATTTTCACTTGCTAAGACCGCTGTTAGAATTGGTATGGCTACTTGAATTTTTGCTTGCAGTATTTATACCATAAAAATGGTTTCGCTTTCATGATAATAAATCAATAGCAAAACACAGACAATGTTCCAAAAAATTATTTTCATTTCAATAGTGCACGTCCAAATATTGTATCAATTTCATTTATATTCTGGGTGCATAGCCGCATAGTCTTCCACTTCTCAATGCGATTTACAAGTATTTGTTATGCAAATATTTTAGAGGAATTCTAGACGTCGGTATCGGCTGGTTGTCGTGTTTTGAGTGCTACATACCATCTGTAAACGGTATTACTAATATTATTATAAATATAGAAGTTTATAAATATTTTAAATATCATTATTATGTCAGTTATATCGTCGCATTTTTCATGCATTTGCGATGATTCTGCTACCAATTAAATTTTTTATTGTCTTTCTGATCCTCTCTCTTTAACTCTTTCGATCCCATTCTCTTGAACATATCTAATGGATAGTTAACGATATTTGTAATTTTAATATGATGGTTTGTGATTTAAAATAGATTATTAAAAAAACTTGTTAGTAAATCATAAGAGCATACAAACATCCATAACGACAACTCTAGACCGGATAGCATTGTTTTTTTTAGCTCATCCGCTTTAATCATTTGATCAAAGCACCATTGGATTTCAACTTATTGCAGGCACTGTAAAAGTCTAAGACCTGGAGATCGTTCGGTGAAAAAATAAAAGTGAAAAGGTGTTACGGTCCGTTTTTTTACTTTAATTCCTTCTGTGTATGATGAGCACCTAGTTCTATTTCACCCAGATTAGGTCCCACTGTCCCAATAAAGGAGCAACATATTTAATACATAAATGTATAGAAAGATAGAAATGATTGCCAAATAAAATCCACCGTCATCTCTGTAAAAAGAAATGTTTTCCTAAAAACTGATCGTTTTAAAAATATTTCAGCAACAAGTTGTGAAAAGGTGGTACACATACACATCATTAGCCCATCGCTATTGGTGCGCGACAGATTTAATGTCAGGGACCGCTTAAAATAATCTTAGAATGTGCTTGCGACAATTTTCAAGGCAGATTGCATTTACAATGTGGACCTTTAAGCTATATGCTTGAAAAGGCGTTGGCGTTAAGTTTAAGGAGTGGAAATGAGAAAATATCTGTGAGGAAGTGTCTTGAATGCCTGCAAAATGTATTGATGCGGGAATACAGATCTTTGCAAAGCATTACATATACGTGTTGTACGCCGAAAGAATCTCTTAACTTTTCATTACATCCGAAGATTGGATTGAGTTTAAATATATAAGAATTTATAGCGCTACTAGATTGCAATTTTGGTGACGGTGAATACAGAGTTACCATTAATGAACATAACGGAGGGTTTTTAAAATTTTCATTTCCAATTACCCTTTACTAGCTGTTGCCGGGTGTTTGACTACCCGCACACATGAATCACCGCCTGCTTATTATACCATCGTCGTAGCTGATATTGACATTTCACATTTTCTATAGCCTATAATCAAGAAATACAACAAATCTTAATTCAAAACAGAGTTTCTGTAAAATGAAATAACTAATAACTAAACTGAAAAAAGAATTACGCAAATCCATCGTTCGAATCATTAGTTATGGTAGCGAGTTCATACAAAAATCCCATGGAAAAAATCACTTACAGTTTTCAGGAATTCTCAAATTTCCGGGCAACTTTTCCAATTTTTCTTTCCGTAAAAACTTTATTCGGACTATGAAGAACATTTTTTAAAAAATGAGCAAAATCGGTCCAGCCGTTCTCAAGTGAAGTGCTTACCAACGAACAGCATTTAATTTTTATAATTCACGCAGGCTTAAAGGGGTTCCCACCCTTATAATGCCCGGCTATATGCTTGGCACAGCGTGAGCGTTAAAAGGAGGAGAAAATATGAGATATCTATGAGCTTCTGTTTTGAATGTCTGTGGATCATATTGATGTGGGAAGACAGAGTTTGGCAGAGCATTCGACATGCGTGTTGTACGGCTGAAGAACGAATCCCTGAAGTTAACTGTCTGAACTTAACGTCCAAAGATGGGCATGAGGGTAAACT
The DNA here is from genome assembly GCA_947095585.1 of Nephrocerus scutellatus. Classification (NCBI taxonomy): domain Eukaryota; kingdom Metazoa; phylum Arthropoda; class Insecta; order Diptera; family Pipunculidae; genus Nephrocerus; species Nephrocerus scutellatus. The sequence goes on along the minus strand of OX352764.1, from coordinate 38,490,728 downwards.
GATGAGCATTTAGAGCGCCACAAGTATTGCGGTTGAATTCAAGGAGAGGTGGCATGCAGATGGCTATTTCTCTTTAGCACCGCTGGTAGAAGAAGGGATAAAACAGTGACAAGCAGGAAACGCTCCTGCGATGTTCAAGCGAATCTATTGATTTCGCTATATTTGCGCCACCGATATGTTTTATCGCGCGGTTTTGTATTCTATCTAGCTGATGCAAGGTAATTTACGGCGCAAGAGACTAGATATGGCAATTGTACTCAACTTTAGGGCGAATAAAAGCCCTATTTATTGATTACAATTAGGAATTGATAACATTTGAGTATTTTGAAAGCCTTCGCTTTTAAGCCTTTTTGTCACAACACTTGCAATACTCAAACGGAAAGATATTCAAAATTAAGAAGCGTATCCTATATAAATTTGTATTCAAATCTCGAATTTAAGATAGTTCACAAAATTAACATCGAAAATTCGAATCAAATGAATTAATTTATATCGTAGGTATCTGTCGGTAAATTTATTTATATAGCCGCTTACATCCTCTAGCTCTAGTTTTACTATTTTATAGTTGCTACCTACTGACTATTGCTTATGTATGCGTGTTAGCGAATATTTGGTAAAATTTACGATATGAATTACATTTGTGGTAACTATAAAACGTGGATCGGACTGTATTGGACAGTTTTCAATTTCTCATATATGGGACTGTTTCTATTTACTAAGTTGAAAAATTATGAAATGTACCATAAATCGAAAGTCAGCATAAAGTACTATATTATGGATTACGCTGGCTAATGCAAATTTCTGCTAACAAATATATTCGTAATTCAATTTGACAGATTTTAATGGCTTCTGGCTTGTGGGCTGTGCAATACACGGATGTAGTTTCCGCAAGGAAAGTAAAAATCGGACAGTCATAGTACTCGTATGTTTACGGAGCGAATATTTAATAGTCATCTGCAATTCAAAATTACGCATTCATATTTAGAATAGGGATCATGCAGGATTTGCCGTTCACGAATGAAAAATTCATTATAAAAATTGTCTGCATGAGCATGAATTAAATTGGCACATTATGACCAAATGGTGCAAATGCTAAAACAGAGAAAATGCAAAATGCGTAACCTCATATGCATATATGTATATTTATATATATATTCTTATTGTGAATTTGCTTTCATCTATAATAAGTTGTTTTTTTTAATAGTATCCTTTGAATTATGACTTGCTCCGCATAAATTCTATTTAGATTCCCAGTAGAACAGTTCTATATTTTAAGTTATTTATAGACTTGTTATAATTCCCAGTTTTTGTTACTTGGTTTAATTTAATTTTAGCTATTATACACACGAAAATTATTTTGTTCATTAATTAAAATTGGTTGTGTCTATTAAAAGGTTTATAAATGATATTGGCGGCGTTTTTAATCTATTACGTTGTTTCTACGATTTCCATCACACTCCCGATTTTATTAAAAAATCCTTTCTCCCTTGATCGGCATGTTCTGTGTTCTTCCTCTTAGTAAATGGGTTTCTTTCTTTATTTTTATGATAGCAAAGTATTTAAAAAGATCCATAATGTCAAGCTGGTAAGCAATGTCTTTTTCAATTGAAATAGTGTCTCTTGGCTCATTGAACTTCGCAGATAAGTTCTTATTATCTTGAATTTGGAGAAATTAATAAAACCATTTTTTAACTTTTTTGGCACAGATAGTTTAGAACTTATTCATGTTTCGTAAATTTTCTAATCGAAGAATTGATTCTATAAGTTCAGAGCAGAAAGATCTTTCGTCAATGTTCTTTAAAAAGGATGAGATTTCTTCATCGCTCCGCCGGGTTGCAAAATATTATAGGTCAGATTGGTTGTAACGACTGTACTGTGCCATGTACCACAACAGCCACATCCACAAAAGACTTAAAGAAATAGTCTTAGTCATGGTATAAGAAGAACCTTGAGAAGATTTGAGAGTTGAATTTTAAGTTATTGTAAACATCGCATCATAAAAGAAAGTTTCCTGCTAGTCACTGTTTTATCGCTTAACATTAGGGGCCATATTTATAATCGACACTGTTATCACTAAATCAACTGTTTTGGTATTAATAAACCTCACTATAGCAACTGTTTCAAACAGTTGCTACAACTATAGTCGTGGCTATCGGTGACTAAAACCGTTGGTACTAATTTTCAGGAATAAATTGTTTTGTTTTAAATAAATTTCAAAATTCGGTCGAAAGTGTCAAAGTTGTCAATTAATGTGTTTTAAATTTCTTAAAGACTAATAAATTTCTAAAAAGATTATTTTAATACAATTAAGGTAATTTATATACTTACTAGTTGTTAACCCCGTCGTTACCTGGGACCCGTCGACCACCCCCAAGACACCCTTTGGCGTTGTCTGGCTATCCCTTAAACCCTACTGACCCAACCAAACTGATCGCTAGGTCCAGAGTTCATACATAAATTCCATGGAAAACGGAATTTTTTCAGTTTTTCCAAAATTTTCTAATTTTTTCTCTTTTTCTCGAATTTTCCAATTTCCAATTTCCAGATTCTTATTATCATGCTCGGATTAATACAAACATTTAAAAAAAAATGAGTCAAATCGGTCTAGCCGTTTAGCACTGAAAAGGTAACAGACAGACAGAGTTGTTTTCACATTTATAATATTAGTAAGGATCATCATCATCATATTTGGCTCTACAACCGGGGTCCGGTCTTCGCCTCCTGCATAAAGTCTCTCCACCGGTCCCGATTTCGAGCCGATGTCATCCAGTTTGGCATCCCTAAACTCTGGGCGTTCTGGTCTCTCTTTGTGATATCTCCCTTCTTATGTTTGGGGCACAGGATGCCTCTTCACCAGTCTTCTGGCATAGCTTCTTCCTCCTATACTTGCACTATTATTTCATGAATTGCTTTGTGTAATGTGGGGCCACCTATTTTTATCAGTTCCGCTGAGATCCCATCAGATCCCGGGGCCTTTTTATTTTTGAGCCGATTTATCGCTTTGCTAGCTTCGTCCATGCTTGGTGGCGGCAGCATAGTATGATCTTCGGTCATTGGTGGAGCCTCCGATTCCTCAGTTAGCTGGCCATTTAGCAACTCATGAAAGTGCTCTTCCCATCGCTCTAAAATGCCTTTAAGATCGGCGATCAGATTACTCTCTTTGTCCTTGCAGTAAGTGCAACGCGGTGTATATTGCGTCATACCGCGGAACCTTTGGTAGAACTTCCGCGCCTGATGCGGTCCTTGCTCTCTGTACTGTTTCAGTTCACGGACGAGATTCTTCTCCCAGCCTGCTTTCTTTCGCCAGTGAACGATTTTTTCATATATTCTGAGCTCTTTATATTCATCTTCGCGTGCCCGCGTTCTATGAGATTGTTGCATTACTCGGTACGCAGCATTCTTAAGTTCAGTCGCTAGCTTACAGTCGTCATCGAACCAGTCGTTTCGATCTCTTAGACTACTGCCTAAAATGGAGTCAGCAATACTAATGGCAGTATTCTTAAGGCGTGTCCATTTCTCTTCTACGTCCGACATCTCAGCCCGAGGACTTACTCTCCCTGCATTTAGGGCGATTCCTATCGCTTGACCGTAGTTCTTTCTGGTCTCTTCATTGCGAAGGGCAGCCGTGTTGACTCGAATCTGAGTCGCGGATGCAGTCTTTCGTGATGATGCAATCCGCGCTCGAAGCACCATACCAACAAGATAGTGGTCCGAGTCGACGTTGGCACCTCGGTACGTTCGTACCGTCATCAGGTTAGGGTTGTGGCGGCAGTCTATCAATTCGTGGTCTATCTGGTTGCGAGTGGCTCCATCGGGAGATACCCAGGTGGCTTTGTGGATATTTTTAGGCGCAAACCTTGTACTCGCAACGACCAAATTATTGCTTGCTGCCATCTCTATGACTCGTTGTCCATTGTCATTAGTCTTCTCGTGTAAGCTATTGGTGCCAATGTACTGCCTGAATACTGGCTCCCTACCTATTTTAGCATTCATATCCCACTGAATGATTTTTACATCATACTGGCAGGCAAGGAGTTACCGTTCGACTGATTCAAATAAATCTTCTTTTGCATTATTTGGGGAATCCTCTGTAGGTGCGTGGACGTTTATGAGGCTTATGTTTTTAAATTTGCCCCGCACGCGAAGGGTTCATTTGTTGCTTTAAAGCCGATAACGGTGGGTTTCATTCTTTTGCTGACTAGAAACCCCACCCCGAGCACATGATGTCTTGAATGACAGCTATAATATATGTCATAACCTGATTTTTGTAAGACACCATTACTCATCCACCGCATATCCTGGATTGCTGTTATGTCAGCCCTATCGGCCAGATGCTGTGCAGCTCGAGCGCTATATAGTGAGCGTACGTTCCATGGAAAAATTCTTAAATCGTTTAGCCGTTTACTTTGCCGTGGTCGTCGTCGTGTATCAGTGTATCCGAGGCTGATAATAAAAATTTTTCAGGCGAGGTTATTGGCCTCGCGCCAACCTTACTTTGAAGGGACTAGATCAATCATTCAGCTTTTCCTGCATTGGAGGAAAATTACCGGCGGCCACAACGTGGAGGTTTGATCGCACTTCCACCAGTCAGAGATAGTTACGGCCACCTGCAATTCTAGAGCATTCTGTGTTATTCCTGCTATTCTGCTGATAGCTGACCGCCAAGTAAGGATAGTAAGGATATAATAAATTTAGAATTATTTAGACTTTGTCAACCATTTGTTGTAGACATTTGGAATAAATTGAAGTTCGATTATTTAATAAGAGCGGTTCGGTTCAAGAAAAGATAAAAGTTACCAAGAAATCATAAAAGAGGACTATTATACTGATTGAATTTAGGAAATGATTTTTTTACTCAAAGGACTCGTTAATATTTGGAATCTTTGCTTGAAAAGGAATTGCAAAATATTGATGAAGGCCGATTTTGGTCGCAAAAGTGAGTACCCGCATGCAGAACCGCATGCATTTGCAGTGTTAGTAGGTGTTGTGTGTGTTAGTATGATTTTTTCGACGCATGCGCATAACTTGATTTTGTTCTTTTTTCAAGAGCAGTGCTGCTGTTAAACATTTTTGGAACGGAGTATATTACTTGGAGTATATACACGATTAAAATATTTATAAAAAAAGTTCCAATTGAAAAATAGTAAACATATTTTCCAATTTATTTTTTCCTTTTTTTGCAATTGCAAAAAATATATTATTCCTTGCTTATGTTCCTGTGTTGCATTATGTGTATGATTACGTTCTTATACTTTTATTATTTTATTACATATATTTCCACTGAATACAAAAACCTTAAATATACTGCAATCAACCGTAAAAACTGTCCGTTTCGTTGTATATTATTATATAATAAAAAGATTTAACTTTAGCTTTTAATTTGGAAGCAAGAAAATCTATTGAAATACAACATCTTGTTTTTTGACATACATACTTCGTCAAGATAAATTTCAGGAAATATTAAAATTCACTCCACTCACTCCAACAAACTTACAAAAAGTTTTATACATCGGAGATACACATGTATATAAAATTTAAAGAAAATCGGGTTAATTTTTTTGAAAATTTTTTTATGGGGCCATCAACATTTTTGCAAAAAGTGTTGTCCATCGGAGATACACACGTATATAGAATTTAAAAAAAAAAATTATTTTTTAAATTTTTTAAAAAAAAATTTGGGGCCCAATGACCTGGGACCCGCGTCTCCTAAATTTTTACAAAATCGGAGATACATACATATATAGGTCTCCAAAAATTTTACAAAAAGTGTTATCCATCGGAGATACACATGTGTATTAAATTTGAAGAAAATCGAGTAAATTTTGTAAAATATTTGTATGGGAGCCCCCCGACCCCGCGGCCCGAGGGGCCTCAAATTTAGAAAGTGTGGTCTCCGGAAATTTCTATAAGATCGGGGTTTGGGAATTGGGTTAAAAATTGATCGCACGATTCCACGACAGACGTCCGACATCCGTGCCACGGGCAAGTGAAGTTAATATAGAGAATTTAAAAAAGGTGCGTGTCATCTCCGACGCGCGACTGAAGTTTACTCTTTAAGAATCTATTTTCATATACAAAACGTGCACGCGTCACAAATTACGTCATCGCAAGCCGAGCGCTAATTGTTTTAAAACAAGTCTCATCAAATTCTGACTAGTAGAAGCCGATACATACCAGTTCCACTATTCCATGCATTACACACGCCACACACGACGCGCGACACGCATCACACTCGGAAAATCAATATTCCTGTGTGAGATATAGCTGCTCACAAAATTTCAGCTCTCTAGGTTCGATGAAATAGAAGTATAATACTGAATGGAGTAAGTTAAGCAGCATTGGTCTCGAGCATGTGATTAGTTTTCAAGAAGCTGTTTGACATTGAAACACCTCTCGCCTAGTCACGAGTAGGCGAGTTGTGAGTTGGCTTGGGGAAAGAACGAAACGATTCGCTAAAAGCGACAATTTTTGTAGTAAATTTTGTCATTAAAATTAAACTAACCCAAAGAAAGAAAACACATCACACAACAATAAAATTGTATGCTATACACTTCGTACGTATACGAACTCACTTTTCACATTTCGACTCATTTTTGCGACCAAAATCGGCCCACAGAGGTATAAAACAAAATATAAAGATTGGTCCCCGTTATTGGACTACTGAATGTTTCCAAATAGTATCTGGTGATTTAATTGGCGTAAGTCAATGAACGATTTGTTTAACAGTACATGAAGTTTCTAAAGCTTCGCCAGATTAGCGAAACAATTTATTAAAATGCCTGCTACAACAGAATAAATACAATTTCTGTTCTTGCAAAAATTATTCAATATAATTGAACATAATTTATTGGTTTATGCATTTAAGTGTTTTATTCGACTTTTCATTTATATTGTTTAAACTTCACAAATTAAATTAGATATTTTTCTAGTTGTGATTGTTGTTGTTGCAGTGTTAAGCGGTATTGAGATTAAGATAGGAAGTAATGAGGAATTTGAAGAGGTAGTCGAAGAAAGTCAAACAGTCCCCGAAATAACACCCAATCGTTTTTAATGCTCCACATTCATTTAATAATAACTTAATTATTTAATTACTAGCTGACCCGACATACGTTGTCCTGCCCCACTTTCAATAAATTTGTTTGTGATCGTTTTGTGAACTTGTGAAAAGCTATTTGCTTTGCGATATCGCGTCACAGTATTAGTCACATCATTGTGTTACATTTTTTAACACAACACTGAACTCACACCCACTGACCTCCCGCCCACTGACCACCCACCCATTGACCTCATACACACTGACCCACCACCCACTGACCACCTACCCATTGACCTCATACCCACTGACGCCACGCCCACTTACACCCGCGTTTCCCGGCTGCCCCATCCCACTGACCCCCGCTCACTGACCTCCCACCAACTGACATGTATAGTTATTATGCTATTCCTGGCGGAGAAAAATCCAACAAAACAAAAATCATAAAAATCGGTCCAGCCGTTCTCGAGTTATAAATTGTGTAACTAACCCGACTTTGTTTTATATATATAGATTTTGTTTCATTTCATTTATTATTTCAGTCCCGTTAAGTTAGGGAGTCTTTCTTTCATAATAACTTCATGTCTTTTCTTGTGCGATGTAACATTTCTTGTTTGCCTCATTGCATTTAATTCTATATAACTAAACTTTCTTTTGAGGCGTATTAATTTCTTAAAAAAAGGCAGAATTACTAGTGTTCTGTTTTCTGCTTCGGGGGAAATCATTACGTTGCCGCTTTTTTGTTATTTTAATGTTGGTATTACTAGTTCGAAAACAGTTGCTTTAATAACGTCTATAAATACCGAAATAAAATCATTGTTAAGAAAATCGGGTTAATTTTTAAAAATTTATATGGGCGCCCCTAAATTTTAGTAGAAAGTGTTGTTGTGTGCAAAGTTTGAATAAAATCGGTATTTGGGAAGTGGGTTTAAAATTGGTCCCAAGATTTGGCCAGTCAGTTAGGCAGCCACAAAAACACGCTAAGTTAATTTAGAGAATTTAAAAAGCAAGATTCATAAATTCACGCTGATGATTACTTATTACTTCTTATTTACACAAATAAAACTTATATTCACAATAACACGTATATTACATAAAACACTGCTCTATCTACCCGACTGTTTATACCCAATCAACAGTTTCTAGATTGTTCTACTCTGTTCTATTCTATTCTCTTCCATTTAAATCATCAAGCAAATACCAGAACATACTGATACATTCTTATATAAAACTCACTTTGTATATAACTTTTATATGCAAAATCTTACAAGTACAACTACATATATGATACAAAAACAAAATATAACTTTTATATAAAAGTACATATTAGTGAGCCTAAATATATGGAATGATTTTTGGTAAACAATGCTTATTGTAATAGTCTACAGATGGCACTGCTAAATATACTAAATCTTTTTTCGTAACAATGTTCCATCGACAAATTTTCGGACGATGAAGGACGTTTACAAAATGCAACTTCTTTTCATAAAATGTAGTGCACAGCGTGGCTAGGGCATTACACATGTTATTGGAATTAGTGTGAAAAAAAACAACAACATCTTTACTAACGACTCCAACAAATTTCTTCCGAATCATTCTTTCTCACATACCGACATAATAACTTTTCGTATCATTGCATTAGTTTCATTTTATTTTTGTTAGCATTCAAAGCGTCTATATATTATATTTAGGTGCATGTTTGATATACATATATAGTTTTCACAGACAGGTAATCTGTAGATACACAAAACTCATTTAAAATGAAACAATTTAAAAATTTCTTGGCTTAGAAGGTAACAGCTTACGACAACCTTTTATACATATCGAATGCGAAATCCCCAAATGAATCAAACAAAAACTGCACGTTTAGCCAATGAGCCAGTTTTCTCAAGCATTTGACAACAAATGGCGGAAGGATTATTTCACAAATATCCGAAACAATACAACAGTTCGGCAACAAATTCGCATGTTTATCTAATTGCTGCACAATTTGGCAGGAATCCAGTATAATGGAGCCAACATAGTTATCGAATACCATGAAACATTCCAGTATGAAGTTGTCCTCGAATTCATTGCTAAAATCCGGTCTAATGTATAATCTAAATTTATACTTTTCGGCCCATTGGAAGAAGTCGGCCAAATCCTTTTGTCTTTGTTGAAGTGCATTCGGTGACTTTGAATTAATTCTTTGCATTAACGCCGATAGAGTATTCTGTTTATTTGTAGCTGTTTCACATTTCCTACACCCATTGGTTATTCCTATTAAATGTGTGATTACTTTTGCGGAGATTTCTTCTTCTGGGTTCAAGTATCTCGACGTTACAACAAAACAGTAATCGCTAAGGATGGTTGAGGCTTGCAGCATTTCAAATTCAAGCCTTCGAATAGTAAACATTGCTAAATGTGAACGGAAAATTCTATCGATTCCATGAACAGCAATTCTATTGCAAGTGTAAATCGTTTTTCCCTTTTCAGCTGGTGAAATTACCAACATAAACTGCGATGGCCAGCAGTCACCTTGCAGATTTTGAATTGACTTCGCCAATGAAATTAGCGGTGGATCCGTTTGAGTATGACTGCTGCTTTCAGACTGTTCTTTTTTCAATGTTATTTCTTCAATTTTATGCTCTCTTCTGTTTGCTATATTTTTTCTATTTTTATTTATGTGATCTTTTCGATATTTATCCGATTTTTGTACAACTTGTGGACTTGCATTTATTTCCTTGAAATAATCCTCCGATAGCTTGGAGAAGTTTTCAAATCTATCCGATTTCAAAATGATGTTTGTTATTTGATTTTTAGGGATTTTAAATAAATTTTCAGGTTTCATAATTTATTTTAATTTTCACATAAGCGAAAAATTCATAATCAAACTTGAAGAGTGAATTTTGACTTTACAGAACTAATGTTGAATTTTTGTATCCAGTTTTCTGTTCTTGTTCTTAAAAGTTATTGAATTTTTAATCTTATTGTCCACTATTTTTATTATTAGTAATCGAATTTCAATTTTTTTCTTGCCAAACTTTAGGTGTTTGTATTAATAAAATGTAATACTATGTTGGTTTGAATTTGAACATCTAGGTGTCAACACATTCCTCCTCCAAGGATTTCAAAATCACACACTATTGTAATCATCTGCTTTAAACGAAACTTCTTTAAGTGGTTGAACTTGTTCTTTAATTGTTTTTGTAGATGTTCCACGTGCTCTTTTGACATTATGGTACAGATGCCAGACTAATTATTTAAAGTAATGCTGTCTCTATATCTATATTTTGGCAGATTGTCACATATGGGAAGCATATTATTTTACTCAAACAAACCGTCTAAAGTTCGATATAGTATATTTCATAACGAGATAGGAAAGTGGACGTTAAGTACTTCTCTGCTAATAATGTACGCTATTTTTCACATGACCAAAAAATTTTTCTGTTTAACTACTCATGCGCAATGCAAAACAACTGTATGAATGTGTTAATGCACTAGTCTGTATAATGCCTACTTTCGAGGGTAGGTTACAGCGTAAAAAACAGTCACTTTCGTCTATGGTCGTGTAAAAAAAATTTTTAGCTCAGGCTAAAATTTAATCCACGCACGTGTGTTTTTGTAGATAAAGTATGTTCAATGTGGCAACCTTAATCCAATGCATTAACCTTTTCATGACAATAAGGTAACAATATTATTAAAGGTAATAAGAAAGCGAATGAATTAGCAACTAGCAAAGAATGGCATTAATGGACACTATATGGATCTTTTATTTTATACATAAACTTATTGCCAAGGGAGAACCCACTAAATGACTTACGCCACGACAATAAGGTGGGCTATACCCTTTATTAAAATTAAAATATAATTAATAAAACAATCAATAAAAAATAAAATTTGTCGTGCAAATTCTCTAATTGATACACAATGTGCAAAGTTTGAATAAAATCGGGTAACATTTAAAAAAAACTGATCACTACAAAATTTTTACAAAAAGCGTTGTCGATAGGATTAAACATGTTTGTATAAAATTTGAAGAAAATCGGGTAAATTTTTTAAAATTTTAATGGAGTCTTCCGACGCCGTCCGATAACGCCGAAATTTTTACAAAAGTGTTGTCCATCGGATATACACATGTGTGTAAGATTTGAAGAATGTCGGGTATTTTTTTTTAAATTTGTATGGGTGCCTCCCGACCCCGCAGCCCGATCACTTGCAAATTTGTGTTGTACATCAGAGTTACACATGTGTTTAAAATTTGAAAAAAGGCGGGTATTTTTTTTATAAAGTTTGTATGGGTGCCCCCCGACCCCAGGGCCCGATCACTTTCAAATGTTTACAAAAAGTGTTGTCCATCGGATATCCACATGTGTGTAAGATTTGAAGAAAATCGGGTTTTTTTATGGATTTTTATGGATGCCCCCAAACCCCTGGGCCTGATCACTTCCAAATTTTTACAAAAAGTGTTGTTCATCGGAGATAAACATGTGTATATAATTTGAAGATTTTTTTTAAAAATTTGTATTGGTCATAATTCTCCATGATTCATGGAAAAAATCGGGTAAATTTTTAAAAATCAACACTACAACATTTTTAAAAAAAGTGTTGCACATCGGAGATACACATGCGTATAAAACGAAGAAAATCGAGTACTTTTTTTTTATAAAATTTGTATAAGTGCCGATCCCGGGAACCGATCACAACTAAATTTTTACAAAAAGTTTTGTCCATCGGAGATACACAAGCGTATAAAATTGAAGCAAATCGGGTGCTTTTTTAAAAAAAAATTGTATTGGTGCCCTCTGACCCTGGGGCCCAATAACTTCCAAATTTTTACAAAAAGTGTTGTCTATCGGAGATACACATGCGTATAAAATTTGAAGAAAATCGAGTAAATTTTGTAAAATATCTGTATGGTAACCTCCGACCCCGAGGCCCTAGGAGCCCAAATTTCATTAGAAAGTGTTGTCATTAGAGATACATATGTCTGCAAAATTTGAATGAAATTGGGCTTTAGAAAGTGGGTTAAAAATTGATCACAAGATTTGGTCCGCCAGCCAGCCAGCCACAAACACACGGGTAAGCGAAGTTAAAACAGACTGAATGACAACTATACATACGACGAGCTGAGAAGATCGGTTTTACTATCTCTTAGCCTCTCGATAAGAGTGGACTTAAAATGAAGACCTTAAGTACTTATTAAGGCGCTTTACCATAATAATCCCACGCTAATCAGAAAATATGTGCGAACGTTGTTAAGTTTGAACAATGGAGTAGGCAGTTTGACAAAGCTCCCCCTAAACTTTCGCCATCATCCGTTTTTACATTGAGCCAAGCCTAAATTAGACGGCTAAAATGCCGTTCTGCTAAGATAAATCCTTCTTTAACGATAGCTTGCAAAAAACTAGTATGTACATGTGTTTAAATTTCATGAACTATAATATTTTACCTTAGATTGAAAGTATTATCCTTTTTCTGTCCTATCTCATTTCATTGCCAACTGATTTTCGATTACTATTCGAGACATATTCTTTTAGTTTTTTCCACTAGTGTAGCTGGAGATATACGCCTCTCATATTTTTTTCGTATACAAACCGATTTCTTAAATAGTTGCCCACTAATTGTAAAATTTGATTTGAATATTCTTATTCATTATAAGCTTTTATTTTAGCCATTTTTTGTGGCTCATACGACATTTTTCTACTCATAAAAACTGAATTACTATTAGCTCTCACGACTTGTAATTATTTAAAATATCTGAAGGTTTCTAATATTACAGAAAATAGCCACGAACGTTTGTGTGCCCTCACATAATCAATTAAAAAATACCATTCCCAGAAGGCATTTTCTTCATATTACCGAAAAAGTTCCTTTTTTTATATTTTTTTTTTTTATATTTAAACTTATTGCCAAGGGAATACTCCCTGAATGACTTGCGCCACGGCAATAAGGTGGGCTAAGCCCTTTATTACAATTCAGAATTAAATCGGAAAAATGTGATTTACAATATATCACATTTCTCACGTTTGTAGCCGGTTTTAATTTTATTTTCTCGGAATTCTCCCTGATTCATTGAAAAAAGCAATACGGAAAAAACGTTCACGAAACTAAAACGACGCGAGTCCAAATGCTTTAATGAATGGATCATGGTCAAGGAAAACTACAAAAAACCTTGACCAAGAAACTATTACAAAAAAAGACATACGTGAGCCTTCAAAATTCTTGGAGCATCTATTGAAAAATTCGGTCTTTCAGGAACTAGCTGACTTCTTTCTTGAATGCCCACAACTCGACAGTTAATTGTACCGGATTCGTTTGGAGTACCAGGCCTAACAAACGAAAAAGGCACGCACAACTATCGAGCCGATAAGCTCCAACGCCAAACATTACATCAAGGATGAGCGAAAAATCTTGACTCAAATTGAGCTCTTGATGATTCTTTGCGGTTCCTCGTAACTTTCTCCAATTCAGGCCTTTCATGATGATTTGAAATTTGACTCTTTTCTTTTAAATTTTCATGATTTAAAAAGAAATAATTAAAAAATTAAAAATTTAATTCCGAAAAACGACCGACTACTAAAGAGCTCACAGCTTTATTTACTAAATAGCACCAAAAATATCGAATTTTGATTAACAGATCGATTCTGACGTAAGGCTGTCTTAGCTTGGTTAAGACTTTTATTTTCAAGACTAAAGTATTAATTGGTATTCTAATTTTGTAGTCTTAAATTGTGTCATAGAAACGCTACACGTTAAACATTTTTTGGAGAAAGTTTAATGGTTGTACAAGTTTATGTCCAATTCGATTGGTTTTTTTTTAATTCGCTAATAAACATAACGTTTTACTTTTTTGTTCTTATGAATGTAACAATAATAAAAGTAAAAAAAATAAAAAACAACCCATAAAAATTAAAATTTTTCATCTGAATTCTCTAATCGCAGATTTTGATATGGGATCATCGAAAGAGACATTTGACATCAGATGTTAAAATTGAAAATGCTCAGATCATTTTATTCTGAGCACTTAGAGCACGCTCATACTCTGAGCAAATAAGAAACACGAACATTAATCTTGAGAACTCTTTGACTGCTCTGAACTAATTTATGAAAACGCCAAATGACAGAATATTGTGAAAACTTGCTGTTATATCTGTAAGTTGATATCGACAACAAAAAACGACATAAATAAAAATACAATTCAGTAAATAAGTTGAATTAAGCATAAAACATTTATGTCTCGTTTCATTTGCTGGGTTCATTTGTGCGTAAGCTAAGATTTCTCTATCTCTCTCTTAACCACCAAAACCATGCAGCGCAGCCGACTGCGCAGCACACACCGCACACAGTCCATAATGTGCGACGAATATCTGATGCCAGTATATGATATTTAAAAAAAAACAACCCATAAAAATTAAAATTTTCTTGTAAATTCTCTAATCGGAGATACACACACACACACACTGCGTGCTCGTCTTGTGGCAAAATCATCCACCAAATTACGCAGCGGCAGCGAACAGCGCTCCTCACAAAGCACAGAGCTCAGACTTTGCCGTGATCTGATGCGATATAGCGATATTTAAAAATTGTATATTGGGGTCCCCAAGAGGCCGATCGCTCCAAATTTTTAAAAAAAGTGTTTTCCATCGAAGACACACATGTGTACAAAATTTAAAGAAAATCGGCTAAATTTTGTAAAATATTTGTATGGGAGCCCCCGAACCCGAGGTCCGAGGTCTCAAAATTTAATAGAAAGTGTTGTCTCCAGAAATACACATGTGTGCCAAATTTCAATAAAATCGGGCCATGTGAAGTGGGTTAAAAATTGATCGCAAGATTCCGCGACGACCGAAAGACGTCCGACAGACGTCCGACATCCGTGCCACGGGCAAGTGAAGTTAACATAGAGAATTTAAAATTTATCAACAATTTTAAAACAGTTATAACAGGTGCTCAAAATGTCCTACTTGGTTTTGTATGCATGCTAGATCATGTTTTGCGACACACAAATACATGTGTTTGTTTTTGGTAAACAAAAAAATAGCTGTTCAAAACAACCGTTTCATTTATTCTGTAACAGCTGCAATGGCTCTAGCTAAGATTACAACGATAATCTTACTTTTAGTTCCTTTTATTATTAATTTACTGATTACAGCCAGTTTTTTTCAGTAGAACCCTGCTGAATAATTACCAAAGCCTATAAATGAATGAATCTTTCATTCATAAGTGAGTACTCAGTGTACTCAGTATACTCAGTGTACTCGTACTATATTCGGTTTACTCAGTGTACTGAACGCATTCTTTGTGAGTACACTGCACTAAACATTTTGTTGAGAATGGGTGAACTACCAATTTGACAAACAAACAGAAGGTGAACTATTCGTTTTAGATTTCAAGCTTAGAGTACAATAACGACTTTCTTTTACGAACGGGACCGGAATCTTCAGTAAATGTATATTAAATTTTTATTTTTATGTTTTTTTTAATTTTTTTTGCATTTTCTCATAGTAGTTTACTACTACGACTACCACTTGCGTCTGGCCGATTTCCGCCAAAATCAACTGGGCCCTCCCAATTTATGTAAAAAGCTTTAATATGAATTTTCGTCTCAATCAATTCAGCCGTCTGGGCTGTAGAGTGCACGCAGAGCCACAGACACACAGCCAGAGATTTTTTTTTTGCTTTTTCTGACTCAGGAGATACGGTAATGGGTAAATCTGAAAAAATCTCGAGTTCGAAAATTTTCATGATTACTATACTTACTTTTACTACTAGTAAAAGAAAGTAATAATAATGAATGTCTTAAAACGTGCTTTAAGACATTCATTGCAGACCTCTACATAGATGCTTAAGACCGACCACCTATTTTGTCAATCTTAGCTAAGAATATTTTTGAAGACTAATCACAGCTAAGACTACACACAGTTAACGAAATTAAAGTTTTGCTAAGATTATAGTCTTAGCTAAAACTGATTTTTAGTTTGTGACTGTACGTCATTACGGTAAGCTTACAAATATTTTTCTTCATGACTGTAGAAGAGAGTTTGAGTTTCACTCAGACAACTTTTTTGAGTATGAATTGTTTTTAAAAGTTGTTTTTCTGTTATACACGAAAATAAGAACGAATTTTTTTTATGGATAGATTTTGGAGACTCAAACCTTTTGAAGAGCTTTTATCTGCAGGAAATATTAAACATTAGGCCCTATAAAATTGCATAGAAGTTTTGAATTACGTTTGAGAATGAACAGTTATATTCGAAAAATCTTTCTCGAATATTTGAACAACATTTTATAAGAAAAAGCTCATATAAGTACAAAATATATGATAATATATAACTCTTATATATTATGTATCATGCATAAGTGCAGAAGATAAACGGAATGCAAATTTAGACTTTAATGGAAAATAGAACTACATGTAAATAAGAGCAGGTGTAGTGTGGCCAGTACTATTGGTATGTAGTTTGCCATGCTTAGAGCAAAACGAGGACAGCAAATCCACCTACAACAATTCACCTTAGTACGGCCTCTCCTCAACATCCTTTTTCCAGCTGTTTTTGTGTTCAGTATTCATGTTGCTTTGTCATTGCTGATGTCATCATATCGAGACTCGATGTTCGCTCAATACTCCTTTTAGTTCCAAAGAAGCACCAAATTTTTTTCATATACAAATAGAGGATTCGACATCCTGTTGAAGATTTTCCGTCCAATCAGTTCATTTTAGATTCCGACAGATTTAAACGTCCTTTTCTGGTTACAGTCGAAAGTGTTCCAATATTTTAGTGGTCCATCAGTTATAGTTAACTGCTTGGGGTCGTCGTACGAGATCGCGCTTATTGAAATTAAGGGCATGGATTTTATTAAAGAATAATTAATTAAGCGTATACGATTTCGAGGTCATACGAGTACAAGGATACGTAGCTAATGAGAACTGGTCGTATTATTTCAGTGAATTTCTGCGAGAGTGATGATGTCATTGAATATATGTAAAGTCAGTTAGTGAAATGTTCGACATAATATTATAATAAGAGTTGAAATAGTGTCCAGTGCAAATATGTGTTTTTGCTATTAATAGCAGTTTTAATTTGCCAACTAAAGTTTATATGCCTTTAATGTGTTTATTATACCACACGTACATCCATGTCACCAATAACGTACATCATATTTATGCAGCATACTGCATTTATAAATATTTGTACCTAAATAAAAAAAACTAATCAAGGATATATTTCAAGGATACCTCTTCCGCAGCATCAAAATCAGGCAAACTATGGATTTGTGGATTTTATTTTTTTCCCTCTATGTTGTTATTGGTAAGGAAAAACATTTTCGATCAGCTATTACATATATAAATACTTTTATATTTTTGCTAATCGAACATAGTAAACATAGTTAGGAGGTACGAGTGGAAAAATACAACGAAGCAGTAATCTTTAATGGGTCTTTTAATTTTATTTTACTATAGCATCGCAAACACGTTAGCTTGGAATTACTTTGTGTCGTATATTTTCTATTGATTAAATCTTTTTCTGAATCGATTTACTTGAGTGGTAAACAATTTATTTCGAAGTCCTTTAAGAAAATATTATTATAATCAATTTTTTAAATGATTTTTAAAGTTTAACATTATTTGTGGTTTTATGAAAACGATGCTTGAGGACTTCTTAGTGATATCTCGTTCAGAATCATTATAGGCATAATGAAAACAGTATTTTTAATGCGTTTACTCTATTAACAGTTAGCTTTAATAAGTGGAATGTTTAAACATTTTAAGTAAAATTTTGTTTAGTTCTGCCAATCCAATCTGCAGGTATTTGCTTTCTTTGGATATGAATTTATCTTGAAAAAACAACTCATAAAAATTTAATTTGTTCCTGCAAATTCTCTTATCTGAGATACACATGATTGCAAAATTTGAATACAATCGGGTGAATTAATAAATAAAATAAAAATTAAAATTTTTCGTGTAAATTCTCTAATTGATACACAATGTACAAAGTTTGAATAAAATCGGGTAACATTTAAAAAAAAAATTGGGAGCCCCCTTGTCCTGATCACTCCAAAATTTTTACACAAAGTGTTTCCATCGGAGGTACACATGTGAGTAACATTTAAATAAACTCGGGCTAATTTTTAAAAATTTATATGGAAGCCCCTCGTACCTGGGGCCTCTTCCAAATGTTTACATAAAGTGTTGTCCATAGGATTAAACATGTGTGTATAAAATTTAAAGAAAATCGGAAAATTTTTTTAAAATTTTCATTGGACCTTCCGACACCGGGGTCCGATCACGTCAAAAATTGTAAAGTGTTGTCCATCGGAGATACACATGCGTATAAAATTTGAAGAAAATCGAGTACTTTTTTTCACAAAATTCGTATGGATGCCCCAAGGCCCGATCACTTCCAAATTTTTACAAAAAGTGTTGTGCATCGGATATACACTTTCGTATAAAATTTGAAAAAAATCGGGTACTTTTTTTATAAACTTTGTATGGGTTCACGGACCCCGGGGTCCGATTACTTCCAAGATTTTACAAAAAGTGTTGTCCATAGGAGATACACATATGTGTATAAAATTTGAAGAAAATCGGGTATCGGGTATTTTGTATAAAATTTATATGGGAGCCCGAGGGGCCCCAAATATAATAGCAGATACACATGTGTGCAAAGTTTTAAGAAAATCGGGATTAAGAAAGTATGTTAAAAATTGATCACAATATTTGGTGGGCTTGTCCGCCAGCCAGCCAGCCACTGGCACTTGAAGTTAATATAGAGAATTTAAAAACTAATTGACAAAGCTAGAGTAGTGGTTTTTCTGAGAAACTAATTCCTGAGTGTATTTCTTTCTTCTAATTAAATATTTTATACTATTATTTATTCATTACGCGAATACACTCCTAAAGGTTAATTAAATCTTAAAATAAGATTATAATTTAGGTATATATCTACTTAAAAATAATAACATATTTTTAGCAATCTTAACAAATTATTTTTAAACAAATCCCTATTAACATCAAGGTCCAAGCTAAGACCATTCAATATGTGTTATATTTTGCAACTGTTATTGCCTCGTGTTCACCATATACTGGTTTCTATGATTGGAAATATACAAAAAATCTCTGTCTCTTAAGCATAAAGCGGAATCAAATTCATTAAATAAAAGCAACGTATGTGGTACATAAGAATATCGCTGATGATCACAATTTGAAAATAATATTTTCAGGATTGTAGTAAGAGTTGATCAATAATTAGGATCCTTTCACATTACAGGCTGAAAGCTCTGCATTTCATTCTAGTTTGCGAATTGAAAAACGCATAATTTTTTTTGTATGCGTTCATTACGTTTCTTATTGGTTGCATAATAAAAAGACCAGATGATGCTACAATATTCTAAAATAAGCCTTAACAAGGACCAATACAGCGATTTAAGATAAGAGACATGCAAGTATTTGAATTTCTTTTAACGAATCCTTTTTTATTCGTTTTGCAATTGTATATTAATAATGCTGCTGTAAATCTAAATTTGAGTCAAAGTATACCCCTAAGTCGCAAAAGCTAGAAATTCCGGTGAGCGGGACATTATTACGTTTAATTACTCGCGCCCCAAAATCACACAAGTACTCTAGTGGTGTATTTTGTACACCACTGGGAAATGACGCTGAAAATAATTAAAAAACATATTTTTTTAAACAAAATGAAAATTATAAAAAATATATAGTTTGTTATAAAAAAATTGTATTGAAAACACGAAGCACAACAGTTTTATTCGTAATAGTTTAGAACTCATATATAAACTGTAATAGAAGTATTTCTTCATGTAGAGCTTTAGAGCTGTTCATTGCTTATCAATCAGCATTTCTTTTATCTTCTAGGTTTTTTCCTAAAGTGACGTTCATTAAAAAAAAAAAAGATTTTTTAAATTAACAATATGAATATCAATTCCAAGTTCATGTAATATTTGTGTAAAAAGGTAATTGTGGCCAGTTTAAATTTCTCCATAAACTTAAAATTTTAAACTCATATGTTTTTATGAGTTAAGCACTTGCTCAGCGTGCGGGAACAGTAGCTCCCTAGCACAGCTAGTGCCTAAGTATGTTGTATCACGCATCACAATAAATAGCGATTTTGTACAATAAACTGTTTTTTAAACATAAATATATACCTTTCAATACAATGCTTGTTCTTATATACAGATCTTATATATATATGAACAGTGCGCTAATCGTTACAATATTAACTTCGCGTCCGGGTGTGTTTGTTTGTTTGTAGCTGGCTGACCGGCCAAATCTTGTGATATATTTGTAATCAACTTCCTAAAACCAAACTTTGCACACATGTGTATCTTCGATGACAACACTTTCTATACAAATTTGGAAGTAATTGGCCTCAGCGTCGAGAGGTTCCCAAATAACTTTCTTAAAAATAATTACTTCGCATTACAATAAAACAGTATACTTCTGGTGCATGTTTTGAATTCTTTCTTTTGCTTCGCATGTGTTTTTATTTTTCTACGTTTATGGTGGAAATGTTCTTTGGTGTCGACGACAACCTACCCATTGAACAACAAGTTGTCACAACATTTGTTATTTGGTCGTTGGAGAAATTACGAAAAATTTTAGTTTAGTCTTTAGACTGAATTACAAATATTTATATGGCGTGCTGAGAAGCTCGGCTTTACTGTCTTAAATTAATAATGCAAGTAGTGATGAGCAAACGCAAGACCAAGACCATTTCATCTCGGTCTTGGTCTAATGCAAGACCAAGACCAAGACTCGACTTGCAAGACCAAGACCAATCATTCAGTTGCAAGACCAAGACCAAGACCAACACTGAGTATGCAAGATCAAGACCAAGACCAAGACCAAAAATATGTATGCAAGACTGCAAGACTGCAAGACTCTTGCATTTAAAGTTACATAATTTCTCTGTTGACATTTTTCTTAAAACCTACATATGTCATATGTTTATTTGTATACGAGTAGGTACATATATAACAAAACCAAACTTAAAACCCCAGACATAAGATCTTATGCTCATCACTAATGCCAAGTTATTCACATGATTTATTTCACACACCCACACGGAACAAACTGCTCAAACACAATGCATTGCAGCTGCGACGGTAGTAGAAGTGTTTGTCAAAGTTGCAGTGTTCCAAAAGTTAAAAGTAAAACAACTCGTACTACAGCTGAAGCTAGGTACTTGTGGGTCCAATTGCCGTGTCTCCTCCTCAACTGTTCTGTGTCATGTATTTCTCGCTCGTCCCGTTCTTCTATGATCCTGTGATAATGTATTCCATTGCATCGCGTAGTTTGTTATGCATTATATTGACAAAGATGTTCGTAAGAGATACGATTAGCCCAGAAAATCTTAAGATGTTCGTAGGCACGTAATAACGAACGTTTGTAGTTTTTTTTTTGAGATAAAATAGGTTCCACTTTTATTCGAGACAATAACACCAATGTATTGAAAGCTCTTTACTCTATCCACCGCTTGTTCAGCAATGCTAACATGAATATTGAGTGAGTTCTGAGTTTTGGCAACTCCACGACATTTGCCTTTCTCTCCACAATTTCTGTCATTTGGTGCAGATCCATAATCCTGTAAGAGAGGCAACAAACGTCATCAGCGTAGTCCTGATGTTTGAGTTGAGATGTAAGAATCCAAAGAATTCCTCCATTTTCGGTAGACAAGGCAGCGCAAAGCACATCGCTAATCGCCAATAAAAAAAGTATTGGTTATATAATTATATAGAACTTGGTCGGACCCCACTTAGGATATCGAATTTCTCTGACAACTTTCCTCTATGCAGAGCATGACATTTAGACCCGGCATAGTTGCTTTGATTATAGCTATTAGTTTATCGGGTATACCTCTCCTATGCAAGGCAAACCAGATAAACTGTCTGTTAACATTGTCGAAAGCGCTCTCACAATCAATAAAGAGCAGGTGATGTGGTGACCGCAAATTTAACGCGGTGATAAATAATGATCCGCAGGTTGTTGATGCGGTCAACACAGTAGGATCCAGAGTTCCTTAATTCCCTCAAGAACTACTATTATTATATTTTTAGCTATTATCTTAGCAACATCGGAAAGAACGCAAATGCCGCTCCTTTTTTCGCAAATAAGACTACCTTTTTTTGATTTTGGCAATTATTCCCTTCATTTACTCGTCTTTTTTTTCAGCTTTCCAAGCTCTCTTTACAAGATGATATCGAAGCTCTGCTGATATTGTTGAAGTGGCGCACAGAATCTCTGCGGGAATACCATCTAATCCTACCAACTTGTTGTTCTTTAGCAATACGATCTCATCTTTACTGGGAGTAGATTTGATTGGACAATGCTTGCTTGTCAGTAACAGCCAGCTGACTTTGTCGCAGGTCTTATGCTCAAACATGGTTGCTCCTATGACTAGACGATTGGTGTTGCAGAAATTAATAAATCTTTCACCATTGTCATTTCGGTTGCCGAGATTTTAGGTTTAGAGCGATCAAAAAAATAAAATTAAAAAGAAATTAGGACAAAACTAAAAAGCCGTATACGTTTTCCTCATCTTGTAGAGAGCGTAATTTTTATCTCTTTCTTGCTCTGCTCCAAATCCATTTGAGTTAGTCCAGGATACCCAAGAGACATCCTCATCCAATACAAACAACACATCCATAAGGAATAGACAAACGCAGAGCCATAAACATCCAACAACTTATCCATAAGCAGCGAATACCTTGTACAATATTATCGTACCAACTTGAGGTGTACCGATATCGGCATACGACCGATGCTTTTCAGTTTTTAGTGCTGCCAGAAAGGAATAGTTTCTGTCATTTATCGTATCACATAACTCGACTAGGAGAATACCAATTTAAACTTAAAGTGTCGCGATAGTTATCTCGTCACATAAACTGATGCGACTATGGAAATTGGTTTGTAAAACCCAAACCCTCTTCTTCAACTTTATTCACACTTCAGCATAATAATCAAATACACAACTACACTGAGCCTAAAAATCCAAACACAGTTACAAAACAATAAATCTTAGATCAACAAAAAAAAAACTCTGAGCATGATAAACACAATACATTAAATACCTTATAAATAAAACCTTCACCTATGAAACAAGTAATACAAGATACACTAGAGCTTTGTGTTCTCTCTTCAAGACGTCATCCGCTGACAAAATAATAAAATGTTTCGAAGAGTTGTGTGTATTGGCATATGAAGTTATTAACTTTAATTTATAAGGCAAACAACGTTCTACATAATGTTAAATGAAAATGCATATTTAACTATAAAATGTATTTATGTATTACTTTTATTGCATTTATTTTTTTATTTATTACTCATTTCAATTGTCTTCATTAAACTTATAACAGAAAATAATCTTTCTCAAGTCGAATTTTGTTCGCCCACGATCTTAATGTATACCTACACGGCGAGCAATGGATACCGCATTTTAAATTCTCTATATTAACTTCGCGTGGCCGTGGCTGGCTGGCAAGTAGAATGTTGTGATAATTTTTTAACCCACTTCCAAACGCCCGGTATCTCCGATGGGCAACACTTTTTGTAAAAATTTGGTAGTGATCGTGCACCGGGGTCGGGTTGCACACATACTAATTTTATAAAAAAAAAAGTATCCGATTTTCTTCATATACACATTCTTCTTTATACACATGTGTGTTTCAACACTTTTTGTAAAAAATTTGGTTGTAATCGGGCTCCCATACAAATTTTATAAAAAAGTACCCGATTTTCTTCAAATTTTATACATAATTATACAGATAATGGAATTCGATTGTAAAGCCAAACGAAATCTCCTTCCCAAAATTTTCCATAATTTGCACACAAGTGATTCCGTGTTTTCAATCCTTCGCTACTATTCACAATGATGTTCCTAACTGTTGCATAGACATTGAAGATCCTTGGCCTTTGATTGGAATCCTTGCATCTTGCCCAACTATTGGCGCTACAACCTTGAATTGATGCGTTTTCCCCCTAGCTGTTTGTTGCAGTTATCTTCTTGCAGCACATTACGCACACGTTCGGCACCAGTTTTTAACATGTCTACATGTTCGCCTGATGTTCCACATCGTGAAGAACCTTGTTCATCAAATTCGTTGGCAACACTACCTTTGATTTGGTACACCGACCATCGGCAGATTCCCATTGCCTTACCAGCAGTCCATCTTTGAATCTCAATGACTGCAATTGAGCCCAGTAACTTTTTACTGTAGGACTTGCTGTAACAATTTCGTGCCACTACGGTCTTTCTCCTTGCTCCATCCATCGAAGTACTGGATCAATTGAATCGTTTTGCTCTTGTTCTTCCCTAAGCTGGTCTCATGTCAAATGATTTTTCATTTGCTGGACCGCGATTCGTGAAACAACTGAGCATTTCTGGTTTTGCCGTCTTCTACTTTGTTTGTACTCTGGGACACAACACTTCCTGAATGATCCAACATTGTGATTGCCGGTAACTCTGAGCGGTATTTCTATATATCGCCATCTTAGCACATGCTTCCCCAAATCAAGTGTCATCTGGTGCGCCATCATAAA
Organism: Nephrocerus scutellatus; assembly: GCA_947095585.1. Lineage (NCBI taxonomy): Eukaryota > Metazoa > Arthropoda > Insecta > Diptera > Pipunculidae > Nephrocerus > Nephrocerus scutellatus. The sequence goes on along the minus strand of OX352764.1, from coordinate 38,466,159 downwards.
GTCCAGACCCAATATGCATTCATCTTTCACACGAGCAACAATAAACCGATGTCAAACCTTAACCCTCCAAACTCGACTGTAAGGAAACGTTCACCCTTAATTGCTGCAGCCTCACCCGTAACTTTCCTCAACTTTAAAGTGATGCACTCTCTTTACTTGCTCTCCAGACACCATTTCAGGATTCAGAATTGATCTGGAAGCTCTTGTGTCTAGAATAAAATCGCAATGTCTTCTCTCCAATACGCAATTAAAAACCAGACTGTTGCAATCCCTTCCAAGATTTGTACTGCGTATTGTGACCCTGGGATATTCCCTTGTCTTCTTCACCCTTTGCCCGGCAAAGCTGGTACAAGATGATCGCTCCACCTTTTTCAAATATTGTGCATCTATCCCCCGTAATCTCTCCAGATTATTGACACCTTTCATAGGCTGTCTCATCATGTTTCCAGCGCTCGGTTCCTTGCAATCCCAAGTGAAATGTCCTGGCTTCTGACATCTAAAGCATTTGAAAGAAGAATCGAACCAGCTATTTCTGTCGTTTTGAAAGCGACCAGTGGTTGATTTTTGGATCTTCTCTCTAATTAGAGCTTTTATTTGTGTCCATTTCCAATTTGCGCAGCCTATCAAACTCCGAAGACACATTGGCTTTAGCTGGTTCATGGCCGATGCCAAAACTCGATTCATTGTTTTTCCTCTCGATATTTTCCTAAAATGAAACATCGACTGATCATCTCGAATAGCGTTCATTAACGCATCCACTGCCATTCCGTCCAAGATACCAGCCGGAACCCCACTCTAATTCTTGAAGTTGTTCTCCTCGCTGTGTTTTCTTCATCTGGAGCTGTATTTTGCTTAGGCCCTGGGTGTGAGAACGTCCATAACGCAAATCCAACTCCTTCAAGATTCTTCCGCAACTCATCTAGGCATTTGGAATCATTTGTAATACATCAGCCGCCTTGCCCCTCAACGTTAGGATCAAAGAATTTAGCCTTTCATCCGCACCCCATCCCTTGTGTTGTACACAGATTCAAAACGGGCTTTGAAATTTTCGAAAGCGGTCACGCCATCGAACGCAGATGGCTTCAAAATTCCTTTCTGGTTGCTAGTAGTTTCTGGAATGACTCTGGTACTGTTTTGTTGAGTGTTTTCCCGGACGAACTGGGTACAACTATCCAACTTGGTCTCAAACTCTTTACTTTTTCCTTCCAAGCCACTCTTCTTCATGAATTCCATTTATCTCACCTTTAAGTAATGTTTGAATTCCACTCATTCCTCCTTTGAGCGTTTCTTGGATTTCACTCATTTCATTTCATCTCTTAGCTTTTCTTGAATAAGATCTAGCTTTCCACTGTGCTGGTCAAATTTGGAATTGAAATGTTGATTTTGTTGCTCAAATTTATCGACCAGTTTGAAATTTAACTGCTGATTTTGCTGATCCAATTCTTTCTTTAGTTCTTCGCTCAGCTGCTAATTTTGTCGATCCAATTCTTTTTTTAGTTCTTGGCTCTGCTGCTGCGATTTTTCACTTTGCCGGTCCAGCATGCTGTTTATTTGCCCATTTTGCTGCTTCATTTGAGAAATCAAATCTTTTCTTAACTCTTCACTTTGGTCACTTTGCCCCTGCATTTGTTCTTTCTGCTGGTCAAACTTGCTATTCATTTGTTGCATTAGAACTTGCAACATCGCCTCTATGTTCGGCTCATCACCCTTTCCTTCTGAAGTGGACGATTTTCTCTCCACTAACTCCGTCTCAATTGAAAACGATTCACCAGGTTGCTGCTTCTCCCCTTTGACGACTTGTTGCTTCTCCTTCTTCTTTAAGCTCCTGCGAACTATAGGATTTAATGTTCACTGCACTTTCCATTTCATTATTTACTGTCTACCGATTTGTAAAATTTCACTTAATTTATTTACTTTCCTAAGGTTTCGAAAATCACCAATTAATTTATTTATTGTCCAACGATTTGCAAAATTTTACTGTCTCACAATTTGCAAAATTTGAATGTCTCTAAAATTATACGATTTGCAAAATCCACTTCTGACACCAATTGTTACGAAATTTAGGCTTTCGAGTTCGTAAAGGATTTTGCAAATAAAACACAACACAAGTTAATTAATTTACAAAGAAAAACTTTAATTAACAAACAGAAAACATGTTAGCTAATAAAAATACATTTTTAATTTAAAACGAGTATTGTGCGTAATAGTTATCTTTGATCTGAAACAAATTGTAAACTCGCGTTGAATTTTTTTTGTGATTTGTCAATGTTCATCCAGTTCTAAACTATGTTTAAAGTTTGAAGTCTCTTGCTCAATGGCAAGTTAGTTTAAAATCAATTACAAAATTCCACCCGCACAGACTGACACACACGAACACGAGCTAATAAAAACGTTTTTAAATAACAAAAGTTCATAATTTCATACTGGACAACTTTTAAATGCACACAAAAACCTATGTAGGTGGTAACCTTATCACTTTGCAAGAACTTTTTCACACGCCCATAGACGAAAGTGACTGTTTCATACGCTATAAACTAGCTTCGAAAGTAGCCCATAACAACACTAGTTATGTTATCATATAAACGTCTTTTGTTATTTACTGCAGTCACAGCGATCAGCGAACACACATTCTCACATTTCTGCTTCTCTCTCGATTTAGCAGAAAAACCGCCTACATGACTCGCAGAAAAGTGCTCATCGTGCTCGTTAGATTGCCGAACTCCACTCCACTTTCATTGCTCGTTATGTAATATACTATTACAAGTTGACTGGTTAAATTCCAATTAACTAATCCTCTGCAGCGAATGCTACCTTTTATACTCATTGAATAGTTTCCAGAAACGTTCAATCTTATAGACAGAAATATCGAGAAAAGACCAGAAAATTGTGGTCTTTTTCCCTTATTTTCAACTAACCATACTTATATGTATTGAGTCATCTTCTAAAAATAAACTACATGTCCACGAGATGTCTTAGATTAACGTGAACGCCGCCAACTGAGGGCATAATTCCACGGTCCTTTTTGGACGAGGATTAGTTATAGGACAATCAACGTCCATCATAGACTGATGTGCCAGTATAATTTGTCACTAGGACACCGTGCTATCCTAGGCCGCCCAGGATAGAAACTATCCCAGGCACATCAAGTCCTGTATAGGAATAGTCCACTGAATACGAAGACAGTCCCCTTCTAGAAATTTTAAGTACTAGTAGCCCATTCAGGGTCACAAAGTACGAAGACATAGCTCATAAAGATCATAATCTAAGTACCCGCGGCCCTTGATTAATATCCCGTGTTTAAGTCCTGCACCATTCCAGATAAGATTTTATGCTGCAGATGGACCCCACGGGGAAAACTACATGTACATTCATGTTCCTACACACAAACCGGACTAACAGCATAAACCGCACAAACCGGTTTGACAACATTTTTAACCAGTACATAATAATTTAAGCTTACAGCGCTTACATTTCATATAACCTAATAAATCTTATAGTCTAAAAGTATGCTCTTCAAAGTGCTTAATTCTAATGCAGTGCCTATTTTTAGTATGCAGTATGTACATTGCGATTAATCTTAGGATTCGAATTCCATTATTGCGCTACTAACTACTTTTCGTAACAATATGTATATATATACACAAAAATCAATTTCTGTCTCTGTGCGTTAAGCAAAACTCAAAAATGATCCTTCTAAATGATTTTCTTCGCTACTGAATCGATTTTAATCATGTTTTCACCCATTGTACAGAGTTTTTTGCCCCAGAGATTATAGGCTGCATTTTTGTGGTCAGTGGTGATTTGTTGGGGTCAGTTTAGGAGGGGGTCATTGAGGTCGCGTCAGTGGGTGAGTGGTCTGTTTCCGGGGGGAGGGGGCAATGTGCTAGGGATATGGTGTTGGGAGCATCCGGCCAACACTGGGTATTTCAACTAATATTCTTATAATAAAATCAGGAATACTTTTTTTATAACATACATACATGAAACTTTATTATTGATTATTTATGAAATAGTTTCAGTTTCAGGACAACTCAACGATTTCCTTGTGCTAGCACCATCTAGTGCTGAAGTAAGTCACTTCGTAAACGATTCCTTTATAATAATTTGCAAGAGTGTACATAAGGATATTAGAATACAATGGAAAGATCCTAATGGAACTGCACGAGAGAATACAAGAGGAAGAGTTCATATTGAAGAAAAGCCCGGTAAGAGCAATAAAAGCTAAGCTAAACAGATTATGGCCCGTTTTCTCATAAGCCTCGTTTCCGAGTCGATTACTAATTTGATAACTTATTCAAATTAAATAAGTTAGCAAAGCCATCCGAATTTTTTTGACAATAAAATCAAAACAAAACATATTTGTGATTTTGAAAATCAAATTTAATTTCGTCCAAGAAAGACGTAGGAGTTAACTCACCTATCCAGGTAAGTAAGTCCACACAAACAAGTTAGAAAAATACAAAAATTATAGTAAAAAATCTAATCATAGTAGTAAAAAAATAGAACGCTAAGTTGGTTTTTATGATGTGAATGATAAAACGGGCCTAAGTAACATCCAATTGTAATTATGTCAATTGTCTATAATAATACTCGTAGTTCGGAAATATTTATTGTATGTACTTAGAGAATTTTCTAATATTCATGTTAACATTCACAGGCCAGTTAGCTCTTGTTTTCGAACATATCGCATTAATTGATAAGGGTAAATGGACGTGTCAGGCAGCACTTGTCGGTGGTGGAGAAATAAAGAAATCCTTTGAACTACTTATAAATCGTAAGTCTTAATTAACAACTTGTTTATTCTTGTGGGAAATAAAACTGACCTTTTATGTTTGGCTAAACACACACACACACACACATTACAACCTTGCCACAAAATCAACAGAGAAAATATCATTCGACAACACCGACCTAGTACAATCTGTTAAGGAGGACAGAGATGCGACAATCTATTGTAATGTAAAAGGAGACCCAAAGCCAACAATAACTTGGTACCGCAATGGTGATACCATAAAATGTAAGCATAACTGTTTGCCGAATTCCTCATACATACGAGTGTGCTGTGAGCAAGAGGAAGCCTTGAATTCCCTACAAATCAGAAATATATCACAACAAACTTCGTAGGTCCTTACATGAACTGCAGATACCAAATACTTTTCGGTAATAGTTTATTTGCATGTATGACATGGAAACATAAATATGGTCATATTTTATGGCATGGAAGGTCCGAATGTATCCTGCAGTTTATGTACTCGCACCCAAAGTGCGGAATTGTGTGTGTGCATTGACTGCATTAAGCGACTTACTTGTGCGTTAAAATACATACTACTCGTATATTTACAGTTCCTAGTTCAAAATTCAAACTTTTATCTGATGGTCTCTTCATCAAGAGTGTTACACAATCGGACGCTGGTGAATACACGTGTCGAGCTTATCAAATATCCAAGACAGTAACTGATGTACAGGAAGAAACAATACTACTCCGAATTCAACGTAAGTATACCTTTGGGCACAAGACTCGTTTTCCCATTAAAAACAGAAACAACCAAAAACTATATTCACAAATATTGGCATTAATTTGCGAGAGTTAATCTCAAGTTTTCTTTAAATGCAAAACAAAAGCAGTGATTGTATCTTGTTTTAAATTTTTATTCAACGAAACTTCCTTTAAAATATCAAAGATAGGTAAAGCTAGATATTTTGAAGCTTAAAGAAATTGTTTTAATTAACACTGAAATTTGATGTTACAGATAACATGGAAGTTTAAGAGAAATTCTATTTAATTCTAGAGCAAAGAAGACGTAAATTCATAAGTTCCTTACAGTAAATAAATTAAATATTACTAAAAAATTATATAAATAAAATAAATTAAAGTTGAAGTGAAACTTCTTTGCACACGATGGACGTAAAATTTCAAGGTTGCAGCGTTTTCACTTGACGTCACATTATTCGAAACGATTTCGAGCAAACAAAACGGAATTTGGCCAGAGAGAGAAAAGGAGAGAACTATGCTATATTCGTTGTTGGGCTGGTGGGGGCATTCAGTGATTTTTAATGATCTTTTGTGGGGTTTTGAGTGTTTTTTGGGGTCTTTTGAGGGTTTTTTGGGGTTCTTTTAAGGATCTTTTGAGGTTCTTTTGGAGGTCTTTTGGCGGTCTTTCTGAGGGTCTATTGATGGTCTTTTGAAAGTCTTGTTGGAGTCTTTTGGAGGTCTTATTGCTTGCGAGTATTAACATATTAGCACAGAGCACTACAACAATGCTTTATCAACAACCACCAGATACTTGCGTATTTGCTCTTTTTGGTACAGAATATCATACAAAATTTAATCTGCATATAAATAATGATCTTAAGATAGCAACAACAAAATCTGGAACTATGATAGGTGCTGTTTTAAAACGATATCTAGAGAATGCTTAGTCAAAAACGTACGTTTCATATTTTAGTTACCATAACGTTATAGTGTCAACTATACTATATATTAATTATACAAACATCATCAGAAAAGACCGTAAATATTGTAGAATTACATTTAAAAAAAACAACCCATAAAAAATAAAATTTTTCTTGGAAATTCTCTAATCGGGGATACACTCACACACACACACACACACACACACTGCGTGCTCGTTTTGTGGCAAACCATTCACAAATGACGCAGCGGCAGCGAACAGCGCTGCTCACAAAGCACAGAGCTCATACTTTGCCGTGATCTGATGCGATATAGCGATATTTAAAAATTGTATATTGGGGTCCCCAAGGGGCCGATCGCTCCAAATTTTTACAAAAAGTGTTTTCCATCGAAGACACACTGTGTACAAAATTTAAAGAAAATCGGGTAAATTTTGTAAAATATTTGTATGAGAGCCCCCCGACCCCGCGGCCCGAGGGGCCTCAAATTTTAATAGAAAGTGTTGTCTTGGGAGATATACATGTGTGCAAATGCAAAATTTATATTGGTGATAACTTTAAATGTACACAAAAACACTTATTACAAGAGCACTTGTATTTCACTATAATTCTCTTAGGTGGTAGCAGTATTATTTTGCAAGAACTTTTACAACTTGACTGATTGAATTCTAAGCAATGAATGAATCCTCTGCAACCTTTTATACGCATTGAAAAGTTTCCAGAAACTTCCAATCTTATAGACAGGAATATCGAGAAAATACCAGAAAAGTGTGGCTTTATTCCCTTGCTTACAACGATCGATACTCATATGTAATGAGTCATCTTATAAAAATAAATTACATGTACAATCACGTTTCTACACACAAACCGGACAAACTGGTTTGACTACATTTTTGACCAGGACATAATGATTAAAACTTACCTTGTGGGTCCTAGGGCCTACTACGCCTACGCGCTATCGCGTGCGGTTCCTGGCAATAGGCTTCAGCTCTCTCCAACTCTTCCCCAATTGCCGTGACTCCTCCTCAACTGTTCTACGACATGTATTTCTCGGACGACCCGTTCTTCTACCATCCTGAGATAACGGGTTCCATTGCGTTGCGTAGTTTGCTATGGATTTGTCGCCTTTTCGGAGTGTATGACCAATCCACTTCCACTTCCGTCGTTGGATGGTTGTGCCTATGGGTTCCTGACCCGTTCTCTGGTAAAGATGTACGTTAGAGATACAGTTAGGCCAGAAAACCCTTAAGATGTTCCGTAGGCACCTATTTACGAACGTATGTAATCTTTTTGTGATAGTATCGGTCACCTTCCAAGTGCTGCACCCATACAACAGCACAGATTCAACATTTGAGCGGAACAGTCGCAGCTTTGCTTTGCCGATTCGGTTGACAATGTCCTTTTCGGCTCCACCTTCGGTCGAAACAATACTCCCAAGATATTGGAAACTCTCTACTCTCTCTACCGGCTGTCCAGCAATGTTAACTTGAGTTACTGAGTTAGTGCCGAGGTTGATGATTTTGGTTTTGGTAGTATTAATCTTCAAACCCGTAACATTTGCCTCCCTTTCCACATTTGTTGTCATTTGGTATAGCTGTGTGAGATTAAACAAACGTCGTCAGCGTAGTTCAGATGTTTCAGTTGAGATGTAAGAGTCCAACGAATTCCTCTGTTTCCAGTAGATAAAGCTGCGCAAAGTACATCGCTAATCACTAACAAAAGAAGTATCGGCGATGGAATGCAACCTTGTCGTACCCCACTTAGGATCTCGAATTCCTCTGACAGCTTGTCAATTCTTACACTACGCTGCACTTCTCTCATTTTGCTTCGATACAGGGACTCTAGTCGATCCTCGCTGCTGCTGGGATATCTACAATACGAGCTTTAAGTAGCAATCCGCCTCTAGGTATCTTTGGTAAGCCACGTACTGTGCCTTGCCTGGCTTCTACCAACAATACTTTCCGCTCAAGATGTGAAAACATTGTTCACAGCATTCCAATGTTCCTGGATGGTTGTCGGCAGTGAGCTGCTGATTGCTTCCACTCCTTGCGATAAATTGTCATTTCGTTCGCCGAGGACGTGCTTCCCAATCACATGTTTGAGTCCTTCATTGTCGCTGCAAACCTTGGCATTCAAGTCCCCCATCCCGATGACGATATCTCCGTTCGGCGTTGGGTTGAATACAGCGCTTAGTTGATTGTAGAAGTTGTCCTTTTCATCCTCAGTCGAAGGATTTGTTGGTGCGTAGCACTGTATGATCGTTACGCGCCGTACTCTCCCGCCGCAGACCCACTCCAGATTCGCGGGGACTGCCGGAGGGTTTGCCGGAGTAGAGTTTCACAGTGTTACACGTTGGAGATTGGTACTCTCCCGCGACGAACCATCTTACTTCACTCACTCCCAGTATGTCCAAATTATATCGAAGAAACTCACGTTCCAGTTGAAGAAATCTGGCATTTTGAGGTCCTTCACTCCCTGAGTCAAGGAGCGTCCTCACATTCCAGAAACCAATCTTAGTCCGGGTACAATAGCCACAAGTCGTCATTATTCGATCATTACTTATCCGAGGCGTTGTGTCGGTTTCAGTAGCGGGCATTTTTCGGTACCGCAGGGTGCTAACCCACGTTACCTAGACTAGAAACGCTAGACCGTTCGCACTTGTAGTTTTAGCCTACATATATAAGGATTTATACACATAGTTGCCCGGGGACCACCACTAGGAGGTAGAGCAAGCACTACATCACGAAATTGATTGTTGCGCTACAGGCCCAAACCAAGTTTTGAGCAGTCAGTAGTTTGCCGATCAATCGCATTGCAGACCCCCGGTTACATTTTAAATAATCTAATAAATCTTACAGCCTAAAATTATGCTAATCAAAAGTGCTTAATTCTAATTCAGTGCCTATTTTTAGTATGGAGTATGTACATTGCAATTTATCTTAGGATTCGAACTGCATTATCTACTGACTACTTTTCGTAACAATATCTTTAAATCCTTTATTTAAAAGTAGGGGAAATATGTCTTTTTATTACCAAATATAAAATGCAGCTAAGCATCAACTTTTGCTGTAAAGTAAATTGTTAAACTATGTATTTCCGCATTTAAAACTAAGTAACCTAGATGAGGCATGTTGGCTTCGCTGGCCACATCATTCAAATTCTTCTGGAGTTTTCTGAAGGAGTTTGAAAAAGTCTTTATCCAGACTATTCCTAAAAAATAGAACCGTCATCTCCTTCCACGTACCGACCCAAAACTCTAATATCCGTACTTTCCAAGATCTCTCAAACGCTTATTAATCGTATGTTTAATCGTGTAGCAATACCGTTCTTTAATGAGTTTTTTCTTTAACTGCGGGCTTCTACGACGAGAAATTACCTGATACTAGATAATGGTCGCAGAGGTGATGAGGCATTTATTAGAATGTGCCGTAAGAAACGGGTCAAGGGGGTTAGCGTGATGAATTACAATGTCGGGAGTCCTAATGGGCCGATTCAAAAGCTGAGTGAGATTGTTTACATCCACGCCACACGCAACTCGTGACTTGCGTCACACATGAGATATCAAAATGGGATTCTGACATTGAGGTGCTCGCAAAAATTTCAGTTCTCTAGGTCGTGCGAAATGTGGTTAAAAAGCACCTCAAAAAAACGAGAAAATGGCGGCATTTTCAACCATCACACTCGCCACATGCGGAACGCAGCACACGTCACAAGCGGAATATAAAAAGTAATATTTTGGACTTAAACACTCACAAGATTTCAGCTGACTGGTTAAAAATGACCCCAAAGTAGTCAAAAATACAAACAGAAAGGTGCCAAGTCAAGTTAAATAAAAGTTTTTAAAAATTGAAATCGCCTGTTATGCGTACACACTTTGACTATGAGCTAAATGAAATTAAATTCCGCGTGTGAATAATGATTGAACTGTGCTTGAGCTTGATAAGCTACATCACTGCGTAGATCGACCGCAATCATGATGATATTGAGGTGATGCTTCAAAAATAAAAGTTTACTTCTTTAGCTTATTGGTCATCACCTGATCAGCTAAATTATTGATTTGTATCATTATTTTAGTCGTGTCCTATTGCAAAAGTATTTAATAGGCGCTTCCGTTATAGAGAGTGTACAAAATGTACAATATTGCATGTATGACCATTGCAAGATGGTTACGCAATTACGCATTTTGGTCCTTCGCCGATGTTTCAGAAATTGTTTACATTATATGCCGGTAACCACGAACAACCACAATGATGTATGATACGATCTTTATTAAACACTTTTATTAAACTTGACTTGACTCTTGTTTGTCTGTTTGCTTCGACTTATTTAAGGTGAGGAGCTTAGTCTCCTAGAGCTTTTCTGAGATACCTTGTGTGACGCATGTCGCCAGTGGTGTGTGGCGCTTGTATTTAGTGTAATATTAAGTTTATATCGATTTATACATATTGGTTTATACCCAAAAAAATGGAGGTAGGGCCACAATACGACTTTCTTTTACGGACGGGGAAAGAATCTTTATTAAATGTATATTACTTTTTTTCTCTTAATTTTTTTATTTTTAAATTCTCTATATTAACTTCGCGTGCCCGTGTGCTTGTTTGTGGGTTTGTTTGTGGATTTTTTTGTGGGTTTGTTTGTGGGTTTGTTTGTTTGTTTGTCGTGGAATCTTGCGATCAATTTTTAATCCACTTCCCAAAGTCCGATTTCATTGAAATTTTGCACACATGCATATCTCCGATGACAACACTATCTATTAAAATTTGATGCCACTCGGTCCTCGGGGCCGCGGGTCGCATACAAAAATTTTATAAAATGTACCCGATTTTCTTTAAATTTTATATACATGTGTATCTCCGATGGACAACACTTTTGTAAACATTTTGGAGACCCCGGGCCCCGGCGTCATTGAGGCCCCATACAAATTTTTTAAAAAAATTTACCCGATTTTCTTCAAATTTTTTAAACATTTGTATTTCCGTTGTTGGTGACCACGGGCCCCGGGGTTATGAGGGCCCATACACTTTTTTAAAAAAAAAAATTAACCTGATTTTCTTCAAATTTTAAACACATACTGTGTATCTCCTATTAGAGAATTAACATAAAAAAATTAAATATTTATGGGTTGTTTTTTTAAATATATTTTGCACTGAAGAGATTTCTCATTAGATCTATACTTTTTGAGATATTTGCAAAAACTCGAAAAACAGTCTAGTTAAAGTGCCACTTCCGGTTGGCCGATTTTCGCTATAATTACCAGGGACCCCCCAATTTAGGTAAAAAGTTTAAATATGGAAAGTGACGGTTTACTTGGACAGTTTTTCGATTTTTTGCAAATAAGTCAAAAATTATAGCACTTATGATAAATCTGTTAAGTGCAGAAGAAATTTAAACAAAAAACAACAAAAAATTAAAAAAAATAATTGTGGTTTACTTAGAGACGAATTCCAACCGCAAGTTACAAAACAAAATAACAGCTAAGTTTATAAGTACAAATTTATTTGCTCTAAACGTTTTTAAAGTCTTATTTTTCTATAAATATATATAAGACGCGTGACAAAAGACGCTGATGATATACGATTTCTTACAAGGAGGTAATTTCCTAAGTCAAAAGGGGTGCTGCGAGAGTAATAAACTGTAGTTTCTGATCCTGACTTTGACTTCTAAAGAAAAGATAATTGTTATGACAAAAAATATGCTCGAAATAAAAAAATTTACTTCCCTTTTAGGCAAACTAAATTTTTGTTTTAATAATTTGAGTGGTAGTAATTTTTTAAAATTTTGTAATTTCGCGTTTAATAAAAAAAGACAACAGCCGAAGAAATAAGAAAATGACCTAATAATATTGTTACGAAATTCAGGCTTTCGAGTTCGTAAAGGATTTTACAAATAAAACACAACACAAGTTTATTTATTTACAAATAATAACTTTAATTCACAAACAGTAATAATAACTCAAGTTTACAATTTATATTGGTGATTACTTTTCACAGTACACAAAAACACTTATGATACTAGTACTTAACAATAATGTTCTTAGGTTTTAACTTTACCACTTTACAAGAACTTTTATAACTTTACTGGTTAAAATCCAATTAACTAATCATCTTACTTCGGCCTAACGCCTCTATTTATACTCAATCAAAAGCTTCCATAAACTTCCAATATTGTAGACAGAAATATCCAGAAAATTGTAGCCTTATTTCCTTATCTACGACTAACGATATTTATATGCAATGAGTCATCTTCTAAAAATAGACTACATGTTCAATCATGTTCTTTTACAAAAACTGGGCAAACCCTAAGATGCGACTATAAGATTTCTTTCCACCGAAATTCTGGAATATGATCATTATTGTCTGGAATTTCTGGAACAAAGCAATTTTTCAAGCGATTCGCATGAAATTTGGAATGTAGGACTAAGATGTGACTATAAGATTTTTTCCTATGGAACTTCTGGAATATGATCATTATTGTCTGGAATTTCTGGAACAAAGCAATTTCTCAAGCGATTCGCTTGAAATTCGGAATGTAGGACTGGAAATTCTGGGATATGATCATTATGGTCTGGAATTTCTAGAACAAAGCAATATCTCAAGCGATTCGCATGAAATTCGGAATGTAGGACTAAGATGCGACTATAACACTTGTTCCTATGGAAATTCTGGAATATTATTATTATGGTCTGGAATTTCTGGAACAAAGCAATTTCTCAAGCGATTCGCTTGAAATTTGGAATGTAGGACTGGAAATTCTGGGATATGATCATTATGGGATGTAATTTCTAGAACAAAGCAATATCTCAATATTCGCATAAAATTCGGAATGTAGGACTAAGATGCGACTGCAAGACTTCTTCCTATGGAAATTGTGGGATATGATCATTATGGTCTGGAATTTCTGGAACGAAGCAATATCTCAAGCGATTCCCATGAAATTCATTTATATAACAGACGGTTCGCCATTCACTTCTTATTAAATTAACTATGCTTATCATTGTACTAACTGTATACTAATACAAAATCAAACAATAATCTTGAATATACGGTTCATTTCTCATTGTTTATAGAATAATGACTCTGAAATATCCTTTCAGTACCATACAATTTTAATATATCTGTCCGTGTTTAAGTCCCACAGACAACAAAATCTTTGTTTTCTTTTCTTTCGTCCCGGACAGACGCTGTCACGCTCAAAACCCACGGCCGTGTCTTCGACACAGCCTACCCTGCTCTTTTTTTTATAAAATTTGTATAGGTGCCCCCCGTCCCAGGGGCCCGATCACTTCCAAATTTTACAGAAAGTGTTCTCCATCAAAGATACACATGCGTATAAAATTTGAAGAAAATCGGGTAAATTTTTTAAATTTTTTTTGTATGGGAGCCCCTGACCCCGAGGCCCAAGGTGCCAAAAATTTAATAGAAAGTATTGTCATGGGAAATACACATGTGTGCAAAGTTTGAATAAAATCGGACTTTAGGAAGTGTGTTAAAAATCGATTACAAGATTTTGCCCACCAGCCAGCCAGCCAGCCACAGGCACGCGAAGTTAATATAGAGGATTTACAAATGGAGGTGTGGGAAACACAACTTTCTTTTACGGACGAGTTTGTCTGTCTGTGTCCAGTCCACAGCCAAGACGGCTGAACTTATGGGGATGAAAATTCCTATTTAAGCGTTTTACATATACTGTGAGATGCCAGTTGATGTTGACGGAAATTTACTCAAAAAGTATAGCACTTAGGAGAAATATGTTAAGGGCAAAAGAAATTTCAAAAGAAAAACAAAAAATAAATAAAAAAAAACAACCCATAAAAATTAAAATTTTTCTTATAAATTCTCTAATCGGAGATACACACACACACACACTGCGTGCTCGTCTTGTGGCAAAATCATCCACGAAATGACGCAGCGGCAGCGAACAGCGCTGCTCACAAAGCACAGAGCTCAGACTTTGCCGTGATCTGATGCGATATAGCGATATTTAAAAATTGTATATTGGGGTCCCCAAGGGGCCGATCGCTCCAAATTTTTACAAAAAGTGTTTTCCATCGAAGACACACATGTGTACAAAATTTAAAGTAAATTTTGTAAAATATTTGTATGAGAGCCCCCCGACCCCGCGGCCCGAGGGGCCCAAATTTTAATAGAAAGTGTTGTCTTGGGAGATATACATTTCAATAAAATCGGGCTGTAGGAAGTGGGTTAAAAATTGATCACAAAATTTGGCCAGCCAGCCACGGGCAAGTGAAGTTAATATAGAGAATTTAAAAATGAGAACAAATGGAATATACATTTACTGAAGATTCCGGCGCCGTCCGTAAAAGAAAGTCGTGTTGTGCCCACACCTCCATGTTTTCTGAGTCCTTCGTTAACAAACGTTTCGACGTAATCAAGTAACAATTTAAGAAAACGGATGCGATAAAATTAGATTTACTGTAATGGAAGCAAATTATAACAGACCACAAATTAGTGTGTAGCTTTTAGAGGTGTTAATTAATACCAAATGTAGAGTACGTAAATGGGATTGCTTATAAACAAGTATGCGTACATAAATATTTCAGTGCATATACATGATACATACTTGACAGTATAACCAATACTCAGGACACAGGAGTAGCAAAAATTGCAATTTATTGATTATTTTGATGCTTTCGAATAATTCTCACTACTGCCTGTGATATCCAGCGGAAATGGCATCGCACATATTCCCTCCCATCAACAGTTTTGTATTTATGTCTGTGCAGTGATAGGCGACAATAGTTTGTCTTTGAATAACGTTTTCATTTAGGCGCTGGTTGTGGTTAATGTTTGAGGGGACTAAAATCTCATTTATACTTCAGATGAAATTAATTGTACTCCGCAAGCTGTTTACTAATGAAATTTTAACTGTACTTTCATTATACGCATTTCTTCTTACTATATAAATATCCTTTGGCATTATTCCTCCACCGCAGATAAACCCCTTTGGTGCAGTAACGATACCATAGATTTGCAATACTCGTACGTCGGAGGTTCGGTAAATTTATCATGCGAAGCTATTGCAGAGCCTCCACCATCATTCACTTGGGTTCACGACGGAAACGGAATCAACAGCAAAAACTATCAAGTTTTTTACGATGACTACGCTTCAACGCTGCAGATTCAAATGAAGAACGCTTCACAGTTTGGTGATTACAAATGCAAGGTTGCCAATCCGCTTGGCACATTAGAGCACACGATAAAATTGCGCGAGGGACACAAGCCCGTTGAGCCTTCTAGATTTGAGCTACGTCAACAATTTACCGATGGATTCGAGCTGGACATAAGGTCGGTGAGGTACAGCAATATCCCAGATAACATGCACACAATGGGCTATCGCGTTGAATATATGAGTGAAAGTAAATTCAAGTTTGTTGCTGGCAATTGGAGCTTTGCTCTGAAGAAAGACTTTCAATTCCACAAAGGTAAATCCGCACTTTTTTAGCAACAGCACTTAGTATATATGATTGCATGAAAAAATTTATTTTATAAACTTATAGATGTACGATTCTTGATTACTGATCTGGAACGAAATACCACGTATTACATGAGAGCAGCATGCAAAAACCTCGCCGGACTGAGTGATTGGACAAAGGTGCAGATATTCACAACACCAGCCAACTCGGCTACAAGGGCATTCCAAGTGATAAGTTGGGAGTCGCTGAGCATTATCGGCATAGGACTGACAGTTAAATACTTGAAAATCTTTTCTTTGTTTTAAACTGCGAGGATTTTTTATATCGCTAATAGAATATTTTAGTACCTGATTTTAATTTTATTTATTTATTTAAAATTCTGTGATAAAAATATTTGGTTGAGCATGTTAATTACTTATGTATAAATTTTTAATGTCATTAAAAGTTCTATGCTTTCATACACTCATTAAATTAAAAATAATATCCCAAGAAATAATAAAAATCTCATTGTACTCGTACCATGTGTATAAGAGTGAGATCTTTTCCTACCAATTAATTTTAACCGCATGCAGTTGCAGTTCTATTAACCTAAAATGCCGTAACGAATACGGCTAAAAGTTTTGTACTTTATTTTATAGGCAATTATTAAAATTTTCCATACGTACATTTACTATACAAGTATTATGAATTATCTAATTGAAAAAAACAGCTAATTGTGTATTTGTTAAAACATTTCCTAATGTGAACTTTTGTTAATTGTGTGAAAACGAACATAAAAATAAAAAAAAGGAAACTAACTCAGTCTTTTTAAAAAAATAATGTACACGATACTTGTAACAAATATAGACTATAACCTCCGCGGAAAAAACCATGTGCAATGGTGAAAACCTGGTCTAGATAGGTTCAGTAGTTTTTAAGTTTAGCTAAAAAACAGGCGTTGTCCAGCTGCACCTCCCACCCTACTGCCCCAACCAAACTGACCTCTGCCCAACTGAACACTACCCCACAGAAACGACCAAACATACCCAACACCAACTGACCACTTCCTCACACTGGCCTCCACCACTAAGTCCCACCCACCTACCCGCCACTAACCAAAAACTGTAGCCTATAACATCCGGGGGGAAAAACCCTGCACAATGGTGAAAATCTGATCTAAATCGGTACAGGACTTTTCAAGATTAGCGTATGTAATTGAAAGTGCAAAGTTACCTCTGTATATAACAGTATAGACTGTGGATGATCATACCCTCGAATTAACTGGTAAGTCCAAGGAAGGATATATAAAACAACTCAATTTTTTTTTAGATACAATTGTGACAGGTTATGGTTTACTTAATTTTCTTTTAAGTCTTATACAGAATCACACTTGGAAAATACTTGCTGAGAATAGCAGTGCAAGCGTCGTTAGCTGTCGCTGCAATTTTACGAATAAGAATAAGAATAAAGGATAGAGAGTGAGCCACTCAATGCCCGATGCTTTGTAATCAAAAACTAGCGGACTCGATGTGTCCTGGCTACTTACAATTTAATTGATTAAAAATCCAAATAGTTATTTAAAATCATTATGTTCAGTAATATACAACCAACATAGTCTTATTTGACTTGTAATTGTATAGGCTAATTTAAGATCTAAGTGGTTATCTTGCATCTGCATCTGTTTGATGCTTTATAAAAAATATAAAAAATAATATATAAGTTACAATTTCTTATTTTTGTGACCTTATGTTAATGCGCCTTGATATTCTCTACAACTCCTAATACAAAGTTTGGATCGAGACTCTCGATTTATTACGGTATAAAGGTTTGAATATGTGATGAAAAATATTTTTAAATATAAGGTAAAATTACTACATGTAGTTATAAAAGATGCTCAAAATGTCCTCCTTGTGATTGAATATAGGCTAATATTCGTTGAAGACGGCCTGAAAACCTGTGCGAAAAAAAACAAACAAAAAACACCAGATAAAACCGTTGGTCACCACTGCATTTTATGCATTTGGCTAAAGGTAAATACTCGTATTTAATATTTTGTGTGCGGTTACTGTCTCTGTTTCGGTACTCTTATGTGGCGATTATTATTGAGTAAGCAGTGTCTTTTGTTGAGTTAGCAGTGTCTTTTGTTGTGTAAGCAGTGTCTTTTGACCTAATGATGGCAGAGTTTTCAGGTGAGGAATACGTTAATATCGATTTTTTTACGGATTTTGCGATGTCAATGCATCACGAGCTCGCAATGAATATCAACGCAGATTCCCAACGCGTCGCATTCCTGACGCAAGAGTATTTACAAATATTTATAGAAGACTGCGAGAATCGTAACAAAATCAAATACGCGGGTGGAGCCACATTCAGTCTGAAGAAATCATTTGGATGTCGATGAAGAAATAGTTTATTAGCTTATTATACTTCGTTTCAGCACAATATTAGTTTTAATGATAAAGGCTACTTTTCCGCTATCAAATTGATCTAACTGAAAAAACTTCATAGACTTAAGCTATTTTGTTCAAATTATTGTGTATACTTGCAAAATTCAGACGAGAAAAGTATCTTAATGGTGTTTAGTATGTGAATTTTGTGATCAATTTTTAATCCAATCGCTAAAACCCGATTTTATTCAAACTTTGCATGAGGATCTCCAGAGTGTGCGCTTGCGATTGCCTTAACCCACTGTCTGTAGCTCTTCTCCATCGAACGGACACCAAGGGACCGTCAAGTATGTCGACTCGAAAGTTTTTGCACAAGTTAGCGAAGAGGCGGCTGTTATACCTAATGGTTCCCGGATGGCAATTGTCATTCCGCGTGACTACAGCGCATCTGAGTTTAATGAGGAACATCGCTTGTGATTCTTCCGTGAAGATATGGGAATAAACCTGCATCATTAGCATTGGCATTTGGTTTGTCCTTTTGAAGGCTTCCAATCGCGTTATTGTCAGCAAAGATCAACGTGGTAAATTACATGCATCACCAAGTGATGACCCGTTATAACATGAAATGCTTCAGCAAAAATATATCTCGTGTGAAGCGTTTCAATATTTTGAGTGAACCCATTGGTGAGGAATATTTTTCGAAGATGGCTTCCTTAGTAACATGTCGTGGTTAGCCGCCATCCCAGTAACACACCGATGAGGAATTTGGATCGTTAGCTAGATCAGATTATATAGGAGTTTGAGAATTTGGAACGCTATATGGGGATCTTCACAACATTTTTACGATACAGATCATCGTCATTGGGAATCTTTTAGTAACGTCGGCGATTCGGTAACTACCATGAGAGATCCCATATTTTAAAAATGGCACGCATATGTTGACGACATCTTTCATGAGCACAAGAAAGTCATCCTACCTACAAAATGCTACAGTTGAAATGTCGCGACGTAACTGTTACTGGCATCCAAGTCAGTAGCTCCAGCGGCCAGTACGCTTACCATAATCTGGCTACAATCTGACGTCGATTTGTCGCGCGGCATAGACGTTTTATCAAGAGGGACGTCTTTACTCGCTTCACCCACTTGCAACACACGCCATTCGGTTATGTGATTAACATGAACAACATAGACAACTCTCAACTGCACAGTTTGCATCTTCTTAAGTCCCAAATTCAATGAACGCGGGCAACCGATGCTGTTTAGGAATCAGAGCCTAATGATAATTTGTTAGATTATATAAATAAAAAGACCGATGATTAATATATATTACCGATTAAACAAAATAACTTTTATTATAATTGTATAATGCGTGATGTTTGCAATATGAACAAGGAGGAAGTGAAACAAAAACATAACATACTGAAAAGTCGAACTACTTTTAGCTTTAACTTTTCACTATTGTCGCCATCTATTAACAATAATACTAATTAAATTGAATTTAAACTACGTTATCCAACATTCCTCCTCAAATTTAATTACATTAATGTTTTGATTTATTTTAGTCCACACAAATTGCGAAAATAAGCCAGTTTGGTTCCAGATAATGGCTTTGTACACATGTCCGCAATCATTTCTTCCGTTGGACAATATTGACATTCAACGATCCTCTTTTTTATGCAATCTTTAGTGAAATTACATTGTACGTCAATATGTTTCGACCGGTTGGTGAAACCTTCCCGAAAAATTAGTGCTAAGCAGCTTTGGTTATCTTCATACATCACAGTTGGATCGACGACATCTATTTTAAAATTACGCATAAGAGCACGTAACCAAATTACCTCACGGCAAGCCTCTGTTAAAGCTATAAACTCTGCTTCGGTTGAAGATAGAGCTACACAAGTTTGCTTTTTGCAACTCCAACTGATAACTGATCCAAAAGCCATAAAAATGTAACCGCTGTTAGATTTTCTATCTGATCGATCTTCGGCCCAATTGGCATCTGCGTATCCAATCAGTTTTACATTGTCACTACCATTTAAAATCAGCTTCAATTTTATGGTGCCTTTCAAATATTTTACCACTCGCTTTAATTCATCCCAATCTTCTTGAGTTGGATTAATTGTTTTTTGAGCTAATATTGCGACACTTGCTGCTATATCAGGACGTGTATTAATTGATACAAACAAAAGACATCCCATAAGTCTTTGATATTCAATATTATTTAACAATAATTGAGATGATGGACCCTTTTGATATTCGACCTTCAATGGCATTTTAGAACATTTCGAATTTTCCAATCCAAATCGTTTGATAATTTGATTTATGTAAGATGTTTGACTTATTTGATAAATATTATCAATAATTTCCACTTCAATTCCAACGTAACATTTGATTTGTCCTAAACTGTCAATTTGGAAACTTTTATTGAGATTATTTTGGACTTCTTTGATTTCGTTGATTTGCTTACTGGCTACTATTATGTCATCAACGTATATAATTATATAACAACTGCCATTTTTATTATGTCTGGTGAATAGACATGGATCTTCGTCACTTTGCACGAAACCAGCTTCGACCATAACTTTATTGAGCGCCAAGTTCCATACTCTTGCTGATTGTTTTAATCCGTATAGGCTCCTCCTTAAATGACATACTAAATTTTTGTTTTCGACTTCAAAACCCGGCGGCTGATTCATATAGATTTCTTCTTTGAGCTCACTATTTAAGAATGCGGTTTTTGCATCTAGGTGATGTACCAATAACTTCTCTCTACTAGCAATCGTCAATAACAAACGGAATGTGGTTTGTCGTGCCACTGGTGCAAATACTTCGTCGTAGTCAACACCAAATCGCTGCGAAAATCCTTGAGCAACCAATCGAGCTTTGTATCGCACAACGCTGTCATCCGCATTCGATTTTAGTTTAAAAACCCATCTACATCCGACTGTTTTTCGATCAGCTGGTAATTTAACAATTTCCCAGGTGCCATTTACTTTGTGTGCATTCATTTCGTCGTTCATCGCTTGTAGCCATTCATCTTTATGGTCAGAGTTTAAGACATCGTTAATTGTTTTTGGCTCAGAAACAATTAAATTAACTTTATTTATATTTTCGATTAACCGCTTCGGTGGAACACCTTTGTTGACTCTTGATGATCTACGAATACTTAAATAATTTTCGTTGTTGCTTTCATCCGCTTCTGATTCATTATTTTGTTGGTCATCTGGTTCATTTTCTTTATTGTCCGAATTATGGTTATCATCGTTTTCTTTATTTGCATAATTTGATTTGATTTCATTGGGATTCGATTCGATTGGATCGTCGGCAAAACGCACGTCACGACTTATTAATAATTTTCGTGCAGAACGATCATAACATCTATATGCTTTAGATTCCAAATCGTAACCCATAAAAATTGCTTCCACTGCTTTTGAATCCAATTTGCTCCTTTTCTCTTTTGGTACATGTACATAGCATTTCTGTCCAAATATATATAAATTTTGCAAATTTGGCATATTGCCGCACCACAACTCATATGGTGTTTTTGGAATCGACTTAGATGGCAATCGATTTTGGAGAAATGTTGCCGTCATAACTGCTTCGGCCCAAAAAATATGATCTAAATTTGCATTGGCTAACATGGAACGTGCCATTTCAATCAAGCTTCTATTTTTGCGTTCCGCAACGCCGTTTTGCTGTGGCGAATATGTAGCTGTATATTGAATGCTTGTTCCGATACCTTTAAGATAGCCAACGACTCGTTTATCGGTATACTCTGTACCTCTATCAGATCTGATGATCTTTGGATATTGCGAAAACTTTGTCTTTGATAATGCTACATATTCCTTTAACTTATCAACACATTCAGATTTATGCTTTAGTAAATAAATCTTCGTATAACGTGAAAAATCGTCAATGAATGTAAGGATGTAACGATTACCATTGTGTGATGCAGTCTGCATCGGACCACATAAGTCTGTGTGTACCAGATCCATCGGTGCCTTGGTTGACGTCATTGAAACTTTCGGAAATGGCGTTCTCGACATTTTCCCTTTTAGACAGGATTCACAAATATCGCTGCAATTGCATTTTCTGACCTTCATACCGCTCACTAAATTCTGATTGTCCAAATGCTTTATGATATTTATATCTCTATGTCCGAGAATTCGATGCCACTGATGTGCACATAGAGTACGCTCACCGTTTACCATATCGACCTTATGCATTTGCCTCAGACGGTATTGATTACCAAAAACCTCGCCAATATTATTGATTTTATTATTCCTCTTGATGAATACTTCGTTTTTGGTAAATTCAACATTTATACCTTTTCTTGCCAATTGTTTCACTGACAAAATGTTAGACGAAATTTCCGGAACGTATAAAACATCTTTTATTATGGCTGACATTGGTTTATTTCTATGATCGCAGAATTGGACATTTACTGTACCTTTACCTATCGACCAGTATTCTTTATTATCGGCAACACGAATGCTTTCATTATAATTTGAGATAAAATCAACAAAATCTCCTTTGTTATTGCTAATATGACACGTAGCTCCTGAATCAATAATCCAGTTACTTGATGAGCCATTTTCCTTATGTGTCACTATAAACAATTGATTATTGTCTGAATTGTCAATTGTATTCGCTTTATGCATCTCTGTTGAATTCTTCTTATGTAACTTCTTTTTGGACCACTTTTCATATTTTCTGCATTCACTTTTAATATGGCCTTTCTTTTTGCAAAAGAAACATTCCAAGATGCCTGAATCGACTTTCAGAACATTACCACATGCGCCACCAGATTGATTGTCACGATCCAATTTGTGTTTATACTCTTCAATCAATTTCGCTTGCACAATTTTTAAATTTAACTCGCTTGCTTTTTGTGTTTGTAGCGCTGTAACCACAGTATCATAGCTGCATGGTAGTTGTCCAAACAATAGACCGATCTGCCATTTTTCAGACAATTTCTCTTCACCGAGTGCATCTATCCTTTGAAACATATCTGTCAGCCAATGAATATGCTTCTCCATGTTGCCACCTTCATCGAGTTTACGTGTGCAAATTTCTTTAATTAATTGAACGCTATTACTACCTGCACTTTTTTCGTGATATTCCATTAATGCGTTCCACATCGATTTAGCAGATGTTAAATGGTCTCTTATATGCACAAATTGACTGTCCTCGATATTTAATCCAATACTCGAAACTGCATTCGTGTTTGCCTTTGTCCATTCAGGTGTTATTGGTTCTGGAGCATCAGATATAATCGCCGTCCACGAATTTTCTTTTTGCATTAACAATTGCATTCGTAATTTCCAATTGAAATAGTTATCGTTGTTTAATTTATCGAAATGATATTTTATTTCGGTAGACATTTTATTTTCCTTTACACCGCAGTAGACACAATTAACAAATTATATATTTAAAAATTTTCTTTGCTTGGGTCAACTGGGCCCATAACCTGTTAGATTATATAAATAAAAAGACCGATGATTAATATATATTACCGATTAAACAAAATAACTTTTATTATAATTGTATAATGCGTGATGTTTGCAATATGAACAAGGAGGAAGTGAAACAAAAACATAACATACTGAAAAGTCGAACTACTTTTAGCTTTAACTTTTCACTATTGTCGCCATCTATTAACAATAATACTAATTAAATTGAATTTAAACTACGTTATCCAACATAATTGAATAAGACAAATTCATAGTTTCATGTAAGTCATCAAGTGACTGTATTGGTGTTGTGGTAGATACCACTGAACACACACTGTACAATATCAGTGTGTTAGACACATAGGGTTTGACATTCAAGCATTGTAGAATGGAACTCGTTATGAAAAGCATTGTAATCCGTATCTCAGTGAATAAATAAATATAATACTTAAAAACATTCTAATTGTTTTATATATATATCACATAACAAAACATGGTGTCAGAAGTGGGATGTTTTAAGAATAATAATAGCACTAATAAACGGAAAACGAATAGAGTGAATGAGATTTGTAACAACAACCGGAAGGACAGTGATGAAGATTTCAGTGAAGATGATAATGATAATCCAAGAAACTTATTTATTGCTAAAATTGACGGAAAATCAACGGTTTCTTCCAAGCTTAATGTAATTGCAACGTTGAAGTTGAAATTTGGAAATGTATGGAAACAGGTCGAGTGTATGTTGGATGCCGGCTCGAATTCGTGTTTAGTGGGTTATAGCATGTATAAAGCATTAATGGCCCAGAAAAATCCAGTAGTATCTAAATCAAAATATGAACTGATTGATTTCAACGGAAATTCAGTCAAATCTATTGGAGAAGTTAAGATCCCGTGTGAAATTAATAATCAGCGGTATACTCTTTTATTTCAAGTTGTCAACAGAAATCATGGTCTATTGTTGTCATCAAACGCATGCTCTGCATTAAAATTAGTTAAATACAGTGACGAAGTTAAAAGTTATCCCAGGAATTTTGAACATAATCATCTGCAAGTTATTGAAACAGTTAGGAAAACTGATGCCAGTTCTGAATTTGACAAAATAGATGCTGACCGAATTATCGAGAAATATAATGATGTATTTGGAGACAGTTTTGGTCTCCTTCCAGGAGAAGTTGAGCTGGAGATAGACAAAGATATCAAACCAGTTATACAAAGAGCGCGTCGTATTCCAGTGATTTATAGGGATAAATTGAAAGTTGAACTCAAAAAATTAGATGGAATTATCGAAAAGATAACGAAACACACGGATTGGGTTAGTAATGTTTTGATTGTTAAAAAACCAAATTCATTTCGAATATGCTTAGATCCAATTCCTCTCAATAAAGCTCTAAAGAGACCGAATTGTCAATTTACTACAGTTGATGAAATTTTGCCAGAACTGGGTAAGGCTCAGGTTTTCTCAACGTGTGACGCAGCAAAGGGTTTCTGGCAAGTAAAACTTACAAAATCCAGCAGTGAATTGACATGCTTTTGGACGCCATTTGGACGATACGTCTGGAAACGCTTACCTTTTGGCATTTGCTCAGCGCCTGAAATTTTCCAGATGAAGATGTACGAAATGACACATGATCTTAAAGGTGTGGAGGTGTTAGCGGATGATCTTTTGATTTACGGAAGCGGTGATAACAAAGAAGAGGCGCTTGTTGACCATAATAAAAATTTAGAAAGTTTAATGATTCGACTTCGACAGTATAATTGTAAATTAAATAAATCAAAATTGAAGTTATGCCAGTCATCTGTAAAATTCTTTGGTCATATTCTAACAAATGAAGGCCTTAAAGCAGATACATCAAAAATCAGTGCTATTCAAAATATGAAATCTCCGGAAAATAAAACCGATCTTCAACGATTTATGAGCATGGTCAATTATCTAGCTAGATACATAAAAGATTTAAGCACACATTGTACTCCATTACGAAAACTGTTGTTGGAAGATACTCCTTGGATATGGACAAAAACTCAGGAGGATGAGTACAAAAAATTAAAGTTACTAGTTGGGAATGTTAAAACCTTGAAGTATTTTGACAGTACTAAGCCAATTACAATAGAGTGCGATTCGAGTAGCTCTGGCTTGGGCGCGGCATTATTTCAACAAAACAATATTATCGCATATGCTTCCAGAACGTTGACGGCTACAGAGCGCAATTATGCTCAGATAGAGAAAGAATTGCTCGCGATTGTGTTTGCATGTATCAGGTTCGACCAGATGATCGTTGGTCATATGTGTACTGTCAAAACTGATCACAAGCCTTTGATCAATATTTTTCAAAAGCCATTGCTTAAAGCACCAAAGCGACTTCAGTTGATGTTAATGATCCTGCAACGTTATTCTTTAAATTTGGAGTTTATAGAAGGAAAAAACAATATTGTTGCAGATACACTTTCAAGAATGCCAGTAGAAGATAATGACAATAATAATGATATAATACCTCGTGAAAAAAAATGTATACATCTAATTGAGAATGTTAATCCAGCACAAGGGTTAAATATAACCGATGAAAGAATAGAGAATATAAGGCAGGTAACTCAAAATGACATATCTTTACAAAAACTTATTCAACTAATCACATACGGATGGCCGAATAATATTAGAAATGTTCCTGATGAAGTTCAACTTTATTATAAATTTAAAAATGACCTTTCAACACAAAACGGATTGATATTTATGGAGAATAGAATTTTAATTCCACGTGAATTAAGAAAGTTGATACGTACAAACGTACATGTGAGTCATAATGGTGTGGAGTCAACTCTTCGGCTCGCAAGGGAAAATGTTTTCTGGCCAGGTATGAATTCTGAGATTCGGGAGATGGTAACAAAATGTGATATTTGTGCAAAATATGCAAGTTCTCTAGCAAAACCGCCGATGCTGTCTCACGATATCGCAACTTACCCGTTTTAATTCATATCGATGGATGTATTTTTCACTCATTATAAAGGAAAACAAACAGCATTTTTAGTAACAGTATGTCACTACTCGGATTATATTGAGCTAGATATATTAAATGATATGACTTCCAATTCAGTTGTTAACGCATGTAAACGCCATTTCAGCCGCTATGGAATACCTCAAAGAGTCTTAACAGATAATGGAACAAACTTTGTTAGTAAAGAGTTCGCGTATTTTGCCTCGCAGTGGAAATTTACCCATGTTGTTTCTTCACCACATTATCATCAAAGCAATGGTAAAGGTGAATCAGCTGTAAAAATAGCCAAACGCCTTATACAAAAAAGTGAAGAAAGTAGCGAAGATATCTGGTATTCTTTATTACATTGGCGTAATATTCCTAACAAAACCAATTCGAGCCCAGCTCAGAGAATGCTGTCAAGAAGAACGCGAACAGGAATACCGTCAATAACATCGAATTTTAAACCCGAAATTATTAAAAATGTTCCGGAGAAATTGGAAGAGAATCGACGTCGAGCCAAATACTATTATGACCAAAAAACGAAATCTCTTCCAGCATTGACTATTGGACAACCAGTATTTGTTCAATTAAATCCTGATAATAATAAACTATGGACAAAAGGGACCATAGAAAATAAATTCACGGATAGATCATATGCGATCAATGTTGATGATTCATCTTATCGACGAGATTTGATTCATATAAAGCCTCGTCTTTCTGATGATGCCATTACTCAAAAGACGACAGCGGATATCTACGATGAAGAAACTAGCAGTACCAGCGATCTAAACACCGATGTTTTAAGACAGAATGTTGCATCACAGATTCCAGTATCGTCGCATACTCATGATGCATTTTTACCAACTGGTACTGAAATTAATTCAACTTCTACACCGCTGCCTACTCGTCCAAGAAGAGTTAGTAGGATGCCCGAAAAGTTCAAGGATTATTCTATGGAAGGATAGATAGATAATTTTAGTTTTCATTTCTATTTTAATTTATTAAGTTTTGTTTTTTTTGTGAATTGATTGCTTTGATTTATATAATTGTAGAATCTTAAGTATGTTTCTTTTAAAAGATAAGGAAGATGTTGTGGTAGATACCACTGAACACACACTGTACAATATCAGTGTGTTAGACACATAGGGTTTGACATTCAAGCATTGTAGAATGGAACTCGTTATGAAAAGCATTGTAATCCGTATCTCAGTGAATAAATAAATATAATACTTAAAAACATTCTAATTGTTTTATATATATATCACATAACAAAACAATTGGTTTGTCTTATTTTTGATGTTTAAGTTAATCCTGGATAGAACACTATTCCTCGACGTTCAGATGTGTGGAGTGTAACCATTCCCTTTGAAAGGACTTTCCACAACTTGAAAGCTAATCGCCATCACCACCGATAAGCTGGAATTTAATTTCTGCCGTTGTAGCTGGTTTCCAACTATGACGACGATAGGGTAAATTTAATGAAGAAATACTAATACTAATGAGTACGATTCGTAATAATTGCTTTCGTAGACTGATCAGAACATATTAGTGTAACGAAGTTCTTATCGTTACAAGCCCTTTGTCTAATTTTCGGTTTGGTCCGTCCTCTGGTTCCGCTGAACACATTGGACTAATGCTTGCCTACCGCCAGACACAACCTCGAAAACCATGCAAACTAATGGGCACACAACCACACAGAAAATTTTCTTTTGAAAATATTCACATAGAAATTTCATGAAATTTTGAAAAACAACAAAAAATTTACAAATTTAAGTGAAATTTAAGCCACTTAAATAACATCTATAATACAATCCTAAAAATTAAATTTTTCCATTAAATACTTTTATCACCATGGCTAATCCAAATAATCTAATTCGTCCACCCGTACTTAACGTAAATCAACCTCAAATCCCAAATCCACCTGTACCTGAAGCACGCGATTTAGGAATGTCAGTCGAATTAAGAACTGCTATAGCAAATATAGTAGTGGGCGCCGTGGCTCAGTGGTAGTGCACATGGCTGCTCCGCAGGAGGTTCAGGTTCGAGTCCCAGCAACACCAAATGTATTTTTCACGGTGTCTCACCTCTCGCGAATGGATGACAAACGTTCCAAGAGTAATTAATTAATACTTTGTCACGGAAAGCTTCTCAATTCGCCGTTCGGATCCGGCCTTAAATTGTTGGTCCCTTCCATTTGTGTCCAAAAATTAACATGTGCAGCACAAATGGTCGCGAGAAGTTTGGCCTTGGACCGCAATGGTCTGTCGCGCCAAATATTATTATTATTATTATAGCAAATATAGTAACACAGACTCTCAGAACAGAAGGTGTACAGCTTATAAATTCCATTGTAAATCCAAATTCAGATCAGTTAAAAGATGTAGATCAGATAATAAATCAAGAACATAGAGCAAACCTTGGAGATTTAGACAAAATCCCCGATATTGTTAGGAGTTTAAGAGAATTCTCAGGGAACAATATAGAGCTTACATCGTGGAAAAAAAGCGTAGAAAGAATTCTACAACTTTACGAACCAATTAGAGGTACCGCAAAATACTACGGGATAATAAGTGTAATTCGTAACAAAATTACAGGACAAGGAGACAATGTATTAGAATCATACAATACCCCTCTAATTTGGAATTGTATATCACGCTGTCTTACCAAACATTACGCGGACAAACGAGACGTTACAACTTTAGAATATCAAATGACATCTCTTGTTCAGGGTAAATTGACCATTCAGGAATTTTACTACGAGGTTTACACTTGTCTATCACTTATCCTTAACAAACTCTCTTCACTCGAGATGGGTAATGAAAGGTTTAACATCTTAACAAACATATTCAATCCAACAGATCTCCCTCAAGCATTAAGTCTTTGCCAAAAGCTCGATAATCAAGCATTTAGGTCAAATTACGCCCACAACCCTCATAGCAACATGAGAAAATATAACAATATAACAACACCACCATTACCACCAAGACACAATATGCATACAGGTAGGCCAATGCCATTTTATTCACGCCTATCATACCCACAACCGCAACATTTTTCTGCTATCCCTCCAGTACAAAGTTTTCAATTTGGTCAACAAAACCAACAATTTTACCCTAGAAATAATCAAATACAACCCGGACCTTTTCAGTATAACCAACAACCTCCATCCCGACCATTTTTTCCCAAACCACAACCACGTCCCGAACCCATGGACGTTGATCGAAGTATTATGACTCGAAATATCAACTACATGAATAGACCAAAACCAACACCCCAATTTCAGGGAAAAAGGCCAATTCAATCCTCCTTTAAAGCGCATCCACCTCCCAAGATACAACGCAATTTCCATACCTTAGCAGAACAAGAACAATACGCACTAACTACTACGGAAGAAGATAAAAATCATGACGAATCCCTAGATGAATACACCAATAATTTCTCTGGGTATCAAGCGGAAAATCTTGATCAACCTGAAGAGGATTACACAGATATACATTTTGTTAGGCTAAGCCAATCCTCGCTTCCATACATTAACTGTAAGCTAAGCAATGGAAAAATTATTAAAATTCTATTAGACACGGGATCAAACAAAAATTATGTTCAGCCAAATTTAATCAAAAACCCCATTCAAAACGAAAATCCTTTTTATGCAAATTCAGTAGGCGGACCCGTTAAAATTACTCACCACGTTAACGCACACCTTTTTCGTAATAATAACATTCCCATTAAATTTTTTTTACTTCTAACTCTCAAATCCTTTCACGCTATATTAGGAAATGATAGCCTCAATCAGCTTTCAGCAGTAATATACACAGAATATAAATATATGGTCATCAAAGGTGGCAAGAAAATAAAAAAAAAACAACCCATAAAAATTAAAATTTTTCATCTAAATTCTCTAATCGCAGAAATTGATATGAGAGCCCCTCGATCCTGGGCCATTTTATTTTTATTGTAGGAGAAAATCATCGAAACAGACATTTGACATCAGATGTTAAAATTGAAAATGCTCAGATCATTTTATTCTGAGCACGTAGAGCACGCTCATACTCTGAGCAAATAAGAAACACGAGCAGTTATCTTGAGAACTCTTTGACTGCTCTGAACTAATTTATGAAAACGCGAAATGACAGAATATTGTGAAAACTTGTTGTTCTATCTGTAAGTTGATATCGACAACAAAAAAAACGACATCAATAAAAATACAATTCAGTAAATAAAAAATGTAAGTTGAATTAAGCATAAAACATTTATGTCTCGTTTCATTTGCTGGGTTCATTTGTGCGTGAGCTAAGATTTCTCTCTCTCTCTCCACCCACCAAAACCATGCAGCGCAGCCGACTGCGCAGCACACACCGCACATAGTCCATAAAGGGCGACGAATATCTGATGCCAGTATAAATATTTAAAAAATGTATAAGGGCCTTGCGGCCGAACCCGGGACCCGATCACTACCAAATTTTCGAAAAAGTATTGTTTATTGGGTATACACATATGTGTAAAATTTGAAGAAAATCGGGTAAATTTTTTAAAATTTTTGTTTGGGAGCCCCCCGACCCCGCAGCCCGAGGGGCCTCAAAATTTAATAGAAAGTGTTGTCTCCGGAAATACACATGTGTGCAAAATTTCAATAAAATCGGTCCATGGGAAGTGGGTTAAAAATTGATCGCAAGAATCCACGACAGACGACCGACGACCCACGGGCAAGTGAAGTTAATATAGAGAATTTAATAAAACAGCAACTTTCACGTAATGTGAATAATATTAATATCAAAATCGATCACATGACAACTGTACAGAGAAATTCAACAATCTCCTTAGTTGGAAAATTCCCTAATTTGTTTTCCGATCCAGATGAAAAACTAACTTATACTACTAAAGTCGTAGGAGAAATTCGTACAATATCAGATACCCCCATCTACACTAAATTTTATCCTTATCCCATGTCACTCAAAACAGAAGTAGAAAGTCAAGTTAAGAAACTTCTGGATGATGGTATCATCAGACCGTCAAGATCACCATACAATTCACCAGTGTGGATTGTTCAGAAAAAAACAGATTCTCTAGGCAATAAACAATACAGGATGGTAATCGATTACCGCAAGTTAAATGAGAATACTATTCCAGATCGCTATCCTATCCCAGAAATTCAAGATGTACTCGCACAATTAGGTAATAATACTTACTTTTCTGTGCTCGATCTTAAAAGTGGTTTTCACCAAATCCCTCTAAAAAGATCAGATATAGAAAAAACTGCCTTTTCTATTAATAATGCTAAATATGAGTTCACTAGATTACCCTTTGGATTGAAAAATGCACCATCGATCAGCGTGCATTAGACGATATACTACGCGATCATATTGGTAAAATATGCTTTGTGTATATCGATGATATTATTATATTTAGTAAGAATGAAAAAGACCATATCGAACATCTGACCATAATATTTGAAACTCTAGAGCAAGCGAACATGAAAGTGCAGTTAGATAAATGTAATTTTTTAAATTCTCTATATTAACTTCACTTGCCCGTGGGTCGTCGGTCGGTCGTCGGTCGGTCGTCGGTCGGTCGTCGGTCGGTCGTCTGTCGTGGATTCTTGCGATCAATTTTTATTATATTTTTATTTTATTGAAATTTTGCACACATGTGTATTTCCGGAGACAACACTTGCTATTAAATTTTGAGGCCCCTCGGGCTGCGGGGTCGGGGGGCTCCCAAACAAAAATTTTAAAAAAGTTACCCGATTTTCTTCAAATTTTACACACATGTGTATACCCAATAAACAATACTTTTTCGAAAATTTGGTAGTGATCGGGTCCTGGGTTCGGCCGCAAGGCCCTTATACATTTTTTTAATATCTGTACTGGCATCAGATATTCGTCGCCCTTTATGGACTGTGTGCGGTGTGTGCTGCGCAGTCGGCTGCGCTGCATTGTTTTGGTGGTGGAGAGAGAGAGAGAAATCTTAGCGCACGCACAAATGAACCCAGCAAATGAAACGAGACATACATGTTTTATGCTTACTTCAACTTCCATTTTTATTTACTGAATTTTATTTTTATTGATGTCGTTTTTTGTTGTCGATATCAACTTACAGATAGAACAACAAGTTTTCACAATATTCTGTCATTTCGCGTTTTCATAAATTAGTTCAGAGCAGTCAAAGAGTTCTCAAGATAACTGCTCGTGTTTCTTATTTGCTCAGAGTATGAGCGTGCTCTACGTGCTCAGAATAAAATGATCTGAGCATTTTCAATTTTAACATCTGATGTCAAATGTCTGTTTCGATGATTTTCTCCTACAATAAAAATAAAATGGCCCAGGATCGAGGGGCTCCCATATCAATTTCTGCGATTAGAGAATTTAGATGAAAAATTTTAATTTTTATGGGTTGTTTTTTTTAGAAATGAAGTAGAATTCTTAGATTTCATTGTATCCAAAGATGGAATAAAAACAAACCCTCAAAAATTAATAGCTATTAAAAACTTTCCGCAACCAAAAACAGTAAAAGATCTCAGATCCTTTTTAGGTCTGTTCGGCTATTATCGCCGCTTCGTCGAAGACTACGCCAAAATTGCGAAGCCCCTGACATCCCTTTTAAGGGGGGAAGATGGCAATTTGCCGAAAAATCTGTCAAAGAAATACATCTTTTAATACAGATGCAATGGAAGCTTTCAATAAACTTAAGAACACCTTTATTAGTCAAGATATCATTTTAGCCTACCCCAATAAACAATTTGAACTTACCACAGATGCGTCAAACTACGCAATAGGAGCCGTATTATCACAGGAAGAACGACCTATAGCATTCATATCTCGCACTCTCAGCAGAACAGAAGAAAATTACGCCACCAATGAGCGAGAGATGTTAGGTATTATATGGGCACTAGATAAATTAAGAAATTACTTATATGGGTCAGCAAAAGTTTAAATCCTAACTGACCACTAGCCACTCACTCGTGCCCTTAGTAACAAAAAAAAACAACCCATAAAAATTAAAATGTTTCATCTAAATTCTCTAATCGCAGAAATTGATATGGGAGCCCCTCGATCCTGGGCCATTTTTTTTTATTGTAGGAGAAAATCATCGAAACAAACATTTGACATCAGATGTTAAAATTGAAAAAGCTCAGATCATTTTATTCTGAGCACTTAGAGCACGCTCATACTCTGAGCAAATAAGAAACACGAACATTTATCTTGAGAACTCTTTGACTGCTCTGAACTAATTTATGAAAACGCCAAATGACAGAATATTGTGAAAACTTGTTGTTCTATCTGTAAGTTGATATCGACAACAAAAAAAACGACATCAATAAAAATACAATTCAGTAAATAAAAAATGTAAGTTGAATTAAGCATAAAACATTTATGTCTCGTTTCATTTGCTGGGTTCATTTGTGCGTGAGCTAAGATTTCTCTCTCTCTCTCCACCCACCAAAACCATGCAGCGCAGCCGACTGCGCAGCACACACCGCACATAGTCCATAAAGGGCGACGAATATCTGATGCCAGTATAAATATTTAAAAAATGTATAAGGGCCTTGCGGCCGAACCCGGGACCCGATCACTACCAAATTTTCGAAAAAGTATTTTTTATTGGGTATACACATGTGTTTAAAATTTGAAGAAAATCGGGTAAATTTTTTAAAATTTTTGTTTGGGAGCCACCCGACCCCGCAGCCCGAGGGGCCTCAAAATAGAAAGTGTTGTCTCTGGAAATACACATGTGTGCAAAATTTCAATAAAATCGGGCCATGGGAAGTGGGTTAAAAATTGATCGCAAGAATCCACGACAGACGACCGACGACCGACCGACGACCGACGACCCACGGGCAAGTGAAGTTAATATAGAGAATTTAAAAAAGCAGATAAATTCAATGACATCCACCCAGCATAGTGATGAAAGCTCATCTCAAAACCTCATAACATATTTTTACTCATTGAAGACACCCCATCCTACAAATTTGAAATTATATTCCCTACGTATCATCGCCACACTATAACCAGTGACGATTACTCTAATGAAGATCTTATCTCCTTACTGAAAAAGCACCTAAATCCGTCTGTAGTAAATTGTATCAACACCAACGAAGAAACTTTAGGTAAAACACAACAAATATATCCTATTCATTTTAAGAATTACAAAGTAAAGTTCTCACGGGAAAAAGTTCTAGACCTTACAGACGAAACACCACAAGAAACTGAAATATTTAAAGAACATATAAGAGCACACAGAATTAGCAGAGAAAATAAAAGCCAGCTTATAAAAAGATTATATTTCCCCAGCATGCAAGCGAAAATTAACAGAATAGTAAAACAATGTAATATCTGTAAAGAACAAAAGTATGATAGACATCCAAATAAGCCAATATTAAAAGCAACACCTATCCCGGAACACCCTGGTCAAATAGTTCACTTAGATCTTTTTTACACAAACCACAAAGTAATACTTACGGTCATTGATAAATTTTCTATATATGCTCAGGCAAAAATAGTAAATTCAAGAGCCGTAGAAGATATTAAAGAGCCCCTTCGAGAATTGATCACTTCCCTTGGTTTTCCGAACAAAGTCGTGATTGACAATGAAAAATCTCTAGCAGCTGCTTCAATCAGATTTATGTTAGAAGATCTATATGGAATAGAAATACATAGAGCCCCACCATATGTTAGCACTACAAATGGACAAATAGAAAGGTTCCACTCCACGCTAAACGAAATAATGCGATGCATAAAAGCAGAAAGAACTCATGACTCATTTTCAGATTTATTACATCAAGCACTCTATAAGTACAACAATTCTATCCACTCTACCAC
This sequence comes from Nephrocerus scutellatus, assembly GCA_947095585.1. Taxonomy (NCBI): domain Eukaryota; kingdom Metazoa; phylum Arthropoda; class Insecta; order Diptera; family Pipunculidae; genus Nephrocerus; species Nephrocerus scutellatus. The sequence goes on along the minus strand of OX352764.1, from coordinate 38,430,711 downwards.
TTGTATAAAACCGATAGAAGCATTTTTTGGTCAAAGAGTAACAACCGATTCCTTACAGTTAGAACAACTTAGAATAGACAATATACAAAAGTTAACAAAAAAACAAGAAGCAGATTTAAACTACCATAATAAAAACAGAAAACCTTACAAAGATTATATATATAATAGGAGAAACAGTTTTTGTAGTAATAAATAAGCACCCCAGAAACAAAAGTTCACCAAGATACAAGAAAGAGTGAAAGAAAATAAACCAGATATAATTATTACCACCACGAACAAAATAATACACAAAGGCCTTATTAGAAACTAAATTCCTTTTTTTTTTTTTTAAACCAAACCATTATAAATCGTGTAAACCCAGAAAATCCTCTCCTACCTTTCCTACATTACGAACTAACCCAATGCCAATTAGCCTTAGATAAACTAAGAAAAAAACAACCCATAAAAATTAAAATTTTTCATCTAAATTCCCTAATCGCAGAAATTGATATGGGAGCCCCTCGATCCTGGGCCATTTTTTTTATTGTAGGAGAAAATCATCGAAACAGACATTTGACATCAGATGTTAAAATTGAAAATGCTCAGATCATTTTATTCTGAGCACTTAGAGCACGCTCATACTCTGAGCAAATAAGAAACACGAACATTTATCTTGAGAACTCTTTGACTGCTCTGAACTAATTTATGAAAACGCCAAATGACAGAATATTGTGAAAACTTGTTGTTCTATCTGTAAGTTGATATCGACAACAAAAAAAACGACATCAATAAAAATACAATTCAGTAAATAAAAATGTAAGTTGAAGTAAGCATAAAACATGTATGTCTCGTTTCATTTGCTGGGTTCATTTGTGAGTGAGCTAAGATTTCTCTCTATCTCTCCACCACCAAAACCATGCAGCGCAGCACACACCGCACACAGTCCATAAAGGGCGACGAATATCTGATGCCAGTATAGATATTAAAAAAATGTATAAGGGCCTTGCGGCCGAACCCGGGACCCGATCACTACCAAATTTTAGAAAAAGTATTGTTTATTGGGTATACACATGTGTGTAAAATTTGAAGAAAATCGGGTAAATTTTTTAAAATTTTTGTATGGGAGCCCCACGACCCCGCAGCCCGAGGGGCCTCAAAAGCGCGTGTATATCGATACATCGGCCGAGGCAGCTCGAGTATATACAGTCCGTAACATTAGGATAGCCTTAGCCATATTTTTTATTAAAATCACTTATTTTTGGTACGTTCTTGATGTTTACTTATAGTTTATATATAAGACTGAGTCCTTGAGATTAAGAGAAGTACTAACTGGTTTCTTAAAGTTAACAGAATTTTCTGAGTTGATTTTCTTTGATGTCACTCAAATGTATATTTTTTGTTGTAACAGTAGAATAGCCTCACTGTATTTGTTATAGTAAAAACAAAAACATATTGTTTTTCTTATACACTTTTATTTTATTTTTTGCAACTAACAAGATAATTTTAGTACTTTGTACATCCTTCCTTATTTTAATTACCTCAAAAATGGGATCTTTTAAGGATTCATACCGAGAATTCAAGTAGTTTAATAAAATATTCGCCCAGGCCCCTTTAATGCCTTCAATTAAGTCCTCTTTACTTGCATACTGTTTTCGACCTTCATAAACAGTGCGCGCTAGCCATCCCCATACATTTTCAATGATTTTCAGGTCTGCCGAGTATGGTGGCCAGGGTAGTTGCTGTATATTTTGTCTTTGCAACCACGTCTTAATAACGCCAGCTGAATGAATCGGTGCATTGTCTGCTGGAAAATACTCGGCAGTGGTCCAAAAATATTTTGAAACTGAGGTGGAGCTGTTTCCAATATAGTTTTATAGTACGTCGCTGTCATTTTACAGCTTACAAAGACTAAATCAATTGTGCCATAAACCGATATCGCGGCCTATACCATAACGCCTCCCTCGCGGCTATGATGGCGATCCAAAAACAGTGTTTCTTTTCTCCGGTCATGAAAATAAAAATTATAACCGTCTGGTCCGTCTAAGTTTAACTTTTTTTCGTCTGAAAATATCACTTTTCGCCAATCGTTTGACTGCCTGTTGCCTTCGGTATTCCATGTCATGTGCTGTCTTGCGAAATTGAGCCGCTGCAGTTTTCGAAGAGCGCTGAGTGGTGGTTTTTTTACAGCTTCAGGCGTTTCAAGTATCCGTCACTTTTAATAACTCTGCTAATTGTCATTCGGCTAACTTCTAATCCAGCTTCGTGTCTTATCTTGTTCAAAGACTGGGTAGAATTGGAAGCAAGTCGTATAATTCTCCGCCTGTCATGGTCAGTAAGAACTGTTAAAGTGCGTCATTAATAGTTTTTTCTGTACAATAATGGACTTTTTAAATAATTATTAATAACTTTTGGACTTCGATTTATTTTTGAGCTATAGCGCGATTAGAACGACCTTGCTCATGATAGGCATCGATTTTGGCTATTTCCTTTACAGTCAATGAACTTTGTCTACCCATTTTAATATTTTAAAGCAACCAAAATACACAAAATAAACTGTTTATCATTTCAGTACTGCTTTTTGATGCTCACGCTGACAAATTTTCGCTCGTACTGTAGAACAAAGTTAATTGAGGCTATTCTACTGTTACAATAAAAAATGCACATTTGAGTGACCTCAAACAAAATTAACTCGGAAAATTCCTTTAACTTTATGAAACCAGTTAGCACTTCTCTTAATCTCAACGACTTAGTCTTAGCTTGTCTCTCATTATTCAAAACTATGTATAAGTAAACATCAAGAACGTACCAAAAATAAGTGACTTTAAGAAAAAATATGTCTGAGGCAATCCTAATGTTACGGACTGTATAAGTTCATAGAATCATAAGTAGAGTTGAGTTGTAATCTGTAGTTCTTTGAATAAAGGTCTCAAGACCCAAAAAAAATATATTTTCATCTTTTTCCATTAGGAAAAGATTAACTCCCGGCTGGTTCATCGCATAGCAATTCATCGCAAGCATTTCATCGCAAGCAATTCACCGCATAGCAATTCATCGCAGCGACAATTCGTCCCAAAGCAATTCATCGCAACATTTTTCAAAACAAATACCGTTTATCACAAATTGAATTTACCGTTACCCAAACCTCGTATGGACACACTGTAAAATACAGTGCGCCCAATTAATTCATATTTGGATAGGAGTTTTTCCTTTTAAAAAGCATTTTTGAAAATTAATGACACACTGCCATATGATTCGCGATGGAAAATACTTTTCTTGCGCGATGAATTACCACTTTGCGACAAATTGCTTTGCGGTTGATGAAGTACTGCCACGATGCTTGCGATGAATTGCTATGCGATGAACCAACCTAGAACCATTCTATTTGAACACAGCAAAATACAAGTATTGTAACGTAGTATAAAAAATAGTAACGACGGTATTTAAGCCATGTTAATACCTCTGCTGCTCTCGGGTCTTGTTATATGGGCCTTCAGTCTTTGTTCCCCGGAACACAATTTCATTGAGTGGTCAGTCACTTAGCATATTGCTGTGAGTAAAACTGACCAAAACGCCACATGCTGGTTTCTAGCCATCACACCGAACTTTTCATTAACATAGCCACTACACTCGTTTAACCGCCGATGCTTTTCGCTGTTCCCTCAGTATACACTTTCTGGTATTTTGTCAAGTAATATTCCCCAGCCAAACACACTTGCTAGTACGCCAATCTCCACTACTAAGCCTTAACCGACATTTCTCCCCTCCCCGTAAACCACTAAGCTCAAACCGCAGTTGTAGTAGTTTGTTAGTTTATTATTTATTCAATGTAAAGTATATTAAGCTAAGAAACAACACAAAAAAAAGACAAAAATAAAGACAACTTATAATTCCTTTGTAACAGGAGCCTTTTGATTTTGACCTTGGAAGTCGCTGAGTTCTACCTTAGCAGGGAGAACACATTACATTAGTAGAGTACTGTTGCATTTATTATCTACCTGCACAGACGAACGATGTGTTTCCATGATTACCGTCAATATCCGAACTCACAATCAAAACAGGACTACTCGAACTTTGACAAGGATGATTAGGCGTATAATGTAATTTTTTTTCCTTAACAAGCATATCTTTTTCCAAATTATTTATAATTCTTTATAGTCGGTATGCATAGGATATTTAATTAATAATATCTTTTTATATATTCTATATTTTTAAAAATATTTTAAAAATGAAATCTGTTTGGAGGGTAAGTTTGGTTGGGGTAGTAGAGTGAGACAACACCTGTTATTTTAACTTAACTTGAAAACTACTGTATCGATTTTGATCAGGTTTTCATCGTTGTACATGGAGGTTATAGTCTACAATTATGAGTCAGTGGAGGATTGGTAGTGGTTATGGTCAGTCTGCTAAGGCGTTAAGAGGGTGTGGGGTCAATGGCGAGATCAATGGGTGGGTGGTCAGTTGGGTGGTGGTAGATGAGGTGGGGAACCCGGGTAAGTTCGAGTATTTTAGTTAGTTATTAATAATTTGAAAATACCGACTCGGTCGCGACCTTCGTATTTTTGAACTTTAGAAATATCAACTAACTGAATTAAAATCGGTTAACAACTCGCAAATTTATGCTTGTCGTATCAAATCCCATAGAAGTGATGCCATGGGAGCTTCGCTGGTGAAATTAATGCGTTTTCTGTTGCCAGCATGTTATAAAATGTATATGAGTTCCATGCGTGTTCCGGCTTACACTGTGTTAAGCTACTTATACAACAACAAACGTAAATATAACCTTTATTAATATTTTAAAATTTGATTATCAGATTTGTTTGTGTTGACAGATACATTTGTGATTAATGCTTGTAGTCCAAAGCATGTCCAACTTAAAATTCATTAACAAATTTCAATTAAATATTCCAGTCGTAAGAAAATTTATTTGACTGCAATATTCAGATGCCACTTGTATGTTCAAATTCATTAGTTGGTTTTGGGAATTTAAAGAGTTCTATTATTTATTTAATTTAATTTAATTTATTTCAATTCAACATATTTCTATATCATTTAAGTATAATAATAATATTCGACGCAACAGACCATTGCGGTCCAAGGCCTAGCTTCTCGCAACCATTCGTGTTGAGCATGTATATTTTTGCACACAAATGGATGGGCACGAGCATTTTTCTTGAGAACTCTTTGACTGCTCTGAACTAATTTATGAAAACGCCAAATGACAGAATATTGTGAAAACTTGTTGTTCTATCTGTTGATAACGACAACAAAAAACGACATCAATAAAAATACAATTTAAAATTTTAATTAATTTTTATTTTAAATTTGTATGGGAGCCCCACGAACCCGGGGCCCGATCACTTCCAAATTTTAAAAGAAAGTATTGTCACCGGCAATACATATGTGTACAAAATTTCAGGAAAATCGGGCTTTAGGAAGTGCGTTGAAAATTGATAATTAAAAAAAATGTGTATGGGAGCCCCCCGACCCCGGGGCCCGATCGCTTCAAAAATTTTACAAAAAGTTTTGTCCATCGGAGATACACATGCGTATAAAATACTTTGCCGTGATCTGATGCGATATAGCGATATTTAAAAATTGTATATTGGGGTCCCCAAGGGGCCGATCGCTCCAAATTTTTACAAAAAGTGTTTTCCATCGAAGACACACATGTGTACAAAATTTAAAGAAAATCGGGTAAATTTTGTAAAATATTTGTATGGGAGCCCCCCGACCCCGCGGCCCGAGGGGCCTCAAATTTGAATAGAAAGTGTTGTCATGGAAGCGGCAAGGGCAGCGAACAGCGCTGCTCACAAAGCACAGAGCTCATACTTTGCCGTGATCTGATGCGATATAGCGATATTTAAAAATTGTATATTGAGGTCCCCAAGGGGCCGATCGCCGATGGTTAAAAATCACCTCAAAGAAGTCGAAAAACAAATTTAAACCCATCATACGCACCACGCGTTGTCATACGCGGAATATATCGCGGAATATACGCGAAAATTGACTCCCAAAATTTCAGCTAGTAAATGTTTTATTTAACAGTGGAAAAATTAAGGTGTTTTTAAGTTTGAATAAAAAATCGACTGGTAACCTTAAAAAAAACAGTCGTTCGATTAATTTTAATTGAAAAATTAAGATACGAGTTGATACACAAGTACATAATCGATTTTTTTAAAAGCGCCCCATTTTGTTAATACCACACCTTGTGTTTAGATATCAAAAAGTACCGTAGATGCCATTAATCATGAAACACAACGGCTTCAAATTGAATTGGACTTGGACAAAGCCAAATAAAGAGTCTGGAATCACACGAACTGGGTGGCTATTTGACTGTTCTGGAGATAAAACCGTGACCGTCAACTTTAAAAATTTGATGGTTTGGATAGCTGTTAGGCGGCATGTGTCTTGTCTAAACCACATATGATCGAAGTCAACCTCTTCATATTTATCCCAAAAATAGTCAGTTAACATGTGACTGCGTTGCCAACGTCATTGAAAAAGTATCGACCAATGAACCCTACAGCTGAAACCTGCATGGAAACGGAACGTTAACAGCTTCGGATTGCTGACTTATGACATCGTTGAAAGTGGTATGAAAAAAATGTATATAGGATCCATTTACCCAGAGATCCCGATCAAAAAATTACGTACGTACGATTTGCTCATCACACGCGTACACCTCAACGTTAATAATAAAATAACCGCAAAGATATGTTTCAACGAAAGAAGTTTTTAAATGGCTTATCATAATGATACATATCAAAACTAATGGTTAATAATCAACTTTGTTTTCCTGATTTCAATGAGTTAAACACATATTTTAATTTAAAATGCTTCGAAATTTTCACAGCAAACCTTAAGTTACTCATTCCGTTCAAAAACATTATCTAGGTCGATCTAGAGCTTATGCTGAGCCCATATCAAAAATATGTGTATAATATTCACAAAGTCCTCGACCACTAACCCTCTTAAATGATGTAGAATTTCCGAACCACTTTACCTATTAGACTGCAAAATTGAAATCTCTGTGAAGCCAGAGATAGTGTCCCTTCGTCGTCCATTAGGTAAATCCACATTATTTATAGAACTGAGAATATGTATGTGAATTTATAAGGATTGGTACTCTTATAAATGCGGTGCCAGTATAGCCTAATAACTAAAGGCCACTAACGAATTCCGCCAAAAATGGAAATATTTAATGGCTGGTGAATATGAAAATTAGGCTGGTTGGTTGTTTCAGTATACCATACTTATGTAGACATAACTATGTTCTAGTAGTCGTATATACAGGGTGTCCCCTAATTCGTGCACAATAATTCTTTGGTATATTCTAAAAAAAATAGTTCTACAGTAAGGGTCTATCTCCAATCTCATCTCATTAATCGGGGATTGAAGAAAGCTTACTTTGGTGGACCCTGGACCCATGTTAAAAGAAATTGCTCTGTAAATATGGTAGAAACTCGTTTAGGCTTTTCTTTTTAGAAAATATACTAGTCTTTGTAACTGCGTTTAAATAAAGTTGATATCTCGTTTGAGTCTTCAGATATCCAACTTCAATGCCTGTTCTAGTTTTCTTGCCCATGCTAATGTTTGACTTTGAAGTCAATTTTCTCCAGAAAATGCCTAGTAAACATAACGTTTTACAATTATCTAAAACCACACAAAATCAGTTTTTATTCATAGCCTTTGGAGCTTAAAACAAAAAAAAACCCTTTTTAAAAATTTTACCTGCTGCAGGTTTTCCCAAGTGTCATAAAATCTATGGATTTTTCTGCAAACTTGTTGTTGATAAAAATAGTAAAACGTTATGTTTATTACGCATTTTTGGAGAAAATTGACATCAAAGTAGTTTTTGACTGGGCAAGAAAACTAGAACAGGCATTGAAGTTAGATATCTAAAAACTCAAAAGAGAAATTAACTTTATTATTATTATTATTATATTATTTAAATGCAGTTAAAAAGGCTAGTATTTCTTTTAATAATAAAGTCCCAAACAAAGTTTTTTTTTTAGTATTAACAGAACAATTTCCGTTAACATGGGTCAGGGTCCACCAATGTAAGCTTTTTCTTCAATCCCCGATAAATAATGTCAACATTGGAGATATACCCTTTTTGTAGAACGATTTTTTTCTTAGAATATACCCAACAATCATTTCCCAAATTATTGTGCACGAATTAGGGGACACCCTGTATACACACGAACTATTTTTTGCCAAGGCAAACCATTTCCGTTGAGTATTTACATATCTGATTATCAGATTACCCAAAATATTTTAAAAACTCGGAAGGATTTTTGTAATGCCAGTGCAAATGAAATTGTGCGAATTATCTTGCATTTTAATTCAAAATAGTTCGCATTATAGTAGAAACACATTACTGGCATAATTAACTGAATACTCCTATGTTGGATAGAACTATGAATACTCGTTAAGTACTCAAATATACTCGTAGATATTCAAGTATATATTTATTAGGTGTCGAAACAACTTTTTCTTTTAGTTCAGATGACTTTACTCATCTTTATACGCGTTTCGCTGCCACAAATTACCTTTCTCGCTCTTTTCACTTATGCCAGTTAGCGCTTTCATAAAATGCCTCTGCTGATGCACACTTTTTAAAGTTGTTTTAGCTTAAAGCAAAACCTTCTCTATAGAAAGCCCAACTGTTCCGATCAAAACCTTCTCTATAGAAAGCCCAACTGTTCCGATCGTACACAGATAAATGCTTAGATTTAGACCAAACGTATTTGGATTAGTAATCAATTAAAGAGCAAAATCCATATAAAATTTTTCTGTTTCCCACTACCACATCTTACGTTTCTCGCTCTTTGCGACTGCTTATTTTTTGTACACTGTATTCACATCCCACAAACACACATGCGTTTGGTCTTGGTTTACAGCATTAGAATGCGTAGAGTTGGGCTTTCTATAGAGAAGGTTTTGGTTCCGATCGTAATAAATATAAAAATTTTCTGTTTCCCACTACCACATCTTAAGTTTCTCGCTCTTTGAGACTACTTATTTTTTGTACACTGTATTCACATCCCACAAACACAGATGCGTTTTGGATGGGTTTCTTTATAGAGTTGGGCTTTCTATAGAGAAGGTTTTGTAAGCAGAGGCATTTTATTTTATCAGTGCATTAGTATGCATACAGTTGGGCTTTCTAAGAAAAGGTTTTCGTTTTGTACAATATTACGAGTATATGAAGAACTGGTTACGCACTCACACTGCTTTACAGCTTAACTCAACTCAAAACAAAGAATTGTAGTGGTACTTCGTATTCGTACGTCGTTGTGTGTACTTCGCACTAACCGTGCACTGTTGCTGCTATGTTTTCACCACCAAATGGATTTCACCACAAGATCGAATCTCCGATCGGAGAATTTACAAGAAAAATTTCAATTTTTAAATTTGCTTGTCCGTGGCACGTCTGTTTGTAGTGGAATCTTGCGATCAATTTTTAACCCACTTTCCAAAGCCCGATTTTATTGAAATTTTGCACACATGTGCATTTCCCGAGACAAAACTTTCTATTACATTTTGGGGCCCTGAGGCCCGAAAGGTGTCCACATAAAATTTTTAAAAATTAACCCGATTTTCTTTAAATTTTATACACATATGTATCTCCGATGGACAACACCTTTTGTAAAAATTTGGGAATCCCTGGGCCACAGGCTCGTAGGGCCCCATAAAAAAAATTTAAAATAACCCGGGTCGTTGGGCCCCAACAAATTTTTTAAAAAACTTAACCCGATTTTTTTCAAATTTTATATACGTGTGTATCTCCGATGGACAACACTTTTTGTAAAAATTTTGGAGACCCCAGGATCATGGGGCCCCAACATTTTTTTTTAAATTAACCTGACTTTCTTCAAATGTTACACACGAGTGTACCTCCGATACCACTTATAGTAAAATTTCTACAGAAGCCGGGCTCTGGGGTCGTGGGGCCTCATACAAATTTAAAATAAAAATTAATCCGATTTTGGTAAAATTTTATACACATGTGTATGACCGATGGACAAAACTTTTTGGACATATTTTGGCTATAATTTTTTTTTAAAAATTAGCCCGATTAACTTTAAATTTTAAACATATGTGTAACTCGATAGACCGAACTTTTTGTAAAAATTTTTGAGTTTTTGATTTGAATTTTTTTTCCAATACAAATTTTTTTTACACATGTGTATCTCCGGTGAGAACAGTTTTTGAAACAGTTTTGAAGTGAAGGGGGCTCTAATATTATTTTTTTCCAAATTAACCCGGTTCAAACTTTGCACACATATCTATGTATCTCCAACTAGAGAATTTACATGAACAATTTTATGGGTTGTTTTTTTTTAAATTCTCTATATTAACTTCACGTGCCAGTGGCTGGCTGGCTGGCTGGTCAGTTCTTGTGATCAATTTTTAACCCACTTCCCAAAGCCCGACATGTATATTTCCGGTGACAATATTTTCTATTAAAATTTGGGGCACCTCGGACCTCGGAGTCGGGGGACTCCCATACAAATTTTTTACAAAATTTACCCGATTTTTTTCAAATTGTATACCTATTGATGACGAAAAGATCGCATACTTGGTTGAACATCGTAGGAATGTTTTCTATTTTATCGGTAATGCCACAAAAGAAATAATCAGGTGCATCGCGTCCCTATTAAAACCCCATACGCAATACTCGTGGCTCTACTCGAACCGAAGGGTCTATCATTGAGCTCAATGTCGAATGTACCGTCCAATACGGAGGTTTCTTCTTTAACCAACCATTGATTATGTGAATAAATGGACAAGTTTTTTGTTTCTGCGTCTGTATAAACCACAGGCATTGAAGAAACGTGTACATGGATATCTCCTCTTTTCCCTTCCTTAATATCTAACAGCAAGCCGTCCATTTTGTTGTTTCGGTGTTTTGTGAGTTGCCGCCAAAAATTTATCGTTTAAAGCCCATTCAAAGGGGAAACTGTTCGTCCACACATTTGAAAAAAGTAGACATTTCGATTTATAAGAAAACTTTTCAGTCTTGGGATGCATATAATGTCACTTTTCAAACAATCTGTGTGATTTGGTTCGATGCAGTTGAAAAACTCTCGGCTTCTTCTCATTATTCGGATGCACATTATGCAGGAAAAAGTACTACTGCATATGTGTGTATTACGAACGCATGACAAATTTTCAATAATCCCACTCGCATCGATATCTCTATCGAGATTTTCCACACTTTTCTTGTAACTTATTCCAATTTCCATAGAGAAAAAAATACGTTAAGACCCCTTAGCACTGACACAAAAACAACAGCGAAGCAAATCCGTGCTGTGACTTTATAACACATGCAATGCGTCGAATAACTTCGTGGTACGGTTCGTTAAAGTTTTATATAAAATTATGCATATTGTTCCCACAAATCGTATGCAAATGAAGTAACAAACTCGGAAGTCGACTCATATGTGAAGAATATGCATACGAATCGTAAATAAAAATCTGTGCATGTGTGTTACGAAAAGAGTTTCTTTTCCTTTGCAAAAAAAAACTATTTCTACTGCTTATCAAATGTAAAGCCTGCTGCACAGGTCGAGAAACTTAACTACGCTGATGCTAAATGAAAATTGTCAATTGGAATATTAGAAAAACATTTTATTTGTTTAAATTGGTGATTGTATAATTCACGCAGATTAAAGAATCTACAGATATACCGCACTCAATTGTAGTGGATATATGCTCTGTGTGGTAATAATAATTTCTTGAGCGGACGACAAGTACGTTTCCGCAGTAGGACTAGACTTTGGGGTTAGTTGCAACAGGAGATTCACTTTTAAAAACTTTCAACAAATGGATATATCTTAGGCATTTTTTATGGTATTTTCTTTCTGTAGAGCTATGTTAATTATCAACAATAAATAGATAAAACCTTAAATTATGTAATAAAATAATTAAGGACCTAACGCAGCTTAAGAATGTGGCACTTTCTGTTTCGAGGCAGTATTAAAGACTTGACTGCCTAAAAAGTAATAACCAAAAATTTAAAAGTGTTAGCTATGAGCACAATATTCATTATAATGCAGATATGCGAAAAAGCACTAGAGTTCAATAAACATACATACAAATGTTTCTTAGACCTAACAAGCTCTTCAATGTCATAATAGACGCCATTATTGAAGATGTGAAACCGGCAGCGCCCTGATACCGGCGACTTAAAAACCCTTTGCACGCAGATGACGCAGTTCTCTCTGCTTGCTTAATCCGAAGACAACTGACAACGGCTGCTATATAAGTTTGGTAGACAGCAATACTTTATACACTACAGTTTATAGATCTCTGAGATCACAATATATAAAGCCGTATTGACACTATTTAAGTTTATAAAACTTATGTTGTAGATAACGACACACGACGGGAACAGTGTAACATGTTATACAAGTACCAAGGGCGTTTTAAACATTTCCCTCTTGATTTTGTTACAAGTATTAAAACATGATGTTTAACTTGTTATATAGTGTAAATACGGCGTGCGAAAATTAACCCACAACTAAAGGGACATCAACCAACGAGATGAACGATGTTTTACCACAAAGATGATGGATAAAAAACAACCCATAACCCGGACCCCTAGGTCCGAGGGGCCTCAATAATATAAAGCGAACAAGCATTTTTGCAGTGCAAGCTTTAAGGCTAGTAAAATTTATGGGAAATTTATTACATCACTAGCTGATTACCCGGCGTTGCCCAGGTATTAATTCATCCCAATCTTCTATTAGGCAGGGGTAGAAAAAAGAATGATTTAAAAAATATATTTTAAATTATAGCTATAGTATTCAAATTATCAAATAAAATTAAATAAACATTCATAAAATTAATTTAAAACAAAACTTGGTTGTATACAATGTTGTTAGTTTCACCTTCAAGAGCAAGAATATTAGATTAAGATATTTTATTTAACATTTAAGAAATATACAATTTTGACTTAAAACTAAACTTATAACTATTATTAATAAGTGTCGGCTCAACAATAGGGGCCCGACGTATTTACATTGTCTTTTTTTGTATTGCTTATTATTAAACAATATTTTTTACTACTTAATCTACATGTTTATTTTTAAAGCAATTTAATTTTAAACGATAAATTTTAAAATAAAATAAAAATGAAGAATAATTTTAAAGGGGGTATAAACAGGGCGATCTTCAGCCTCTGTAATGTTGATTGCTGGCCTTCTCGTAGAAGGAGACGTCTTGATTATTAAAGATGTCGTCAAATCTCGCATCTGTGAATCCTCTGAAGTTTATATAGCGGTGGCTTGGCTCGATTTCTTCGATTCTCAGTCCTTGCATCTCCGGACTTGGATGTGTTTCCAACCCATCAACGAATTTCTTTGCCATTCGGAACAAGTGGTCGGTTTTGGGCAGCAGACCTGCCGCGTCGTAAAGCCTTGCACTCGGGACAAATTTGTTACTATTTGGCACCCTCCAGAGTCCTGTACAGTTGACAGTAGAGAGTACAGAGTACAGTAGAGTTGGTGACACGGTGAACCATATGGGATAGCCATAGGTTATCACTGGCCCGATGAGCTGCTTGTAGATGAGCAGCCTGGTGTTGTTAGACAGTCCGTTTCGCCTTCGTAGAAGCGGGTGCACCAAATGAAGGGCGTAATAAGCCTTTTTCAATGTTTTATCGATGTGGGCATTAAACTTGAGCCTCTCGGTGAAGTTTATTCCCAGGTACTTCGTCTCTGATTGGGTTTTTATTACTGTGTTGTCTGGAAGGGTGATTTTTAATCCTCTGCACCGGCTCACAAAGTTTTTTCTCCCTGTCCCTGTCCCTGGCACTCGAAAGCAGATGAGTTCCGTTTTGTTTGCATTTATCTTCAACCCCCACTAAAGGTAGTAGTCCCAAAGATTTCGGAGGTGTTCCTCCACTCTTCGGGAAGCTATCTCAGGAGAGAGAGAAACGGCATTCGTGATGGAGTCATCCGCGTAAAGCATCCTGCTTGTTCCGGCTGTATTGGTGGGTTGATCCGCCGTGTAGATGTTGAAAAGGACTGGGCCAAGACTGGAACCTTGAGGAACTCCGGCTTTAACCCCTTTCCTAGCGGATGAGTCGCCAAAAATCTGTACAAAAAAGACCCTGTGAAAAAGAAAATTTTTAATTAATTTTACAATATAATTGGGGAAGGCTTTTTCGATGTCTAGCAAACAGGCTACTGTACTGCTTTTAACGTTCAGTCCTCGAGTGACGATTCTGTGCAGTTTCAGAAGAGGGTGCATCGTAGATGATTTTTTTGAGTTTGAATCCGCTTGAAAGGAGGATTGAATTGGCCTTTTTCCCTGAAATTGGGGTGTTGTTTTTGGTCTATTCATGTAGTTGATATTTCGAGTCATAATACTTCGATCAACGTCCATGGGTTCGGGACGTGGTTGTGGTTTGGGAAAAAATGGTCGGGATGGAGGTTGTTGGTTATACTGAAAAGGTCCGGGTTGTATTTGATTATTTCTAGGGTAAAATTGTTGGTTTTGTTGACCAAAGTGAAAACTTTCTACTGGAGGGATAGCAGAAAAATGTTGCGGTTGTGGGTATGATAGGTGTGAATAAAATGGCATTGGCATATTGTATGCATATTGTGTCTTGGTGGTAATGGTAGTGTTGTTATATTCTTATATTTTCTCATGTTGCTATGAGGGTTGTGGGCGTAATTTGACCAAAATGCTTGATTATCGAGCTTTTGGCAAAGACTTAATGCTTGAGGGAGATCTGTTGGTTGTTGAATATAATATGATATGATATGATATGAGTTAAGATGTTTAACCTTGCATTACCCATCTCGAGTGAAGAGAGTTAGTTAAGGATAAGTGATAGACAAGTGTAAACCTCGTAGTAAAATTCCTGAATGGTCAATTTACCCTGAACAAGAGATGTCATTTGATATTCTAAAGTTGTAACGTCTCGTTTGTCCGCGTAATGTGTGGTAAGACAGCGTGATATACAATTCCATTTTAGAGGGGTATTGTATGATTCTAATACATTGTCTGCTTGTCCTGTAATTTTGTTACGAATAACACTTATTATCCCGTAGTATTTTGCGGTACCTCTAATTGGTTCGTAAAGTTGTAGAATTCTTTCTACGCTTTTTTTCCACGATGTAAGCTCTATATTGTTCCCTGAGAATTCTCTTAAACTCCTAACAATATCGGGGATTTTGTCTAAATCTCCAAGGTTTGCTCTATGTTCTTGATTTATTATCTGATCTACATCTTTAAACTGATCTGAATTTGGATTTACAATGGAATTTATAAGCTGTACACCTTCTGTTCTGAGAGTCTGTGTTACTACATTTGCTATAATAATAATAATAATATTTGGCGCGACAGACTATTGCGGTCCAAAGCCTTACTTCTCGCGACCATTTGTGCGGCACATGTTAATTTTTGGACACAAATGAAAGGGACCTACAATTTAAGGCCGGATCCGAACGGCGAATTGAGAAGCTTTCCGTGACAAGGTATTAATTAATTACTCTCGGAACGTTTGTCACCCATTCGCGAGAGGTGGGACACCGTGAAAAATACTTTTGGTGTTGCTGGGATTCGAACCTGAACCTCCTGCGCATCAGCCATGTGCACTACCACTGAGCAAGAATAAACAATTTTTAGGTCAACCCAACCCAGAGCAAGCAAAATAAAGCAGTCCGTGGGAAAAACATGGCGATCTCAAATCTATACTCCGCAGTACTTAATAAACTGTCCGACTTATTGATCATCATCGAAAACGCAAGTTTTACTGGAAATTGCAATCTCTTAATCACACTGTCCCTTTTCTGTGAAGATAGTCGCTTCAATTATATTGCTCGGCATGTCTTTTACGCACAGTCTTTTGCCGTTGCAAAGTGTTGGCGAGTCGAGAATCCGTAGTAAAATAATTGGAGATCAAACTGTAAGACGATGTGGTGGCAATCCAGACGAATTAAGTGAATTTTGGGAACTTAGTTAGATAATTAACTTCCTCATCAGTATCTACAACGGTATCGATACACTTATATTCAGTGACTATGCCTCTTAACATGGCAAGTATTTGATTGTTTATTTTGTGGGTGTCTCCATTTTTAGTAGCAAGAATGGCCCCTTCTCGCAACCGGTACAAAATGTGAAAGGAACAGCCGGATAAATAGAATTTATTATTTCAAAAATCCATGTCCGTCCATTTAATTTAACACTAATACCGTCCATCCCCCTCACGTATCGACCCCATCCACCTAGAGCTGTCTTACCATCACTATTCAACTCAGGGACCTTTTCGAGGTCTTAAATTGGGCAATCCCCCCATCAGTTATCAACCCCATCCCCTAGAACTGTCTAACCATCAGCATTCAACCCAGCGACCCCGAAAACCATAAAATCGACACTAATATCGGACAACCCCCCCCCCCCCACCCCCCGTGAACGACACCATCCTCCTAGAGCTGTCTTACCATCACCATTCAACCCAGCGACCCCGAAAACCATAAAATCAACACATATATCATTCACCCCCCCACCACAGTTATCGACTCCATCCCCCTAGAGCTGTCTTACCATCACCATTCAACTCAGCGACCCCGAAAATCATAAAATCGACACCCCCCAACTCCGTTATCGACCCCATCCCCCTAGAGCTGTCTTACCTTCACCATTCAACCCAGCGACCCCGAAAACCATAAAATCAACACTAACATCGTTCACCACCCCACCACAGTTATCGACCCCATCCCCCTAGAGCTGTTTAACCATCACCATTCAACTCAGCGACCCTGAAAACCATAGAATCGACACTAATATTGGACATGCCCCTCACTCCGTTATCGACCCAATCCCCCTAGAGCTGTCTTACCATCACCATTCAAATCAGCGACCCCAAAAACCATAAGATCAACACTAACATCGTTCACCACACCCCTCCGTTATCGACACCATCCCCTTAGAGCTGTCTTACCATCACCATTCAACTCAGCGACCCCAAAAACCATAAAATCAACACTAACATCGTTCACCACCCCACTCCGTTATCGACACCATCCCCCTAGAGCTGTCTTACCATCACCATTCAACTCAGCGACCCCGAAAACCATAAAATCGACACTAATATTGGACCCCCCGCCATCCGTTATCGACCCCATCCTACCGACCCCGACCCCTACAGCTGTCTTTCCATAACCATTCAACTCAGTGACCCCGAAAACCATAGAATCGACACTAATATCGGACACCCCCCCCCCACCCGTTACAGACTCCATCCCCCTAGAGCTGTCTTACCATCACCATTCAACTCAGCGACCCCGACAACCATAAAATCAACACTAATATCGTTCACGTCACCCCTTGCGGGAATATAACTCACCCATAGGAGTGTATTACCAGCACTATTCGTCTCGGCGATACCGAAAACGGTGGGTTCGACACTAAAATCGCCTGCCACGCCTCCCCCAGCCAAAAAACCTGCTACCCCCCACCACCTATGTTTGATTCTACATAGTAACTAATATGTATACCAAGTTTGGTTGAAATTGGTCAAGGCGTTCCAGAGCTAGTAAGGCACAAGTATATATATATACAAATAAATTCTCTACTTTATATATATAGAAGAAGATAGATAGATAGATAGAAGATAGATAGATTGAAGATTGATTGTGCATACACTATATTTAGAAGTTATTTTTAGAAGTTATTTTTAGAAGTTATTGACTCATGTGTACTTGCTATACGGTGAGTTGTAAATAAGGAACTTACCAGAGTGATCTAGCGACGCACTCTAGATTGTTCGAATAGAAAACTGTAGAAAAGATTAGAACGTTCGCGATCCTTTTGATTTACTATAAAAAGTACAAAGTTTTTCCGCAGGAATCGGTTATTTGTAATTCAACCAGTCAAGTAGAAAAGCAAACAGATAGAGCTACCACCAAAGTGAATAGTAGTACAAGCGTTGTAAGAGTTTGATAAGTAATATCCAATTGGAAAAATTGGTGTCAGAAGGATTTTGCATATCGTGGAACAATAATTTAATTGGTGATTTTGTAAATCGATAAACTATAAGTAATAAAATAGAAGATGCAGTGAACATTTAGTCCAACAGGGCCGGAATTTTCAGTAACTATATATATTTTTTGCATTTTCTCATAGTAGTTTACTACTACGACTACCACTTCCGTTTGGCCGATTTCCGCAAAAATCAACTGGGCCCTCCCAATTTATGTAAGAAGCTAAATATGAATTTTCGTCTCAATCAATTTAGCCGTCTGGGCTGTAGAGTGGACACAGAGCCACACCAACGAGAGAGATTTTTTTTTCCTTTTTCTGACTCAGGAGATACGGTAATGGGTAAATCTGCAAAAATCCCGAGTTCGAAAATTTTCATGATTACTATACTTACTTTTACTACTAGTAAAAGAAAGTAAAAGATGGATCAACAGAAGCATGAATTGAATTTCAAATAAGAGACAAGTTGGAACAGCAAAGACAAAAGCTGAGTCAATAACATCAATAGCAAAGCCAAAAAATAAAAACTGAACGCTTTAAAAACGACAGGAATCCCACATCTATATACCGCCCAATATGTTTTAGATGTCAGAACCCTGGATATTTTATGCGCGCTCGTAAGGAACCAAGACCAGTAAAAAAAACAACCCATAAAAATTAAAATTGTTCATGTAAATTCTCTAATAGGAGATGGGTATGTGTTAAAATTTGAAGAAAATCGGGCTAATTTTTAAAAAATTTACATGGACACCACACGGGTCTCAGGGCCCTATCACTCCTAACTTACTAAAAGTTTTGTCCATCAGTGATTACACATTTGTTTAAAATTTGAAGAAAATCGAGCTAATTTTTAAAAAAATTATATTTTTTTAAAAAAAATTTTGGGGTCCAATGACCCTGGGGCCCGGGCTCTCCAAAATTTTTACAAAAAGGGTTTTTCATCGGAGATACAAACGTATATGAAATTTGAAGAAAATCAGGTTAATTTTTTTTTAAACAATTTGGGGCCCCACGACCCCGGGGCCCGGGGTCTACAAAATGTTTACAAAAAGTGGTGTCTATCGGAGATACACGCGTATATAAAATTTGAAAAAATCGGGTTAATTTTTTAAAAAAAATTTTATGGTGCCCCACGTCCATCAGAGATACACATGTTTTTAAAATTTCAAGAAAATCGTGTAAAATTTTGTAAAATATTTGTATGGGAGCCCCCCGACCCCGTGGCTCGAGGGCCTGAAATTTTAATAGAAAGTCTTGTCTCCGGAAATACACATGTGCAAAATTTCAATAAAATCGGGCTTTGGGAAGTGGGTTAAAAATTGATCGCAAGATACCACGACAGACCGACAGACGACCGACTGCCGTGCCACGGGCAAGTGAAGTTAATTTAGAGAATTTAAAAACTACAGTACAGCCTATGAATCGAGTCAAGAGGCCTGAAAATTTGCGGCGCACTACAGATGAATGAGGTGAAGCAGCCTGCTTACCTCGCAAATGGAGAGAAGGAAAACTAAGTTACACCAGTTTTACGTGGCGTAAGTTTGGGAAGAGGGGAGAATGACCCAATGTCACGACATTGTCAAAATTGGAAGGGACAGGAACAGCTTGGTTGTAAGTGGTGTGTTAGATGGAAAACCATGTACGTTTAACTTGGCCACATAAGCTTCCAGAGCAGTTGTGAATCCCAACGTGGTATCTAACGGCCAAGTGGAAAAAATGTGCCGCTATAATTTGAGAACAGCGACAGGTGAAGCTGCTGCAATTAAAGGAGAGTGCTCCTGTAGTGCCATATTTGCAGGAATACGGTTTTCTCATCGATTTATTCTTGCCATCTTTACAGGTGATTGCATATCGAGCCTGGATTTTACGACAGAGCACGGGATGTCCCTTGATTTGAAGAACCACGTGTCAAAATGGTGTAAAGTGGAAGTACACCTGCAAATAAATGATAACCAGAATGGTAAGCGAGATAAGTCATTACTGAAGAAAAAGTAGAAATATCACCAATGAGCGAGAAAATCATATATGGCAAGGTAAACGGTGATCTTGTAGAATAGGAATAGTAGAGTCAAAAAATTTTAACAAGAACGGAATAAAGAGTTAGGCGGAAGAACTTTAGTGAACCTCGAGCCCAAGATACCAGTGAGAATAGTGAATGTTTCCCCATCACCGAACGTAATAGAATAAAGAACAGTCATCACCATGACTCAGGGTGTTAGCTGCATCACAAATTGCCTGCCTGTAAAAGTAAATAATACGCCACTACATCGTTTGCTGTGTCAACATCTTCCACGGCACGGCACGGCAACAACAAGCAGCAGCAACTCCGCTAGAGCAATGTGCCGAAATAACGACTTGGGTAAAACCAATATAATGCAACATCAAATCGATACAGGAAATCCTTCTCTAATTCGACAGGCGCCAAGACGATTACCACTAGCCACCACTAGAAGATGGAATGTGATGGAATAATAAAGAAGTCCAGAAGCCCATGGAGCTATCCTGTGGTACTTGTCCAAAAGAAGGATGGTTCAACGAGATTCTGTGTGGACTATCAGAAATTGAACGACGTTACTAAAAAGGATAGTTATTCTTTGCCACATATTGATGACGCGTTGGATACTTTATCGGGAGCTAGAATCTTCAGTTCTTGTTTCTCTCGACGTTACATCAGAGCCTCGGTTCACTTGCTCCAACGGCAAGTTGATGAGTACGAAGGTTAGTTCATAGGAGCCCGTTATATTTGTTGAATGTGATTAATAGTGATCCGGATATTTTTTCTTGGGTTGTAACATTGGTGTTCTTCCAATTCTCCCAGGTGCCTTTGAGATCGACGATCATATCCATCATCATATTTAGCTCTACAACCGGAGTCCGGTCCTGGCCTCTCGCAAAAAGTCTATCCACCGGTCCCGATTTTGAGCCGGTCATCCAGTTTGGCATCCCTAAACTCTGGGCGTCCTGGTCTACGCCATCCTTCCAGCGTAGGCTTGGCCGGCCTCGCTGTCGTGTTCCATAAATCCTACCGCAAAGGACTTTTCGAGCAGGATCCTCTTCGCTCATGCAAGTTAGGTGTCCAGCCCACCGGAGCCTACCGAGCTTAATTTTCTTCACGGTGTCGACATCGCGGTAACGCTCGTAGTTCTCATCATTATAGAGTCTCCGGAATCGTCCTTCCCCACATACGGGGCCAACAATTCTCCGTAAGACTTTTCTCTCGTACGCGGCTAAGAGGTCAGAGTGTACTGTTATGACCATTCTCTTATATATCAGCAGCTTGGATGTTATGGTTAAATTCCTTAATTGGAAGAGTCTTGACAGCCTATATAGGGTCCTTTTTGGCTTTAAGCAACCGTGCGCGTATTTCTGATTCCATTCAGTTATCGGCTACTACAGTTAACCGAGATAGTTAAAGGATTGCACTACTTCAAATTCGCGCTTCACTATCTTCTAGTCACAGACGTGGCCACCATGTACTTTGTTTTGCTCTCATGGCATGGCAGGCATGGAGTTCCCGTTCGACTGATTCAAAGAATTCTTCTTTTTCATTATCTGGGGAATCCTCTGTAGGTGCGTGAACGTTTATGAGGCTTATGTTTTTAAATTTGCCCCGCACGCGAAGGATGCATAGCCGTTCATTTATTGCTTTAAAGCCGATAACGGTGGGTTTCATTCTTTTGCTGACTAGAAACCCCACCCCGAACACATGATGTCTTGCATGACAACTGTAATATATGTCATATTCTGATTTTTGTAAGACACCATTCCCTCTCCACCGCATCTCCTGCATTGCTGTTTTGTCAGCCTTATATTTAGACAGGGTATCGGCCAGCTGCTGTGCAGCTCGAGCTCTATACAGTGAGCGTACGTTCCATGACAAAATTCTTAAATCGTTTAGCCGTTTTCGTTGCCTTAGTCGTCGTTGTTCCGAGGCTGATTTTGGGATCCGTAATAATAATTTTTTTCAGGCGAGGTTATGGGCCTCGCGCCAAACTTACTTACCTGATCATTCAGCTTTTCCTACATTGGAGGAAAATTCCCGGCGGCCGCCACGTGGAGGTTTGGTCGCACTTTCACCAGTCAGAGATAGTTACGGCCACCTGCAATTCTAGAGCATTCTGTGTTATTCCCCCTATTTGGCTGACCGCCGACGATCATATTACCCTCTTTGCATTTGCAGTATGTGCAAAGCGGCATACATTGCCTCATACGATGGACTCCTTTGTAAATCTTTCGCGCCTGGCGCAGTACTCGCTCTTTATGCTGTTCGGGTTCACGCACGAGATTCTTCACCAGGCTGCTTTCTTTCGCTAGTGAACTATTTTTTCATATCTCCTGCAGCCTTTCGCTGTGTTCCGTGGTTTACCAGTTAAGAGCTCTGGTTAGAAAAGCACTGGATGTAGAGGTCCTTTCCAACTTTTACACAAACAAATAAAAGGTTGTACCCGAACAACTCGAAGAATGTCATATTTAATTAATCAAAAACAACCCATAAAAATTAAAATTTTTCTTGTAAATTCTCTAATCGGGGATACACACACACACACTGCGTGCTCGTTTTGCGGCAAAATCATCCACCAAATGCCGCAGCGGCAGCGAACAGCGCTACTCACAAAGCACAGAGCTCATACTTTGCTGTGATCTGATGCGATATAGCGATATTTAAAAATTGTATATTGGGGTCCCCAAGGGGCCGATCGCTCCAAATTTTTACAAAAAGTGTTTTCCATCGAAGACACACATGTGTACAAAATTTAAAGAAAATCGGGTAAATTTTGTAAAATATTTGTATGGGAGCCCCCCGACCCCGCGGACCGAGGGGCCTCAAATTTTAATAGAATAGTGTTGTCATGGGAGATATACATGTGTGCCAAATTTCAATAAAATCGGGCTGTAGGAAGTGGGTTAAAAATTGATCGCAAGATTCCATGACACACAAATCCACAAATCCACAAACACACGGGCAAGTGAAGTTAATATAGAGAATTTAAAAATTGTAGTGTACACCGGGATAACCCTCCGCTCGAATAAAGAAGAAAACAACCAGTGCTTTTAACCGGGATTTTGGCAACCGAACGATAAAATTGTTTTTATGTTACAGAAAGACAGTTTTCAGTTTCTATATAATTTTGATATCATTATTTTTATTTATATGAAAAGTCTAAATGCAAAAAGAAGTTTTTATAATAAGCATTATTTTGTTCATGTAATTTTAACGCATTCCAACAAATTAATAGAGCTTCGAATTTCCAGAAAACGAAACGTATTTTTCTAAGAATTCAAAAATTTAAATGATATTTTAAATATAAAGTTTCATCATGATAAATATATAGCTTAAATGTGAAGTCTTCCTAATCAAAGCTTATAAGTTCTGCAGTAGTAACCTCATTACTGGGCGCCTCCGTTGCAGGTGGAGCGGCGGCAGCAACTGATACTACCTTATTTTCGTTTTCGTCATTTTGCGCAACGGGATTTGGCGAAGGGGGAATTTGCGAAGTATTGGATGAAGGATGAGAAATCGTAGCTGCTGGACCAGTAGATGGCACCGAAGTATTTGTTGTTGCAACAGGCGGCATTTGGGAATTGATCTGTGCAGGCGCACTAGGTGTCATTCCAAGAGGAATGGGCGATTGATTTTGCAAAACATTTTGCCGTTGCAATGTGACATGTGCTAATTGTTGTGGACTCATTGTAGTCTGTATTTGCTGCGATTGGGTTTGTTGTTGTGTCAGTTGATTTGGCATATTGCCAACTAAAAGTGATTAAGAAATGCAAATTATAATTATATATAATAAATACCTTCTTTGAGTCTTACTATTATGTGAAACGTGATTTTGCGTACCGTCTGCATTTTGGTGGTGACCCATATGCTGTTGTTGAGCAGCAGCCGGATGACCGGCAACAATTGCACTATGCGGCATTCCTGGAGCCGGTATTGCACCATGCACTAACATACTCGGATGATTGTGACTTGGCAGTGGCGCCGTAATGCCTGGAGTGTACATACCAGGCATTGGAGCTGCTGCATTTATGTTGGGCTGCGTCTGGGGTGGAACAACTACTTGACTTTGGGCACTATACTGAGGAACAGGGCCAGGCGAGTTGGGATTATAAGCATATGGGTTGTAGACATGATTGGGTGATCCGTGTGGGGCATTTGGGTTTGGCATAAACGGAAATGCCGTCTGCCCCATTCGATATTGTGCCTTCTGTTGCTCCTGTCGAATTTGCATCTCACGCTCTTGCTCTTGGATCCGTTGTAATGCTAACTGACGTTGATATTGCAAGTATTCTTGTTTCTTTTTTCGCATAATCTCTAATTTCTGAGCCATTTGAATTTGACGTTGACGTTCCTGTTCCTCAGCAAAACGTCGAAGTTTCTCAACATGTTCCTGACGCAACACATCAAGAGCAGCACGCGAATCCTTGATTTGAGCCAACTTGTCTTGCAGTTGCTCGTACCACATGCGTTTATCGTCCATCTCCTTAATGTAAGATAACTGACGAGAATGTAACGAAGTTAATGTCAAGAAAAGAGTTTGCACGGAGCTATCGTTCGAAATGCTACGTCCACGACTGGAATTCGATTTCATACGATTAACGAAAATCTCTACTTGGGTGCGCATATTGGCAGCGAATTCATCAACTTGTATTTCATCTGTTGTCTTAAAGTGATAATGGCAAATTTCCAAATAAGCGAATTATTTTAAAAAAACATTTAGATATACCTTTTCAATCGGTGCAGTAATTGATTGAGGCATTGGACTTGGAGCTGAAGGACTTGCTGGCGACTCTGTTATCTTTCTCTGCTCCCAGTAACTTCGATTTAAGTATTTCGCTAAGTCCGGATCTTCAACTGGGGTCGGAGCTGGTGGTGCCTCAGGACTTGGTGAGCGTTGAGATAATCTGTAGTTGGGTACAATTGCCTGACGAAAATTTTTTTTTTATTCATGCAAAATTTAAAATTATTTCATTTATATTCATATTTACACTAGTGTTGTTATTGATTTATAGTCAATATACCTAATGTATTTCTTTATTATCTGACTCACATCGCCGGTAAGAGAAAATATATACAAACTCTGCTTGTTCTCCACAGGCATACTTACTTGTTTTTGCTTCTTTTGTTCGGCTTCAGATTGACTCAATGCAAGTGCTAATTGCAGTTCTTCCTCTTCTTTCAACTCTTGCTCAGTTTTTCTTGGTGGAGTCTATTGCAAATGCGAGAAAAAATAAAAATGTAAAATAATTATAAGACTGGAATTATAATACGATCGACCTGAACCTGCTGTGCCAATGAGCTGTTCAAATATTCAGCTGGTAAATCAGTTTCTGCTGGACGACCTGTTTTCGCCCCAGAGGGTTTCTGCATACTTGTATAGCATCCATCGCAAACACGAACCTGTAAACGTGCATTAAGGAAGTTTAATAATTTAGCTGGTTTATATATTATTTTTAAAACACTAACCTCTTTTTCAATCCCATATTTTGGCAAAGGACATTGCTTTGTCGAGCACTGTGCACAAAATATCTGCCCACAATTACGACAGTGATGTTTACGTTGCGTAAATGAAAATTCCACGCGACATCGATGACATACTTTGCCATCAGCCCAATCAGGAGCAGTATCGGCCGTGAACATTGCGTCGGCTTCCTTTAGTTCCGGGAAAGTATGTCCTTTAGCTTTAAGAATAGTCATGGTGTCCTAAGGCAATAGACAAGACATTTTTTAAATAAATATATATATATGATATTGTCCGCAATTGAACAACGTTATTTTTTCACCAGTTGTCATTTTTTAATCAGTTATGTATTAAATTCCAAAGCTACCGACTGAAAATTGCAACTACCACCACAATGACATAGCAGCAAACTGACAAATAGTTTGTTGCCCACATAATAATTTTCTTTTTCTACTAAGTTCTAATTAAATTACCACTAGATACCTACAGATTACTTATATATTTTCTGTATGTATGTTGTAGGACTGTATCTTCCCTGTATGGTAATGGTAAAAGATTTCAAAGTATAAATTTGTGATAAAAAACAGTATTTGAAATAGTATTTTTTTAAAAACCTAGCATTTCTAATAAAAGATTAATCTCTTAATTAAAAAAGTTACTTGAATATTTTTTGGTTATTTATAAAACTAAATATTAATATTTGAATTTTTGAACTAACAGCAATGCATTTAACATGAGACCATGATTGTGATAATAAAACGATCCAAACTGACTTTACTACAGAGTTTCTTGCGACAAGTCTTTGTTCACGATTTTAAAACCCTGTTGGCACATCACATATAGGTACAGTTTAAGTAATAATTGTTTTGTTTTAGAAAACTTTAATTCAACTTGACTTGATCACTTGTTTGCATTCTGTTTCAACGTCTTTCACGTCGTTTTTAATCAACTTCCATACGTCGTAGATAACAGATCAGCGTGTGGCGCCTAAGACGGTTGTTATCTACCTTTAGGTCCTTTTTAAACACTTTTTACCTCAAAAACATAATTTGACGATTACAACCACAAGATTACAACCGAACAACAATAAGACAGAAATATAATATTAAAAATTAATTATTACGAGTCGGAACAAAATTAAACTTACCTTAATCGATTGATACTTATCAGATGAACGAAATGCATATGCCCAGGTCTGAACTAGTTCCAGCATTTTTTGCCGAACATTTTCATGTGGTGTCTGCTCCAGAAATTGACTAAACATTTCGCAATTCTCTCTGGTGAAAACCTCTTCATGTATCGGTGCTCCACAGTTTTTAACAACACTCTCGAGCACAAGCAATGCATAGCAAGCCGAATGGGGATTGGGAGAATACATTTTTTTCTTGATAGACTGAAACGCCTGCTTTGGTCTAAGAAGAATTTCATAAATTCCATATCAAACGAAAATGCTATAAAATATATTTTATTGCTCATACATAACATCATTTTGTCGAATAGCGTCGCAAATCAGCAAAATTGATGGCCAATCTGGTTCCAAACGTAGATGGCTAGTTGCATTTTCTAGAAATACACAACGTAAATATGAAATTAAGAAATTGCATTAAATATTTATCAGTTTGCAATCAAATAAGAAAACAAATGCCTATTTATATGCACACATAAAAAAGAGCTGCACTGGTGACTCATAAAACATTTTCAAGTCGTTTATTAGTTTACTTTAAAAAAATTAACTTACCAAGATTTTTCTCGAACACCGATGAACGGAACATGTTTATTTGTTTTCAAGTTAATAATGTGTGCAAAAAATTAATAATACAGAAAACTTTTTCTCGAAAAAATTTATGACAAAGAAATTTCGCCTTTATCCAAAAAAGCGATAGCGACTGTGACTGAGGCAGCGAATTGCGATATGACACTTGACAGTTGCTGATAACAGCTGCATTTAATTGGTAATCGAATAGAATTGAGAACTATAAATGTCCGTGTTAGTGACGTCTATCAACAAAAAATAATATGTGATTGGGGCCATAAAAATCTGATAGCTGTGTTGCTTTGGCAAAGCCGGCTTGCCTTTACAAAGCAACCGGTTTTGGCTTTAAATTTTCAATGCATTTTAATGTTATGTGTTAAAAAAACACCGCCTTACTATAAAATGGCTTTAGTTTCTAAATCCTAAAGATTTTTGGATTTATTTTCGGCTTTATGCTTATGCTATTGTTGTGTTAAGCCAAGCCGGCTTTGCCAAAGCAACACAGCAGATATTTGCGATTTGTATATGAAGAGCACAAAGTAAAAGCAACAAAAAGGACTGGAAAGTATTAATTATTTTTAAATTTAAATTAATTTTAATTTAATAAATTTTAAGTTTGTTCAATTAACAAATATGTTATTTATTTAAAACACATATAGAATGTATAGTGTAATATCGTAATATTTTCTAGAACGGCGTCAAATATTCAAGCATTTGTTTATAGTTTTATGTGTAATAAAATAGAGTTTATGTTATAAAAAATAACATATACGAATAAATATTTAATTTTATGAACAAACAAACAAAACACAAATGTCATATTTTTATAGTCACAATAAGTTTCAATTTTTCCCGTCAGATCTACAAACAGTTCTCAATAGGATTTATCTTACAACATACCATGCATGTAGAAAATTCCTCTTGAGAACTTGTTTGTAGATCTGACGGTAAAAATTTGAATCTTATTGACACTATAAAATTATGACATTTGTGTTTTGTTTGGAAATCGCAGCTATAAGGCGTATTATATTTTCCGATACCACTACAATTGTAAATTGTACTATCTTATTCCCTCTTTGGAATAAGCGAAAACCTGCTGTGGACCTGTGGTGCTGGTTTTCAAATTCTAATTCCTTATTCCTCGGCAATTTAATACGCCTTTATGGTGGTACAATTTATTACCCACCAAAATGATTTTAGTTGGAAACCACACCGCAAGTGTCCATTTTAATGGTGTATTCAAGTCGTTGATTTTTCCCAATTTTGTGAGAATTTTAAAGATTGTAATTTTAAAAATGAAGAAATTATTTAATCAGAGAAAAATTGTGGAACTGATATATTCCCAAATTTAATTGAAGTGAAGTAAAATTTAAAAAAAAAAGTAATATAAAAAAAAATTAATAAAATTCGCGTTTTAACATAATAGTACCATATGCATATCTTTACCAAAAAACAATCACTTTAAGAAATTGGCGGTCAGCCATCAGCAGAAATAGAGGGAATAACACAGAATGCTCTAGAATTGCAGGTGGCCGTAACTATCTCTGACTGGTGGAAGTGCAATCAAACCTCCACGTGGTGGCCGATGGTAATTTTCCTCCAATGCAGGAAAAGCTGAATGATCGGGCTAATCCCTTCAAAGTAAATCTGGCGCGAGGCCAATAACCTCGCCTGTAAAAATTATTATTACGGAACCCAAAATAAGCCTCAGATACACTGATGAACGATGATGACCACGGCAACGAAAACGGCTAAACGATTTAAGAATTTTCTCATGGAACGTACGCTCACTGTATAGAGCTCGAGCTGCACAGCAGCTGGCCGATACCCTGTCTAAATATAACGCTGACATTACAGCAATCCAGGAGATGCTGTGGACAGGGAATGGTGTCTTACAAAAATCAGAATATGACATATATTACAGCTGTCATGCAAGACATCATGTGCTCGGGGTGGGGTTTCTAGTCAGCAAAAGAATGAAACCCACCGTTATCGACTTTAATGCAGTAAATGAACGGCAATGCACCCTTCGCGTGCGGGGCAAATTTAAAAACATAAGCCTCATAAACGTTCACGCACCTACAGAGGATTCCCCAGATGATGAAAAAGAAGAATTCTTAGAATCAGTCGAACGGGAACTTCATGCCTGCCCTCAGTATGATGTAAAAATCATTCTGGGGGATATGAATAATAAAATAGGTAGGGAGCCAGTATTCAGGCAGAACATTGGCACCCATATCTTACACGAGAACACTAATGACAATGGACAACGAGTCATAGAGATGGCAGCAAGCAATAATTTGGTCGTTGCGAGTACAAGATTTGCGCGTAAAAATATCCACAAAGCCACCTGGGTATCTCCCGATGGAGCCACTCACAACCAGAAAGACCACGTGTTGATAGACCGCTGCCACAACCCGAACCTGATGACGGTACGAACGTACCGAGGTGCCAACGTCGACTCGGACCACTATCTTGTTTGTATGGTGCTCCGAGCGCGGATAGCATCATCACGGAAGACTGCATCCGCGGATCAGATTCGAGTCAACACGGCTGCCCTTCGCAATGAAGAGACCAGAAACAACTACGGTCAAGCGATAGGAGATAGGACTCGCCCTAAATGAAGGGAGAGTAAGTCCTGGGTCTGAGATGTCGGGCGTAGAAGAGAAATGGACACGCTTTAAAAATACTGTCATTAGTACTGCTGACTCCATCTTAGGCAGTAGTCGTAGAGATCGAAACGACTGGTTCGATGACGAATGCAAGCTAGCGACTGAACGTAAGAATATTGCGTACCGAGCAATGCAACAATCTCATAGATTGCGGGCACGCGAAGATGATTATAAAGAGCTCAGAAGATATGAAAAAACAGTTCACCGGCGCAAGAAAGCAGCCTGGGAGAAGAATCTCGTCCGTGAACTGGAACAGTACAGAGAGCAAGGACCGCACGAGGCGCGGAAGTTCTACCAAAGGGTCCGCGGTATGACGCAATATACATTGCGTTGCACATACATACTACAGTTGACTCGAGATAGTTCAAGAATTGCACTACTTCAAATTCGCGCTCCACTATTTAGATTGAGGGACCAATGTTGGATCTTCTTCTCGCAAACGTGGCCACCATGTACTTTGTTTTGCTCTCATTTATGTGCAGTCCCAGATTTCGTGCCGCCTGCTCGATCTGGATGAAAGCTTGCTGTACAGCTCTTCAGTTTCTACCGACGATGTTAATATCGTCTGCGTAAGCCGGTAAGGGAGTAAATCTGATCAGTTGTTGATTTGCCTGGGATGAAGCTACACTAGTATGGACTATCCTCTCTTGAAGGCTTTTTATTTTTCAGCATTTGTAGTAGAATTCAGTTCCTATACATTTGTTTATTAGAGAATTTAAATGAAAATTTTCAATTTTTATGGGTTGTTTTTTTGTCCATATTGAATTTATTTATATTGTATTTTATCTATCTTCAAAATAAAAACAAACATATAAGGGTTATTTTTTGTATGTTTTTGTCAAATAATAATAACATTATACACAAATTTATATATTTTCAACAGCAAAAATATTAAAACTAAGAACCATCTTTTTATTAATAATCTTAAACCAAATATCACACGCCATATTTGTAAATAAATTCTACAATATTCGATACTATACAGTTTGCCTGATATATTTATCCACTAATTCCTATTTTACTGTGCAATTAGGTTTCTGCTTATAAACATGTATAAACAAAACAATAGTTTTAATATAAATTTTCTGATATCGTGAAAAATATTTCGGCTAACGTTATTGGGAATATAGCTTTCTTTTCAAAGTGAAATAAGCAAGCCCTTTAAAAAGCGCTATTTGAACACAGAGCATGGTAACATTGAAGCTGTAATTTCCTTCAGCCATTCCAAGGATTTTCAGGATTGCGTTTGCACTTCTGCAAGTAAAAATAATTATTATGTATATAAGTTATATATATCATAAGTAAAAAATATTATTTTTAAACTAACGTATTCCAAGAACAAAACAAAGCCTAACATTTTTTATTAAGATATGTATTTCATGATTAATGCTTTTGTGATACGACTATGTACTTACTTGAAATGACAATACATGACATTGGATGGACAAATCATGTCACTTCGATTATTGTCGTATACCGAGAGAACCATTCCTTCTAAGGCATATCTAGGAGACGACGTGTAAGATATCGCTCTCATAAACAATGACATATGCTCAAATAAAATTAAAAATCCAGCATATATTATCATAAATGATGTCGCAATTGCACCGATGAACGTGCCATTCTAAAAATATATAAAAAAATAAGAAGGAGCTTATTTTTGAATTCGGTTCTTGTTGGGTTATAATTAGGCGTCCGTCATTAAAGATTTGTGCGAAAACGCACCAATTGGACTAAAAGGGAAACAACATTTAAAAACTGCTCTGATAAATAAATTTGCTTTATTCATTGCACTAACCAAGAAGTAATACTCTTACTTCAATTTTTTTAAAATTTATTTTGTTCTTTTTTAATTTTTGGTGGTAATCACTGGAACATTTGAAATATAATAGTACAGTAATTTTATTCACTGGTCATGTTTTACTTTTATATATGTATGACTTTTGCACTTTCTAGACGTTTTCTTATGTTATTATCAATTTTAACTACAATATGAGTTGGTGTTCCCATTTTCCGCATTGATGTAAAAAATGACTTGTGCTTAAAACTATTCTTTCATCAAGTCGGGTCAATAATGAAATAGGCTAACTTCCTACAAAAATTCAACCGGTTTAAAGCGGATAACCTTTCGCAAGTAATTCTATGTAAATTCCACGCATTACTTATAAATAAATCAATTGCATTACTACGAAGAGGCCACCACCACTTCTTGGATTCTGTACTAGCACATAAATCGGCCCAACAGATCAAATCCGCCCATATATTTATTATATTACTAGCTGTAACCCCGGTGTTACCTGGGACACCCCCCTCCCCATCCACCCTATCAAGATATAAAGACCTGTTCAAAAGATAAAAAAAAGTTGCCCGGCTGCCCCGCACCCTTCGGAGCAAACCAAACTGAACCCAACCACCAAATGACCACCCCACTGACCCACACTTGCCCACCACCACTAATTGGAGGGGGGGTTTCAGTGACCCAAAACGGAGCAAAAAAAAAAACCTGATAAATAAAAATAAAAAAATCGGTCCAATAGTTTCGAAGATTACCACCTCACACGAACAAACTTTACCTTCTTTAAAATATTACTATAGATTGAATAAGTTTAAGACACTTTATATGAACATATGAACTAGTTATCGCCCATTGGTCGAAATTCGACCGTCTTTCTGTACTCTATGCGACCCTCCACACGGTCACTTATCCGCCCAACCATCCACCAACTCCCACGCCCTACACCACCCATCCCCAACCACCCAACAACCTCACTCAACCCAAAATTTGAACGATGAACTCTTAGCAATTGCTCTAACGCTAAAATGAACGATAATAGATAACTGTTTCCAAATTATTTTTAATGATAGCACTAGCTCATCAATAGCTACAAAAAAAAAGAAAACAAAGAAAATCGGTTGACAAACAGAGGTGAAAATGGTTCTTAACTGTTTTGCCTTTGCCTATTTATATATAGATATGAGGCTTTTTTGTTTAGAAAATCTCTTGGCATTCTTCAATGAATTGATACATTTGAAGTTTGAATTAAAGCTTTAACTAAATTGTAGTTCCACTTTATGCCAAGAATATAATTTTTTTGATCAAATTTATAAACATACTAGTTTTTAACCCTGCGTTACCCGGGACCCGCTGACCGCCACCCGCAAGACAAGGATTTATTTGGAATTCCACCAGTCTTGCTACCACCTAAGAGAATTGTAGTGAAATAAAAGTGTTGTTGTAATAATAAACAAATAAAATTGTAAACTTGAGTTATTAAATTCTATAAATATTAACTTCGCGTGCCCGTGTGTTTGTGGGTTTGTGGTTTTGTTTGTCGTGGAATCTTGCGATCAATTTTTAACCCACTTCCCAAGGCCCGATTTTATTGAAATTTTGCACACATGTGTATATCCGGAGACAAAAAAAAATTAACCCGATTTTCTTCAAATTTTATACGCATGTGTATCTTTGATAGACAACACTTTCTGTAAAAATTTGGAAGTGATCGGGCCCCTGGGTCGGGGGGGCACCCATACAAATTTTATGAAAAAAGTTCCCGATTTTCTTCAAGTTTTATACACATGTGTATACCGAATAAACAGTACTCTTTTTGAAATGTGGTAGTTATCGGGCCCGGGTTCGGCCGCAAGGCTCTTATACATTTTATTTAATTTCATATCATGGCATCAGATACCGTAGTACTTTAATGACTGTGTGCGGTGTGTGCTGCGCTGCTTGGTTTTGGCGGTGGTGAGAGAGAGAACTCTTAGCTCACGCACAAATGAACCCAGCAACTTACTTACTTATTTACAGAATTGTATTTTTATTGATGTCGTTTTTTGTTGTCGATGTCAACTTACAGATAGAACAACTAGTTTTCACAATATTCTGTCATTTGGCGTTTTCATAAATTAGTTCAGAGTAGCCAAAGAGTTCTCAAGAGAAATGCTCGTGTTTCTTATTTGCTCAGAGTATGAGCGTGCTCAGAATAAAATGATCTGAGCATTTTCAATTTTAACATCTGATGTCAAATGTCTCTTTCGATGATTTTCTCCTACAATAAAAAAAAATTACCCAGGATCGAGGGGCTCCCATATCAATTTCTGCGATTAGAGAATTTAGATGAAAAATTTTAATTTTTATGGGTTGTTTTTTTTTTATTAAAGTAGTTATTTGTAAATTCATAAACTTGCGTTTTGTATTATTTGCAAAATCCTTTACGAACTGGAAAGCCTAAATTTCGTAACAATTGGTGTCAGAAGTGGGATTTTGCAAATCCTGAGACATTAACATTTTGCAAACCGTTGAAGAATAAAAAAATTATTTAGTAATTTTCCAAGCTTCTTCTTCAAACACTTCCATGAAAGCGTTACCGATAATTTTTCGCTTTTCTTCTGGTTCTTCTGGCTTTTCATATTTACAGTAAATATGCATATGCAAAGTAAATAAATTAAGTGAAATTATTTTACAAATCGATAAACAATAAATAATAAAATAAGTGCAGTGAACAAAAAATCCTATAGTTCCCAGGAGCTTAAAAGAGAGCTTGGAAGGCAAGGCCTAAGCACCGCTGGAAATAAGCAAGAGTTATTTCTCTGATTGCAACAGCGGAAAAAAAGGCTGGAGATCCGTTCTCAATTGATACGAAGCTGGTGGAGAGAAAATCGGTTTCTTCAGAAGATACGGACGCACCAAACATGGAAGAGAGTCTCAATGCCCTAATACAACAAATTAACAGTAAATTTGACAAGTGAACATATAAACAGCAAAATTGACCATCAACGTGAATAATCGCAGCAATAGAATCAAGAGTTAAGAAAAGATTTGAATTTTCAAATGAAGCAGCAATATGAGCAAATAAACATCAAGCTAGACCGGCAAAGTGAACAATCGCATTAACAGAATCAGGAAATAAAACAAATCAATAGCAAGTTTGACCAGCAGAGTCAGGAGAATAAACAGATGAATCTACAATTGAGTTCCAAACTAAACAAGAAGTTGGACTAGCAGAAGCAAAAATTGAATATTCAAATTAGCGACAAGTTGGAACAGCAAACCCAAAAGCTGAATCGATAAAATCAACAGCAGAGCCAAGAACTGAAACAGGAATTGAACTCCAAATTTGATCAGCAAAATCAAAAGCTGGATGTTATTCAAGAAAAGTTAAGAGGTGAGATGAGTGAAATTTAATCAACAATTCAAGAAAAAGTGAAATCTTTCGAGACGAACATGACAGGAAAGGTGAGTGATCTTAAAAGGAGAATTAAAGAGTTTGAGACCCGATTGGATAGTCGTACCCAATTAGTCAGGGAACAGAGTAGTACCAGAGTCATTCCAGAAACTTCTAAGGGGTGCCGTAAAAGTTAATAGAAAAAGAAATAAAAAATTAAAATTTTTCATCAAAAATTGCTTGTTTGCTTTTCAAAATATCCGCCTTTAAGATCTATACACTTTTGCATACGCTCAAACCATTTATCCAAACACTTTTTCCAGTCCGTAGATGATAGCTCCAAAACATGGTTTTTGAACGTTTCAACCGCTTCTTTAAGCGATAAAAATCGTTGTCCACGCATCTTATCTTTGATTTTTGGGAACAGGAAGAAGTCATTGGGTGTCAAGTCGGGGCTGTAAGGCGGATGACCCATCAATTCGATCGTTTGAGTGCTCAAATACTCGCTTGATTGATGTGATGTGTGTGAGCTCTCATTATCGTGATGCAAAATGATTCGCCGTTTTGGGTTGTTTTCTCTCAATTTCTTGAAAACCTTAGGCAAACAAATGGTCGTATACTAAGCTGAATTAAATGTGTTTTGATTTTCAAGAGCCACATGACCGGTTTTCCTGAAGAAACACGCCCATTTGCTTCCCAACGCTCCGAGCTCGCACAACTTTTGTTGGATTTAGTTCGAATTGGAAGACCCAAACAGTCGATTGCCCTTTTCATTCCGGCTCATATCCATGATTCGTCACCTGTCACGACCTTATATACGTTTTTGGAAGTACCTTCAACGAATTTTTAAGGCATTTGGGGGCACCATTCGACACGAACCTTTTTTGTGCGTCTGTAAACAATTTGGAATCCAATGTGCACATAGCTATCGCAACTTTAAATGTTCATGTTAGATCGTATATACGCTGGTGTTACTAATCCCTGGGCATGCCTCGATTTCCCGATAAGTCACATGACGATCCTCTTCAATCAGTTTTCTCACAGCATTGATGTTTTCTGGCACAACAGCTGTTTTTAGACGACCTTCACGAGGCTCGTCTTTGAGTGAACGTCGTTTGCGTTTAAATTCATATTACCACCTATAACACTAACCAAGGATGGTGCTTCGTCGCCAAAATTCAAAAGAAGTGACTTGAAGCACTGTTGTTGAGTTAGCCCCTTTCGAAAATCGTAAAAAATCATAACACGCAAATTTTCACGCAATAATTCCATTTTTTCAATGAATTCAAGTTTTCAAGTAAATAAAAAACTATGTTGCGATGCGAACTGACAAATTACTTTTGAGAAACATAACCTCCAAAAATGTTAAACTGTTTGACTGAAATAGAGATTTGCATCGGAAAACACTAGTATTAACATTTTCTAAAAACATTTACGGCACCCTATGTAGTAACCAGAAAGGAATTTTGAAACCCCTGCGTATGATGGCGACACGGCATTTGAAAATTTCAAAGTCCAGTTTGGAGCTACGGTACAACATAATGGATGGGGCGCTGAAGAACAACTTAATTCTCTGGCATTGAGGGGCAAGGCGGCTGATGTATTGCAAATGATTCCAAATGCTAAAATGAGTTCCGGAAGAATCTTGAATAAGTTGGACTTGCATTTTGGACAGTCTCACACACAGGAGTTAAGCAAAATACAGCTCCAGATGAAGAAACAACAAAGAGGAGAACGACTTCAAGAGTTAACACGAGAAATAACGAGAAATAACACGTCAAGCCTATTGTGGGGTTCCGGCTAGTATCTTGGACGGAGTGGCAATGGATGCGTTCATCAATGCTACACGAGATGAGCAATGAAAATTTCATTTCATTTCATTTCAGGAATGAAGTATTGGCATCGGATTTGGAATACGAAGCAGCTAGAGCCAGTTTGTCTACTGAATAAGTTAGATTGGACAAGCTGGAAACGGAGGACATCACACAAATAAAGGCAATAAATAAAGAGGAAATCCGAAAATCAAAAACTGGATGCCCTCAGAACGAGGGAGCCCCAACATCTAGTTCCTGTCCAAAATGCTTTAGATGTCAGAAGCCTGGACATTTTATCCGCGACTGTAAGGAACTAAGACCAGTACAAACTTCAATACAGGCAAAGAATCGTGCCAAGAGGCGTGAACATTTACGGCAGATAAGCGCATCACAGATGAATGAGGTGCAGCAGCCAGCTTACCTCGTAGCTGCAGACTAGGAAAACTAAATTACACCAGCTTTACGGTGCGTAAGCTGGTGAAGAGGGGAGAGAGGTCACGGTTAACATTGCCAAACTTGGAAAGGACAGCAACAGCTTGGTTGTTAGTGGTGTGTTAGAAGGAAAACCATGTACGTTTACCTTGGATACGAGCTTCCAGATCAGTTGTACATCCTAAAATGGTGTCCAAAGGTCAAGTGGAAGAAGTATTTCGTTATAATCTGAGGACAGCGACAGGTGAAGTTGCAGCAACTAAAGGAGAGTGCTCCTGTAGTGTTTGGAGGGATACGGTTTTCTCATCGGTTTATTGTTGCATATCGGACTTGAATTTCATGACTGAGCACGAGATGTCCCTTGATCTAAAGAGCCACGTGTTTAAATGGCGTAATGTGGAAGAACCCCTGCATATAAATGACAACTAGAGTGGTGGGCTTGGAGTCATTACTGAAGAAAAGATCTTGGGGACAGTAGAGTAGGAAAAGTGAAGCCAACCAATTTCAACAAGAACAAGCGCCAAGACGATTACCACTTGCCAAACAACAAGAGGCAGAAACACTGGTTAAGAAGGTGGAACGTGATAGAATCATAGAGAAGTCCAAAAGCTCATGGAGCTCACCTGTGGTACTTGTTCAAATGAAAGATGGTTCAACGAGACTTGTATCAATTTTACGCAATTCCGTTTGGTTTATGCAACGCTCCTGCTACGTTCGAGCGGTTGATGGAACATGTTTTGCGAGGCTTTAGCTGGAAGACATGTCTGGTTTATTTGGACGACACCATTTTTTTTGTCGCACATTTAATGAGCCCGTGAATAATCTTCGGCAAGTTCTGGAAACCATTAAAGCTGCCGGATTAACGTTAGGTCCGCCGAAATGTAGCCTTTTCAAAAATGAAGTGAATTATTTGTGCCACATTGTATCTAATCAAGGAGTGCGCACGGATCCCAAGAAGTTGGAAGATGTTAACGAATGGCCGGTACCAAGTAATTTAAATGAGCTGCGAAATTTCCTGGGGCTATGCTCGTACTATCTAGGGTTTGTGACTAGGTTCGCAGATGTTGCACGAAGGCTTCATCGCCTTACTGAGAAGAATCAAAAGTTCCAATGGTCGAGCGAGCACCAAAAATCATTCGACTTGCTAAAGGAAAAGCTATGCAGTTCTCCAATGTTGGCATATCCACAGGCAGGAGAAGTCTTCATCCTTGACACTGATGCGAGCAATGCAGGAAAAGAGGCGGTTCTGTCGCAGAATCAAGAAGGAAAGGAGCGTGTAATAGCGTACTATAGCCGTTCGCTTTCTAAGCCCCAGAATAACTACTATGTGACGCGGAGAGAAATGCTAGCTGTTCTAGATAGCGTCAAACACTTCCACATGTACCTGTATGGTCAAGTATCAAGTTTCTTTTTCGAACTGACCATGCAGCACTCAAGTGGCTAATGCAGTTTAGGGAACCAGAGGGTCAAGTGGCCAGATGGATCGAACAACTCCAGGCATATTCATTCAGGAGCATCGAAATGACATGCTGCATAATAATGCCGATTAATTATCAAGAAGACCTTGTGCACCTCAATACAAACACTGTACAAGGCAAGAAATCAAGAAATGCTCTGAAGTCGTTGCACAAATAAGACTACAGGTTGAAGATCGCTGGACAAAAGAGCAGCTAAGGGAGGAACAAGTGCGCGATGATTCGCTCCAATATTTCAATGGATGGAGCAAGGAGAAAGACCGGAGTGGGACGAGATTGCAATAGAAAGTCCTACAGTAAAAAGTTACTGGGCTCAATGGCAGTCATTATGATTGAAAGATAGACTACTGGTAAGGCAATCATCGGCTGATGGTCGAAGCACAAAATTACAGATTCACAGATTATATAGTGGGACATCAGGAACACATTTGGGCGTTAATATATTGGGTCAATTGCCGTAGAGTTGTTGAAGACTGGTGTCGAACGTGTGACATGTGCTCAGCAAGCAAGGGACCGCATCCAAAACAAAAGGAAAAATGCAACAGTACAATGTTGGAGCGCCATTTGAGCGGGTGGCAATGGAAACAGAAATAGGCCCTATTTCACCAACCACTTTTCACTTTGCACTTTTCACTTTACCTTTTCAAATTTCGTTTCACCAAACGCAAATTTGCAAAAAGGAAATTATTCTTTTGAAAAGTTGAGAATATTTCCTCTTTGCAAAACGCGTTTCACCAAACAGAAATTTGCAAAGTGAAAAGTATGATTTTGCAAAGTGCAAAGTTTTCTTAGTTTGCAAAGAATTCTTCCATTTCGTTTCACCAAACAAATATTCTTTGCACTTTGTATTTAAAATTGTGAAAAGCTTTTCAATAATATGCGAAGAAAAAATTTCATTTGCAGTTGAGCATTGGTTGTGACAAGTTGGTCGTAATAAATTAAAAAATTAAAATGAACCGTTTCGAATCACGTTTTGAAAACGAAGACGATAGTAATAGTGTGCAAAGAGTGGTAAAACTAAGAACTAATTTTGAATGTGGGAATAATTCTTCAACTTTGGAAAGCTTTCGTTTGAAAAAACTAGTATTGAATGTGTTTTGTCAAAAATTGGACATAAGCTGAAGTTTAACAGCCAACGAAATAATTGTTTAAGTCCCTTACAACAACTTTTATGTACACTACGTTGGATTGGAAATGGAGCTCAGTATCATGGAGTCGCAACTATGCACGGAATTAGTAAAGCTACAGTCTGCAGAGTAGTACACAAAGTTTCGGATGCAATAATTGATGAATTTATTGCAAACACCATTTACTGGCCAGAAAATTCTTCAGAAATACCTGCCCAATTTTTTGCTCAGGGAGGATTCCCTTGTGTAGCTGGATGCGTTGACGGTACGATGATCAACATCGATGCACCCAAGGAAAATGAAGAGCAGTTTGTCAATAGGCACGGAAAGCATGCATTGAAGGCCGGATCGATCTTTCTATGCTGTAAACGTAAGCTGACCAGGAAGTGTCCATGATGCAAGAGTATTAAGAAATACCCGTTTGGCAGCAAATTTCAATGCTGGATATCGACCATTTCCAAATGCAGTACTTCTAGGAGACAGCGCATACTCATTAAGTGCATGGTTAATAACACCACTTGGGTCAAATCCGGACGATCCAGTGGAACAGCGCTTTAACCGGGCTCATAAAAAGACTAGGCGAATCATTGAAAATAGTTTTGGTATGTGACGTGTACTAGTCCCTTGCATTCTAAAACTTTTAATTTTTTAGGAATATTGAAGGAAAAGTTTCCTTGTTTGAATCATCTTCGTATGCAGCCCACTATTGCAGGTAAAATTGTTTTAGCCTGCTGCATTTTGCATAATTTGGAAGTGAAGAGAGAAGAATCAGCGTGGGAGAATTATAACAACGATGATGAAGAAAATTACATGGAAGAGGTCGCAATAGAGGACAGTGAACCACCAAATGAAAATGCTGTTGCAAATTTAAATAATTTAAGAAGTTTTTTTTTCGATTAGGAGAAATTATAGAAAATAAAAAACAACAAAAGTAAGAAAAGTTCTAAATTTTAATATTCTGATGGATTTAAAATATAATCTTCACTAGAATAAGAATCTGTTTCTACGATTTTTAATTCTTTAGTGAATTTTTAGTTCACGTTCCAATAGATAGATAGAAATCGCTATATACTTGTGTGCATTGACTACTTCAGTAAATGGGCAGAAGCATATCCCATCGCAATCCAGGAAGGGCATTCGTGGACAATTGAATATGCAGACTTGGAGTACCACTTGAACGTACAATGAAAAACTAAATACTCAAAGACAAAGAGAAAGGATTTTATGGATTTAGAACATAACAAGCAAACAAATTTTTTTTTTGTCAAAAGCAAAATCCATACAATCCTGTAAGTTGTAAGTATAAAGCTTATCATTGTGAGAGCTTCATTACTTGTCAATATATTGCGCTAGTGAAGGTCAAACGCTTGCTGTTACGGTATTTTCGTTTTAAGTGCATGATAAGGAAAATGCCAAAGATGCCCGTACAACTGGAATTAGTGCCGTAATTAGCAAAGGCATTTGTAGATTAAATTTTGTTTGTTTCCGATTTCGTTGCACAGCCTGGCAAATCAAACAGTTTGTTTCGTTTTGGTTTCATAACTTTTAACAGCTGTAGAAATTTGACCTACATTTCCATAAAAATTGACTAAGACATATATTTTAATATTCGAGTATATACTGTTATTTTAGGAGTAATTACGTTATTCGGAATGGGCTGCTAATTTTTTCTTTTAATATGACTAACAACTTTTATCTGTAGTTATATTAATTAGGAATATAATTGATGCTTAAGTTATTAGTAGGAGCCAAGGCAGTCGACATGGCAACCTTAATTACTGATACGAATATCATACCTTGAGTACAACTTTATGAAATATATAAATATAAATTCATTATCACAAAATATCGGCTAATGCTTCTAACATTAGTCTGAGTTCATTTGATTGGTGCTGCAAAATTTTTTTCGTAACTTACAACTGGATTTAGCACAGTTCCCAGAAGAACTCCAATTCCATCAGCTACTATCGTTGTCGCAATTGTGATTAAAACAAATTTTACATAGCGCTCCAACTCAAAAGGCTGATCCGTCATAAAATACGTTATTGTTGAGAAAATTGTTGAAAAGATAATCTAAAATTAAAACGCATTTAAGAATAAACTTTAATAATATAGTAAGAGTTTATCATTGTTCATTGTGGCATACATGAACTGGTGTTGACGTTATCATTGTGGCAATGTAAAACGTTTTTAATTTGTACCAATTGTTAAATGTCTCCTTTTTTATTATAGCAATTTCCAGAGGAACTAAAGGAAAACACGATCTATTACAAGATTTGTTTAAAAAAAAGTTGAATACAATTACTACTTACATTTTAATACGCCTGGCATTAATGTAGTATACCACAGGTAACTTATATTTATCATAAAACAACCAATATTTGAAACTGCTTTCGTTGCATTCGAACCAGAATCACCAAACAGAAGGCCAATTAAAATTGCACAGACAATGTGCATTCCTAATTTTAAGTATGTTACAGTCTGTGCAAATATTAATTATTAATATAATATTAAATTTAAAAAACTAACATCATCGTCCCAATTTACCCAATCTCTGAAGAATTGCACATGACATCGACCTATAAGAATCCACAGTCGTATCCACTCTGCAGGAGGATAAATATGCTTTGCTGATTCAGCTAACAATGGTGCATCCTTTGATCGAGTTTCATTCGATTTGGCTTCCTCCATTTTTACTAACTGAACGTTACTGATACTAGCGACATGTTCCGTGTTATCGTATCGCCATCCACTACTGCATGCAGCTTCGACCATTTCCATTGAATAATCACCATATTCATTAGACACAACTTCCAGCACTATTAAAATAAATTTCCAGTATGTTTAAGCTAACGCATAGATAGAGAATATATTCATAAGTACTTACAAAAATCAGCGGGATTATGGTATGCTGGACAACTGAGTCCGATAGTTTTCAAAAAATTTACTGTATTCGCTGGTGAACCTTGGTATGTACATTTTCCACTCTTGAGCACATAGATGTGATTAAATATATGGTAAATTGTCGATGAGGGCTGATGAATTGTGCAAACAATGGTACGACCTTCATTAGCCAACTCCTCTAGCAGTTTTACTGTGTCAAACGAGGTAGAGCTATCCAAACCGCTAAAAAATCATTTCATATTTAATGTACGAGATTAGAATACAATGTTGGTGTTCAATAAGTAGGGTTGTTAAATTTGTATTCAAATAAAAAACAACCCATAAAAATTAAAATTTTTCTTGTAAATTCTCTAATCGGAGATACACACACACACATTGCGTGCTCGCCTTGTGGCAAAATCATTCACCAAATTACGCAGCGGCAGCGAACAGCGCTGCTCACAAAGCACAGAGCTCAGACTTTGCCGTGATCTGATGCGATATAGCGATATTTAAAAATTGTATATTGGGGTCCCCAAGGGGCCGATCGCTCCAAATTTTGTAAAATATTTGTATGGGAGCCTCAAATTTTATTAGAAAGTATTGTCACCAGAAATATACATGTGTGCAAACTTTCAATAAAATCGGGCCATGGGAAGTGGGCTAAAAATTGATCAGAAAATCTGACCAGCCAGCCAGCCAGCCAACCAGCCAGCCACGTGCACGCGAAGTTAGTATAGAGAATTTAAAAAAAATAAAGCGCACATATGTAAAAGAAGAAGGAAAAAAAATCTGATCTTCGATCTCAAAGGCATCTTAAAGCGATGGAAAATGGTCACCTAATTGAGAAATTGACGTGCTCAACTAATGACAGCGCGGGCACCACTACTTTTATTGCATGATATACAGACAGTATTTCTGAGAGTTGATGCAAAATGGGTGACACACAAAGTAATTGGAAAGTTCACTAAGAAGGCAAGTATGGAAAGGGAAGTAATGCCAGCAGACTTGAGAACAAGCATAGCATGTGTCATACATAAAAAATTAGATGTGTAGCAATACGGTAAGGTCATCATAGCTACAAAGCAGTTTGGGTCATCCTAATAAGCAAATCAAAAACTGTTAAAAAAATTTACCTAAATGTGCAGACGGTGTGTTATGTCTAACGTTATCAAACTTAACTAAAACTAACTTACGAAAACTTTATGATAAGCATTAACAGAGCAGAACCTTCAAAAGCCATAGGTTGATCATGTCCGAAGTCATAAATCAAGGTAAGATCTACTATTAACACTAATCAATATCTACGAGTACAACGTTCTTTGACAAA
Source organism: Nephrocerus scutellatus (assembly GCA_947095585.1). Lineage (NCBI taxonomy): Eukaryota > Metazoa > Arthropoda > Insecta > Diptera > Pipunculidae > Nephrocerus > Nephrocerus scutellatus. The sequence goes on along the minus strand of OX352764.1, from coordinate 38,386,615 downwards.
TCGAAGCATTAAAACAGACGTAGACTTTAAGAGAGCAACGCGAGGAATCACCATCTCTATAAATCCAATCAGATACGGTTTTTTTTCCTAAAAATAAAAACCACCTATAAAAATTAAAATGTTTCATGTAAATTCTCTAATTGGTGGTACACATTCTGCAAAATTTGAATAAAATTGGGCTAATTTAAAAAAATATATATGGGAGCACCTAGGCCCTGGGGCCCGATCACTTCCAAACTTTTACAACTTTAAGTGTTGTCATCGAAGATACACATGTGTAAAATCGGGTTGTTTTTAAAAAAAATTATATGGGATTCCCTTGGCTTTGGAGCCCAATACCTTCCAAATTTTAATAGAAAGTTTTGTCATCGAAGATACACATTTGTGTATTTGGTGAATTAAATCGGACTGTAGGAAGTGGGTTAAAATTTGATCACAAGATTCCACCTGCCAACCAGCCACCGCCACAGACAAAGCGTAAGCGAAGTTAATATAGAGAATTTAAAAATTTTATCATCTTAGTGAGAACAGAAATCACTGGTCTGAGATTACGAATCATATAATTATTGATTTGAAAGTGTACAAGATAATTAGGTAGTGATTATATAACATGATTTGAAATATGTTAGATTGGTTATAAAGAAAAAAGGTAGTATGATAAGATACGATAAATTGACTTATAGGCATTAACAAAGAATAAAGTTCAGCTGAATGAGTCAAGTGAGTTAGTCCATATATAACTTTGATGGCTTGGTTTTGTAACAATTGTATTTCATTAATCTTATATTCTGGAGTAGATGACCCTAAGCACCTAAGACACTTTAATCCCCACATGTATCACCTCTATCTATCAAATCCACGGTCTTCGAATCAATCCATAAAAATAATTCTTAGCCAGCCACCACGTCAACCACTAAACACTATCACCACACTAACCCCTACAAACATCCACCCCAACCGTCCTCACCACATCCCAAAGTTTCAGCTATATCGGATGAACGTTCATCGAGTTAATCGCCAACAGACAAAGTTTCCTCTATATATATAAAAATCTCGTGTATATTTTTTTATGTATATTTGGTAGGTATGAGAATAGGTCGTAAAGTATATTTCATACCGTTAGGTGAAAAAAAAAATACTTTTAAGAACGACTGGACCGATTTGACTAACTTTTATTTTATAAATTCGCCATAGTCCGAATTAGGTTTATGCGAAAAAAAATAGAAAAGTTGCCCGGAAAATTGTAAAAAAAAATAAAAAAACTGAGTGTTGTTTTCCATAGGATTTTTGTTTGAACTCGTAATTCTTTTTTTGTTTTGTTCGTTATAGTCCTGGGAAACAAACACAATTACAAAACAAAGCCGAAAAATTCGGACAAACAGCAAAAATCGTTTTGTTCGTTGTGCTCCCGGAGATATTTTTAACAAAATACAATTCGGGAAAATTTGGAAGACGATAAATTGGATATTTTTTGAAGAAATAACTCATTGAATGTTTTCGGTGAAATGAAAACTCTGGAAAAACGCATTCCAGCCTAAATTAAAATAAAATTAAAATTGTGTTGATTCGCGATCTGTCCAACAAAAGTCGTTATTTCATTTCTGTTCCAATAGATTCCAATTGTTTAGGTTACGTGCGCAAATGTCATTTGACGGTCTTTCCTTTGCTATCTGTGAACGCATCCCAATGATTCCGACCGACATGCCAGTAGACTTTATGCACTTGAAGTTTCGGCTGCGGTTTGCATTCGCAATTACAACAAATAAATCAGTTTTCGCGGCATTAACCTTGAAAATCCAAACTATCAGCCTCTTTTGCTTACGCGCAAGTCAACAAAAATAAAACAACCCATAAAAATTAAAATTTTTCGTGTAAATTCTCTAATCGGGAATACACAATGTGCAGTTTGAATAAACTTGGGTAAATTTTTTAAAATTTTTGTTAGAGAGCCCCCCGGGGCCATTTCACTTCCAAATTTTTACAAAAGTGTTGTCCATCGGAGATACACATGCGTATAAAATTTGAAGAAAATTGGGTACTTTTTTTATAAAATTTGTATGGGTGTCCCTCCGCCCCCGGGTCCGATTACTTCCAAATTTTTACAAAAAGTGTTGTCCACATACGTATAAAATTTGAATAAAATTGGATACTTTTTTTTTATAAAATTTGTAAGGGTGCCTCGGTCCAGGGGCCCGTTCACTTCCAAATTTTTACAGAAAGTGTTGTCCATCAAAGATACACATGCGTATAAAATTTGAAGAAAATCGGGTATATTTTTTAAAAATTTTGTATGGGAGCCCCCCATGGCCCGAGGTGCCAAAATTTTAAAAGATTGTATTGAAATGGGAAATGCACATGTATGTCAAGTTTGAACAAAATCGGACTTTAGGAAGTGTGTTAAAAATTTATCGCAAAATTCTGCCCACCAGCCAGCCAGCCAGCCACATGCACGCGAAGTTAATATAGAGGATTAAAAATAAAAAAACAGTGCGTGTGTTTAACGCGCAATTGAAGTGAAACTCCCAAGACCCAAAAAAGACCACCAAAAACCCTCAAAAGACCCTCTAAAAACCTCAAAAGACCCTCAGAAGACCCTATAAAGACCATCGTAATACCCCCAAAAAACCCCCAGAGGACCCTCAAAAGACCATACCGAATTTCATACAAATCGGTAGAGAAATTACTTAGTTCCCAAAATTTAAAAATGTAACACAATAATGTGATCAATACTGTGACTCAAAATAGCAAAACAAAATTATTTTTATTTTATTTCAAATATCTTTTCACAAGTTCACAAAACGATCACAAAAAAATTTATTTAAAGTGGGACAGGACAACGTCTGTCGGGTCAGCTAGTTTTTAAATTCTCTATATTAACTTCACTTGCCCGTGGGTCGTCGGTCGGTCGTCGGTCGTCTGTCGTGGATTCTTGCGATCAATTTTTAACCCACTTCCCATGGCCCGATTTTATTGAAATTTTGCAAACATGTGTATTTCCGGAGACAACACTTTCTATTAAATTTTGAGGCCCCTCGGGCTGCGGGGTCGGGGGGCTCCCAAACAAAAAGCAGTCGGCTGCGCTGCATGGTTTTGGTGGTGGTGGAGAGAGAGAGAGAAATCTTAGCGCACGCACAAATGAACCCAGCAAATGAAACGAGACATACATGTTTTATGCTTACTTCAACTTACATTTTTATTTACTGAATTGTATTTTTATTGATGTCGTTTTTTTTGTTGTCGATATCAACTTACAGATAGAACAACAAGTTTTCTCAATATTCTGTCATTTGGCGTTTTCATAAATTAGTTCAGAGCAGTCAAAGAGTTCTCAAGATAAATGTTCGTGTTTCTTATTTGCTCAGAGTATGAGCGTGCTCTAAGTGCTCAGAATAAAATGATCTGAGCTTTTTCAATTTTAACATCTGATGTCAAATGTTTGTTTCGATGATTTTCTCCTACAATAAAAAAAAATGGCCCAGGATCGAGGGGCTCCCATATCAATTTCTGCGATTAGAGAATTTAGATGAAAAATTTTAATTTTTATGGGTTGTTTTTTTATATATTAAGATGAAATGAAAATATATGTACGCATTTTTCATCCAATTCGATTAAGTGGCCATTCCAGTTGAAATCAGATTGGATATGAAGGCCAAGGTATCGGAAGGTATAGACACGTGTTAAAATCATGTTCGATATCGTTAGTATTAAATCTTTCATCTCAGTACATATTAGCAAATATGACATAGAAAAATTTCGCCACATTGATGCGCAAGTAATTTCTTTCTCGCCATGACGATAATAGGTTCAGGTCTTGGTCTTCCTGCATTGAAGAGGTGATTTCATTTTGGTTAGATGGCTTTTTAAAGGAATTCAAATATGTCATAAGTAGAATAATTTCAGGAGCTCGATATTGTACGTTTTACTATTAAAAAGGCTACGTTAAAAACGCGACCATCAAAAAGGCGCACGATTAAAAAGTCTTGAAAAAAAACACCCAACAAATGGGTTGCCTTTTAGAAGGTCGCTTTTTTGATGGTCGACTTTTTTATCGCAGGCCTTTTTGATCGTGCGCCTTTTGAATGGTCGCCTTTTAAATAGGATACCATTTTTATTCTAAATTCGGGACTGTACTTAAAAAAAGTACATAATATTGATATTTAAGTCAATGAATAGAAGATCTATCTATTAAGTTTTGTGGAGCACAAATTCGAACTAGCATAATCCTTTAAAAGCTTTGAGTCAATTGTATAAGCCGAGCACAGCCCAGCACCAGAAATATGGGCACGGTTTGTAAGGCCTACTATTGTCGGCCAATATCACAGAATATTTAAGATGCTGATAAAACAATGGTTAAATTATGGATTCGATTCTTGGGCGCTAAACAAAAAGAACTTTAAAATCTTAGACTTGCAGGCTTCTTATTTGTGGGCACAATGCAGCTGAAATAACAGTCGTCGTAAATCGTAATCGCATGAGTCTCTAAAAAGCTGTAAGCTTTTGCTTAGCAAACTTTATTTTGTTGGGTTTTAATTGCAAAATTAAACTCTGCTCCATTTATAATGCTTTGTTTATATGGGAACTACTTTAACACCTTATCCACCGAATTAATTAAAATGTGTGTATAATATTGAAAATAACCAACTTACGTTGTGGGTTCATCCAAAAATAAAACTGGCGGATTGTCTATCAACTCCAAGGCAATTGATAAACGTTTCTTTTGTCCACCCGATAATTTGCAACATTTTGTCTGCTTAGCACTCGACAGTTTCAGTGTGTCTAAAATATGTTCAATCTACAGGATGTGTGGGTGTCATATCTTTTACAATAAATTAAAAGTTTTTCTTACTTACAAGCATTTGTTTCTCTTTGAGATTCATGGAACTGTTAGAAATTTTTAGAGCCGTCGCGAATAGCATTGCTTCTTCAACTGTAAACCATGGATAGAAGTGATCATCTTGCATTATGTAACAGCAGATTTTTTTTGATAGTGGAGAATTGCCAAATGTTATTGTTCCATCGACACCAGCATTTCTGTTCTTTGCCAAATTGAAATTTTCATAAATTTAGCTTTAGTTACATGTAATTCGCGCATTATTACGAAATGTTATTACTTCTTGATATAACAGATTAACTTACACAAATCCGGTTAAGATGTTCATAAGACTTGATTTTCCAGCTCCTGAAGGGCCCATTATAGCTGTTAATTCCCCAGATTTGAATGTACCCGATATTGATTTTAGAATTTTTTTTTCTGCAAAAGATTACGTTTTTAAATTTTAGAATAGATGTCATATAAAAGGCAAATTCTATACGGTTTACATCTTATAACTTAATTGACAAAGCAATGTCCACAGTGTAAATGACAGATTCGTTTAAAATAAAATACTAGATGTATTGCCCAGCGCGGTGTGTTAACCTACATATATATGGGAGAGATGACTTTTTCCCCAATCAGTGCTGTTCAAAAAGGGTCTTACATTGCTGCAATAATTAAGATTATAGCTTTACAATTATTCACCGTAGTGGCTGTAAGCAAGTGAACGATAAAAACTTATTGAGTATCATTTTTAAGGAAGTACATAATAGTATTCCCATCGGACCACTGTAGATAGCTAAAACCAAACATTACTTTCTTGAGACAGTGCCATGTTTTTATTAGGGAACCTGTTGAAAGTACTATTACGTTAATAGATGAGCTATACTGAGATACGCTGCAGGAAAAAAACGAACAACATTGAAAACATTTTGTTTTAACAGGAAGGCGATACATCTAATACTGTTCTCGTATGAATATCAACAGTTAGTGAAGTTGAATGGCCCCTTAGATCACCTGATTACACTCAAAGAGGAAGACTATTGACAAAGGCAGTGACCTGACGTCAATTTTATTCCAAACATAATGCCCAAGTCTAAATAAATTTCAGCCAACGTTTTTATTTCAATCCAAAATTATTGAAGTTAAAATATGTAAGTTTTGGCTAATAACATAATTTTTTTGATTAGTACCCTGCCCATGTTGCAGACACTTCGACCTAATATATTATAGTATATCCTTAGTGGCAGAGTTTTTCACCTCCGCTGTCGAGCATATGTGAAAAATGCGTCTCCTTAACGAAAGTAATGAAGGGCATTCAATGATAATATGCTCGGATGACTCATCATCTTCCGAGCAGAATCTACATTCTGTCTCTGAGCCCACACCAATATTGTTAAGGTGATACCGCAAGCCACCCACAATGACTAACTTAGGAAACTCACCAGCTTCCTAATTCTACCCCTATTTAGATTAAGGATTTCATTATAGGAAAAAGGCCAGATTAATTGTTTGGATTACCTCAGCTCATAACGTTTTTCCGGTGGGCCAGACGAAGTTTGTGTTCACAACAATTTATCGGTGCAGTGGCGAAAGCTCAGTTGACACCACAGGTAGGGTGCAGGTCATATGAACGTAGATTTCGAGCCAGCCCTAGCTAGTTCATCTGCGGATTCGTTGCCTGCAATTCCCTCATGTCCCGGGAACCAACCGAGTTTCACTCTGTTGTGTCTGGCAATAGATTGCAGTGCATAATTAATTAACATAATTCCCGTTGTCAGTTCGTTTGTTTGTCTGTATGGATATAACGCTGTCGCGTCATCACGCCTAAATCATTGGCCGCATCGAAGCCGTATTAACACCACATGTTTCTTTTGGTGCTCCCATAAATGAATGGTAAAATGGTAAAAAAAAGATTCCGCTATTTTTGACGGGTTCTCACTTCTAGTTATTACATTTAAATACATAAAAAAATAAATAGTTTTTTTTTACTAATTAAGTTCATTGTTCTAAGTTTTGCGATAAGTAAATGAATTAATGGTCATTGGTTTAAATTAAATGGAATTATAATCAGGAGAAAACTCGTCACGCGCAAAACAATAAAAAAGATTTCCGTGTGGACGGATGGAAGTCAACAGCTACACTGGCACTGATCTTTGACCTTACCCGATAAGCTGTCTCCTCAATATATAGCAATAATAATGTGTCCATATATACAAATCTTATCCTATTGCATGATGTACGTGAAATAAACAGACAGTTTGTTCATCTAGGAAGTAATTATTAAACAATTAAACTGTCTACATCGTGGAGATTAGGAAAAACTCTCATGTCTATGATAGATAGGTATGATTTTCATAAGTCTAATGTGTATCTTCTTCGGACTACATAACTAAAAATGGAGTTGTGTGCACCACACGACTTTCTTTTACGGACGGGACCGTAAATTTTTTTTTTTTTTTTGTTAAAATTTTTTTGCACCTAACAGATTTCTTCTAGTGCTATACTTTTTAAGTTATTTGCAAATCTCGAAAAACTGTATAATTAAACTGTCATTTCCGGCTGTCAGATTTCCGTCAAAATTATCTGGCCCCTCACAACTTATGTAAAAAGCTTAAATATGCATTTTCATACCGATAAGTACAGCCGTCTGGGCTGTAGAATGGACATAGACAGACAGGCATACAGACAGATAGACAGACAGACAGAGATTTATTTAATTTCGCTGTTTCTAACTCAGGAGATCCCGAGCTCGAAAATTTTCATGATTACACTTCCTTTTCAAAGAAAGTAAAAACAACATATAAGAATTGTTCATGTAAATTAATTGTTTAAACAAAATCGGGTTAATTTTGAAAAAAATTATTTAGGGCCCATATTAACAGAAATTTTTGTCATCGGAGACACACATGTGCGCAAAGTTTGAATAAAATCGGGCTTTTGGAAGGGGATGTGGGTTAATATAGAGGTTTCTACCAAATATGTCAATATAGTTTTCGTAAACCATAATCTGGAAGGACTTTTAGGCTTATAGATGATTGTTTCTTTTGCCGTTACATCAGAGTCTCTGATCATTTTCTCCGACGCCATATTGAAGACTACGCAGACCACGCCATGCCTTTGTCAGAGCCCGTTATAGATGTTGAACAGGCTTGATAGTTATTGGGATATATTTATTTGGCGTATAACATTTGACACTGATAGTAGACAACATATACATATCCATGTAAGTTTATTAAGGATACCATAGTTTCCCATTAGTTTAAAAATGTCTACTATGGCACCTGCCATAGGGTGAATATCTTATCAGTTGTTAATTTGCCTGGGATGAAGCCACACTTGTTTCGGCCAATAATGCCTGAAACACAAACAAAGCCGAAGCTGAAGCGTGTTTGTGTTTCAGGCATAATGAATTTAGCGTAAGGGGCTATGCTGTCTTGAAGGATATAGGAGACAATCTTATACGCGTTATTCAACAGCGTTATACCACATCAATTGCTGCACGTTGTATTGAGCACAGTATATCTCTTGGTTTTTTCCTCCCATATTCGCACTTTTAGTTAAGGAATTGCTTTATATAATATGGGCTTTCCAAATCCAAATTCCGCTTGAATAATTTATTATTTTAATTTTTATATGTACATCTTGAGATGAAATAGCAACATCCGTTAAGCACGATCAAAGTTATATAGGGTATGCAGTGGTTAGTACCAAAGGACGCTGGGTTCGATTCCCCGAGCGACTAAAAAATTCACGAATTTACCTCACCGCACTGATCATCTTGATTCTAAATACATATGATACGATGCATGCTGTACATGTGATATAAAGCTGCCGTATACTTATGTACGAGTATTTACATGCGAGGTTGAGTTAATGTAGGCCTTAATCAAAATGTAGAGCCAGCAATGTGCATTTTATGAGCACAATACTCTAGTTTTTGAGTGATCCGAGTGAACTTTAAACTGCACCCATCACAACATTCTCTTTCTTTCTTCTACCCCAATATTTCTAAGAACACTCTGTGCCTAGTGTGCCTATAAGTGTGCAAATCCTTGAATCTTGAACTACTGTCAATAACTTTGTATAAACATTTTTGGCTCTCATTATTCGCGAATTTACCAAAAATGTAACAACCACCGTAATTATCTTATTATCGGAGGAAATTGACTAAATAAATCCGACACCGTAAAAATCGCAATAAAAAGAAAAGTTTTTTACAAAAAAATGCAGCAGGCCAGGAAATACGAAGCTGAAAAGATTCGATGAATTTGTTTTGAAATGGATTCTTGTAAAATTAATTGCCCCCGTTACAATTTTTTCACACGCCCATAGACGAAAATGACTGTTTCATCCACTATAAACTAGCATCGAAAGTAGCCTTTATACACTCTAGTGAATTAACATATAAAATAATTTTGTTATTTACTGCAGTTACAGCGAACACACATTCTCAGAGTAATTTTGCATTGCGCATTAACCGGTTTGGTCGTGTGAAAAATAGCGTACATTACTCGCAGAAAAGTGCTCCTCGTGCCCGGCTACCGCCTCGTGCTTCAAGCTTCTAACTCGCACGGTAAACTGCACTTTCCTCGCTCGTTATGTAATATACTATTCTCGTCTAGTACCTTTCTCCACAATTTTGCTTTAATTTTAGGTTAAATGTTCTTTAACTTACAATTTCTTCTTACTCTTCTCACATAAATATATGACTAAGCTATAAAAGTGCATATTAAATAAAAATTATAAAAAATTATCACGTTTCTCTGTTCATATCACTTTCAAAGTGGAGAAAATAATGTTGACAAGAATATGGATTCTCGTGCTGTCATGTCTTGAGTTCAAAATACGACGCCAACAGTGGTGTAAGAAAATGAAATTGTTATTTTAATTGAATTTAATTATTTGTTGTTGTTATTAAAGCTATTGTTGATATTGTTGATGTTGTTAATAGATCACAGACAATCAATCTATTAAGAACATTTTAGTTGGGGTTTTGCCAGCTTGAGTGATTTATATACGAAACGTTTAAGGACATTTTTGCAGCAATTCAAATAAAATTTGAACGTACGTCTGAGAAACGACCGAAAATAAAAACTGTTATGAGAAAGCTTTTCCTATCAAAGTTGATACTTTCTACTTTCTTCGTAGTAAAAGGAAGTATAGTAATCATGAAAATTTTCCAACTCGGGATTTTTGCAGATTTACCTAATACCGTATCTCCTGAGTCAGAAAAAAAATCCCTGTCTGTATGTCTGTTTGTTTGTTTGTATGTTCATATTTAAGCTTTTTACATAAATTGAGAGGGGCCAGATGATTTTGACGGAAATCTGACTACCCGAAGTGACAGTTTACTAAGACAGTTTGCGAGTTTTTGCAAATAACTCAAAAAGTATAAAACTTAGGAGAAATCTGTTAGGTGCAAAAGAAATTTAAACAAAAACCAAAATAAACAATAAAATAAAAATTAAAAAAAAAATTAAAAAAAAAAAGATTCCCTCCCTGTCCGTAAAAGAAAGTCGTGTTGTGCCCACACCTCAATTTTTTAAATCATAAATTAGTAGCATAGTTTCTGCTATCTATAAATTATCTAAGAGAATAGCTTATTATTTAAAATTTATAGAAGTTTGCTTTCGACGCCACACTTTATTCAAAATTTATACTAAAACAAGTGTCATTTTTGCTAGCGTTAAAGAATTTAGAGATACTCCACGAAAAGCTTGTAGCATTCATAATTTAAAACAGATTTACAGAGTTTTAAAAATGTTTTTTTAACAGACTTTTGCATTCAGCACTACTATCTGTTCAAAAGCTTTAATTTATTATTGATTCCTCGGCAAATAATATGCAGCTATTTATTGAGTAATTTTTGAATTTTTATGGCTTGTTTATGCAGTCAGGTTTGTACATCTTAGAAATAATTTTTAACTTTTCGCCCTTTTTTTGCCACCAAGTAATTTTCTTTTCTTTAATTATGGTTTCATGATCTGTTTTGCTATGTGACACGACTTTTTTCAAAGCTACTTTTAATTTTATGCCTAAAATTAAATTAATAATAAAAGATTTCCAAAAAATAATAATATCAACATTAAAATATTTTATTTTCCCTTCTTTAAGCTTTTATAGGTTTGGCAAGATCGGGCAAAACGCTACTAGAAAGACAAACGTAGATACGAGTATATAGCTATTACCATGCAAGACAAGACAAATAAAAAATATTTCTTGTCGGAATACCCTGAGTTTCTTATTTTGAATTACGTGTTTTCTAACATGTTGGCCTTTAGGATTGTCTTGTATGTTAATTGAAAGTAAAAACTTGTATGGTTTTAAGTATCTTAACCGCAAATTAAAACTGAAAAAATTACTTTAAAATAATTTTTGACTTTTGAGTATAGGTAGATTAATAAAAAATAAAGGATCAATTGTAGCAAAAGAAAATAATGAAGACTTGAAAAAGATATCGTATGTCTTAAAGATATAAGAGGAATAATAAACATACAACGCGATACGCGAAGCAATAATTTTAACATTGTGTCGAATACTGAATATTCTTAACTATACTACAAGACCGGGTAACCTCATGCGTTAGAGTCATGTTCAGTCAAATGAACAACATAAATTTTACCCATTCAAACCCTTTTACACTATGTATCTCTTTATAGACTTTAAAACGAAAGGTCTCGGTAAGGAGCTCAGTGTCATAGGCGCTGAGCTCCTCACAAAATTTCAGCTCTTTAGGTTTAGGTTGTCGGCAGGCCGGAACCGGACCGGAGTATTATGATGATGAGGTTGTGTGAAAGGTGGTTCGAAAGGACCAAAAACAAGTCCAAAAAAGTATAAAAAACCATTTTTCTACGGATCAGATGCACCACACACGGGATTCCAAAAATACTCCATGACATTGAGCTGCTTATAAAATTTCAGGTCTCTAGGTCGTGTGAAAGATAGTTACAAAGGAACTCAAAAAGTCGAAAAAACAGACAGACAGATAAAGATCGTCCATAGTGACGCTTTTTGCCAATGCGTCCACTCTCCCCTTACCCTCCATGCTACTATATCATGAAGGTTATGTCCAGGATTTGGCTAATCGCAGCCAGTTCTGCTTGGCACTGTTTAGCAAGTTTCCAGTTGTTGAATACTTACTTACTTATGTCCTATATCCCCTTTTGGGTCATAGGGCCTCTACTACGCCTACGCGCGATGACGTGCGGTTCCTGGCAATGAGCTTCAGCTCTCTCCAACTCTTCCCCAATTGCCGTGACTCCTCCTCAACTGTTCTGCGCCATGTATTTCTCGGACGACCCGTTCTTCTATCATCCTGAGATAATGGATTCCATTGCATTACGTAGTGTGCTATTGAACTGTCGCCTTTTCGGAATGTATGACCAATCCACTGCCACTTCCGTCGTTGGATGGTTGTGCCTATTGGTTCCTGACCCGTTCTCTGGTAAAGATGTTCGTTAGAGATACGGTTAGGCCAGAAAACCCTTAAGATGTTCCGCAGGCACCTATTTACGAACATTTGTAATCTTTTTGTGATAGTAGCGGTCACCTTCCAAGTGCTGCACCCATACAACAGCACAGATTCAACATTTGAACGGAACAGTTGTTGAATGTCTTTCATTAAACATTGGCTGTCTACACATATAACAACCCTTCTAAATTGTGCGGTACTATGGCTTAATGCTCTACTCTACGCTGACCACCAGACTAGGACTCCATAAGTACGAATTAGACGTACAGCAGCTGTGCATAGCAAAACAGACATCATTCACTGAAGGTCTTAGTTCTAACCAATGATTTTACTAGTGGCATCAATCTTCGCCTTCAAGCTGAGCTTCCTATCCAGGATGACAACAAACCGAGGAATTTAGCGCTGAGGATGAGACTTTGACCCTTGAATATTTGAGGCCGGTATTTTAGATTTTGTTGTGAACAGTACCATTTCAGGTTTCTCTGAGTTGAGTCTAAGGCCATAATTTGGAGTCAACTTCAGTCAAGGCCATAACTTATATTAGAGCTCGGCTAGATACGTCTAGCCTATAGAAAAGGAACAAATACAGAGGGCGCTCTTCACTATCTAGTTAAAAAGATAGAAGGGGCTTTTCGCTCCAAAGAAATAGCTCTGTGTGCTTTCCTTAACGTTCGTGCGTTCGATGACACTGGCTTCGACTCAATAACAAGAGCAATCAGTAACAGAGGTATCGAGGGCTCGACCAAACAATGGATGAGGGCCGTGCTGGAAAGTGGAGTCATTACATCCTCCTCAGGGGGAGTGTCCGTGTCGGTGACTGCCCGCAAGGAGCCCCTTCTATGATCACTTGTCATAGACAACCTTCTAGCCGATCTGCATAGATCAGGCTATATAGCCACTGGTTATGCTGACCATTTGGCGATCATAACTAGTGGTAAGTACAGCACGACCATAACAAATGTAATCTAAGGTGCGTTACTTCACGTCTTAGAATGGTTGCTTAAAGGGCACTACATTAGAGTATTCCATTAAGGTCAAATATCTCGGAGTTATCGTTGAGTATCGACTTAACTGAAATTCTCACATCAAGTCCGCCATTGAACGTGCCACTAGCGCCCTGTGGGCCTGTAGACGCCTCTACGACAGAGCTTGAGGTCTTAATCCCAAAACAATACATTGGATGTATACCATGATGGTGAGACCAATTATCACGTACGCGGCCATAATATGGTGGCCTACAGTTCTTGAACGTACAACGGTAATTAAGCTTCAGAAGCTACACAGAATTGTATTAGAAGCTGTTGTAGGGCTTTCACCCCTGCCAATCTTCATTAGAAAGACGGCCGCTAGATGTGATATCAAGCTGCAACTAGAATATGGGTACAAACAAGGTGACTACGTGGGAACCTGAAAATCCTAGACTCAATTCCTGAAAGAGACATGCTTTGCACTATCCCGGACAACATGGCCAGGGAGTACTGTTTCGCAGGTTATTTGAGGTAAACATATTGGGCCGAGCAATCTGGTCTAATGGTACTCCAGCACTGGACAAAAAAGGTCTGGTCTGGTACACAGACGGATCGAAGATGGATTCTGGAGTTGGCGCTGGGGTATTCGGACCCAACGCCAAGGTCTCAATACCAATGGGTAAGAGTCCCATATATTATATCTTTTTGGATAGTCAGGCAGCACTGAAAGCGCTATCGTCCAATATAGCAGACTCTAAATCAGTTAAATGCTACTACGATGCATTGCAATCCCTGGCAAGGCTCAACAGGGTTAAACTCGGTTGGGTCCCTGGTCACCCGGGAGTTGCAGGCAACGAACATGCAGATGAACTAGCTAGGGCTGGCTCAAAATCTACGTTCATAGGAACAGAACCTATGGTGTCAACTGGGCTCCCACCACAGCAATAATTAAAAAATGGGAAAAGAAACTCCGTCTCACTGGGATAATACACCAGGGCAGTCCAAACGGTTAATCATGCAATTCTCCTATAAAGTAATTCTTGATCTGGACAAGGATAGCATGAGAAAGCTAGTGAGTTTTCTCACAGGTCACTGTGGCTTGCGATATCACCTTAACAAAATCAATCTGGGCTCAAACTTGGAATGTAGGATCTATAAGTCCTGATACAAGGATCACAACGTCATCTGCATACACAACAAACTTCGTCCTGTCTCGCTCGATTTGATGAGTAAGGGCGAAGGGATGTTTCTCTATCTATAGTTTGGTAGTGTTACAGCTGCCCAGGTAAGTGTGATATATTCTGCTTCCGACCCTCGAGTTGACCCATTGGTTTCTGAATGGCTCTAATGCGAACTTTCTTGAAAGCACCTTTAGCATCGAGTATTCAATCGTTCGCACTACCTCACTACCTCATGGAGTGCCGGTTCCTTGCACCTAACCCTGAGGTTTACGTGCTGAAATCCCGATTATAGTAAAACTTTAAATCGTGGCCTTATATTGTAGTCTACAATGCGCTTCAGAGCCTTTAGCAGGAACGAGAGAGACTGAGACTAGTCATCTCTAGCTCCACGGACGTCTGGGCTAGGGTTAGGGCTAGGCTGGGAGATTTATACGCACAAAGCTTCTTTAGGCCCAGAAAACCCTTTCCCTCACTTCATACCGAGGAGCTAGATGTTCTTGGTAAATGCTTACATGATTTTCTGTGCAATAGTCTCTGCATGTAGGGGAACGGATATTAGTTTAGAGAACCAGGGATTCTGCGGCTGATTTCATCTAGCTAACGTCTGATCCGAGCGCTGGACACCTCTTGCTCGCAAGATCTGCTCAAATAATCCTTAGCTGTAAGTTGTATGATGACGTTTGTTTGAAAACGGTGCCGGAAAAAATAAATTGTGATTATGATAAAGAGAAATAAACCTCATTACTATAGTTTGCAAACTTAGTTATAAACGTATTGAAGAAAAGCCGAATACACTTAACAAGTCTGCGAATATGAGAGTATATTCACTGTGTTCCGTTATGCTTGGCCATTAGAATAATGTAATTTTGTGTAGCTGATAAGACTTTGATAAGACTTTTTTAAAAACAATTGTTTAGCGCTCGGCTTGCGATAGCGTAATTTTTTCATTTATAGGGGTTACCATCCCTGAGAAAACTGAAAAAACTAATAAATCTACGCATCGCTTTCGCTTATTGGAGTCTGGAATTACGTGAACCCAGCAATTTCTCAACCGATTCGTATGGAATTTGTTATGTATGACTAAGATGCGACTATAACCCTTGTTTTTTTAAATGTTCTTTTTTTAAAAGACAGTTTTTAAAATAAAAAAAAATTTTTAAGAAATAAAAAATTTTCCAAAAAAATAAAAAAAAATTGTTTTCACAGAAAAAAAATTCCCCAAATAAAATTGTTACGATTTTTGTGAATTAAATGGTGTTAATGGTGTTCAGACTAAATTACAACTATCCATATGGCGCGCTTTACTATCTTAATAATAATTTCTATTATTTACCTTTGATTTTAGGCATTTTCACTGTATAGGTTAGATTGGAGAAGTTAATGTCCACTGACCGGACTTTTTTATTCATTTCCTTGTTCATTTTAATGCAGATTTTACAATTTCAAAAAACAAATCAATCACTGATGTGCTTTATTTTATTTGCTGAAAATCTTAAGCATTCTCGTATGATTCAGACATATCAGCCACTGCGAAAGATTGTGCTTCCCTGAAAATAAAAACAATTTTAAAAAATCAGTAAACATTGGGTCAAATTTAGTTGTTATTTACCACTTAACTAAAATATTAATAAAAATGTTCGTAAACAAACGCTCCGAGTAATAATTAACTGCAACCGAGCATGGAAGACAACGTTTTATCTGAAACTTAAGACGTAACACAGAGATAAGTCGTAGTAGCTATACATTTTACAAACGTCTTCCTTCAACTTTATATAGTATATAAAAGTATGCATAAGTTGTTGTTTTTAACTTAACTTTAAAAACAAAAGAAATTCAACGCTTCACTGACTAAGAAAAAAATATATGTTCCGCTGATGCCGAAAGTGGAAATGGTTTTATAGTCGGCTTGCCGCAAATTTGAACATCTGATTTTATACAACAGAGTATTTATGTTGTTACAAATGTAATTTATTTTTAAACAATTTGCTTAGATGGTTTACACACGTTTCAGACATAACATACGCATTTTTATAACATTTTCTACATCACATAAACTATAAATGATTCCTCTAAGTTTACATATCTTACCTTTATGGTAAAGGTCACTTTTTGACTTATTAATATTAAGTATTGCGGCTCACTATGAGTCAACGACAATAACCTTCATTCATTTAAGTAAAAAAAATGTAACGTAATTTAGCTTGTTATGCCTCGAGTTTTTATGAACTCAAATGCTGAAGTTTTCGCAATAAAATTTTTTTTAATTTGTTTTTATTTTAAGTGCGTTTAAAAATGTACATTGTGAAAAAGTTCACTAGATACGACCATGAAGTTGTACACACACGAGTTATTGCACGAAAAGTCTAATTTCTTAGTCACAACAATCAAAAATTTAAATTTTTACGAAATTTTTTCTACAAACGAGTATTTTAGTAAATGCATTTCTTCACGCATTCAACTTGATAGCACACCCTTTCCACACTTTCCAGACTTCCCTAACCGACAAAAAAACCAAGTAGCTTGGTTTCCGCTTGGATAACACTGTGTTCGGAAAAATTCAACAAGCTATGATGGATTACAAAAGCTACAATGTCTCTCTTTTAGAGTCTACACTTACTGGTTGATATAATCTCGAGCTAAATGAAAAGAAAAACAGACCAGGAATGCAGCAACATCATGAGGCATCGACCTTCAAGGTCCAAGGTAAGCAAAATAACACACATACGAATATTCTGGTGTACCATATAATATAAAACTGTTATGTATTCATAACGTGGAGAAATGAAAATGACGAGGAAAATAAAAGAGAAACAAATTTTGTATATTTGATGATTGTGCATCAAAGCACAAAGCAAAGGAATATTACATCTCTTTGATTAAACATTAAAGCAATTGCTGGTTTATAGTAAGCGTTAAGTGATTGTAGCGTGATAGTTATGATTGGCGGTATTTAAACTTTACAGCTTACCCTGATCTCACAATGAAACACTTAAGACACTTAGACTTAAAACCTAAACCTTAGAAGAGCTCCGCAAAATGAAAACATAAGTTTTAAATTGTGACAAACTTCATTCTTATTATATTGAAGTAAAACAACAACAAAATCAAAGATTTCACATCCGTTTCGAAATGTTGCGAACTTCATTCTGTATTTCTTCAAAAGTTTGGAAACTTAAGAACCTAAGATCTACTAACATAACGAGCAGAAAATTTTTGTTTTGTCAAATCCAAAATCCATACAATCCTGTGAGTCTTAAGTATTAAGTTTTTCATTGTGAGAGCACCCTTACACTTTGTCATCACTATTGCGCTGGGTACTGGGTATATTGATTAACGGCAGAGCACTGGCGTAGCTTTCGAGTAGGTTCATCGATGTTCATGCGAAATTGGAAACTAGATGTTTTGGGTCACGGTAGCCTCCTAAGCTAAATATATGTCATCATTGCGGTAGCACTCAAAGACGTTTTTCTTGAACGTGGTTTTAATAGTTTTAATACAAGTAATAAATAATAAATAAGTAAATAAAAGTGGAATTAGACTATAGCTATGACTATAATTAATTGAAATTGTGGCTATCCAGAAGAGATTGACACTACACGAATGTTATAGTTATTTTATAGTAACATGGGAAATGTTATCTATAGCGTTATGGTAACATTGAAAAATATACTACTTCTCTCGTCTTTCTAACTACAATTTCAATTTAACAGCCGTGCTGTTTATTTTTTCTCGCACGCCACAAATGTAAATCAAGCGTAACACTTTGAGAATATTATGGTTATTTTATAGTAACATGGGAAATTTTATCTATAGCATTATGGTAACATTGAAAAATATACTACATACTTCTCTCGTCTGGGCAACAACAATTTCAATTTAACGGTCAAAATGTAAATCAAGCATAAGTCTTAAACTTATACCAAAGCATTATATACCTATATGTATATAGAAGAATTTTATTTTTCCTAAGATTGAATTGAATATAAATACTTTTCCGCTTATACCTAGGGAAATTTAAAAAAAAAATAACATGCTTTCGTTTATATAAACTAATTAATGTAGGGCACGTTCATATAATCAAAAAATTCATGTAATAGAGACTAAAATATATTTGAAAAACACAATTGCAGTAAATAGAGGTAAAAACAAGTGCAGGCATTTGTAGCGATCAATAAGCACCCATGTTTGAAAACAGGTGGCGTTGCTGAGGGACATTACCGTCGTGTACTGTCATCTGTCAAACGACACCAAATTTCAGACTAGTTTTTATTTGGCAGCCAATTGTATCACTCGTGTTTCTCCATATAATGGAAAAAGACCAATATCGATCCGTAATTCGCTTTTAATTTTTGGAGGAAAAACATGCCATCATCATTGAAGATGATGGCATGACCATCTATGACAACCGTGAAATTTTTGATGAGATACCGCTGTCAATGTCAAAGCTGTGTTTGAATCTCTTCAAAAGAAATTCGCAGGAGTTTTTGCCTAGAGTCGTCACCGTAGATGAAACCTGGATACATTATTGTACGCCAGAGACCAAGCGACAGTCAAAACAATGGATTTTTTCGGGTGAATCTGCTCCGGAGAGTGCAAAGACGGTCCCATCAGCTGGAAAGATAATAGCCCCGATTTTTTGGGATTCGAAAGGAATAATTCTCAAAGACTTTTTGCAAAAGAGAAGAACGAAACACGGGACAGTACTACACGAAATTAGTGGACTGATTCGTTAAGAAATTTAAGAAGACACGATCCATTTGGCAAAGAAAAAGTGATGTTTCAGCACGACAATGCATAAACACATTTATCCCGAATTGTCACGACAAAATTGAATGAACTGCGCTACGAATTACTGCCGCACCCACCGTACTCGATGGACCAGGCTC
The DNA here is from genome assembly GCA_947095585.1 of Nephrocerus scutellatus. Taxonomy (NCBI): domain Eukaryota; kingdom Metazoa; phylum Arthropoda; class Insecta; order Diptera; family Pipunculidae; genus Nephrocerus; species Nephrocerus scutellatus. The sequence goes on along the minus strand of OX352764.1, from coordinate 38,367,293 downwards.
CCTGTGATTTCTTTCTGTTCCAGCATGAAAACATGGGTTGGAGGAAAAAAATCAGCTCAAACGAGAAGGTTATCGCCAATATTTGCCGTATTTTGTGGAGGGGTTAAAGAAATGACAGAAACGTTGGGAAAAGTGTATCGACCTGAAGGGAGATTACGTTGAAAAATAAAAATGCGTCTTCATTCCTTATTCGGGTACTTATTGATCGCCCCTTGTATGATACGTCTAGACAGAGATGGTGCATATTTTTTACAAATTACAAATTTTTTATTTGACATTTTATAGAATTCGTAGTGCATAGAGCTGATGTAATCGAGTTTCAATGCAAACATTTTGAGGTTGATATATTTATCTAATCCATTAAATCAATTGTTCATATAATTGAGAATCTACTGTGTAGTGTTACGGTGTGAACAAAAACTTTGAATGGTTGAGGATTGTAGAGTGACCTCAAAGACCATTAAAATTTAGTTTTCTATAACACGAAGAAGCTCTTCTATACTCTAATAAGTGAGTAACAAAACTTACAATCACCCTGTTGATAAACAACACTTACTTACTTAATAGAAATAATTAGTTATGCCAGACATTTATTTTCTCCAGAAATGGTATGCTAGTTGCTTATGAGATATGAGTAGGTACACATGATTAAATAAATGCAACGCAAGTAATTTTGAAATAAAAAATATGAAATAAAGATTGCTTTGTTATTTTTTTATCTTTTTTATTTGTAAATAATACGAATGTTTTGAATTATGCATTGAATTTTTTAGTTCATTTATTAAAATGAATATTTAAAAAAAATACAGTGTCATGTCACAAAACAAAAAATAATAAAAATGTTTCAACTGAAAAAAGTGAATCAAAATTTCTTCTATAGTTAACCACAGTTTAATTTCCATACAATAAGCGACAAAGGCTACTGCTAGGCTACTTGGATCATATTGCTTTCATTATTCAACTTTCTAGCAAATAGGTACTGACGTGCCTTTCAAACTAACTATTAATCTGTATAGATAATTAACGTAATTAATGCAATTTAATGATCTGTATATTCCTACATAAAAAAAATCTTCGAAACAAATTCAAACATACATACTTAAATATTTAATTTATTAATAACATGTAATATCATTTATTGACAAATAAAAAGAATTGGATTTACCAATAAATATATATAATATAGCTACTACCTTGAGTCTGTATTTAGATTTAAACATGTGGTAAGACCTCACCCCAACATCCTAACTACAAGTAACCAGGAACCTAACCACAACATCCAACCACTGGTGTATTAGACTTTCCAGTCTTTCAACCCTTCGTACGGGTTCTAAGCTTGGGTGCTCAGCAAAAAGCACTCCTTAGTCTTATATTCATACATAAACTGGAGCGTCAAGCGTTGGCGTAAAAAAAGTCTATCTTGAAAAAATCGTCATTTTTCTATTAAATTTTTGTATATGGACTTTTTTAAACGCCAAAGCCTGAAGCTTCAATTTAGGTATGACAGTTAGCAGTTAGCTAATTAAAGTCTTGCAGTGAATTGTTGGCGCATTATAGGGGAAACGATGAGCGCTACGTCAATAATCACTTCGTGCGAAAAATTAAACTCGGTTGGCTTTGGTGGACAGCTAGGTATACCGCCTCGCATGACCGCAGAGGAACCTGATCAGAAACTCGTTTGTGGTAGCATTTATGGGACACATCAGCGGCACCAATTTAACGTTCACTAGAAGTATGACGTAAAATAGAGCGCCTTTAGTTTAAGGGGATGATTGACATTGGCTCAAATCATTGTTCAATGAAAAGATTGTTTGCAGGAGGACCATATTGCAGATATGCAGTAATTTTAATGACAATAACAGTCATGGAAGCAACTTCATCATTTTAAAAACATAAACTGTCCCATTGCAAGTTCTTGAATGTGAATTCTTGATATATTACTGAAGTTACTTCGTTTCGTTTACTGAACGCATAGTCAACTTGGAATTTCGGTCTTCATAGTGCTTCGTAATTGTAAAGTGTCGTTTTGACGCTACCGCAAATATATAAGCTAGAAAAATTAATTGCAATATGAACACAAATGTATACCAAAAAAGTATACAAACAAAATATAAACTTACTCGTACAGGAGGTGTGATAAAGGAGCTTAATGTGCTATCCTTTAACGATAATACTCGCAGTTTATAAACTTTGTTTTCTCGTTTATCCATTATAATAATTATTGTTAAACGAAAAATTACTTTTTAATCAGCACACATTTAATCACATTTTTATTGTTAATATAATTTTAAAAATTCACAGTTATATGCGGTTTATTTTGCTTTTATTACATTTATTATATTGAATATTTTTGAATGTATATAATATATAATCACGAGTACTTTACTCATAAGACGAATTAAAAAACATTTATTCAACAACTAGTTGCAATACATCAACTCATAGGTTGAATTCCACTTGTTGTCCATTTTAACATATATCTATAAAACATTGTACATTAATGTATAGCTTTATAGCTTTCAACACATTGCAAAAACTTTTCTATACTCTAAAAATTATCTTATGCAATAAATAAGCATTTTATCTTGCCATTTAAAGCAACACACCTTCAGGCTGCAGCGTGACAATATATATTATGTTAACTGATCATTCATGGGGACCGAGTTCATTGAATTCACTGTACCAACAAGAAAATTTAACAAAAAAATACCTTGGAAATATTCCTTGAACTTGTTGCATGTAAACTTGAACGCCTTTCAATAACGACTAACCGTAACCACTAACAGAACAAGATAAAACTGATTTCAGTGCAGTAACACATCTGCTGCAAGAGGAAAAATCATTTCAAGTTCAAGCTTTCGAATATACATGAAGCTACATATACAGTAGAGTCCAGATTAAATGAACATTTTAATGTAAGAATGTAAAAGTAGTTATTAGTAGATGAACAGAGCGCTATCCTAGAAAATAAACAAGAATAAATATAAGAATTAGCCTGACAAAAATAGGAACTGAATTAGAATTAGGCACTTACAAAAACATACTCTTAGGCTGTAAGATTAATTAGATTATTTTAAATATAACCGAAAATAAGTTTAAATCATTATGTACTGGTCAAAAATGTAGTCAAACCGGTTTGTCCGGTTTATGTGTAGGTACATGATTGCACAGATAGTTTATTTTAAGATGACGGCTCATTACATATGAGTACGGTTAGTTGTAAACAAGGGAAGTTGCCACAATGTTCTGGTCTTTTCTCGATAGATAGCACGGAATTTAGAACCAGGAGTTCAGTTTTTTTTTTGGAATTCAACCAGTGCAGTTGAAGATTACTTGCAAGTAGAATATTAGTGAAGTACAAGCTTTGTTGTAATAAGTGTTTTGTGTACATTTAAAGTTATCACCAGATAAAATTATGAACTTTAGTTATTACTTTCCTTTACATTTTAAAAGGAAGTATAGTAATCATGAACATTTTCGAACTCGGGATTTTGGTATATTTACCTATTACCATATCTCATGAGTCAGAAAAAGCGAAAATAAAAAATCTCTGTCTGTCTGTCTGTCTGTATGTCAGCCTGTGTCCACACTACAGACCAGACGGCTGAACTTATCAGGATGAAAATTTATATTTAAGCTTTTAACATAAATTGTGAGGGGCCAGATGATTTTGACGGAAATCTGACAGCCGGAAGTGATATTTTACTAAGACAGTTTTTGAGATTTTTCAAATAACTCAAAAAGTATAGCACTTAGGAGAAATATGTAAGTACAAAAGAAATTTAAACAAAAACCAAAAAAAACAATTAAAAAAAATTTAATATACATTTACTGAAGATTCCAGTCCTCTATTTTTTTACTGTTTGTGTAATACTTTATTATTTGCTATTTGTAAATTAATAAACTTGTGTTGGGTTTTATTTGCAAAATCCTTTACGAACTCGAAAGCCTAAATTCCGTAACAGTAGTTTTGCTTTGGTAAATTTTTATTTGAATTTTGATTAAATTTTGATTTAAAATCGTTGTGCATATATTATATATAAACTAGCGGAAATACCGGACGTTTCCCAGCTGCCCTACTTCTCTGACCCACAACCAACTGACCACCCACCCAATGACCATACACCAAGTGACCCCAATCCAACCTCAGCCAGCCAGGAATCTATAAAATCGACACCAACATCGGCAAAAATAACAAAGGGTTACGAAAATATAGTCAGTACACTTAACAGCGCCATCTTTAAACTATTAGAATAAGCATTGTTTACCAAAAACCATATATATACCATATATGTAGATGTACTGGTATGTACTTGTATATAAAAGTTATATTTGGGTTTCTGTATAATGCATTAAAATCGTTCTATTTAAATTCAGAATCTTATAACTGTTCAGTTTTATAATTTTTTTTCTGAAGTGAAGATTCAGAATTTTAGCTTCTCTTCATGCATACACAGCTGCAGCTTTTCCACGAAGTTACCAAAAAAGTGAAAGACACAACATTATAGCATCAGAAGTGGCTCAATTATTTTTTTCAATACCCCAAAAAAAATCTTACTTATAGCATTCGGAAAATTTACTTCGGAAATTGGAAAAAATTGGTACACTAGACAGAAAACACGTTGAAACGGAAGCAATCCATTTTATAAAGAAATTTTTTAGTTTTTGTACCTTGAATTTAGAGATAGTTATAATTATTTACTTTAAATTGGAAAAGGTAGATTAGTAGCCGTATTTTATGGTTATATTATATTTTTGAAATCTGCCGCAGAACTAATAAATTTTATTCGACTGTTTCTCAAAACTATCACATTTTGAACCTGTTGCGAGAAGGGGCTATTCTTTCTACTAAAAATAGAGACATCCACGTAATAAACAATCAAATACACAATCAAATACTTGTTAATAGGCACAGTCACTGAATATAAGTGTACCGATACTGTTGTAGAAACTTATGAGGAAGTTAATTATCTAACTGAGTTCCTAAGCTCACTTAATTCGTCTGGATTGCCACCACATCGTGTTATAGTATGATCGCCAATTATATTACTACAGATTCTTCTTACCTTTTACCTTATAGATAGATATCATTCTTTTTTCTACCCCTGCCTAATAGAGGATTGGGATGAATAAATACCTGGGCAACGCCGGGTTATCTGCTAGTAACTTTTATATAATAAAAAAATGAAAAAAACTTATGAAAAAAACAACCCATAAAAATTAAATTTTTCATGTAAATTATTTAAAAGGAGATACATATGAGTTCAAAGTTTGTACCGGGTTAATTTGGAACAAAATAATTTTAGAGTCCCTTTACTTCAAATTTTTTACAAAAACGGTTGTCACCGGATTTAATTTGTAAAAAAAATTATATGGGAGCCCCCGAACTTGGGGCCGATCACTTCCACATTTCAATAGGAAGTGTTGTTTTAATTAAATTAGAAGAAGAAAATCGGGCTAATTTTTAAAAAATGTATATGGGCCTCAAAGACCTCAGGGGCCGGTCACTCCAAACATTATACAAAAAGTTTTGTCCATTGGAGATACTCATGTGTTAAAAATTTCAAGAAATCGGGCTAATTTTTAAAAAAATTACATGGGCACCACCTGGGTCTCAGGACCCGATCACTCCGAAATTTTTTCCATCGGAGATACACATGTATATAAAATTTAATGAAAATCGGGTTAATTTTTTTAAAAAGTTGTATGGAGCCTCACGACCACCAGGCCCGTCGTCTCCAAAATTTTTACAAAAAGTGTTGTGCACCGGAAATACACATGTATATAAAATTTTCAGAAAATCGGGTAAATTTTGTAAAATATTTGTGTGGGAGCCCCACGACCCCGAGGCCCGAGCAGCACTTTAATAGAAAGTGTTGTCATCGGAGATATGCACGTGTGCAAAATTTCAATTAAATCGGGCTTTGAGAAGTGGGTTAAAAAAGATTCCACGACAAACAAACAAACACACGCGAATTTAATATAGAGAATTTAAAAATGATTAATATTAACTACTTAGAAACTGAAATCTAAAATCGTTAATTTCTTCATTTTATTTCATTTATTTCGCTATTTATGTCGCTGTTAAAACATGTGAACCACTGAATTTGTATACTGTATATTCATCACAGTTTAAGGGCCACTTTGAGCGTGAGTGATTAGTATAAAGAGATTATATAAGAAATAATTGCAAAATCTCAATGTAAACGGATGTTGTACCCAGTAAATGGGAGTAATTTTGTATGAGAAAATTGTCATATGGGTGTATGAACATATAAAGTGTGTGAATACATATGTATTTTTATTTCATTACGATTTTAATACAAGAAAATTGATTTTCTTTGTTTCTTAATTGAGGGTAGTTAGTGTTAACCCTTTCAAACGATTATTGCCTACTTTGAATGTAAACTATTAGCGTAATTATTAACTATGATTAATTTGACGATTAGTAATGAAGTAGACGCACCATAAAAGTAGATTAATCATTTTCATTAGTTATTTCATTTGAGGCAGCAATTATAGTTCTCGGAATGAATGATATGTCCTACCGATCAATGAAACAAACTGTTCTTTGTGTTCTTCATCTCTACATTTTAGTTTTGCATTCCATTTGTTAACTATAACCGACGTTACCTTTGAGAACCTTAGCACGTCGACAAGGGACGTTGTACAAAAGATTACATGATATTACAAAAAACTAACACAAATTAGTAGTTTTAGTACTTACTAAAGTAGTAGCGCTTACCAAGGAACACAAATGCTTACTTTTTGCAAACTTAAAGACGTAGACTCGTTAGCGTTCTAATTCACGTTCTTGTTGATTTTATGTATTATAATATTGTTAAGAAAAGTAGTAAGTAGATAATGGAATTCGAATCCTAAGATAAATCGCAATGTACATACTGCATTGGACACTGAATTAGAATTAAGTACTTTTATGTAGCATACTTTTAGGCTGTCAGATTATTTGAAATGTAACCGCCTGTAAGTTTAAATCATTATGTACTGGCCAATGAATATGTGTACATCTTAAGTTATCACCAGTTTAATTTGTGAACTTAGTTAATTTTACTGTTTGTTTATTAAAGTTGTTATTTGGTAATTAATAAACTTGTTTTGTGTTTTATTTGCAAAATCCTTTAATAACTTGAAAGCCTGAATTTCGTAACAATATACATATAGAATAGTAGTTGTGAACCCCGGCGTTACCCGGGACCTCCCGAACTCCACCACAAGACACCGTTTAGACCCACCAAAAGCTAAAATAACAGGCCTGCCTCTCACACCCTACTGACCCAACCAAACCGCTCGCCCACTGAAACCGCCGCACAACATTTAGCCCCATCTCCACCTACCCACCACACGATTAGTGAGTTATGGTCGCGAGTTCATACATAAAACGACATTTTTCAATTTTTCCCGAATTTTCAAAGTTTTTCCCGAATTTCCCAATTTTCCAGGTTGCTATAATCATCCCAGGACTATTACGAACATTTAAAAAAACAATGAGCCAAATCGATCACGCCGTTTAGCCGTGAAAAGGTAACAGACAGACAGAAAACGCGTGTCACGTGTTTCGCGTGTACATTGTGTACTTGTTTTAAAACATGACTTGGCGCGTGTCACGTGTCGCGTATGGCGCGTGTACATTTTTTTTAAATACTTGTTTAAAAACTTGGCTTGCGATGACACATGACGCGCGTCGCGTATGGCGCGTGTACATTTTCTTTTTTTAAAAAGGTACTTGTTTTAAAACATGACTTGCCATGACTTAGCGCGTGTCACGTGTCGCGTGTGGCACGTGTACATTTTTTTTTAAATACTTGTTTTTAAACTTGGCTTTCGATGACGTGACGCGTGTTACGTGTTAAAAAAGGTACTTGTTTTATTCTATCTGTTTACTTAGAAACAAAAATCATTTAAATATACAAAAATTTACCGACAAGGGTTAATGTGTACCAGTAAAGTGCTTATCATTACGTATATTTGTTTGGTATTGAAACTTACGAGAATAATGCCACTATTCTGATAAGCAACTAGCATTATTTTCTAATACCATATGATTGGTTTCCCCTGTCAAAGAATATTATACTATACGAGAATATTAAACAACAAGTATATAATTTAAATACTTGATGTGCAACTTGCGTGTATCACGCAATAATATAAATTGTAATTACACATTATATAAGGTAATTACGAAGTGAAGATATCAATATCTTATAGCGCACGGGCAGATTATATGTCGATTGGCAGTTGTTGCTGCAATAATAATCACTATAATTATTGTGTCTTATTAATTATTAATACTATAGTGTGTTTATATTTTTTGTGCTCGTTAGGTACAGGAACAATCCCTTAAGGGGATTTAAGCTTTAGAATGTATTTATGTTTCGAAAGGGAATATGCGGTGGTCTAAGCCATGCTTCAATGTACTTATACCATGCTAGCATGTAAATTAGTAAAACAATATAATGCAAGGAGGAACGAGAACATAACTTTTCTCCAAAAAACTAAAAATAGGGATCAACTCCTAAGAATAGTAGTAAAATAAAAAATAAAAACAACAACAATTAAAAAAAAAAATTATGGGAGCCCCCCGACCCCGGCGCCCGATCGCTTCAAAAAATTTACAAAAAGTTTTGTCCATCGGAGATACACATGCGTATAAAATTTGAAGAAAATCGGGAACTTTATTCATAAAATTTGTATGGGTGCCCCCCCGATCCAGGGGCCCGATCACTTCCAAATTTTTACAGAAAGTGTTGTCCATCAAAGATACACATGCGTATAAAATTTGAAGAAAATCAGGTAATTTTTTTTAATTTTGTATGTGAGCCCCCCGACCCCGCATCCCGAAGGTGCTCAGGCCTCAAAATTTAAAAGAAAGTGTTGTTTCCGGAAATACACATGTGTGCAAAATTACAATAAAATCGGGCCATGGGAAGTGGGTTAAAAATTGATCGCAAGATTCCACGACGACCGACAGACGTCCGACAGACGTGCCACGGGAAAGTGAAGTTAATATAGAGAATTTAAAAAATAAAACGTACCATCACGATCACCTCCCGCAAAAAATCTTTCCACCGGTCCCAATTTCGAGCCGATGTCATGTGTGGCATTCTTGAACTCTAGGGGTCGTGGTCTACACTATCCTTACAGCTTTAACGTGAACGGCATGGCTATCTTTTCCCATAAATACTACCACATCTCTTAACGATGTTGATATCGCGGTAACGCTCATAGATCTAATCATTATAGAGTTTCCGGAATCGTCATTCCCCACATACTATGCCAACAATTCTACGTAAGACTTTCCTCTCAAACGCGACTAAGAGATCAAAATGCTTTTAGCTAAACACCCAAGTCTTAGATATTATCTTAATTGAGAAACCAATGTTGGATCTTATGTGTTTTATTAAATTCTCTATATTAACTTCACTTGCCCGTGTGTCGGTCGTATGTCGTCGGTTGTCGGTTGTCGGTCGTCGGTCGTCTGTCGTGGAATCTTGCGATAAATTTTTAACCCACTTCCCAAAGCCCGATTTTATTGAAATTTTGCACACATGTGTATTTCCGGAGACAACACTTTTTGTAAAAAATTTGGAGACCCCGGGCCCGGGTTAGTGGGGCCCCATAACTTTTTTTTTTAAAAAATTAGCCCGATTTTCCTCAAATTTAATACACATGTGTACCTCCGATAGAAAACAGTTTTTGTAAAGTTTTTGGAGTGTACCTCCGATAGAAAACAGTTTTTGTAAAGTTTTTGGAGTGAGGCCCTGAGGTCCGAGGGGTGCCCATATAAATTTTTTAAAAATTATTTCGATTTTCTTCAAATTTTAACACATACCCATCTCCTATTAGAGAATTTACATGAAAAATTGTAACATTTTTATGGTTTTTTTTTTTTTTTTTTTATTTGGCGCAGATTGATTTTTTGGCTGTCAAGTTGGCTCGATATTTTTCATTAACTGCAAAAACAGCACATGCAACAAAACAATGTAAACAAAAGATTCTCGGCTTTCGTGTTCGTTTTTTCGAGAAAAAATCTGAGCTCGAGTGCAGATTTCTAAAACAAAAAAACACAACATTAACTTTTGTTAAATTAACTTGGTTAGGGTAATAAAAAGAAGAAACACAAGAAAGCGTACTGCGATTTTTAATTATAATTATTGTGTATATTAACGGATTTATGTTATCATGATATTCTATTCATTCACTTTTAATGCAACATTTATACTACGAGTATATTAAGACGAAGAATACAAATTTACGGGCCAAACTTTTTCATACGTGTGGTTGTTGTTGTTTATGATAGAGATTTTTCGTCTTGACAGCGATAATAACTTATTTCAAAGTAAAAAAAATAATAGCAATTGCAATTTAACAAGTTTTTGTGTTCAAATGTTATTAATTAGCGATCTGTCAAAATATAATCACATTTATATAAGATGATTATTATAAGAAATACCTGTTTCTGACAAGATGATACCTATAATAAATCGGTAAAATTACTCGAACTCGTACTCGAAATCTCGCGTGTGTTCGTTACAATTGTGAAGAATGTACATACTTTGAAAACCGTAGTGGTCAATAAGTTAGTTTAAACTGTTTATGGTGGTTTTTACAATTTTTTATTGTGACTATTTATGCGTAATAAAAACTTGTTATTTTAATAATATTCGGCGCGATAGACCGTTGTAGTCCAAAGCCTAGGTTCTCGCGACCATGCTTGTTGTGCTTGTTATATTTTTTTCACACAAAATGGAAGGTTCCTATCATCTAAAGCCGTATCCGTAACGCGAATTGAAAAGCTATCCACGACAGTTATTAGTCTCGGACGTTTGTCAGACATTCGCGAGAGTGAAGACGATTTTTGGTGTGTTTCTGCGAGATTAAAACTTCGATCCTCCCACTCAGAAGTCCAACGCACTAACTACTACGGAACCCCAAATCAGCCTCGGAGCACTCATTTACATTTACAAATTGTGCTGACTTAAAGATGTAAAAACATTTACCTTTGATTTAATAGTTAATTATCGTTGCTACTGGCAAGTAGGGGTTTTCAGTACATAGTACATAGGAAGCAAAAAAACAAGAACAACAGCACGAAATATTACGAGTACTGTCAACGGCGTTGCTAAAAGTAATGTGAAAATAATTGGTTTTTTTTTCATATTTGTTCCGTATTATTCTAACCAAGTTTTTACAAGAATTATTACATATATTTTTAAATATAACAAGTAAATGTAAATAAAATAACCCATAAAAATTGTTCGTGTAAATTCTCTAATCAGGGGATAACTATGCGCAAAGTTTGAATGAAATCGGGTAATTTTTAAAAAAAAATGTTTAGGAGCACCCTATACCGATCATTCAAAAAATTTTACAAAAAGTGTTTCTATAGGAAATACACATGTGTATAAAATTTGAAGAAAATCGGGTAAATTTTTTTAAAATGTTTTATGGTCCTTCCGACACCGGGCCCGATAACTCCAAAACTTTTACAAAAGTGTTGTTCATCGAATATACACATGCGTATAGAATTTGCAGCAAATCGGGCACTTTTTTGTATAAAATTTATAATTTTTTTAAAAAATTTTGTATGGGTGCCCCGGGGCCCGATCACTTCCAAATTATTACAAAGTGTTCTCCATCTGAAGTACACAGCGTATACAATTTGAAGAAAATCGAGTACTTTTCTTTATAAAATTTGTATGGGTGCCCCCCGACCCCCGGTCCTCATCACTTCTAAATGTTTATAAAAAGTGCTGCCCAACGGAGATAGATATGCGTATGAAATTTAAAGAAAATCGGGAAATTTTGTAAAATATTTGTATGGGAGATACATATGTGTGCAAAGTTTGAATAAAATCGGGCTTAAGGAAGTGGGTTAAAAATTGATCCCAAGATTATACCCACCAGCCAGCCACGGGCACGCGAAATTAAAATAGAGAATTTAAAAACGCTGTTTTCGAGTACATACAACTTTATATTTATACGTCTGAGAATGGGACAGAAAGAGGACCTCAAAAAATTGAAAAAATGCGTTATGTCAGACGCGTCATACGCGGGCGCTCAGAATTTCTCTATGAGACTGCTCTGCACACAAACTTAGAATGGAGGAAAGTTGGTTAAAAATGCCTTTAAAGAAGTTGAAACGGACAGAAACCGAGGTTGATGTCAGGATAAAAAATGTTTAAAAAAAATTGATTTATGTAAATAATCATCTCTCAAAGCAATTTGCATTGTAAAATACAATCTACTCGAAATACTACGAACTTGTCTTTATAAGGCAAAATTTAATCGTAAAGTCAACAAATCTAGATTGCCCGTATTTTAATTGCTTAGAGAATTAGACAGTCATAAAGTCAGTTATTATAGCTGTGAAGGTCATGTTTAATTATTAATTTCTCGTATTGGGGACGTCCCTATATAACTCTTCTAGACCTCTTCATCTGAATTTAATAAAAATCTTTTATGGACTTAAAAAAAGACAATTAAATAAAAAATCCACATGAATTTAGCTAAATGCATACCGTACGTACTTCCCTAGACTGATTGAAGTTTTCTCTAGGAATTTATTTAACACTTTAGAATTCACATATTCTGTTTATTTTTGCTAATTTAAAATGTTAATTCTTGTTGAGACACCTTTTATATTGATGTCAAATCATAGTTTAAAGACAAAGTCATATACGCAAAATAAAATAGAAGTAAAACTACAGGGTGTTTTTTAATTTCTAGGAATTTTTTAAATATATTCTTACAACCTTAGATAGATAGCGCTGTGTCTCTCCAATTAATCTAATTTATAGAATTAATTGAACTTAATAGAGCGGTAATTAAAAACCTAGAAAAAAACGTATGATCCAAATCACGTCTACTTGCTCAAATATCTTGACTTAAGTAAGCTTAAACGGATGAGACGTTTTCTGTTTTTTCCTTATTTTTAAATTTCTATATTAACTTCACGTACCCGAGGCTGGCTGGCTGGTCAGAATTTCTGATCAATTTTTAACCCACTTCCCAAAGCCCGATTTTATTCAAACTTTGCACACGTGTGTATTTTCCATGACAACACTTTCCATTATAATTTATGGGCTCCCTAAAAAAAAATTTAAAACATTTACCCGATTTTACAAACAAACTGCATATTGTGTATCCCCGATTAGAGAATTTACACGAACAATTTTAATTTTTATGTGTTGTTTTATTATAAGATCGTCATAGGGAAATACTTTTCTATCTATATACACTCGAAAATCATATTTATCTGTTATTAGGCTCCGCTAGCACCGTACAGCTTATAATATGATTCGGCCATGTGTCCATGGAGCCCACCTGACCCTTATGGCGGTTCGTTCTTATTTTCATTAATACCAAACAGGTGTGCATAATTTAGGGCGCTACTATCTAAAAATTCGGAACAAATCATTAGAACATGATTTTTTTGGAAAAAAATTTCTATGACCCAGGTTTCGGAACACTTTCAAAATATATACAAAACTGTCTCATTATAGTGAGAAATCCCCACGCAAAGTTTTAACCTGATTGGATGAACTGTATGGAAAAGTATTAGGGACATGCAACAGACAGAGTTTAACTTTTTTTATATAGATTTTTTATTATATTTAATAAAAATGTTTTTTTATTTTTTTTATACGCGAACCTTTTACCCACACCAACCGAATAATATGGAGCCTTTTTTAGCCAACAGTGTTATTTAATAGCTGCATTATCAATTTATTAAATTTATTTATGCCAAACAAACCTTATCAATATACGTAGATAAGTAATGGGTAATCTGATGATGATGAATAATAATAGCGTAATTACGATAAACCAATAAACAATTGTCGATATTTCACTTTAATCCGATATCGAAATAAATTTGAATTGAAAATCTAAGCAAAATCGCGTTATCACCTTCTTAAGACGGATATGTGAAGAATAAAATGTTCAAGTACTATAAGAAATCAAATTACATATTATTTGCAATTCCGAACCGTCGTTTCCCGCTGATTGTTTATTACTATGCTACTGAAATTATTGAGGCAACAAGAAATGAAGTTGAACTAAATAATGTTAAATTTATAACAAAGCTTTGCACGACGACGCCTCACAATGACTCGCTAGCCGCTAACGTCCGTGCTCTCTCGACTTAATGGAACAACTCATACAAGAGAAATTGTAATCAAATGTTGAAATAAAGCAATATAAACAATTTTCGCAAACTCATTCTCTTTTCTTTCTATGCGATGAGAGAGAAAACAATTTTCTTTTATGGTCGAACATCGAGCTTAAACAAATGAGTCAAAGAGAACGAGTGTAATTTTAATAAACTTTTTTTCATCAAAACCCTAATCATTGACGATGCCCTATATAAAAATAAAAAAATTATATACATGTGAGAGAGCTTATTAACATGGATTTAGGTTGCGCGCTATTTACAATATACATAATAATAATAAAGTAATTGCGGGAACATAGCTGTATATATTACTGGTATGTATAGTAAGTCCACGTGATCAAGTGACTATAAGACTTGATTCCGATCACTTGATGACTCTTAATACTGACTGCGTGAATTAGATTTTAATTCAGCATGCTAAGTTTGTAGCGCATGTGACTACAAACAAAGTGACTTTTTGTTATATTTTGCCTTTCTTTGGTAATTGATCTTTGATACAAGAATTCAATACAGAACGCTTGTGTAGTCTCTTTGAAAAAATGTTGAAATATCAAGGCTATTTTTCAGTGTTACTGGCATAAAGCTATTTACTAAAATTTTTAAGGAACTGCTATCAGCCAAAATTAGAAAAAGACATACTAAACCGGAATTTGAGTTATGCATTTAAGACAGAAACTTGTTTCTTCTGAATAGCAGCTGTTGTAAATAATGGAAATACATATTTTATTCTGAATTCGTAAAGTGGAATTTGTCCAAAGCAACTTTTTAAAATATCATATTTAAAAAATTTAGTTTTTAAGCATTTATGTTCATGTTTTCTTAGAACCAAACAGCTGTGAAAAATTTCGTTAAACTACAATAAATGGTTCTGGAGTTATAGATAAACGGACTAACATCTATATCTTATACATTTAATACACAAACACAAAACCAGCGAGAATCAGAAACAGAATTAGAAACATGCTTTAGTATATTACATAACGAACGCGGAAAGTGGACGTGCACGATAAGCACGCTATAAACTAGCCTCGAAAGTAGCCCATAACAACACTAGTTATGTTATGATATAAACGTCTTTTCTTATTTACTACAATCTCAGCGAACACATTGCGCATGAGCAAGAATTCTCTTTTGTTTGTCGTTTGTGATTTCTGCTTCTCTCTCGATTTAACAGAAAAACCGGTTTGGACGCGTGAAAAATTAATTTCTTTGTTATTTACTGCAGTCACAGCGAACACACATTCTCACATTTCTGCTTCTCTCTCGATTTAGCAAAAAAAAACCGGTTTGGACGCGTGAAAAATAGCGTACATGACTTGCAGAAAAGTGCTCATCGTGCTCGTTAGATTGTCGACCTCGCACGATAAACTCCACTTTCCTTGCTCGTTCTGTAATATACTATTTCACACGACCATAACATTTTCTCTGCTAAACTGCTCATGCGCAATGCAAAACTACTGCGGGAATGTTGTTCGCTGAGACTGCAGTAAATAACAAAAGTATTTTTTTAAGTTAACACACTAGTGGTAATAATGCCTACTTTAGAGGGTAGTTTATAGCATTGGAAACAGTCACTTTCATCTATGGTCGTGTGAAAACTTAATTTATGCACAAAAAAAGCAACTGATATGTCCGTTCCGTGGCTAACCGAGTATCACTGAGTCTTTTTTTCATTTTTTTTAAATTCTGCAATGTTTTTCCAATGTAGGTGCATTGTACAGCTAGTATATTTATATATTAGTAAAACGTGTTTAATATAAGTTAACAGCACTTATATTCACTAATATAAAAGTTAGTTATACATTTCACTAATGACCCAGCACGTGCGCTAATTAAAACCAGCAGGAGCTTTTGGGCACTTAGCATAATTGTGCCCTGCTGAAAGAACAAAGAAAACGTTGGAGATCAATATAGGTCAACCCAGTTTAATCCATAATTATAGCATATAGCTAGTTAGATGCTGATGCCGTACAATGCTTACAACCTGATTAAAATCGGTCTTTGCCTGTCATTTCGAAAGGAGCTTTACTGACCGACCACCAACTCATCTTCCAGAATTCGTAGAAGAGTTTAAAAGTCTTGTGGAAGACAGCACTTCCCCAAGAAATTTTGAAGTGCAATTCAGCGATGACAATCCCGCAAACGCACCTGTAGACGTGGATATGTTTACCGGGACAGCTGTTGTCAGTGATTTAATTTTAAGTGGAAACTCTAAAAAATCATCGGGCACTGACAGAATTTCAAATTTTTCGCTTAAAAAGCTGCCGGGTATGGCAATTTTGATGTTAACCATCATATTCAACAATTGCCTTAACAATGGATACTTCCTAGACAACTGGAAGGTAGCCAAAGTAGTACCAGTACCGAAGAAAACCGACCGCTCCAGTATAACTGGTTACCGCCCCATAGTTTTACTGTGTTGTATCAGTAAAGTATTGGAGTCTTTGATCCGTAAAAAGATCAATGCGTATTGTTCGGAAGGAAATCTTATTCCTTCCTTTCAGTTCGGCTTTCGAGAAAAGCACTCTACGCTGCACCCTCTGATGAAGCTTCACAGTAACGTCACTCGAGGACTGAATGTCAAAAGTAGTACAGTAGCCTGTTTGTTAGACATCGAAAAAGCTTTCGATAGCGTCTGGACAAACGGGCTTCTGTACAAACTTATTAGATTTGGTTTCCCCATTTATATTGTGAAAATAATTAAAAATTTTCTTTTTAACAGGGTCTTTTTTGTACAGATGTATGGCAGCCCATCGATAAGGAAAAGGATTAAAGCGGATCAACCCACCAATACAGCCGGAACAAGGACCATGCTTTTCGCGGATGACTCCATCACATATGCCGTTTCCCGCTCTCCTAAGATAGCTGCTCGAAGAGTGGAGGAACACCTCCGAAATCTTTGGGAGTACTACCTGAAGTGGGGACTGAAGATCAACGACAACAAAACGGAACTCATCTGCTTCCGAGTACCAGCAACCGAAACAAGGATAAGAAAAATTGCAAGCCGGTGCAGAGCCTTAAAAATCACCCTTCCGGATAAAACGACAATAAACACCAAGTCAGAGACTAAGTACCTGGGAATCAACTTTAATGAGAGGCTCAAGTTTAACTCTCACATCGATAAAACAATGAAAAAAGCGAACTACGCTCTTCATTTGGTGCACCCGCTACTAAGAAGACGAAACGGACTGTCCAACAACACCAGGCTGCTCATCTATTGTTGCCCCTATTGTTGAGCTGACACTTATTAATAATAGTTATAAGTTTAGTTTTAAGTCAAAATTGTATAATACCTAAATGTTTAATAAAATATCATAATCTATCTAAAAAAGATTAAAATCGGTCCAGTAGTTTTCAAGATTAACGTATTGAATTAAAAGTGCAAACAAACTTACCTCTTACTTATAACTATAATAATGTTACAAAATTAAGGCTTTTCTAGAGTCTGGAAAGACTTTTGCAAATAAAAACACAATATAAGTTCGTCAATTCACAAATTACAACTTTAATTAACAAATTATAAAAGTTGCACTGGCGATTCACTCTATATGCTTGCAAGTTCTTTTCAAGTAGTCTGGTTGAATTCCAAAAAATAAATAAAGTCACCACGTCAGAGTTGCTGTATTTACGAGTATACGAAATCGACAGTTCGGCGTGCTGATGGAACAGCTCAGCGGGACAGAGGCTTATAATCTTCTCTATTCTGTTCTATTCAACCTCCAACTTCAACTCCAGCAAACACCAGACCATAAATTCCTATTTAAAAATCATATAGCAAGTATATATGAGCCCAATTATATATATAGTACAAGTTCCAAACATTACCACCACACAAGTAAATTCAAGTTCAAGCTCCCAACAATACTACTGAGCCCAAAAATATGCAACGGTTCACAAATAAACTCCAAACAATACTACTGAGCCCAAAAATATGCAACGGTTCACAAATAAACTCATAGCTTAAAAGCTTTCTAAATACAATTCATTAATAATAATAATATTCGGCGCGATAGACCGTTGCGGTCCAAGGCCTAGCTTCTCGCGACCATTTGTGTTGTGCACGTATATTTTTGGACACAATTTAAGGCGGATCCGAACGGCGAAATGAGAAGCTTTCCGTGACAAATTATTACTCTCGGAACGTTTGTCACCCATTCGCGAGAGGTGGGACACCGTGCAAAATACTTTTGGTGTTACTGGGATTCAAACCACGAACATCCTGCTCAGTAGCCATGCGCTTTTCCACTGAGCCACGGCGCCCACAAATACAATTCATTACCATCGCCTTAATTCTGTTTGTCCCGAACAGTTTCAGCACTCCTTCTGACTTTGTACCTTGCTAATATGTCGATGTAGACCAACTTTCATTTTACAGCTGGAGTTTTGTTGAATCCGATATATTACATCAAAATCTTGATGATCTTGTAAGGGCCTTCCCTTTACTTATTACTTTTACTTTACTTTGCTGTAATTTTGGATATTTTCTTCTCTTATGATTGAATAGCCAGACCAACTTACCTTCCTGAAATCCTCCACAATTCGCACGCATGTCATATCGAGTTCTTATCCTGATGCTAAACAACGGTATACAGCGATCCCAATCATCTTGGTTGGCATTAATTTCCTTTGGAAGATGCTTTTACAGCCTTCTCTTGAACCTTTCAATCATACCGTCTGACTTTGGATATAACAGAGTAGTCCTCGTTTTTAAATTCTCTATATTAATTTCGCGTGCCCATGTCTGCCTGGCTGGCGGACCAAATCTTGTGATCAATTAATAACCCACTTCCAATTTAAAAAAAAGTACCCGATTCTCTTCAATTTTTTTTTTTTTTTTATATCTTGGAACGTTTGTTTCCAGCTGAGGATCAATTAATAACCCACTTCCAATTTAAAAAAAAGTACCCGATTCTCTTCAATTTTTTTTTTTTTTTTATATCTTGGAACGTTTGTTTCCAGCTGAGGATTTCCTCATCAGCTCATCGGCTTCCAGGGTTCAAAAAAAGTACTTGTGTTACAAATTGTTTCCTTTTATTTTTATTTTTATTTTTATTTTTATTTTTATTTTTATTTTTATTTTTATTTTTATTTTTATTTTTATTTTTATTTTTATTTTTATTTTTATTTTTATTTTTTTTTTATTTTTATTTTTATTTTTATTTTTATTTTTATTTTTATTTTTATTTTTATTTTTATTTTTATTTTTATTTTTATTTTTATTTTTATTTTTTTTTTATTTTTATTTTTGTGCGTTATGCTTACTGTATACTTAAAATTTTATGCGAATATTAATACATAATAATAATACTACTTACCACCACTAAATATAAGATTTTAACTCGAGACTTTAACGAGACTAGGGAGGAGATGTCTGCGCAATACTCGAACAAAACGGTGTACTGAGGGAACGGTTCAGCTGGGCACGGTGTCTTTTTGGACCACGAACGTAGAGTGACGACGAGACTTTGATGGCGGTGGTTGATGGCCTATTACGACGGGGTAGGGGGAAATGCTGAAAGTCTATAAAACGAGGAGTAACAGCGGTGAAGGGGAAATTCTGAAAGTCTATAAAACAAGGCGGAATATCGGACGGGAGGAATGCTGAAAGTCTATAAAACAAAGCCGGACAGCGGAAGGAGAGGGGGGTAAATTTTGACGCGGTTTATAGACGGTCGTCCGGTCTGACACGAATGCTAAAGTTTCAAATAGAATACTCTCAAAACTATTTGCGCACGGTGTTCGGATATAACACCCTCAAAATATTTGCGCTGTTTAAAATTTATTCGCGCTGATTGGATTTCATACCTATAAAAAAATTCTGATAACTTCGGTTAGAACTTCAGCTAGTGGTCTGTCTCGTAATGAAATCAATTGTTATGATGAAAGATTGCCGAACCTAACTAAAATTTAGCAAAAACCCGGTGTGAATTTTACAATTCGTCCATACATTTGGAACTAAACTATAATTTTATTTGGCAGTTACTCATGTGCTGTGTGGTGGCGGCCAATAATTTACACACGGTCTCGGTATGTATGGTTTTTGCGTGGATATATACGTGTGGTGGTGTGTCCACTGTTGTGTGGTGACTGCTAGCAATTTACACCCATTATTAGCATTTCTGGTTTTTGCCTGGACGGACGTAATGAAAAACCCAATGTACCAGGTAAATAAATCGGATGGACAGTGCGAAAACACTTAGACATATGGTTTGTAACGATGACACTTCGTTACAATCTCCAACTGACAACACTTTTTTGTAAAAAAAAAGTGATCTAGCCCGGGTCGAGGGGCTCCCATATAATTTTTTTTTAAGAATGTATCCCATTTTCATCAAATTTTATACATATGTGTATCTCCGATTAGAGAATTTACAAGAAAAATTTTAATTTTTATGGGCTGTTTTTTATGTTGAGTACTTGGCACAGCTCTTGAAAGACAAGTGATTCAAAATCCAGCCATTGATCAGAATGTAGTTCCAGTAATACTCCGAAACTGCATACCCAATTATACACGAATGCTGTAGCCACCGTGCTAGCTTCCTGGTTTGCGATGGGATATGCTTCTGCCCATTTACTGAAGAAATCAATGCACACGATGGTGATGGTCAACGGATAGATGCTGAAAATGGAATGCGTGAAAACTAACTAATAGATGAGGAAGGTCGAGTGTTGAGTGACAGAAATGCGACCAAAATTGGAAGACCGCAATAAACGAAGAAGTGGATTCTCTACTAGATGTTAACATCACATGAAAATTAACTTATCTACTGGAAGGGAGGAAAGCAATTGGCAAAAATTGATATAAAGCACAATTGTTCGCGAAAGGATGCAGTAAAAAGAGACCACTAAGAAACGTTTAGTCCTATATCAGATTATTTCTGAGTGTTGCTCCTGTGATGAAATTGCATATAGCGCAATTTTATTCTAGGAATGCAGATTTTCCTCCATAGCGTACTGGACGAATAGATGTATGTACAGGGGTTTCCATAAAAAACTTAACACTTATATGGGGTTGACACAAGTTCAAAAGAAGCAACTGTCCTCCTTGGTTCTTAATGCATGTGCGAAGTTCTCTCACCATACTGGCCATAGCTCGTTCACACATTTCCGTAGGTATAGAGCAGACAATTGTTGTTATGCGTTCTCCAACGTCATTAATGTCATACACCCGTTCTTTTACCATTCGCCATAGCCAGAAATCACATGGAGTCAAATCTGGTAACCGCGCTGGTCAAACCAAAGGTCTGTCCCTTCCAAGCCAGCATCTACAAAATGTTTCATCCAGGTTATGTCGAACCATTAACGAATAATGTGGTGGTGCACCATTCTGCTGGAAGTAACCTGATGTTAGGGTACGGAGGGGAAGGTTATCAACAAGAAAATTCTGCAACATATCAAGGTAAGAACCTCCTGTTAGACTTTGATCATTAAAAAAATATGGACCAAGTACTCCAAACATGTAAATATCGCAACATACGTTCGGAGATGATCATGTGTGCTCTCTTAGTTCAGGCGGATTGTCTGTACTCCAAATGATGTAATTGTGCTCATATTTTTACAAAAAGTTGCCGCTGACATGAAATGTGGCTTCGTCTGACATAGAGAACCAAACATTAGGGTTTATTGGCGTCATTTCTAATCACAGTTCTGCAGCTAGATCAATTTTATCAGCGTCAGAATTGGCCTGTATCGTTTGAATGTAGTTCATGTTCATTCCCAGATCGAGGTACGGGCGATTCCGGTTTTCAACGATAATCTCATTCTTGACTTTCTTGGACTCCTAATCCTGGGCACATGTGTGTATTCAATCATGAATTTTGTTTTAAATTTTTTTTATGCAATTAAAACTAATGATATATTTTAAAATAATATTATTTGCTTCGACGTTGCACAAAAGATTGTGTTGGATTTTTTATAAGTATGTTTAAGGTGGCTATTTTTAGGCAATACTCAAAGCATATAATTTTTTTAAATAAAACAATTTTAAAAGTATGTTTTATATTAATTAATTTATTAGTTCAATATACATATATTCTCAAAACATTAAAATAAACAAAAAAACAACCCATACAACCCCATTTTTCGTGTAAATTCTCTAATCGGAGATACACAATTTGCAGTTTGAATAAAATGGGGTAAATTTTTTAAAAAAATTCTTTGGGAGCGCCCTATCCCGATCACTTCAATTTTTTTACAAAAAGTGTTTCCATCGGTAATACACATGTGTAAGAATTTGAAGAAAATCGGGCTAACTTTAAAAAAATTATATGGGAGCCCTTCGGCCCTAGGGCCACTTTAAAATTTTTACAAAAATCGTTGTCCATATGATTAAAAATCTATCTATAAAATTTTTACAAAAAGTGTTGTCCAACGGAGATATGCGTATAAAATTTGAAGAAAATCGGGTAAATTTTATAAAAAATTTGTATTCGTGCGGTCTCTCGGACCGCGATAGTGAAATAATCTAGTAAAACAAATGAAAATGAGAGCGGTTCCAGAGGCCGCATAATTTTTTTTTAGGGTTAAACAGGGAATGGTGACCGAAAGTCTTTTTATTAGAAGTGAAATTGTTAGTACAATACAAATGTACTCGCAACACAATCATTCGTATCGTGTTACAAAAGAAGGAAGACGGAGGAATATCATTTACTTGAATTTATGTGGAATTACTGTTGGCTTTTAGACTGGTTCTGTGAAAATTATTAAAACATATTAGAAATAAAACAAGAACCAAAAGGCCATAAGAACTTTTACGAGACTAAATATATTCTGACAATTGTTTATACTCGACAGTTGATTAGTAATGCTTTCGCTTGAAATAAATTACAGCGCAATGTGAATATTTAATTAAATGAAGATTAATCGATCTGCTTAACCCAACTCATTACAGTTTCAATTGATTTCTCTTAAGGTAATACTATATTATTATTAAGATGACAAACACAATTCAATTTGTCATTTCTTAATATTATGCTATGGTGATAATTAATTGCTATCCATACGCTGGATTTTTTACTTCCTTATTAAAAATATCATTAGTTTGAATATATATGTCTTTTTATAATATATTTATTTTATATATTTTTCAGATTTACCCATTTCCGTATCTCCTGAGTCAGAAAAAAACCAAAAATAAAAAATCTCTGTCTGTCTGTCTGTCTGTGACCACTCTACTGCCCAGACCGCTGAATTGATGGGGATGTAAATTTATATTTAAGCTTTTTACATAAATTGGGATTTTGTTGATTTTGGCGGAAATCGGCCAACCGGAAGTGGTTGTTTTATTTGTACAGTTTTTCGAATTTTTGCAAATATCTCAAAAAGTATAGCACCTATGATAAATCAAAAGAAAATTTAAAAAAAAAATAAAAAAAAATGTAATATGCATTTACTGCAGATTTCAGCCCCGACCCGACCGTAAAAGAAAGTCGTATTGAGACCATACCTCAATTTTTTTAACTATTTTATTTTTTTTCTTTCTTCACATGTTTGTTGTTCACATAATTTTGAATTACGGCTATAGCTTATAGGTCTTATAGCTTTTTTTCTTATATCATCATCTATATTAGTGTCGATTCTATAGTTTTCGATGGTAAGACACCTCTAAGGAAATGGGGTCGATAGGTGAAAGAGGGGAGGGGTGGCCGGTATTAGTGTCGATAAGTTTTCGGAGTCCCCGAGATGAATAGTGTTGGCAAGACACCTCTATGGGTGAGTTGTTTCCGTCCCGCCGGGAGGCGATAGGGGTTATCTATATGTCGATTCTATAGTTTTCGAGGTCTCTTAGGTGAAAAGCGATGGTAAAACACCTTATGGGATGGGAGTCGATGAGTGAGTGGTGGGGGTTTCCGATATTAGTGTCGATTCTATAGGTCGGGATCGCTGAGGTGAATATTTATGGTTAGACACCTCTTGGTGGAGGTCTATTGGGTAGGAGCGAAGGTGCAATATTTTTTTCAAATTTTACAATCGTGCAACGCCCGGCACATAGCTTGTAATGAATAAAGCCCCGATAAACGCATCAACTCACTCCATCTTAATTATTGCAGCGTCTTATGCGGGCCAAAAAGAACTTAATTTTTAAAGTACTTTAAGAATATGATATCAAGTACTTTTGGCGCCGATGATACCCTTGGTTGCGATACCAAGTATCGGAAAGAAGTACTTGGATCGAATGGACATTTTGTATCTGTTTATCTAGGGAAAAATAATTGCAATGTGCAACTGTTTTGAAAGAGAACTTAAAAAATTTACAGTGACTATCGAATTTGTCACCAGTGTCCAAAAAATTTTGAACTCAGAACTGAATCGCAAACTTCAAGCTATAGACTATAATACTCATGCATCGATTGTAACGTTATTGGATATAATAATAATATTCGGCGCGACAGACCATTGCGGTCCAAGGCCTAGCTTCTCGCGACCATTTGTGTTGCGCATGTTTATTTTTTTTTTGACACAAATGACGGGACCTACACAATTTAAAGCCGGATCCGAACGGCGAATTGAGAGAAGCTTTCCGTGACAAGTTATTACTCTCGGAACGTTTGTCACCCATTCGCGAATGGTGGGACACCGTGAAAAATACTTTTGGTGTTACTGGGATTCGAACCACGAACCTCCTGCTAAATAGCCACACGCATTACCACTGAGCCACGACGCCCACAACGTTATTGGATACTATGTTCAAAAATATCCACTTTGAAGACCCCAGTGCCTGTAATAAGGCGATTCAGAGACTGAAGGTGCTAGTCAAACAAAATTTGGCTATATCGAGCAGGAAGTTGATGAAACACAAGCAGATTACGATTTCTGGAATTCGGGGGGGTTGTATGGGTTAGAGTGATTCGCACTAGGGGCTTCTAGTACATAATATATCATTTATATAGCACAAATAAAACTTCGTTTCATCCTGTTGGAGGTGTATATGATATAACATATAATTACGGTAAACCTCCATTCTGCATTTTACAAGACTGTCTTGTTTTTTCACATGCTGTTCCTTGACATTATTTTGTAAATACAGGACAGTACAGTGTCCCTTATTTCCTAATGTCAAGTGTCCTCGTTTTTGCATAGACATCAACGAACATAATTTAAAATTGTTACTTCCCTAGTTAGTTTACCGTTTTCGATTTCCAATATTGAAAATTTTGTTTTGTGATTATGATAATTTCCTACGATTTGGTAACATTGTGAAATGTCATTTGTTATTCTGTCAAAATAACAAACAAAACTATATACATTAATAGTCATACAAAAAAACTGCAATCTGATCAAACACACGTGATAATACGTGTAAAAAAATTGTTCGCCTTATAACTTTTCTTATTAATAAACATATTTTTTTCTGTATATCAGATATTCGCTCTTTATACTTAAAGCACAGAAACACTTAGTACGAGCTTAGTATTCTTGTTACATTTTAATATTCCGACCGATTCAAATCAATTAAATATGTATTTCTCTACCACACATTTGCTACAATTAGCCTTATTCCAATATTAATATTGTTACGAAAATGTAAATAGAAATTTTTTATCGACTATACATACTCCTATATAAAAATAAGCATTGTATTGAATTGTATTAGAATTAACTAATTACTGAAAACCATTCCATATAATCAGGCTCAGTAATATTGTATATAAATTGTATATACCAATAATTATACGTGTGGAACTGTATATAAAATTGAATATAGAAAGATTATACCAATCTTATCGTATTTTCTAGGTTTTTCTTTAAGAATAGAACCTTCTCGAAATTTTTGATTAGGTATAAATACAGCAATTTTATCGTAGTAATTAACTTGTCATTTGGATTTGTACCCGAGTAATTGCAAGTAGATAGAGCAGTATTATATGTATATATAAGTGTTATTGCGAATATAAGGTTATTTTTGTGTTAATAATAAGTATTATATTATATAAATAAATTGGAATAATTTAGACAGTGTGAATTTGTGAACTCTTGCTAGTTGAAGTTTTATTTTGTGAATAACGAACTTGTTTTGTGTTAGCATGTTGATTATCGCAAACTTAGAGCTGTGATGAAAAAGGACAGCAATCCATTGCCAAGGATCGATGACACATTAGACGCATTTTCATGTGCTAGAATATTTCCAATGTTGGAAGAAGATCTAGAGAAGACGGCGTTCAGCGTTGGTAATAGGCTATGACAGTTTAACGTTAAGCATTTCGGATTAGGTAATTCCCCTGCTACTTTTGTGGGCAAAAGTTAAAGCCACAAAAATATACGTTATTTATATCGGAAGTCGGAATGTTTGGGACCTTATGCCCCGGCAACACAGCGAATGAATAATCTCAGCAGTAAAGGATTGATCAACGATTGACCGAAAACCTTGTATCATTACAGACGATGTGTACTTGGATTTGCCAACGCTGCAAAAAGCTTGCATAACAAAGTTAAAATTTATTTTGGAAACCGATGCAAGCAATGATGGTATAAAAATAGAAAGAGTTATAGCATGCTACTCGATCAAATCCAAAATGTAATTATATATAAAACTAATATTTTTATTAATTCAAGTTAATATTCTATGTAAGCAACGAAATTTGTATTGACAAAATTACAAATACGTATTTACTAAAAAAAGGTCGGCGCTGCTCGTGTCATTCAAATGAATGTAGCAGCATAATATATTAAAAATTATAAATATTTTTGTTTATTTTAGTGATAATTTTATAAACATTAAAAAAAATAAAAATTATTACTTAAAAGTTATTTATGTGGTTGATTTCATACAGAAATAATCATTTTAATTACATTTATTTCCCAGTCGAAAACCAAACAGTGTTCGACTGAAAAACCAACAATTCAGTCGAAACTACGACGTTTAGTCGTAATTATGACAAAAGTGACGTCATTCGAAACTCGAAATGCATACATAAAAGACCCCGAGATACATAATCGGACCCATGACCAATGTAGAGCGGTAAAAGGATCAGCAAGGAAATGCCAAGGAATAATTAAACAATAGCCGCGTTCGATTGGACTGAATTAACTGAATTAGTAGCTCTGAAGAGACTGTTTGATTGACAACTCTTCACTTCAGCTAAAATTTTGGGGAAATAGGGCAACTGAAGTAAGGTAAGAGGTGTACTGCTCGTGTAGTTACTTCAAATCAAATCATTGGCTACCCTTCATTGGCATTAATCTGAAGTGAAGAATACCAATCGAACAGTCTCTTCACTTCAGTAGCTCAATTTATGTGAAGAGTCGCACAATTAGTTGAAGTGAATAGTTATACTCCTTAGGCTAAGCGAACGTGGCTAATATAACGTCGCGATGGCACGTCTTTCAATTTGAAGGGATTATAAGATGTGGCAGGGCCATTTGCCACTATCCATAACAGAAATAATAAACTTTAGCAATTGTAGTTAGTACTTGTGTGTAGTTAAACTATGGTTAATAACTGTATCAGAGTTTTGAGTACATGGTACACAGCTCAAGGCAGTAGTTTCGAGTCGGTGGTAATTTGCCACTTGCTCGGTTTAAAGGAGACAAGAAAAATGCCTTTGCAGTCTTCACAGTCTGATACAATAAAGGATGAAAAATATTTTGATGAGATAAATTGGAGAACATTCAATTCAATTCAAGTTTTGTTAAGGAACTTTAATAATTTTTCTAGTTGCTATTTGCTTTAAAATAATAAAATTGGTCTACAAAAATATTGTTATACGAAAAGTAGTTAGTAGCGCATACGAGTATAATAGAAATCAAATCTTACAATAAGTCCCAATGTAAATACTGCATACTAAAAATTTGAAGTTTGAACCGCCTGCAAGTTGGAATCATTATGTACTATTCAAAAATGTTGTCAAACCGGTTAGTGCGGGTTGCCCGGTTTTAATAAAAGAACATGATTGAACATGTAGTTTATTTTTAGAAGATCACTCATTGCATATAAGTATCGTTAGTTGTAAATAAGGGAATAAGGCTACAATTTTCTGGTCTTTTCTCGAGATTTTTGTCTATAAGATTGGAAGTGTCTGGAAGTTTTTCAATTAATATAAAAGGTGGCGTGCGCTGCAGAGAAATTATGAGTTGTTTGTATTTTGACCAGTCAAGTTGAAGAAGTTCTTGAAAAGTGATAAAGCTATAGCCTAAGGGAATTATAGAAGTACTAGTATCATAAGAGTTTTTGTGTACTGTGAAAAGTAATCACCAATATAAATTGTGAACTTAAATTATTTTAACTGTTTACTTATTAAAGTTATTATTTGTAAATTTTTAAACTTGTGTTGTATTTTCTTTTTAAAATCCTTTACGAACTCGAAAGCCTGTATTTGGTAACAATATCTTTGGAATTCGTGTTTTTTGCCAATGGAATCAATTGTGGTTGTTTCAATGCTGATAAAAAAAAACTATTGTTTATGCATTGATTGAAGAATATAGAATTATGTTTAAAGTTCGTTCCCAACATATGCAGCATATGCATTTTAGATTTATGTTAATTTTATTCAAAACCACAAGTTTACAAAAAATTTTAAAACAAAATTTATTTCTTAATCGCCATTCGCCACTTACGATTTTTCGAATATAGTTTACGCCCTTTTTTAAGAAAATTATATAGTTTTGACAATAGCATGAAGGGTAGAGAGTACATTAGCTTTAAGAAATAAATTATTGCACAAATTTGTTAAAGAATAAGTTTTAAATGAAACTTATTGTCATCACTGTAATCGCTGGAATTGGCCGACCAAATGCGTTACAGCGTCACCTATTATCTCAAAAGGTATTCTAATAGTCATCAAAAAATTAACCTCAACACTTTCCACAAAGCCGTTACAGTGCACAGCTGCTGTCTTTTTGACATTTGATTTTTTAGTTATTGTAATGTTGTCGAAATGTCGATTCTCCAGTGCAGTACATGTGCAGCTCGTCATTGGTTTTTACTGAATATAGAATAGACAGCGAGAGTGACGAAAAGGAATTCGCGGTAGTGCAAAATTGGAAATTCGTTCAGCTTACCGGGAAAAGGTTTGCACTTTGCTAGGGAAAAGACTTTAATTCAGGAATTCTCTTTCGGATTTTGTGTGATAAATATTTAAAACATGGAAGCATTAATTCCAGTTATAAATAAGCTACAAGATGTCTTTAACACAGTGGGATCCGACTCAATTCAACTGCCGCAAATTGTTGTACTTGGTAGCCAAGTAAGTTTCTTATGCTGATTGGATGAAAATATACGAGTATTACACATAACCCATTCTGCACAAAAGAATTCCAAGTGTTTTAGAGGACAGTACATTTAAGAATTAAAATATGATTTCTTTGTCTAAAAGAAAACGTATTATATAACTCTGCCGGCAGTCGTTTAGAAATTTGTATTCCTTATTGACTTTTTTAGTTAATTAGATGAAGGAAAAATCAATAAAATAACTTATACTACGAGTATAACTTTGCTTGCTTAGCTCTCATTGCTTTTACATTAAATTACTTCATTGTTATTGATTCTTTGTTAACTCATATCTGGAATGTCCGTCAACACTGGCTTTGTTCATTAATTAGAAATAATGCAGCTCAAATGCAAGCATTTTTTCTTATAAAAAAAAATTAGCGTAACTAGAATTTTCCGATAATAGAATATTCCTGTGTGTAGCTATAAATATCTGAGCATTGCACAACCTTTCTACGCTTAAGCTGAATATGGTTTTAAACGTACATGCATACATAACCAGTTAATGGAACAAAAGAGAAGCAATGTTTTGAGCGGTAAACAAGCGTTTAGTACAACAGCTCAGTTTCATTTTTGGCGTTTTTTAATTATTTCCTATTGGAAAAAATGGAATTCTAACCTTGGTTTATAAATCTGCATCAGCAGAACCA
Source organism: Nephrocerus scutellatus (assembly GCA_947095585.1). Taxonomy (NCBI): domain Eukaryota; kingdom Metazoa; phylum Arthropoda; class Insecta; order Diptera; family Pipunculidae; genus Nephrocerus; species Nephrocerus scutellatus. The sequence continues at coordinate 38,337,244 of OX352764.1, read as the reverse complement.
ATTTATCATCACATTTGTATCGATTGTCCTTTTGTTTGCATTATTAATCCGAAAACTCTTGCAACTCAAAATATTCCTTTTATTCTTTCTTTTAGAGTTCTGGAAAAAGCTCGGTCATTGAAAGCTTAGTCGGACGTTCGTTTCTGCCTCGAGGAACAGGAATTGTTACACGACGACCATTGATTCTGCAACTAATACACTCGCCTAAAGATGATAAGGAACACCGCACTGCGGAAAATGGTATGCCCCAAGAATATAGTACAACAACTTCTTCATCAATCGTCTGGTTTAATTCTTTAATTCCTTTTCAACGACGCCACCATACTACAACACAATTACCTGCTTCACAAACACAATCACCAAAAATACAACGGAATACCTTAGGCACTGTTAATGCTGAGGAATGGGGAAAGTTCTTGCACACCAAAAGGGCATTCACTGATTTCAATGAAATTCGTAATGAGATCGAAAATGAGACTGATCGAGCTGCTGGCAGCAACAAGGGTATTTGCCCTGACCCGATAAATTTGAAGATTTACTCCACGCGGGTGGTTAATCTTACACTGGTAGATTTACCAGGCATAACAAAAGTTCCGGTTGGTGATCAACCTGAAGATATTGAAGCGCAAATTAAGGATTTAGTTCTCAAATACATTGAAAATCCAAATTCAATTATCTTGGCGGTAACTGCAGCTAACACCGACATGGCAACAAGTGAGGCACTTAAGTTGGCCAAAAATGTGGATCCAGATGGTCGTCGAACGTTGGCAGTGGTCACAAAGCTCGACCTTATGGATGCTGGAACCGATGCTATTGATATTTTGTGTGGGCGTGTTATTCCTGTTAAATTGGGTATCATTGGCGTTGTCAACAGGTCACAGCAGGATATTATCGATAAGAAGCACATTGACGACCAGTTAAAGGATGAGGCGGCGTATCTACAAAGAAAGTACCCTACGTTAGCTACCCGAAATGGCACTCCGTACTTAGCAAAGACTTTGAATCGACTTCTAATGCATCACATTAGAGATTGCTTACCTGATCTCAAGGTATGTAGTATACCCTCTCAAAATATTTTAAAAATTTATTTTTAATTTTTAGACACGTGTTAATGTAATGTCATCCCAATTTCAATCGCTTCTCCATTCATACGGCGAAGATGTATCAGATAAGAGTCAAACTCTTCTGCAAATCATAACGAAGTTCGCCAGCGCCTATTGTTCCACCATCGAGGGTACCTCACGTAACATTGAGACCACTGAATTATGTGGTGGAGCTCGCATTTGCTATATATTCCATGAGACATTTGGGCGTACCTTAGACTCGATACACCCATTGGCTGGTCTCACAAAAATGGATATTCTTACAGCAATAAGAAACGCAACGGGACCACGACCAGCCCTCTTTGTACCAGAGGTGTCATTTGAATTGCTAGTCAAGAGACAAATTCGTCGTCTAGAAGAGCCTTCATTGCGATGTGTCGAATTGATTCACGAGGAAATGCAACGCATTGTTCAACATTGTGGTAATGAGGTACAACAGGAAATGTTACGGTATGTTAAATGGTGATTTTTCTTATTAATTTCTATTAACTGGTATCTTTAAAAGATTTCCCCAATTACATGAAAAAATTGTCGATGTCGTGACACAACTTCTGCGTAGACGTTTACCCACAACAAACGTTATGGTAGAAAATTTAGTTGCAATCGAATTGGCTTATATAAACACAAAGCATCCCGATTTTCACAAGGATGCAGCACTCGTGCCAAGCCTATTAAAAAATGATAACATAACTGAACCATTCTCGCAATTAATTACACATCCACGTCGAAATAATAATCCCAGGACTACAAACTCGTCACCTCAAGTTATGGCACCGCATCATCCTCAACAACATCAACAACATCAACAACACCATCACGATACTCAGGAGTCGAATCAGGTGTAGTGATATTTAAGTCTTATCTTTCTGTATTTGTATAATTTACCACCTTTGTTTGTTGTGTTTTTTTAACACAATGCGCCAATTTTCTTTGTTTTAAGAACCACGTTAACGATAACTCTGCAATTCCGAACAATTGGCTTTCGAATATGTTGCCGCAACCCGCTCAGACTCGCACAGAGAGTACTGAAAGTTCGGCCAGTAATACTCCTGTTCATAACAATATGAGTCCGGTTAAACCAGTTAATTTATTGCCGGATGTTCCTGTACACTCTAATTCGCGGCGTTTGACCGATAAAGAACAAAAGGACTGCGACGTCATTGGTTTGTGTTAAACCCATAACAATTTCATTAAATCTATTTATTAAACTATCCCTATTATCATCTCTTTGCAGAACGTCTGATAAAATCATATTTTTACATTGTTCGAAAATCTATACAAGACTCAGTACCAAAGGCTATTATGCATTTCTTAGTTAATTATGTTAAAGATAATCTACAATCAGAGTTGGTTACACATCTCTACAAGTCGGACAGGGCTGAAACTCTTTTGAATGAATCCGATCATATTGCTGTGCGTAGGAGAGAAGCTGCAGATATGCTTAAGGTATAAAAACCTTAAATTAAAGCCTTTTAAGTCATATGCCTGTTATCTTTAACTTATTTTTACAGGCACTTACTCGTGCAAATCATATTATCAGCGAAATTCGCGAAACACACATGTGGTAATTAAACGATCAATTTAATTCTTTGGAACTCTCGGAATAAATTCAAGACCGCTGATTAACTTCAAAGAAGGATAAATAATAACTTTAGTATAACACGTATAAGCGTAACAACTTAGCGAAATAACAATTAAAAGTCTAGCTATAGCACATTGTCCCATTTTTTATGAGAACCCAAAATAAGTGCATTTGTTTGTTATCACCACCATGTTTAACATAAAACAGTTATTAATGAATTTTTGTTGATAGTTAGACGCATAGTTATGAATTTATAAATATTTTCTCACTTCACATTTTATTCATGATATCATTGAAACGTTGTTGAGATTTTATTCGTTTTTCTTGTTGTACCGTAAAAAATTCACTTTTAAATACAAATTGAAATCTGATAAGGAAGCAGCAGCATAAACTTTGTAAAAGGAAAAAAAGCATAAACATCTTCATACAAAAAATCTGATTCTTCTAATTTAAAACTGAGTTCGGTAGAACATAATACATACTTTCACTTTGTTTGTGCAACACACACTTAACTACACAGCTTTGAAAATATTTAATTTAACCAATCATTCCCAGTTGTTTACGAAAAGAAGTATTAATAAAACAAAATAAAGGAGCCGTTCAATTTTCAGATTTTTTGTGCTACAGCTGGAACTAATGTTTTCTTATATAATGATTTATTTTTGATGATTTTCAAGAATGGTACAGACACTTTCATATAAAGACGAGGTTACAGACAATTTTACGGGTGTGTTAACACGCCATTGAATTATGCTTCGAAAATTGCGTTGAAGTACAATTCGTAATCGACTTTTGTATGTACTTGCATTTTTTTTTTCTATGGATGCTTTTAGACTTAAAAATTACGGCGTTATGAAAAGATTTTAGAAGTCAGAAATAAAAATTACAAATCGGTAAACCATCTGCCCTCATTAGAGAAGCTTTTATTAAATAATGAACGGTGCCCAGTCTCAATTTTAACATTATGATTCACGGGATCGGTTCTAGCTTATAATCTTTCCACCAGTCCCGATTTCGAGCTAATGTGATCCAATTTGGTATCTATAAACTCTGTGCGTCCTGGTCTACGCTATCCTTTCAGCGTAGGCTTGGCCTGCCTCGCTGTTTGTGTTATCCTACCTCAAATAACTCCGAACGGGATCCACTCCGCTCATGCCAACCGGAGCATTCCAAGATTACCTCTCACGATGTAAACATCGCGGTAAAGCTATATATTGTCAGCGATTTCTCGAAATCGTCCTTCCGCACATACCGCCCAACAATTCCCGTAAGACTTTCCTCTCAACTTGTAAGTCCCGGACCAATATGTGGTACTTACATTAAAATATTCCTTTTCAAATTAATAGATTAATAATTACAATAACTATGTGTACAAACATTTTTTTTTTTTTTTTGTGGGAACCCTAGTCCAAGTGACTGACACCGCGACCTAAAAGATCTATTGTATCAATAGGGCATTAATTGTCTAAAAGACATACAACCTTCCTAATAAAGGCTAATATGTCCTTAGTAGCAGAGTTTTTCAACTCCGCTGTGGAGCACATTTCCTTATGGAATATGCGTTTCCTTAACCAAATAAGTGCTGGGCAATCGCAGAGAACATGTACGGATGACTCCTCATCCTCCGCACAGAATCTGCATTCTTTTAGAGAGCCCACACCTATTTTGTTAAGATGGTATCTAAGGCCACAGTGGCCAGTTAGAAAACCTACTATTTTCCTAATGCTACCTTTATCAAGATTCAGGATTTCTTTGTATGAATAGGGTCTGATCAGTTGTTTGGATTGCCTTAGCCCTGGGGTATTAATTCAATGTGCCAGGCGAAGTTCGCCCTCCCAACAGTTTAACACCTTTGTGGCGGCACTCCAGTTGACGCTACAAAAAGGTTCAGGTCCTATGAGTGCAGTTTCTGAGCCAGCTCTAGCTAGTTCATCTGCGGCTTCGTTGCCTGCGATACCTCTATGACCTGGTACCCAACCGAGCTTAACCCTGTTGTGTCTGGCCAGAGATTGCAATGCTTCGTAGCAGCTTTTTACTGTAAGAGAGTCCATTAAGTTGGACGACAGCGCTTTGATTGCTGCCTGGCTGTCTGAGTAGATATATATTCTAGCGCCTTTAACGCCTTTGCTAAGGTTTAACCTGGCACAGATCTCAATGGCATGGAGTTCGGCTTGGAAGACCGTTGGGCTGTCTCCCATTGGTATCGAGACCTTTGTATTAGGTCCGTAGACACCGGCTCCAACTCCAGATTCCATCTTTGATCCATCAGTGAACCAAACCAGACCAGTAGTGTCTAGTGTCGGAACACCATTTGACCAGCTTGCGCGGTCTGAGATCTCTACTTCAAATAACCTTCCGAAACAGTACTCCCTGACCATAACGTCCGGTATTGTGCAGAACATGTCTCTTTGGGGAATTGAGTTGAGGATACTCAGGTGGTTTATACTTAAATTCTAGTTGCAGCTTGATAGCGCATCTAGCGGACGTCTTCCTGATGAATACCTGAAGGGGCGAAAGACCTACGATAGCTTCTAATGCTGACCACAGAAGGGGAGAGAGAACTCCTCCTTGGGGGCATCCCTTAACTGCGGTCACAGACACTGACACTCCTGAGGAAGATGTGATATCCCGGCACTCGAGCATAGCCCTAATCCACAGATTGGTCGAGGTTTCGATACCCTTGTTTCTAATAGCTCTCTCTATAGAGTCATAGCCAGTGTTGTCGAAGGCGCCTTCAATGTCCAGAAATGCACACAAAGCAACCTCCTTGGATCGAAATGTTCCTTCTATCTTTTTAACCAGATAGTGGAGGGCACCTTCTGTGCTTTTGCCTTTTCTGTATGCAAACTGGCTTGAGTGCAAAGGAGCAGACACCTCTAGTCTGCTTCTAATATGAACATCAATGAGTCTCTCCATGATTTTTAGGACAAACGATGTTAGACTGATTGGTCTGTATGATTTAGGTAGTTCACTAGGCCTATTGCCTGGTTTGGGGATAAAAATCACGTTTACCTGTCTCCAGGCAAAAGGGATGTATCCCCAGTTGAAGCTAGCTCTAAATAATAAAATTAAACTCTGAAGGATTGCATCAATCGCCTTCTGTATAAGAGCAGGAAAAATGCCATCCCCCCAGGGGCTTTGAATGGTTTGAAGGAGCTAACCTTATCAGAGGCAAATATTTTACCAGATAAACTATTGGCTCTACTAGCGATACTAACCCTTCGGTCAATCGTGTTCGAATTTGTGTGAGGTACACTGTTGTTGGACTGACGAGTAAATGCGGTAAATTTGTCTTCACGCACTCCACTCGAATTCATGTTAGCAATGTATTTTTTATTTGCTCATCCATATTCTGGTATGTATCATATAAAACCAATAATTTATTTATTTTATATTGGGAAGTATAGATAATAGGAAAAGATTTTTTTGGAAAATAGAGTTAAAGTTTATTACAATTTAAGCTTATTTAATACTCTACTGTTTAATTAAATGAAATTATTATTAATAATAAACATAACTATTTGATTCCTTTATGACAATTAAAGTAACTTAGAAATGTTTTTACTATAATATATCATTATATCAAGCATTATATCAATCCAATTCACTCAGAACATTTTTTGACTCATTATTGTCAGTTTCAATTAAGCTCTATTTGTGTCCGAAAGAACTCGTACTATGCATCCAACTCCACCTTTAGCGAAAGCCTTTTCGTGCCATTGCAACAAATGACCACTTGAACCTTCTGATGGTATCTCGAAGCCACGGTAAATATATTTCATTAAAACGTCTAATAAGTCGTTTTGCTCTAGCGTTTCTATGGCTGAATCCATTTGGGAAAATTTAATCGAAAGTAGAACCTTAAGAGTAACATTTAAGGCGTGGTCCTAACAGAAGTAAAATGTCACATAACATAAATATATATAAAAAATGTAATACAAACTTTTACATGCTGCTGTTTACATCGTAGTGGGGCACTCTGAAGAACACTAACAAGGGCTTCCGAGGACTTGCCTTGCGTTAGCAGACTCGTGATTTCATTTTCATCAGGACCCATAGGGACCGCCGAATCCGCTTCATCCTCTTTAAAGTTGTCCTCATTGTACTGATCTACATCGATCTTGCGAAATGCAGAGCTGGAAGTGTTTTTAGCCATTTGTTTGTTTTATTCTTAAATGCCCCTTGTTTACAAGGTTTAATAATACAGGTTTATTATTGCGAAAATGATTAATCAGTCAAAATTGTTATATTAGCCGTATTTTATATGCCGAGGAACAACAACAATTGCACTGTCGAATTCCTTCTTTGGAATTGTGAAAACCTGCTGTTTGGCTGGTTTTGACATTCGAATTACGAACTCGCTCGGCAATAAAATGCAGCTTATATTGCTTTCAACAAAAAAATAAAAATTACAACAACAAACACATTGGATAGACCAGAAAGTGGTTAAGCGTTAACCAAAAAAAAATTTTTGGTTTAGAATATTTAACCAAATTTTTATTTATAATTCTCACCACCAAAGTCGACTTTTAAAAATTATATATGGATAAGTTGGCAAACACATGAAAAAAAAATTTACCAAAATTTGGTTAGTTTTTGCTGTTGCTTTAATCAGCCGTTAACCACAAAAAATACCTAACTCATTTTGTTGAAAGCAATATAGCATATATCAGCGATAGATCTATTTTATTTGGAATCCGAACAAGGAATTCGAATGTCAAAACCAGCCAAAACATCAAAACAGCAGGTTTTCCAATTCCAAAGAAGGAATTCGACAGTGCAATTGGTTGTAATTCCTTATTCCTCGGCAATTAAAATACGGCTGATGTCAAATTGACAATTGATCTATAAGCTGAATTTTATTTGCCAAGCGAATTCGGAATTCGAATGTCAAAACCAGCCAAACAGCAGGTTTTCACAATTCCAAAGAAGGAATTCGACAGTGCAATCGTTGTTGTTCCTCGGCAAATAAAATACGGCTTATATCCGCGATAGCTCTATTTTATTGGAATCCGAATAAGGAATTCGAATGTCAAAACCAGCCAAAACATCAAAACAGCAGGTTTTCCAATTCCAAAGAAGGTATTCGACAGTGCAATTGGTTGTAATTCCTTATTCCTCGGCACATAAAATACGGCTGATGACAAATTGACAATTGATTTATAGTAGCTATATTTTAATTGGAATCCGAATTCGAATGTCAAAACCAGCCAAACAGCAGGTTTTCCAATTCCAAAGAAGGAATTAGACAGTGCAATTGTTGTTGTAATTCCCAATTCGACTTGAAATAAAATACATCTATAGTGGCATTTCGTGTTTGATTATAGCTTTCAAAAGAGTGGGTTCACATACCCTAAATTTTTACAATATTGCTAAAATGGCAGCTCTTATTTGTTCGTAAACACAATTGTAACAACGCTACGTGTTTTTTTATGCTCGAAAACCAAAACAAAATATTCACTTTTGGTTATAAACGTCATTACCAGCCCTGATCAAAACAGCCTATACAAATGTCATTCTTAAATTTATCACGCTTGAAATATAAAAAAAAATGGATCGATACGTCGAAGCAAATTTTGAAGAATTATGCGATCCCGATTTGCGTTGTAGAATGGTTCTAAAAATTGTGGACGCAAACCGAAATAAATTTTCTAGTATGTTCCTATACATTTAGTTGTAGATTAATTCCACGGTTTATAAAAAATATATTTTGTGACGTAAGTCAAAAAAAATTTAGCCCCAAAAGATGATACATTTTTATTATTTATTTCACTCAAAACTCATTTAATTTGACATAAATATTTTATTTAAATATATGTATGTACATATTTACATTGCATAGTCTCAAGTAAAGGATTGAAAAAAAATTATAAGGAAGATAAGTAAACTTTTTGGGCTATCAATGAATTTTGCTATTTCATAGCAGCTTCGTTCATTGGCATGACTATCATTTTCATGCTTGTATCGACGCAAATCGAGGGAACAACGCACACCGTTTTTTTTGTTAACGGGCGCAAATCAAAACAACGCAAAACGAGACGACGCAAATCAGGACCCCAGTCTAATATGTTTGTTAATAGTGAAACAGGTATGCCTACAATTTATTTAATTAATATAAGGAAAAATTTCAAGTTTCATATTTTGTGTTTCTTGTTATGTTTGTATGTTATCAACGTCAGTTTTTTGTTGAGATTCTTCATTTGCTTCTGTTGATTATTAACGGGTGTTTTTTTAAGAGGTTGCCGATTTTTTTTTTGAATAAAACACATATAAAATTATGAAATGACCAAAATTTTTTTTTATTTGGTAGATAATTTTTTGGCATTTAACATTTAAACACAATTTCTGGCATATGGCTACCACGACTATTTTTCACAAATGTCATTCTGGAGGTCCAATTTTCCAGCACTTTTTCAAGCATTTGAGGGCGTATGTCAGCAATGACACGTTGAATATTGGTTTCCAAAGCGTCAATCCATTGAGGTTTATCCACATAAACCAATGACTTCACGTATCCCCACAAAAAGTAATCGAGTGGCGTCAAATCGCACGAACGCGGAGGCCAATTCACCGGACCATTTCTCGAAATAATGTTGTCGTTGAAAGTTTCTTTCAATAAGTCGATTGTTTCACGTGCTGTATGGCAAGTGGCACCATCTTGTTGAAACCACATTTCATCCATATCCATATCTTCAAGATTTGACAACAAAAACTCATTTAACATGGTTCTGTATCGATTTCCATTCACGGTAACGCGTCGTCCTTCCTCATTTTTAAAGAAATATGGACCGATGATCCCACCAGCCCATAGACCGCACCAAACAGTACATTTATCAGGATGCATTGGTAATTCTTGAACGGCGTGTGGATTATCTTTGCTCCAAATGCGACAATTTTGTTTGTTGACGTATCCATTTAACAAAAAATGCGCCTCATCACTGAAGAGAATTTTACGGTAAAAAAATGGATCTTCGTTCAATTGATTTAACGACCAATCACTGAATTCACGGCGCAAACGATGGTCGTGTGGCTTTAATTCTTGCACCAATTGAATTTTGTATGGCACCAAACCCAAATCTTTACGTAAAATTTTCCATAAAGTCGATGGACAAAGTCCAATTTGCTGAGCACGACGACGAATCGATAAATTGTCGTTTTCTTCGACACTGGCCTCAACGACAGCAATATTTTCTTCTGTACGAACTCTTCTCATTCTTGTCGGTGGCTTGGCATCCAAAAGAGTGAATGTAGACCGAAATTTGGTAATTACGTTCTTTATGGTGGTCTCTGACGGACGATTATGTGCACCATAAAATTCACGAAGTGCTCTATAAACATTTTTAATTGAACATTGATTTTGAAAATAAATTTCCACGATTTGAAAACGTTGTTCTGGAGTTAACCTATTCATAATGATTTGCCAAACAATACTGAGTAGAAATGCCACTTTGAGCTGTCAAAACAACTGTCATAAAATAAAACGACATCTATCGGAAAAACAAACCTCCTAAAAAAACACCCTTTAGAATTTTGTTATTTGCATCCTCTAACAAATAATTGCGTATATTAGATATAAACATTGTTCTTAGCATACATCCACTATAGATATTAAAATAAATTATATATAATAATATTAAAAAATATATAAAATAAATTATTATAAACAATTGTTGTTGTAACCAGCAAAATGACATACATGACATATATGATTCGAGGAAATTGCTTGAAAATTAAATTTTGAAATTACTTTGCTTTAAAATTTATTCGCCGGGAGAATTTGTGATATTTCTTGCTGAATATATCAACATGAAGTTTTAAAAATAGAGAAAGGGAGATTGGAAAATATTAATATACAATAAAAAAGGAAAATGGCATGCATGACTTATGTGATTAAAATTATATATGTGACTCCTAACGAAGGATTATGTTAATATTCATTTCCTTTTTTAGAGCTGCATATACTTTGTTTATATATTCTTATAGACAACATAGACAGATTTATTCTGGGTCTTTTAATTTTAGATCAGGGGTTAATCGAGAGTATTTGTTATTATTTTATTTTATATTATTTAATTGTCAAAAGGTTTGCATAATTGATTTAAAATTATTCCGCCAGGACGATTTGTGATGCTCCAATCGACAATGGTTACCTAGAGTATATTCGGGATTCACAGGATGTAAATGATTACACCGAAATTTTCTTATTTTCTTTTGTGCTTCTTCGCAAAAGCAGTAAGCATCCACATGATAAAATCAAAGTTGGTATAATTTTTAAATGTGTTTTTTTCAATCGCTAATCAGCTTCAATCATAAATATATGCAGAGTTGCCAAATGATATACATATTGAATACGTACAGTACTAATTATAAGTCGGTATTTTATCAGTATTTGCAAACAAATATATATCAGACTGTGTGCAATTTTAGATGTTTGAAATAATAAAAATGATTCAGTTTTTAAAAATATTTAAAAGTGACTGCTGAAAAAATACCGTTGCAGATAAATATGAAATTAGCATTTATTATGAACTCTGGAGCCCTATCGAGTCGTAAACTATTTCGATATCTTCTTTTCGATTCGAAAATAAATAATATAAACGCACTTATTTAGACCAGATTTAATGAACGAGGATAAATAAAAAACACCGAGAGTATAGATTAATCTTCAACCAAGGATTTTTTTCACAGATTTTTTGAACGACGATAAATAATATAACCATAATAATTAATGCACGGTTTTATAGCAGTTTTACCGCAGTTTTTTGTATGAGTTGCAAGACATGTATATGACGTTTACATTTTTATTTACCAACATTACATAACTTACGTTTTTTTTTAGAAATTACTACATTTTTTGGTTTTTCTACAATACTAAACAAACTTTCTATTTATTCTGCACTCATTTCTTCTTTTTGAATCCATTTTGAGAATTTTTTTCAGAAAATTATCTGAATTGGTTTTAAAACTTATTTTATTTGTATAAAAAACACACAAAAAATATCAACTGGCACTCATTTAAAATTATTGTAAATAGGAACGGCAAAACGTCAAAATGAACACCTACAATTTTTTATCCTCTGATTTAGACACCAAAAAGAGAAGATAAAACAGAGTATAAAAAAATCAGGCTATTAATTTTTTTGGCTATTGTCGTTCATAATATGCAAACGACGATTAATCCAAGGATTAATCTGCTATCCGCGGTAATAAGATCGGGCCTTAATGTCATAAACGCACCCATTAAAGTCATATATGCACTCATTTAATGTAAGACTGACTTGACTAACGACTGCCGATCATCAACACAATAAAGAAATGTCAATTGACAATTGAAAAAATGCCCGCCCTCTTTTTGCTGGCGGAACTTTTCTCGATATCGGGTGATTTGGTGATTCCAAATTCACGATATCGTCAAAAAAAAATTTCGCCGTGGAATTCATAATAGGGCACGATTTTTACTCTGATTTTATTTTATTTGCCAAGGAATAAAGAATTAGAATTTGAAATTCAGCACCACAGCAAGTTTTCGCTTATTCCAAATAAAGAATAAGATATTGCAAGTTTTGTTGTGTATTATTGCATTTCAGATTAATAAAAATGAAAACTGTGAATACATCTTGTTAGGTTCGGTTCACAATTTAAAAAAACATGAATATCAAAATAATTATTAATTTTTACATACGCTACTCACTCGGGTTGAATAAAAAAACAGACCCAATATATGTGATGCAAGCATCAATCATGAAAGCAGTGACAGTTGCTATATTTTTTTCCTAAGGTAAGTTAGTTGTAAACATTCGAATTGGGATTTTATTTTTTTAATTTTCATTTAATTCTAAACTAAAGTAAATTTCAGTAGCTTCTGAAAATGGCAAAATATTTGGGAATTAACCGATTGGGCAAATTATTCCAAATCATACGAGAGAATGGAGGCCTGCGTAAAACTTACCTTAAACTTTACAGGTTCTTATATAAGATTATTTGGTTTCTTAATAAAAACTACAAAAAAACCGAACAAAAAGCGTACAAAAAAGTTTAATTTCACAAATTTCTAATACAGAAATGATGATCTGAAGCTGGGGACATTAGTTGGCACCGACAAGTATGGAAACAAATACTTTGAAAACCCTTATTACTTCTATGGAAGAAATCGTTGGGTTGAGTTTGCCGAACACGTTAACATGAATTATGATGGTTCGCAAATTCCAGCTGAATGGTTTGGATGGATGCACTATAAGGTATTTGTTTTTCCACATTAGCATGCTCGAATTTTTAATCAAATTTTTAGACGGATCTGCCACCAATAAGAGATGGAAGCCGTGTACAGCACAAATGGATCGCTGATCATAGTGAAAACCTTTCCGGAACTAAGGGTAATACTATTAATCTTAGTGAGGTTGATAGTAATGTTGAACATGTCTTTTCAGAACAATACATGCCGTTCACTACAACACGACCAAAAGTAGAGGCTTGGGATCCTAAAAAGTCCAAATAAATATTGTGTATCCAATAAAAAGATAACAAAATTGTTAAAAAGCTAATGCTTGAAAATAAAATTGTAAGATAATTTAAAGAAGGAAATATTTTTAGAATTTTTTTAAAAGTAACTAGTTTGATGCAATAACTAAAGAAAGAAAAAACCACTATGGTCAGATCCTACCTATTCAGACATTTTTATTTAATAGCATGTTTTTAAAGGAAATGTGATAGGCAAGAAAAAAATAAAATGTTTTCATTATTTTGGCTTTCACTAGAATAATAAATAGTTTCAGAGTGTTTATAATACGATTGGGGTAGCAAATGTTTGGTCTTTGTCCTACTGTCGTGTCCATATATCATACAACATAAGAGCTTTGCAAGGAAATTTTGTTTTCTTGCGGCTTGCTTTCCAGAAAATTCGAGTTTACCGAGCTTTTGTTGATAAGCATAAGGTTAAAGTAGTATGTATGTAATTATAATACACATAGTTATAGTTTGGCTTTTGAGATTTTTCCGCCAATCGGAACTTTTGAATTAAACGACAAAAATAAATTTTAAAATTTTCTAAGACTTCCTTACTTACATTACATTTTCAGTAATGTATAAATTTGTTTATTTAATACATAAGTACATACATTTTGCAAAACGGGATACGAATTCTTATTTGTGGAGACTTATTTATTTGTGTGGGGACTTAATTCGAATTAATAATTTTTAATTCGCTTACTTTTTCGAAAAATCGGAATTGCCCAACTGAAGCAAATCGAGATAAATTTTTTAAACTGTCCACGACGTCTTGCTGACTAATTTCTCTTTCATCATCTGTATCATCATTATCTGAATTTACAACTATCGGGCACTTTCTATTCCTGTTCTCATACAGGTGCTCTGAGCCAAAACCTCTATAGAAAGCCCAACTGTTCCGATCGTACACAAAAAATATCCAAAACGTATTTGGATTAGTAATCAATTAAAGAGCAAAATCCATATAAAATTTGTCTGTTTCCCACTACCACATCTTACGTTTCTCGCTCTTTGCGACTACTTATTTTTTGTACACTGTATTCACATTCCAAAATACAGACGCGTTTTGGATTGGTTTACAGCATTAGTATGCATTGAGTTGGGCTTTCTATAGAGAAGGTTTTGTATGCTATACACCTCGTACCTATACGAACTAACATCTCACATTCAGGTGAGTTTTTCACATTTGCTGCCAAAATCCGTACTCTGACCACCGTTGCTGTTTGAATTTTTGTTGTTGCTGCTTTAAATAATACAAATAGCATCTAAGGCCCTTTTCCAATCCAATACTTATTTGTGGAGACTTACTTATTTGACGCCATAATTAAGTCACCTTGCCAGCAAACTTATTCAAAAAAGTAAAGGGCCCAGCCCATAGAATCCGTTGCGTCAGTAGCGTCGACGTACCTACTTGTTGGCGTTGCCGTATGTAACGCAAAGAGGTGACCTAATGAATACGTTGTCGTTGTACAGGCAAACAAAAACAAATGCCAAAATAAACTTCAAACTACCTCGAGAGAGAACTGTCAAAACATTTGTCGGAGTTGAAAAGTTGAAAGTTGGTCAACTTTTTGCGTCGCTTCCGTCACATGCTTTTCCTATGGGACACTTATTCTTATGGGAGAATGCATATATTGTGGAGACTTTTTTTGAATAAGCTTTCTGGCGAGGTGACTTATTAATGAATGACGTCAAATAAGTTTAGCCAAACAAATAAGTACTCGTTTGGAAAACATCCTTAATTTTTGGAGTGAACGGGGACCGTGGTGAGGTGAGGTGAGGACCGAGGGGTGCCCATATAAATTTTTCAAAAATTAGCCAGATTTCTTCAAATTTTAAACACATCTCTGTATCTCCGATGGACAAACATTTTTGAAGTGAACGGGCTAGTCTCGGATCACGTTCTCCAACGGCAGGTTGAAGAGGACGCAGGCCAGTGCATCCCCTTGTCGGATCCCGTTATAGATGGTAAATGGGCTTGATAGTGATCCGGATATTTTTACTTGGCTTATAACATTGGTCATGGTCAACCTACATAGTC
The DNA here is from genome assembly GCA_947095585.1 of Nephrocerus scutellatus. Classification (NCBI taxonomy): domain Eukaryota; kingdom Metazoa; phylum Arthropoda; class Insecta; order Diptera; family Pipunculidae; genus Nephrocerus; species Nephrocerus scutellatus. The sequence goes on along the minus strand of OX352764.1, from coordinate 38,322,015 downwards.
GTGTCAGTTTATTTGGGGCGCCGAATTCTCTCGTGGCTTTATAAAGTTCTACTTTGGCTATTCTATATCATAGGTGGCTTTAAAGTCTATTTTTCGTCCGAGAGTAATGGTGGGGTGAGTTTTAAAACTCTAGACATTTTTCCATCTTCTGCCTAAGGGTGTAGATCTGATCAGTTGTTGACTTGCCTGGGATGAAGCCCACAATGGTATGGACCAATGATGACTTTAGCGTATGTAGCGTATGGGGATATCTTTTCTTAATATCTTATACCATGATAATTGCTGCATGTTGTAATATCTCCTTTCTTATATATGGGGTACAAGATGCCTCTTCGCCAGTCTTCTGGCATCGTTTCTTCTTCCCACTATGCACTATTATTTCATGAATTGCTTAGTGTATTGTGGGATCTCCTATTTTAATCAGTTCCGCTGGGATCCCATCTGAACCCGAGGCCTTCAGCCATTTTATCGCTCCGCTAACTTTGTCTATGCTTGGTGGCGGCAGCATAGGATAGTCTTCGGTCATTGCTGAAGCATGAAAGTGATCTTCCCAGCGCTCTAAGATGACTTGGAGATCGGTGATCCATAAAATACAGACATATTAACATATTAACATGTTAAGTTAAAAAAAAAAATGGGGGTTCCCCGAAATCTATACAGAACGCGTTTCACAATGAAATACCATGTATGTACGTACGTATATGTATGTACATATTGAAATTTCAATGTTTCCGTCTTTAATGGTTTTTGTTTCTGAAATTGAACCAAAATTACGACAAATAAGTATATGGCTCTAGTGGTTAGTGCGTTGGACTTCTGAGCAGGAGGTTCGCGGTTCGAATCCCAGAAAAACACCAAAAGTCTTTTTGAAGGTCCCACCTCTCACAAATGTTTGATAAACGTCCCAGAGTAAGCAAAGTAAGCTTCTCATTTCGCTGTTCGGATACGGCATTGAATGGTGTACAAAACACGCAAAACACAAAACACGAATGGTCGCGAGCACCTTGGTCTTTGACCACAACGGTCCGTCGGTTATTATAATAAATTATTATGCTCGTTACCCTTCCTTTCCTTGCTTTTCAATACCACCTGTTTCTTTGTTTTAAAAAATACATAAATATATCTACATATAAAACACACACACAATTGTTGCAGCAAAATTGTTACGTATAAAACACACACAAATTGTTGCAACTGTAGTTGTAATTAATAGTTTTCTTAGTATTTTGGGTCGATCACGTTAAGATTATTGCTTAAGGTCCTTCCTGAAACTGAAAACTAGTTAATTGTTTTAATATAGGAAGCCAAAGTATGTCATTAGTGCGCGTTATTTATATGGTTTATTGAAAACGTGATTTGGTAAATACTCTGTTTTGTTACATTAATTACAGCTGTAACTGAGAAATTTTTCCCTGTAAATTTTTGATTTGCCGATTTAAGATTTAAACAAATTTCTTTTGCATTTGTTGATGTCCGTTTTGTTCATTTTAAGAGGAAGTTGAGTATTTCGGTATGAGATTTTGTAGCTCTAAAAAAAAATATTAAAATGGGAACTTTTAAAATTAAACAAGTAAATAAAAAAAACAACCCATAACAAATAAAAATGTTCATGTAAATTCTCTAATCTATATACACATATCAAATAGAGACTTTATATGTTTCTTTGTTTCTTTGTACCTTACTTACTCTGAAACGCTGACCGACATTACTGTCGATTCTATAGTCTTCGGATCGCTGAGGTGAATGTTGATGGTAAGACAGCTCTATGGGGAAGGGTTCGACAGCAGGGTGGGGTGACCGACATAAGTCTCGATATTAGCCTCGATATTAGCGATTTTGGGGTCGCTGAGGTAAATATAGGTGGTAAGACAGCTCTAGGGAGATGAGGTCGATAGCTGAGAGTTAGGGTGACCGCTAGTCTCAATTCTATAGTTTTCGGGATCGGTGAAGTGAATAGCGATTGTAAGGCAGCTCTAAGTGGATTAGGTCGATAGCTGAGATCAAGTGGTACCACACTTCTATGGGTGGTTTGAGGGTGACCAATATCACTGTCGAACCCATAGTTTTCGGTGTCGCTCAGATGAATAGTGGTGTTTAGAATGGTACTCAGTGACCGGCTGGATTTGGGGGGTGATGACATTGTTGATGATGATGACGATGTTAAGGGGGTGAATCAATGGCACTGCGACCCTTATGGAACTCCGTAAATGACTCTATGGCTATACCAAAGCATCATCAGACAAAAACGGAGCAATCAAAGACACGCTCAAAACTATACAACATCCAGTGACTAATTACGAAAGGTGCTATAAAACCTTGCACAACGGCAGCTCGTGAAAAACTTCTGGGATTTCAACCCCTTCTCTTACACCTCAAAAGTGAGGCTGGTTCAAAGCCAATAAACTTAAAATAGCTACCCAAATAACAGCAAATAGAACAGAACATAACATAACAGCATCCATACCAAAATTAACTTGGAAAACGGAATTGTCCTACTATCAGACTCAATGATAAAAACGACTATCACGAATATCAGACCGAAATCAAATTGAAAAAAAAACAACCCATAAAAATTTAAATTTTTCATGTAAATTCTCTAATAGGAGTACGTGTTAAAATTTGAAGAAAATCGGGCTAATTTTTTAGAAATTTACATGGACACCACACGGGTCTCAGGGCCCGATCACTCCAACAAACTTACAAAAAGTTTTGTCCATCGGAGATACACATGTATATAAAATTTGAAGAAAATCGAGTTAATTTTTTTGAAAAGTTTTTATGGGGCCCCACGACCCCGGCCACCTAAATTTTTTCAAAAAGTGTTATCCATCGGATATACACGTTAAATTAAAATTTAAAGAAAATCGGGTTAATTTTTTTAAAAAACTTTTATGGGCCCGGGGTCTCCAAAATTTTTACAAGAAGTGTTTTTCATCGGAGATACATACGTATATAAAATTTGAAGAAAATCGGGTTAATTTTTTTAAAAAAAATTATGGGGCCCCACGAACCCGGTTGTTGTCCATCGGAGATATACATGCGTATAAAATTTGAAGAAAATCGAGTAAATTTTGTAAAAATTTGTATGGTAGCCCCCCGACATCGTGGCCCGAGGGGGAATTACACATGTGTGCAAAATTTGAATAAAATCGGGCTTTGGGAAGTGGGTTAAAAATTGATCGCAAGATTCCACGACAGACAACCGACGACCGACATCCATGCCACGGGCAAGTGAAGTTAATATAGAGAATTTAAAAATCATGCATCTACATGGTATACCGATGGATCTAAAACAAACACAGGAACAGAAGCAAGGGTATTCGGACCCAGGATCATACTGCGAATACCTCTAGAAAAATCCACAAACGTTTTCATGCAGAAGAAATATTAATAAAAGCCTACTGAACCTTAGAATGTATCAAAAGAAGAGACGGAAGAACCGCGATCTATATGATCTCTGAAAGCCAGGCCACACTGTCATTGTCATTGACTGAGATGAGACAAACCAAAAAGCTTTTTAAATGTAACATAAAACAAATAGACCGAGCAATAAATCTACATTTTATGGCCACTTTTTAAAAATGGAGAAATCCCAAACGCACCGCTGCTGATTCTGCAACGAGGCAAAAGAAACGCCAGAACACATACTTTTTATATGTGACGCCGAAAACCGAAAAAGTGTTCATTACCTCAAGGCCGAATGCCAGACCGATAGACCTGCAGATATAATGGCATAAAGAAACTAAGCCAATATATCTGCCTATGGAAACTCACATTTACTAACCGATTTTTAACAAATTTTCAATGTATATTACTGGCAGGTGGAAAATTTATAGGCTTTCCCATCCCAGAGGGTGGAAATGTAAAATGTTAATATCAGCCAAATTATCCAGCCGATTTTTATGAAATTTTTTATATATACTAGATGTTAACCCCGGCTTTACCCGGGACCTGCCTACCTCCAACCACAAGACACTGTTTAGGCCTACCAAAATCTAAAATAACAGGCGTTGTCTGGCTGCCCTCACAAGAAACCAAACTGACCGCTTCCCCAATGAAACCACCACACAGATTTTTTTAAATATCATATAGTGGCATCAGATACCGTCGTACTTTAATGACTAGAATAAAATGATCTGAGCATTTTTAAATTTGACATCTGATGTCAAATGTCTCTTTCGATAATTTTCTATTACAAAAAAAAAAAAAAAATGACCCGAGGGGCTCCCATATCAATTTTTTGCGATTAGAGAATTTTGAAAATTTTGAATTTTTATGGGTTGTTTTATTTGCTTTTCACATAGGGACTCCTAATTACGAACTAAAGTCTATGTTTCAAATTTGCGCACTCCTAAAAAAATTATTTAGTATTCATAAAAAAGTTCCTAGCCTGAAATATTATTTCAGTAGGACACAAAACTGAAACCGTCTCTATTCAGTAAATAGTTAAATCTCACTTGCATCCAAATAGAATGACTTAAATATCGTTTACTTTTGAGAGAGTATATATGCATACATAAGTCTATAGGTAATTTCTGAAAAAATCCATCCGTTTATTCCTCCTAGTCTACCATTATTATATAAAATAGGTTTGAATGATAAATGTATAAAATTTAACTAAAGTATTTCTGTAAATGTAAATTAGTAATTAAATTTTTTAAGATTTCAAAAACTATTCTTGGGAAGCTTTCAATCAAATTATAACACCCCGCATTTTTTTACACTCTTCTCAGAAGGCATTCAATTACCAGTATGCAATAAACAGCCTTGTCATTCATTCAATATTATTTATGCAATCGTGTGTAGGCAAACCACAAGAAGGACATAAATATGTCATGCGATCTTGTGACGGAAATATTAACAAGTAATTTCTTTAATTGTGTACTTTAAAAATTGGGTTAATTCCTTTTAATTCTGTGATAAGTAATCCTTTTTGTTCATTTTTAAAAAACCTTTATTTAACTTGACTTACCCCTTTTTGTCTGTATTTTTGACTTCCTTGAGGTCCTTTTTGACCACTTTTTACACGACCTTGAGAGAGCAACTGTGTCATGGAACATTTTTTGAGATCCCGCGTATGTGGCGTGATTAACGCTTGTGGCGTGAGTCGATATATCCATAAAAGTTTGTACCCGAATAAACGAAGTTTTTTCTAGTTTGTTTGTTTAATTTACATTTCGTATTCATAAAATTAGTCCCACAAAATGCCGCATACCGAGAGCTTGAATGTTACATTAGTGCTTAATAGGTTTAATCCAAGCCGCCAAATACGGTAATTTTCCGTATATAGATAGCTGCCGTCACCGTTAGTTATAACACAAAGTTATAAATACCCTTACGGTTACTAATGGAAAGGTAGCATTTTACTCGTTACCGGAACAACATCTCAAAGGAAACTGCCGAAATCCTTAGAAAACACGCTATACAAAACTGAAGGTCGTTCATAGAAGAAAAAACCATAATCACACCCTTAAGAGGCATAATTTTCTAACCAGAAGTAAAATCACGCTTTCTCACTGGCTTTTAGAAGAAACACTGTCTCGTTGGAGTGCACTGAGAATTGGTGTTCTAACGCAACTACTAATAACCAGTAAAAATAAAATAAGTATTAGAGGGTTCTTAGCAATATTTTTCCAACTTGCGCAACAGCATCACCGATCTTTGCTTTTTAAGTTTGCAAATTAGAAATCAGAAAACTTTTTTTGATTTACCAGAATAAATGTACATAGTTGGACCAATTCCTAACCAAAATTTCTTGTTTGAAATAAGAATAGAAACTGTATATACCTGCACAAAAATAAATTCAAATTTATCCGTTATGGTTTTTTATTAGATTTTATTATGTAGTTATTAGAATTTTAAAAGTACAAAATATGCTCTGCCTAAGCTTACTTGTAAACGCTTTTAAGGAGATTGAAAGTACATTGTAGAATTTCCGTGAATTAGTTTGGCACAGTGGGTAGCGTTAGGGTCTCGGTTTAAGTTCGATTGTCCCTCAAATAATTTTTTGAGATTTTGTAAAACATTTGATTTTAAATTATGACCTAGAGAGCTTACATTTTTTTATTATGTAAGTGCAAAATACCTTTTTTGATATTCCGCGTGTAAAATTTTTGTTTTTTCGGCTTCTTTGAGGTCCTTTTTAGCGACCTACAGAGCTGAAATTTATGTGAGTGTCTAAATCCAAAAGAGCATTTTTTATATCCTGCGTGTGGCGCGTTTGATGCGTGTAAAAAAGAAAATACTTTGAAATGACTTCAAAAACAGATATTTTTGCGATTACCACTGTGTGGCGTGTGACGATATGTATTGTACATATAAGTTTGTGCCCGAAAAACTAAGTTTTTTTACATTTACTTGTTTTTAATCCTACTTACGGTAAATTTATGCATTTGGTATCTCTAAAAAGCTATCTGCTTTTATTGGGTTTAGCTAAAATAGCAACAAATGTGCTACCTAGACAAAACATTATGACAAAAACTAAGTAGAAAAAGATACCAACAAGAAAATAAATACACCAAAATCCGTTTTTTCAAGGTTGTGTTTGCTGACTGAACAATGATTATATACTCGTAATGTTGTATCAGCCGAGGTCTTACTGGGTTTTAAAATGCTCTATATTGGTGGAATCTTGTGATCAATTTTTAACCCACTTCCTTAAGCCCGATTTTATTCAAAGCTTGCACACATGCGTATCTCCGTTGACAACACTCTATATTCAAATATGGAAGTTATCGGGCCATAGTATCGGGGGCTCCCATATAATTTTTTTTTAAAAAATTTACCGGATTTTAATCAAATTTTGTATACATGTGTACCACTTTTTTAAAAATATTGAAGCTCATTTTTTTTTTTTTTTTTTTTTTCAAATTAACGCGATTTTTACTTTGCACACTTGTGTATCTCCTATTAGAGAATTTGCATGACAAAATTTTAATTTTTATGAAAATTAAACAAATTCACGACAAAAAAAACTGGAAACGCTTATGCGGGCTTAGTACGAGTTTCTTCTCGAAAGTAGATAAGAGTTAGAAATTATTTTTGCAGTCTCCTTTTAACTTCAATTTCGCTTCGACTTCGTTTCGCAAATCTTACGTCGCATTAATCGAAATAACTTTTAGCTTCATTTTATTTGCCGAGCGAGTTCGGAATTCGAATGTCAAAACCAGTCAAAACCAGCCAAACAGCAGGTTTTCACAATTCCAAAGAAGGAATTTTACTGTGCAATTGTTGTTGTTCCTCGGCAAATAAAATACGGTTTTTGTTTATTTGCAATATATATTTCGCAAATTTTTATTCGGTCTTTAGATTCATTTTGCAACGTGAACATTCGCGATTTTCTATCTAATTTTACTTGCAATCACAAAGCGAAATGAGAACTTGCTAAACAAAAACTGCGAATAAATTAAGTGCCACCCAACAAATTGCGAAATGATCATGAAACGATAAATTGCCCAAAAACAATCCACGAGTAGACCCCGACCCAATGTCAGATCCCTGGGCTTACTCCCTCTTCGATATTTATATGTGTTTAAAATTCTCAAGCTATTTTATGTTCGATGTGGCTAACTCAATCAGAGAAGGAATGTAACTTATGAATTGAGATCTAACGCGACTGTTTCAACATCTAGAGTCAGAACTAAACACCACAGACGTTTTGAAACAAATATGGCATCCTTTGTTTTCAAAAAACTTCCTCCAGATATATGAAATGCAACTGAGAGTAAGTCTATATTTTTGTTAAAGTTGAGAAACTGACTACTGACAAGATCGGAAATTGAATCACTGATTCAGGTGATGCTATAAAACTTAGCTAAGTGTTTAAACATTACTTTTTTGTCTTGTGAATTCCCCATCGATTGATCTTAACCATTTTATTTTATTTTCCGCTCTTATGTCATTGAATAACATTTACAATAGCTTTTACATTATCCCACACGATTTGTCTAATTTTTAACTTGTTTATTTTTTTCTTTCTTTTTTTTATTAACCATATCTTCACATTTATAAAAAAAACATAAACTTACACATATCTACCTACCTTGATTATTTCGTCTCCTACTTAACATTTTCTTAGTCCTTAAGAGAATTTGCTCCACATTTGAATAAAAATTAACTTCAAAGCTAATTAATGTAATATTTCTTATCTCAAATTTCTAGCTAATTTCGAATTAAGTAAATGTCAACTCAAACAGCAGACAGACAGACAGAACTTCTTTTTATTTTATTTTGTTATTTCAAACTATCTCATAAAGCTAAAGAATATACAATATTGACCGGTAAGGATCATAAAAGTATTCAATATTCATTACGTGTACGTATTTTAAAATATAGGAGTATATTATTGCACTTAGATCTTAGAGCAACTGCAAGTAAAGCATTGCCCATTTGCAAATTTTTATTGCCTTGTCTGCAATTGCCGGATTTTTCTTTTTATAATCTTAGTATTTTTCCAAGTAATTTCCCAACTAGGTTTATCCCATAAACTTAGCAAACATCAAAACACGATTACAAAAATTCCATATTCCAGCTTGTGTATTAGTTTTATTACCTAAAATACAGCAGGATGCTAATTATCCTGTTGACTACCTACCTACCAACAGTATGGTGCCTGAAATATGATGGATATGACAGTGTTAAGCTAATTAAGTGTGCTAATTATTGGTATATAATGTATTACAATTTTTACAAATATAATTACAACACTTTTACACACATGTATGTATACATACAAAAAACATATATTGTAATATAATCCATTTATATAATAAAAATAACTTTCGATGTCATAATTAAGGAGGAAATGGATGACACTGGTGAACACTGAATGACATCGAACTCGAACCCGAAGTCGAGAAAGATCGAGAATCGAAGACAAAACTAAGTTGGCAACTGCCAATAAATTCACTGTTTTGGGATTTATTTAGTTCAGTTTCTCGATTTGGACTCATCATTTTTTCTTAATGTTTGCAATTTTAAAGCATATTTTTAAGCGCATTGAAATCATTAAAGTACTTAATAATCGTGAATAGCATATATATACATACCCGTATACACGTTCATTATTGTCTTAGGAATATAACACATATTTTAACCCTTAGGCATATAGTTTATTAGAATACATTTGCAATAATTACTTTTCTTATGTACTTTTGTAAATTTATGCATAAATTTATTATTTTGTCTTATCTTTTTAGTGCAGAATAACAAAATTTTTTTAAAGGATAGTTTCTTGCCTTTTAATAATTCTAACCAAAACACGCTAGGTACTAAGCCAAGTAAATTATATATGCATATATTATATGTGCGTAGAAACCGAACAGCAAAATTTGGCGAGATTGGCGGTATCTATTCCTGATATTATAGATGCATTCAAATAAATATAGGATAGGTAATTAACCATGCGAGTATATTGCAAATCCAAATTAAATTAAGGAACCCTGACATTGAGCTAGTTTACCTGCATCAACAAATTTTATCCGGAACTATGCAACAATTCCTATATTAGAATAGATATCTTTTTGTATGGACTGACCTAAACTTTCTCAGTGACTAATTTTTTTTTTGATGTAAACTTTTTAAGTAATCTTCAATAAAGTTTTACGCAAAATAACAAATATTTGTGTATTGTTTGCAATAGAATACGCCTATACCTATTATAATTCTTCTTATTAGAGCGATAAAGAGCTTTTAAGTCCGAAATATAAGTGTACTTTATTTTCTCAACCGAGTTGTAATTTTGTCCCACCAGTTTTGAGGTTGTGTGTACGAAACCCAAAATAAGCATCACAACCCCAGCAAAAAGGACGAATGAATTTTTTTTACTGGAAAATTAATAATTTTTGTTCTGTTTCTATTTTTCTTTTTCTCTATCACATTCTTTCACATGTCTGAATTGCAGAATTGGTCTTGCATCTTGCTCGCTTAAAATGTTTTCGTTCCCGCCAGAACACAGCATTATTGCGGCGATCATTAACAGGAATTACTGTTGTTGTGTTAGTAATTCCTTTTTCACGCACGTAGTGTGCGCTCACTACACTCACATGTATGTAACACCTTATTTACATAGCTGTAAGTACATACGTTCATATAGTACTCAATGCCCAGGTAATCATATCATTTATTCAGGTAAGAAAAAATATATTCCCATACAAAAAGGTTACTGGTGCTTGGTATATTAACCAAGCAAACTACTTCCACTCGACTCAGTTTGATTACGGCTCTTTTTGCGAACGAACTAGCGGCTCTTGCACAGTTAACTAAGGATTGAAGAAAAGCGGAAATTTCAACATTATTTTGTGATAAACAGGAAGACATATAAAAACAATCATGGAGCGTCAAACTGTAAGTTGGATTTGATAAGAAATGCATAATTTATACTTGGGTAGTATTCCTATTAGAATGAGATTAATTAAATTGATCGTTAATGGAGTTAAAATTTAACCTTCGAATTTGATTCGAATTTGAATTTTTTAATCAAAAATTAAAACTTTTTTATTTAAGAAGTCTATGTTTGTATTAAGAAAGCAATAGAATACGGATACGGCAGATGTTTTATTTTTTTTAAGGTTTCATATTACTACATATACGTTTTTAATTTGATAGATATATTCACCTTTAACCTAATAATCAGCTGGAACTGAATTATTGTAAATCATATTAAAAAATTACCTACATCAGAATTCTGCTCTTTGCAATATTAGAATTTGAATATTTTTTTCAAATTGTAATGCTTTTGATTGCGCGACCTATTTCATTGCAATTTTGCCAATTTACAAAGCCATTAACTATACGAGTGCTATCATTATCGTGAGATCCTGCATTATAGATACGAACAGGACACGCTTCTTTCTCTCTTCTTGTCAAATGTTGAAAGCACCCCTTAGTAAGTCGAAATTCTGCAACCTGACATAAAAAACGAAAAATAATTATGTATAGTCAGTAGCCGACAAGGCAACAGTAATAAGTGATGTACAATGTTTGATGCAAGAACCATGAAGTAAGTTGGGAAAATAGAACTAATAGCATGGATGTCGAAACAGAGGAAAATAAAAACTTAAACACTTTAAAAAAAACTTTCCTTGAAGTATGCAAGAACTATTCAAAGTTTTTTTTAATTAATAAAAGAACATTCACTAATTTTGTAACTTTGTACTAAAAAAAACAACAAAAGTGAGTGTGTCAGTACTCACGGTTCAAGTAAATACTTCTTACAACGAATTAGTTGATCTTTAGAAATAAGGAAGTCTAGGAGGAGTGACAATATCGGTTGCTGAAACACATGTGTTTATAATCAATGATCAATTCCGTTTCAATAAAATTACAAAAACCCTTTGTTCCATTTACATAGAAATCTCATCTTTTCCTCTCCCTGATTTCCTTGCGCCAATGCTGTGCTATGTGCGTTATAAGGGTGCAAATAAAAAAAAATCTTGTTCAAGTTAATCATCTTTCAATTTGTCTACATACTAAAAATATGGTTATGATAACTAAAGTATTACAAAAAATATTTTAGTTCTACATTCTCAAGATTCCTCGCCAAAATGTTTTCAAATTCCCTAACAATGATTTTTTGTTGTTGTTACATTACAGGTCTCCCGCAAACGTTTGGAAGATCAAATCAGCAATTCCAAATCAGCGATTTCCTCTTTACCATCAACACAAATGCATTTTTATGATCAGCAAAGACAGCAGCATAAGCAAAAACATGACCAAGAACCAAAGGAACATACATGTTACGAACGGCCCATGACTCTAAACGCTTGGACACAAACTACTGCGGAAGATTTTTCATACTTCCCTAGTGCAAAAATGTCGACAGACACCGAGAAGGAAATAATGGAAAAGATAGAAAAACTGGAGAATATGTTACGCGCTCAAGCGGAAATTATAAATAAAATACAGCAGTCACAGTCTCGCAGAAATTCTGTACATGAGGAATCGGCTGATATGGAAACAACGCCTGATTCTGTCTCAACTGCAGTACATCATCAACTAAATAAAAGTAATCATCATCTCCAACAGCCCCAGGGGAGGGATCAGCAAAACAATACTAACGAAAGCGTGAAGTATAGAATTATTGCCGAGCAAAATGGTGATATTATTAATGAAAATTTAATTGAACCGATCGAAATTCAAATAGCTGAAGAGGATGGTGCACTTAACCTTAATAGTTCGGTCGAATCAGGACGTCTTGAAATTTGTCTGACCGACGAGTGTGCCGATGTTAAAAATATGAGTTATCACCAGGAGAGCAGCCTTACATCAAACGAGACATCATATTCTGTGGCAAAAAAACGAAAATTATCAGCAACCTCAACGCCAATGAGATCGCTGGAGAAAACAAACTCTGTTTCAAACTATTATTTAAATGAAAGAGGCGTTTTAGCGCCTGTCAAACACACTAGTTCGTTGGCGAACTTGTTTATTCCAGAAGACAAACCAATAGTTAAAATGTTGACGAACAACAATGATCTGAATCAAATACCAGTAACACAGAGCTCTGACAATACCGGTTATATGATAAATCTTGGACCGAACGATACTAAAGTTCCTGCAACAATCTTTAATAATATTTGCTGGACATCGCCGTCCATTGCTACCCGAAAGCTGTTGATGGCAATTTTTGATCGTTATACTTTGGCTACCCACTCAATGACAGGAAAACCATCACCAGCCTTTAAAGACCATGACAAGCCGCTCAAAAAAATGTTGAATCCTACGGCGATAGCGGATATTATATATATTGTTACGAAAAAATGCGGAGCTTCCGAAAAAGAAGTTCGCAATGCAATTACAACGAAATGTGCCGATGAGAATAAAATGCTTAAATTACAGCAACAAAAAAAATTAAACAAAGAAAATTCACGTTAATCAGTACTCACTTTCTAATCCTACTGTATATAAAATAATATATAAATTTAAATAGAATATTTATATAAATGCGCATATCATTTTAAATTAAACATTTTAATTTTACAATATTTTTACCATGCTTTTAAACAATAACATTGTGCAGGACAAATTTCTAAAAAAGTATCGGTTTAGAAACATCTAGTTTAATACTTGATTAATACTTTTTAATTAACACTTATAACATTCAAAACTTAAATTAAAGTAATTATATTATTTAAATAATATTGACCAGCCAAAGAAACATAGCATAAAGCATCACATTATTCATAATAATTAATGTACCTTGACAAAACAAATGTTTATTTAGTTTGACTATGAAGATTGAGTAAAAAGTTTTAATTGTCTAATTAAAAGAAACATATAGTCTGCCTTGCAACTAAAGATCATAACAAGAGAAGAAAATTGTAAAATAATATTAAAAATAATCACTTAAAAAACTTAGATCAGCGTTGCCGCTAAAAAAATAAATAAAATTCGAATGTGATTTCACGTAAGGTCTCCTCACAAAACTTATAAGAAAAAAATTACTTGTAAATAATAAAATTAATACATATATATAAAAGAATTTGACGTTTAAATAAAAATCGCATTCACGTTTAATGAAAAAATATTCCAATATACAACGTAAAACAATATCACCTTTTTAAAATTGTCTTCTTAATTTAAAACAGAACGCAAGTATCGAATTATATATTTATTATTGTTAATAATCCCATTTTTATTTGTTATGAAACTGGTAAAAATCGCTTTGGAAAACGGAGAGCCAGACGTTTCCCTGTTGGAAAAAATTGATTTGACACTCATCATTGACCCCAGTCAGAAAAGGTGATACACCCCACCACCTATGTTTGATTCCAGATTGTAACCAGATGTAGTTTAAATTGGTCTAGGCGTTCCAAAGTAAGTAAGGCACAAGCACACACATATATATAAATGCTCTATTATATATATTAACTAGTTGAGTGCGCAGCGTTGCACGGGTGTAAAATTTGACATTTATATCGTACTCCCACAGCCTGCCGCTTCACCAAAAAACTATGAGATCGACATTGATATCGGTCCACCCGACCCCTCACCAGTCAACCCCCTCCCGCAGTGTCGTATTAACATCACTATTGCCCTAAGAGACCACGAAAGCTATAAAATCGACACAAATATCGGTAACCCCCTCCCCATCGACCAATCACCTATCTCCTAAGTTTGATTCCTGGTGTTAAGTAATATATATGTACATATATCAAGTTTGGTTGAAATTGGTAAAGGCATTCCAGTGTTAGTTAGGAACAAACACTTAGCTAAAGTTGACTCAGTTGAGTCAGGCTCTTCTAAGCTCGACCCAGGTTTATATGTTGTCGAAACGTAGTTCAAGCTGGTTTTAACCCCACATATAAACACAAGTTTATTAATTTACAAATAACAACTTTAATAAACAAAGAGTTAAAATAATACAAGTTCACAATTTATATTGTTGATAACTTTAAATGTACACAAAAACACTTAATGCAACAACACTTGTATTTCTCTTAGGTGGTAGCAGTATTACTTTGCAAGAACTTTTACAACTTGACTAAACAATGAATGAATCCTCTGCAGCGAACGCCACCTTTTAAACTCATTGAAAAGTTTCCAGAAACTTCCAATCTAATAGACAGAAATATCGAGAAAAGACCAGAAAATTGTGGCCTTATTCCCTTATTTACAACTTACGATAATCATATGTATTGAGCCATCTTCTAAAAATAAACTACATGTACAATCATGTTCCTACACACAAACCGGACAAACCGCACAAAAAGGTTTTACTACATTTTTGACCAGTACATAATGATTTTAACTTACAGGCGGTTACATTTCAAATAATCTAATAATCTTATATAATAATAATATTACAGCCTAAAAGTATGCTATTCATAAGTACTTAATTCTAATTCAGTGCCTATTTTGAGTATATAATATGTACATTGCGATTTATCTAAATTTTGCCCATCGGAGATACACACGTATAAAAAATTAAAAAAAAAGTCGGGTTAATTTAAAAAAAAAATGTTGGGGTGTTTTTCCACGGAGATACACATGTGTATTAAATTTGAAGAAAATCGGATTAATTTTTAAAAAAAAAGTTATGGGGCCCCAAGAACCCGGGCCCGGGGTCTCTAAATTTTTTTACAAAAAGTTTTGTCTATCGGAGATACACATGTGTATTAAATTTGAAGAAAATCGGGTTAATTTTTTTAAAAAATTGTATGGGGCCCCACGAACCCGGGCCCGGGGTCACCAATTTTTTTTACAAAAAGTGTTGTCTATCGGAGATACACATGTGTATTAAATTTGAAGAAAATCGGGTTAATTTTTTTTAAAAAAAGTTATGGGGACCCACGAACCCGGGCCCGGTGTCTCCAAAGTTTTTACAAAAAGTCCAAAAATATCAGAGATACACATGTGTATAAAATTTGAAGAAAATCGAGTAAAATTTTGTAAAATATTTGTAGGGGAGCCCCCGGACCCCGTGGACCGAGGGGCCTCAAATTTTAATAGAAAGTGTTGTCTTCGGAAATACACATGTGTGCAAAATTTCAATAAGAATAAAAAGAAGAGAATTTATACGTTTGTTTGTTTTTGTGTGTCTTACTAACTCTGGCCTTGACCAGTTTTACCCAATCTTTGTATACAGTATACTGATGATCGGTGGTAACACGTTTTGTTGGTGGGGGTGGGGTGGCAGCCGATATTTATGTCGAACCCATAGTTTCGGGATCGCCGTGTTGAATAGTGCTATATAGAGTTTCATATTGTACACACGTGCAATGCTGGTAACTCAACTAGTGATCTATAAAGAACAGTGAACAGTGAAAATGTATACATGCGTACTGTATGGAGTGTACTCAAAGTATTGTAACCTTTGTTTGTCAGGCTCGTAGGTAAACGGAGAAACGGAGTGGATGTCTATGAGTGTCAAGATCCGATCAAAAGCACCAGCACACTATAGGCAAACGGTATAATATAATTGTTTCCGGTCAGAACACACTTTTTCTGGAATCTTTACAATGAGTATACATAGCACGACTTTTTGAACCTGAAGTTCAGTTGTTATTTGCAATTCAACCAGTGCAGTTAGAGAGTACTTGCAAGTATAGAATAGTAGTGAAGTACAAGTATTATTGTAATAAGTGTTTTGTGTACATTTAAAGTTATCACGATATAAAATTGTGAACTTTGATTAATTTTACTGTTTGTGTAATAAAGTTGTTATTTGTAAATTAATAAACTTGTGTTTTATTTGCAAAATCCTTTACGAACCCGAAAGCCCAAATTTCGTAACAATTGGTGTCAAGTGGGATTTAACAAATTGTGAGACAGTAAAATTTTGCAATAATAAAATGGCAAGTGAAGTGAACATTAAATATTATAGTCCCAGGAGCTTAAAGAAGTGGTTGGAAGGCGAGTTCTAAGCACTGCAGGAAATAAGCAAGACTATTTCTCCGATTTCAACAAGTTGTTAAAGCGGAAAAACAGCAGGCTGGTGAAGCGTTTTTAATTGAGACGGTGTTAGTAGCGCGAAAATCAACTACTTCGGAAGATAAGGAAGTACCAAACATGGAAGCGATCTTTAATGCTTTAATGCAACAAATGCAGCGGCAAAGTGAATAAGAAATTAGCCATTAAAGTGAACAATCGCAGCAACAAAGTGAGCAAATGAACAGCAAGCTGGACCGACAAATTGAACAGTCGCACCAACAGAATCAAGAGTTAAGAAGATATTTGAATCTTCAAATTAGTGACAAGTTGGAACAGCAAAGTCAAAAGCTAAAGAAAGAGTTGGATCGACAAAATAAACAATCGCAGCTTTAAGGCCAAGAGTTCAAGCTGGAATTGAGTTCCAAAGTTGACCAGCAAATGAAAAGATGTCATTCAAGAAAGGCAAATGAAAGGAAATGAGCGGAATTCAAGATACGCTCAAAGGGAAAATAGATGGAATTCAATTAAAGTTAAAAAGTGAAATAAAAGAAATTAAAGCAACATTTCAAGAAGAAGTAAAATCGCTCGAAACGAACGTGCAGGAAAAGGTCTGGAAGGCAAGATTAAGGAGATTGAGACTCGGTTGGGTAGTCGTCCTTAATTCATCAGGAAAACAACTTAACAAAGCAGTACAAGAGTCATTCCAGAATCATCCAGTATCCAGAAAGGAATTTTGAAGCCTCCCGCGTTCGATTTGGAGCTGCGGTACAACATAATGGATGGGGCGCTGAAGAACTACTAAATTCTCTTATCCTTGCATTGCATCGAATCTTGAAATAGTTGCACTTGCGTTATGGACAGTCTCACACCCAGGAGCTAAGCAAAATACAGATCTAGATGAAGAAACATCGGCGAGGAGAACGACTTCAAGAATTAGAGCGCAAAATAACTAAGCTAGCACTACAATCCTATTGTGGGGTTCCGGCTGGTATCTCGGACGGATTGACAGTGGACGCGTTCATCATTGCTATTCGAGATGAACAGTTGAAACTTGATTTGAGGACAAGAGCCAGAGGAAAGTCGATGAATGAAGTATTGGGATCGGCTTTGGAGTAGAAAGCAGTTAAAGCCAGTGTGTCTTCGGATTTCATTTGGCTCCGCAAATTGAAAACGGAAAACGTCGCACAAATAAAAACTCTGATTGGAGAGGAGATCCAAAAATCAACCACTGGTCGCTTTCAAACAGAAATAGCAGATTTAATGCTTCATCTTCATGTCAGAAACAAATTCGGAAATGCAAGGAACTGAGCACTAGAAACATGATGAGACAGGCTGTGAATGGTGACAATAATCTGGAAAGATTACGGCCGGTCGTCTTGTACCAGCTTTGTAGGTCAAAGGCTGAAGGAGACGAGGGAATATCTCAGGGTCACAATACGCAATTCTTGGAACGGATTGCAACAGTTTGGTTGTTAGTGGCGTATTGGAAAGGAGACCTTAATAAAGAGGACACTGGATAAAGTAAGAAGTTCATTCTTTTGGGGCCATTGCCGCAGAGATGTTGAAAACTAGTGTGCGAAATAAAAAAGAAGAGAACTGCAACCAACAGCTAGATGGAAAACGCTTCGATACAACTGTGTAGCGTCTTTAAATGAGCAAGTTGCAAAGGAAGCCGATCGAAGACCAAGGATCTTCAATGTCCATGCATGATGCAACAGTAAAGAACAACATTGTGAATGGTAGTGAAGGGATGAAAATAAGCAATCACCTGCGTGCAAACAATGAAAAATCTCGGGAAGGAGATTTCGTTTGGCTATACAATTCCAAGAAAAGACAAAGGAAATTACGAAACCACAGCAAAGTTGGGAAGATCCCTGTATAATCAATCAATCAAATCAATATAAGAGGCCCTTAACTTCAAGACCTTGGGGCCCGATCACTTTCAACTTTCAAGTGTTGTCATGAGAGATACATATGTGTTTAAAATTTTAAGAAAATCGGTTCAAAGTTTGAACCGGGTAAATTTGGAAAAAATCAATATAAGAGGCCCTTAACTTCAAAATTTTTACAAAAACTGTTGTCACCGGAAATTACCGGAAAAATTTTTGTCCTTCAGAGATGCAGATGTGTTAAAAATTTGAAGAAAATCAGGTTAATTTTTAAAAAATTTATACTTATATATTTACCTCGGCCCTCAGAACCCGATCACTCCAAAACTGTTAGGAAAAAGTTTTGTCCATCAGAGATACACATGTGTTTAAAATTTGAAGAAAATCGGGCTAGTTTTTAAAAAATTTATATGGGCACCCGTCAGGGCCCATTCGCTCTAAAAATTTTACAAAAAGTTTGGTATTTTGGAGATACACACATATGTTTAAAATTTAAAGTGAATCGGGCTAATTAAAAAAAAAATATTGTTACGAAATTCAGGCTTTCGAGTTCGTAAAGTATTTTGCAAATAATACACTTACTCGAAAAACATTTACTCGAAAATTATTTGCTCGAAAAACATTTACACGAATAACATTTGCTCGCAAATGTATAAAACGACATTTGCTCGAAAAACACTTGCTCGAAAAACATTTTTGGAGATTTTTCGGAGATACACACATATGTTTAAAATTAAAAGTAAATCGGGCTTATTTAAAAAAAAATATTGTTACGAAATTCAGGCTTTCGAGTTCATAAAGGATTTTGCAAATAAAACACTTACTCGAAAAACATTTACTCGAAAATTATTTGCTCGAAAAACATTTACTCAAATAACATTTGCTCGCAAATGTATAAAACGACATTTGCTCAACAAAAACACTTGCTCGAAAAACATTTTCTCGAAAACTAAGTAGTCTATGTTTTCAAGCTTCAAAAAACTCGCGCGAGTAATTGTTGTTCGCGCAAATGTAAAATGTTGAAAACTAAGTAGTCTATATTTTCAACCAAAAAGGTGGCGAGTTTTTTGAAGAATTTTTCGGTTACTAATTTTACCAGAAAATGACGGCCGAGCAAATGTTTTTCGAGAAAATGTTTTTCGAGCAAAAGTTTTTCGAGTAAATGTCATGGAATCAAATAAACACAACACAAGTTAATTAATTTACAAATAACAATTTTAATGAACAATAATTAAATTAACACAAGTTCACAATTTATAATGGTGAATGTACACAAGAACACTTATGATACTAGTACTTCACAATAATTATCTTAGGTTATAGCTTTATCACTTTACAAGAACTTTTACAAATGCTCTGGTTAAATTCCAAACAACTAATAATCTTACTTCGGCCTAACGCCTAAGCTTCCAGAAACTTCCAATATTGCAGACAGAAATATCCAGAAAATTGTAGCCTTATTCCCTTATTTACAACTAACGATACTTATATACAATATACATCTTCTAAAAATAGACTTTATATGGGCCCCCCTCGGGCCACAGGACCGCTCAAAAAATTTTCAAAAAAGTTTTGTCCATCGGAGATACACATGTGTATAAAATTTGAAGAAAATCGGGTTAATTTTTTTTAGGAAATTTGTTGGGGCTCGGTGTCTCCAAAATTTTTACGAAAAGTGTTTTCCATCGGATATACACACGTATATAAAATTTGAAGAAAGTCGGGTTAATTTTTTTTTTAAATTTGTTGGGTCCCCATGACCCTGGGGCCAGGGGTCTCCAAAATTTTTACAAAAAGTGTTGTCCAAAGGATATACACACGTATATAAAATTTGAGGGGTCATAAAACTGGAAAGGATGGGAATCCCGAACTTCCCAGGATCAGGCAACGACAAAGCTCAATATATAGCCTCTTTCCTCCGACCTAAGAACGGCGGGTTATCCGTAAGCTGCGCGGATGCAGACACAGCTGAATGGCTTACAAAACCATGGGACAACGCCAAAATCAAAATCGTCGGTGATGATCAAATCCCCACAGCCAAATCTTCTTCGTTTATCTTCCCGACTGCAGGAACGAAACAAACGAAAAGATAAGCAGGCGCCTGGTGATCCAAAATAAAGAGCTTTGAAACGCAGATTGGAAGATTCTCCCGCGCGAAGATAGAGAAAATGACTCTCCAACTGACCGTTGCAGCGTCGCCAAAGATAGCGGAGAACTTAAAGGGCTCTAACTACAGGGTCAATTGGCTCTTTAAGTCGGTATATTTCCAAACTTAAAAAAGACGAAAAGACTAAAATCAGACCTGACAATACCACAGCAAAAACAGGACAGTCAAACCCGGCTGCCAAATCATTGCCCAAAAAACTCCGACAACAGGGTTAAGCCTAAGACCCAAGTATCGAAACCCGGCCAATCGGTACATGACAACGAGAGGTTAGGTAAACTGTGGCGGAATAGAATCGTAATCATTTTTATTAAATCGCAATTTTGTCTCTATATATGCGCATCACGATGATGAAACACTTCTCCACAGAACTCGTTTCTATCTATGGGCTGTGAGAATGTGAGTGATGGGTAGACGGAGAGCAGAATTGTCACACATTTGTTTCTATTCATTCCTGTCTAGACGCTCGCCGGATAAGTAACTTCATATTTCACATTGTTCGCATATAAATAAATTTACTCAAAATTGTTAATTGATCTTTTTATTATTTCTGACTCGCAATTATAATAACGATTGCTGTTTAACAAAAAGTAATGATATTGTTCTTAAGTTGGGTAATTAAATACATTTTGCCATAACAGTGGATTCTTTTAACTGCTTTGATTGGACAACACGCAAAACCTGGGTTGAATCAACTCCTGACTCTTTGGATTATAAAGTGTGTCATGCGCACTGCGCACATGGAGCCACAAAACCATGGTTAGGTAAACCATTACAGGCCAAAACATCCAAGAAACATGGCCTCGAAATAGTAAGACCTATCCAGCCAGCAGCAATTCCAACTACACAGGGACTGAATGACAGACCAAACAGTCCCATATGCCAACAATCTGTTGAATTGCGTGCAGATAAGCCTGCATAGGTCCAAGGCAGCCACTGCCGATCTTTGCCACCTCTTTGTGGCTTACAACTGGGACATCGCTCTCATACAAGAGCCATGGACCCACAAGGGTAGAATTCAGGGTATTCCAAATAAAATTGGTTAGTTATATACAGCAAAGGTGACGAAAGACCAAGGACAGCTGTCCTATGTCGCCACCAGTATAATATCTATTTCATAAAGCAATCTATTTCCAGAGAGATAACCGCGATCTCTTTAGAGACGCACACAACTCATGGTACAGCACGAGCATCATCAACTTTGCCGCTGCCTATTTCCCAGGAGATGATGAAGAATCACCACCAAAAACAACACAGAGCTTCGTTGAGCACTGGCTAGCTGACAAACCAAAAAATTCTGATCGGATGCGACGCAAATGCACACCACGTAGTCTGAGGAATCACCGACACAAACACAAGAGGTGAGTTACTCCTTAAATACTGCCTATATGTATATATAGTTATAAATAACGTGGGGAGTGATGCAACTTTCATAAACGCTTTAAGGAGAGAAGTTCTAGACTTTACTCTATCAGATAAAGGTACGGCCAGTTCAATTCGAAACTAGCACGTTATGAGAGAGGCATCGCTTTCAGACCACATGTACATAAAATTCAATGTAGAAACTCCCAAATAGGGTTCAATCCATTATAAGAACCCCCAAACATATCAAATGGCAAGTCTTTGAAGACACACTGCAAACAAACTTGACTGGTATTAGTACCCGAATAAGCTTGATTGCCGATCTAGACTCCACGGCAAACGACAATCATACGTGCCTACCACACAAGCTGTCCTGCAGCCCGAGGCAAAGGTACGAGCGTTGTTCCCTGGTGGAATGCCGATCTCGAGACTAAGAAAAGAGAATTTCGCAAACAAGGCCAAACGAACAAATATTTGGACGGCCTATCGAACTTCCCTTACCAAATATAACGCTGCACTAAGAAGCAGCAAACGAAATAGCTGGAGAGAATTTTGTAAAAGCATCGATAGACTCCAGATACGACACAAGATACGAAACTCTCGACTCTTAAGCAGCTGAAGTAACCCAAAACTTTATGCGGGAAACACAAACACGCTTCAGCTTCGTCTTCGCCTGACGTTTACGAGTTCAGCCATACGATTTCAATGCTTCCTAACACAATATAGCTTCGGCTTCAACTTTTCGTTTGGAAATCGTAAAGAAAAAACGTAATGTTACGTAACGTGACTCCAAACGGAAGCACTAGTTCAAAAGTGCTGAACCTTTGCTTTGTCTGACATCTCAAAGCAAAGAACTGTGGCAGAACTCTCATTTGAGAAATTTCCTACGAGAAAATTCATTCAAAGCGGCTACATCGAAGACGAAGCTGAAACGTGTTTGTGTTTCAGGCATTATTGCTGTTTGCTTCGGGTATATTAGACTACTAATGGCAGACAGACGGACGGTCAAAAAGGGTTTGTTTGCTTACAAACAAATGACTTCGTTACAGTATGTGAAACAAATCTCGCTAGAGTGAAAATGCGAACATATTATTACGAAAATGTAAATAAAAATATTTTATCACACTGTACATACTCATATATAAGAATAAGCATTGTATTGAAATGTATTAGAATATAGAAATTACTGAAAAACCATTGCGTACAATTAGGCTCAGAAATATCGTTGAAAATATATTGTATGTAACAGTTGTACATGTGAAACATGTACAACAAATTTTATATAAGGAGATTATACCAGCATGTTCTGGTATTTCCTAGAAGGCTCTCCAAGAATAGAAACTTCTCAAAAAATGTTGACTAGCTATTAATACAGAAACTTTTTACCGTAAGTTAGTTATTATTTGGAATGCAACCAGACTACTTGAAAAGTTGAAAATTATATACCTTGAGCTACCACTTAAGTAAATTTTAGTGTTTTGTGTGAATAATAAGTAATCACCAGTGTAATTTGTGACCTTTAGCTTTTTGTTAGTTAAAGTTATAATTTCTGAATTAAAGAACTCGTATTGTATTTTTATTTGCATTATAAACAATAAAGACCCTAAATTTCAACTTTCGGCACCGGGGCTACCTAACATATTATTACGAAAAGTAGTTAGTAGCGCAGATAATCGGATGCGAATCCTAAGATAAATCGCAATGTACACACTGCATACTACACATGTAAGCTAATAAAAATAGATTTTTAATTTAAAACGTTTAAAACGACTATTGTGCGTTGTAATTTGCTTTGATCTGAAACAAATTGCAAACTCTCATTGAATTAATTTTATTTTTTAATTTTTTTTGGGATTTGTTATCTTTTTTTGTGAGTTGTCAATGTTCATCCAGTTCTGAAATATGTTTAAAGTTTCAAGTCTTTAGCTCAATGGGAAGTTACTTGAAAATCAATTACAAAATTCCACCCGCACTGACAGACATACACGAAAGCGAGCTAATAAAAACGTTAAAAATTAGCCACGTCTATAAAAATAGTAGTGTTGTGTAGAGCTAGTTTTCACCTTTCATTTGACACCAATACTTAGGACCCGCCCAATTTTACGAACGCCCCTTTTGTACTTTTATGGAAAAATCCGTTTTTTGGCTCTACTACTAGCAAGTATGGTTCGATTGGTCCAATTTTTTTCATTAATACTTACCTATATTAAGTTTCATTTGTTACCAATTAACCCCTAAATCTCCTTCAAATAACTTAGAATATGAATTTTTCTGAAAAAAAAAAATCGAAACTTTGGATGCCACTCCTACCTAAAGGGCGCATTTCCGGAAAACAAAATGGTGATTTTCAAAATGCTCAGTTGGGGCTTTCATGAGAGGTGTGTCCCAAGTCCAAATCTCAAAATACCTATACTGGAGTTTATCCCTCGAGACATTTCCATAATCGATTATAATCGATAATATCATTCGATTGCGAGTTTTTTCCATAATCGATTATAATATCATTCGCGTGGGCCCAACTTTATGGTAGACAAGCTACAAGCAGTGAAACAGAATACAGAAGTTGAAGAAAGAGTATTCTTGGTGTAGTGTAGTGATTAGTTTTTAGTGTAGTAAAGAAGGGATGGTAGCTATCTGAGGAAAACGTCGTAGTGCTCAAATTCGGGACATTTCTATTTTTCAATTTTCACAACAAATTCAAAGTCAAAAAGCAAAACATTGCATAGTTATAAATAGTTTTATTAAAAATTCAATTTAACTTGTTTAGGATTTTATTTTTTGCTGTCGGGCACGGAAAATGGATATCTTGCGTAAAATGTTTAAGGAGAACGAAGAAATGAACAAAAAGGATAGCGAGTAAGTATACCACAAATGATTCAGTTGAACTGCATGGACGAAGCTTCGTCAGCCACAATAGTATCGATCGATAAAAATGTAATTTGGAAGGCTGTGAATTAGAATGCAAGAAGCAAGAATGCAAATAAATCGCATAAGATTATTGGGATGGCTGATTAATTGTAATTTTTTTCAGGGCAATGACAAAAGATGAATTTCGCAAACCCCAGTGGTTTGAGGAGTCGGAAACTGATGATGAACTTTTCGACGACGACCGAAAATTCGCTTTTCAAATTTTTACAAATCCCATGGAACTGCAAAAACATTTTGAGCGGCAAATGCAGCAGGTTCTTGAAGCTGTTAGTGAATATGAAGGTAAATAGAGTATGTTTTTAGTGCTTTGCTTTAAGTCTTCTCAATATCCAAATTTGTAATTTCAAGTGCATTAATACTTTAATGTTTTAAAATTTAGATTTATCAAAAAGCTTTACGTTTACGGATGTATGTTGTACCTGCTTTGGAAATAAATTTATTTTTTTTTGTTTCTGCCTCTACAACCCGGTCAACCACTTTTGGCATCGCTAAACTTTGTCGATTTTTTTTCGTAAAACTCTGCCACAGAGTTGTTTTTTGGCTGTCAACTTGTTCGACTCCCCTTCGAAACGACTACCGTAGAGCGAAAACAGATCTGTATAATTTAGGAGATTTACTCCTCTTTATACTAGAACAACAACAGCACATTCAACAAAAAAATGTAAAAAGATTTTCTCCTTTCGATTCCCCAGAGTAACAGAGTGCAGGTCTGCTCCATACTTCCAGTGAAGGCTCTAGCTGTCTCGCAGTCGTGTCACATAAATTAACCGGAGCCTACCGTTCGTTTTTTTTTGTATGATATCAATTATCCTTGCCTACATAGATACGAGCTTAACAGTTGTTTCCTCTTGATCTCTGTTCTTTACCGTAGGGTACTTTTTAATACGTTTTTATTAGTTCGCTTTTGTGTATGTCTATCGGTGCGGGTGGAACTTTGTATTTGATTTTAAATTAACTTCCCATTGAGCTAGACTTGAAACTTTAATCATAGCTCAGGACTGGATAAACATTGACAAATCACAAAAAAAGACAACAAATCGCAAAAAAATCAACGCGAATTTCCAATTGTGTTAGATCAAAGCAAACTACTAGGCACAATACTTGTTTTAAACTTTTCAAATTGAAAATTTATTTTTATAAGCTAACATGTGTTTTGATAAACAATATATTCTCGGATTCGTATATGAATACGTGTACGAAGCAGCATATTCATACATATTTTTTAATTACGTTTCTCGATTTAAATATTCTTGACAGACTTAAGGTAAGAATTTTCTTGCGCGTCAACTAGTATCTGATTGGACTTCATGCAGATGAAGACCCTCAGTCCTTAGACCATTTTATCTAACGCAATGTTGATCTAAGGATTGCTGATGACCTTAGCATATGGTCCTCCTTTTGCAAACATACTCGTATATCCTGTACTCTACAACGGAATCCTTGTTTAAGATTTAAATATAATTTTTATGAATAGTCCATCAGATTTTTTTTTTGATCGTTGGTCGTTTAAAAAAATAAATTTATATGTACGCAATGAACCACGGCGCCCACAATTCGGTATGTTATACTGCTTTATACTGTCCACTGTTTGGTAAAACTGCTGCAGACTTCGCCTTCTCTAATATTGTATGTAATGAAATGATCCAGTTCACATTTAGCAGCTCCAGGTCTGTTAAACCTATTGCTGGTGTGACAATCCTTGGTACAGTTTGAAGCACTGGAGTCCTTTCTGTGCGTAGAACCGATCTTCGTAGAAAGGCATTATTTTCCCACCACAGGCTGATTTTTTTCGTATATATACTCTCCTTTTATATCTCTTATTATTTTGTATGCGTTTTATAAAACTTAAACGCCGATGGATAGCTTCATTAATATGAAATTTTTAACGGATTCGATGTTTTTAAAAACCTATTGATTGGGTTTTAAAAAATGCTGTCGTTATAAGAAAACGTTATTGCTTTTATATTTTTTTAAAGAAAACTAAATTTTATTTTTATTGTAGAAAATGAGACAAAACTTGATAAGGATCTGAAAGAAGAGTACATGAAGCCTGGATTCGAGGAATACATAAAGGAATTTGAAAAGCAAAAGAAAATGTTCGACACAGATTTGGATGGCGAGTATGTGTTGTGAATTTTCATTGAATTAAAAATATAACCTTTTCTTTTTTGAATTTGATTAATATTTTGCACAGAATTTATGCTGACCAATTGCATTCGCTTATGCAACGATTTACACCCGATAATAATAGTAGTATTATACCACGAAACGACAACAAGTCTGGAAAAATGCTTTCACCAAAGAAAAAACTGAGCGACGAGGAGATTATAATGGGAAAAATACATGGAACTATTGTCGAAGAAGATAACAGTCCAGTAGTGCGTCGCAACGAAATGGCTCAAATTATTCCACGCAATGGCGCTCCATTTAATGGCGTTTTTGAAGGCACATATCAAGCAAGTGTATAAATTTCACAGGAATAAATTTGGGATTTTATAACTAGTAATTTTTCCTTATTCTGAAGGGACCAAAAATGTTTCGACAGAGTGTTATGACTAAAACAATTCGCAAACCTGATGGCACCTATGAGACAACACGAATAACTCAAGACTCGGAGGGCAATAAGGCTACTACAACAACACGTACGGTTAACGGAAAAACTGAAACAGTTACAACATACAATGGAGAAAATAGTGCTGATTCTGTAGGGCATCAGACTTCCCTTCTAAAAAAATTCGAGGAATCATCACCACCATCATTATTTTCATCAAATCGTAACATATCTGTTACTAAAGAAGGTTATGCTGTCCCACGGAATCTCTGGTGACCAGTATTGGCCAATGTTATTGGCAATTTAGTCTTTCTCAAAATTACAGTTAAAATATATATTGAGTTAGTTAATAGATTAATTAGTGTTTGGTGTTTTAGATGAAATTTAGCTAAGACTGCAAGCCGCAACAGCAGTTCTAATGGCTAACGCTATTGTAGCAGAACAACAGTAGACCTACACAACAAGAAACAAAAAAAAAACCAATGTGTAAAAATGCCAAAGATTTTCTGAGATTATATTTGGCATTTTGTAATAGCTACTTGCTATTCAACTGGAAGAAGTGGTGTGTAGACGATAGTGATGACTGATTAATGAATACAAGCAACATCTTAACGAACAGCATTGCATTGAATGAAACAGTTTAATCTCGATTGCTTCGATTATAATTTAACTTCGTTTAGTTGCGAGACTGGAACTGCGACATAGACGGAAATTAGAGCATAAATTAAAGATATGCAATATTCTATTTCTGTTGGGAACGCACTTTCTATTCTGACTTAACCTACTTTCTGCAATGCACGTCACGACATACTTCTTAATAAATTAATATTTTTTTATTAAAATGGATTTTCTATTTATTTTGAAATCAAATTAACGTTTTATGTATTAATTGTAAAACTAGGAAAAGAGATAAAAAAGATTTTTATAACTTTCTTTCAATAACAACTACCTAATTACATATTATATTGTCTAAATTATTTATAAAAAACAAGTAGAGGTGAAAAAGCACCAAATATCTTTAATGATCCACTGTTACTGTAATTGTAGATGCGAATGGCTTTGTATGAATATCAGTTTCAAACAGCAATGATTATCAAATAAACGAATAGTTAATACTATATAATATATAAGCAAATGTGTGAAACAACTAAATGACTGCATTTTGGATTTCAATTTTCTTGTATATACTAAACTGCAGGCTTACTTGCAAGTATCGCATAGCTAAAAAATTATTCACTGGCTACAACTTGGTGCCAGGTTATTCCCCCACCACGGTCTCGCCATCACTGTACGTAGTGTTGGAACTTATCAAACCCAAGCATAATTAAACCATCTTTCAACGCGAAATTTAATTTCAATATGCTCAGCGTCAAAATGCTCAAGGTACAAAAGCCCTAATTTAGACAGTGTCTCAACTTGTAGGACTCTTTTTCTAGAATTGTATCACTTGATCCACATTCTGAAATCTTCATTGCCTGCGTTTTCAATGAACACAATTCTAGTTGGCTTCCCCATTCAGGTTTAACAACAACCCAATGAAGGGATGTTGAGTTATTTGCTGATTTCACTCAGCTTGTGAATGTGCTCGAATTCCAGTTATTGTAAATCATAACTCTAATACCCTTGACTTGGTTCTTACCTCTCATCCTAACAAATACATCGTCAGTGTATTTTCATAAAAGAAAGAAAGCCGACTGGGAATCCCAATAGCGGTGTGGAAGCCATTTCTAATACGATCAAAAATATAATCATCATAATCATGTCTATTAAAACGGAATATGCTTGGTATGATTTAGTAAGCTTATGCAATACGCAAACGTTCTTTAGACGCACAATTATTATGTGAAATGAATTGCCCGAGACTGTTTCCGCATTTGTATGATCTGCAGTTATTTAAGAAACATGTGAATAGACATCTCATCTTCCTCTCCCTAAGGCCCCTGGTGTGCTAAGCATTATAAGGATGCGAATACCTTGTACACACGTAAATTATAAAAAAAAATGAACTAACGATGAATACAGACAACAGTAAAACCGTAAAACCCATCGAACTGAAAAAAAGTAAAAAAGTCTATTATTATGCATCCGATATTCATATTTTTAAAAGCGAAATTTCAAATAAAGGTCTACATTTCGGATTTTCAGATCAATGATTATTGATTTGAGATATATAGATAATAACAATAAAAGCTCAATATTAACTTAAATTTGATATTCGTATTACAATTGCTTTTCATTGCATTTTTTCTATTTATCATTCCAAAAAGGTTTAATTTAGTGATGATGGCCTTTTTTGAAAAAACGCAGTCCACAGTATCCACAAATATGGGAACCAGGTTTGTCCTATAGGATCAGAAATAAAACTCTATTAACAGCAAAATTCAAGTTTATATTGGGTTTCTTACCAAATTGATGTACACTTTTGGATGTCCTAGTGGACCGTCGCCGCCGTCGCAGTGGACAACACGCTCAGTGCATTCTTTTGGAGGAATTTCATCGACTAATTTTATTCCCCAGTTTTCGTTTACATAGCGCTTTGCATTGACGAACCTCACATTACGGTAATCATTCTTTTCAAAAACCTAACAATTACAAAAATTTGTTTGCGTAACAATCTTGTGTTGAGCATTCTCCTTCTGTATGCTGCAAACTTAACCAAGAATCTTACCTGACCAGTGTGGCTAACTTTATCAACATCACTTCGCGAGGAGAAAGATTTAGTGCAAGCCACAGATAAAATCTTGCCGCTGGTTTGTGTAAGCTGAGGCAATTCCGATGTTATTTTGCGAAGAGCCATCCTGATTTTGTTAGTTTTCTGTTCTATTCTTTTGATTCGACTTCTTAGTTGTCAGTGAAGGGCAGCTTTCAGTGTCACTCTTGCTAAATCGAAAAATTAGTCGGGGATTAGGCCAGTCGCGTATTGAGCACATCCTAGGACACAATAATAGCTGTATTTTATTTGCCGAGGAATAAGGAATTACAACATCAATTGCACTGTCGAATTCCTTCTTTGGAATTTGGAAATCTGCTGTTTGGCTGGTTTTGGCTGGTGTTGAAATTCGAATTCCTTATTCGGATTCCAAATAAAATACAGCTAACGTAGGTGAGAATTTTACGCCTGTACTCATTCTTTTGGCATTTAGTCTAACAAATGCTATATTGCTTTCAACAAAAAAATAAAAATTACAACAACAAACACATTGGATAGACCAGAATTGGTTTAGCGTTAACCAAAAAAATTTTTTTGGTTAAGAAATATCTAACCAAATTTTTAGTTATAATTCTCACCACCAGAGTCGACTTTTAAAAATTATATATGGATAAGTTGGCAAACACATGAAACAAAAAATTTACCAAAATTTGGTTAGTTTTTGCTGTTGCTTTAATCAGTTAACTACAAAAAATACCTAACTCATTTTGTTGAAAGCAATATAGCAGATGGCTGTGTTTTTTATGTCGGAGTAATTTAACTATCATATCTGTGTTTTTTTTTCTCCGAGAAATCTTTTTTTCTCTGATGCGGTTTTTTACGATCCGATAACTCTAGGATATGATCTTTTGGTTAAATTGTGAAATAGCTCCTACATCAAAAACATTATTTGACGATATTAACAAATAATACAATGTAAAAATAAAACTATTATTATTTTTTTTATTTTTTATTACCCAGTTATTAAAGTTGTTTTTCATGATTTTACGGAATATCAATTTTCTATCTAATCTTTACTCTCGGATTTTTTTTCGTCGATTCTATGAACGACGATAGATTAAAAAAATTCGTAAATTATTACAGGTTTTATTGCAGTTATACCACAGTTTTTGTATGGGTGGTAATATTTTATGTTGTGTGTATGATTAAAAATTTCGATATCATTATATTTTTATATTTTTAACTATTTTGTACTTAGAAATACTCATTTTTCTTTTTTTTTTCGTTCCATTTTCAATTAATTTAAATTAATTTAATTTATTAAAACACGGCCAATATCTTCCCGTCGCGCCGTGGCTCAGTGGTAGTGCACATGGCTGCTGCGCAGGAGGTTCAGGTTCGAATCACAGCAACACCAAAAGTCATTTTCACGGTGTCCCACTTCTCGCGAATGGGTGACAAACGTTCCGAGAGTAATTAATACCTTGTCACGGAAAGCTTCTCAATTCGCTGTTCGGATCCGGCCTTAAATTGTAGGTCCCTTCCATTTGTGTCCAAAATTAAACTTGTGCAGCACAAATGGTCGCGAGAAGTTAGGCCTTGGACCGCAATGGTCTGTCGCGCCAAATATTATTATTAATATCTTCCCAAAAATCTCTGGTACGCTATAATAAGCAAATAATATTAATAATATGTCTGTTCCCGTACTCAAAAATAATGATAATTATTGTTAATTGTTACGACTTTTTATTCCAAAGCGTTCCCGTACTCGAAAAAATAGTAAAAGAGAGCGGGAAATAGAGAGTAACCTCATTTCCCCTCCATTCGAATTTTGCCAACTTTTACTACAACATTTTTTTTGAATAAGATGTGAACATTAGGTCTGTTGCCGTACTTTTTGTAGTAAAAAGAAAAATCTCTTACGGAGAGCAAACACACAAAAAAGTACGGGAAACTGTTAAAATTCATATGAAGCACGATTTTTTTCGCGCGAGAAAAAAAAATTCAATGATTTCTCTAAATTACACGGCAAAATATTTACTAAATCACTAAAAGAGTAGTTAATAAATAATTCAGAATATAATATAATTGACAAATTTATTAGCAAATGCAAATTTCCTAATAAAAACTACAAAAATATGTTTTCTCTCGCGATCCAATATGGCAGCGACACTGCATATCATTATCGCGGACAATGCAGTTTTTTGCTCCAGCGTTAAATAAAATCGCACAAAAACATCACAATCTCATATCGTTTTCTGTCAAACAGCAGCGTATTATTGTAGTGTTGTGATTAAAATTAATTTTTTTATTAATTTGTGATTAAATAAACGATTCGACGTGATAAAACCTTATACTTATTTAAATTAATAAATATAACATCTTTTCGGAAATTATTTTAATTGGGCTTCCATAAAAACCTATTTTGACTTCCTCAAATATTTGACATAGTACGCAGGGTATTGTTCAGAAGTACCATTAAAATGAAGAATTCTCCTTGAGATTTTCTCTTTTGTTGTATGGGATGAGCCAAATATTTTCGGAATCGATGGCGCCTATTTAACCATATCCGCATTGCCACATAAAATATTAATTTTTCTAGATATTCTAGTATTTTTTTACAAAATATTTTTGCACTACACGTCATATGCAAGGCAACGCGATAAATCGCAGAAACAATCGTCAAAATTTTCTCGCGCACTTTTTCTTTGAATAATTTTTACAACAAAAAGTACGGGAACAGACCTATTATGACATACTTTTGCCCTACTTGGTACTTACAAGTTTGTTGGGTGCTCACACACTCAAATAACCGCCACACAAACCACTAAACATCTTAAACATCATTTTAAACATCTTGGTTGTACTTTTAAATTTTTTGGTTGGTAATTGGGGCGGAAGCCTTTGATGGAATTTTTGTGGTAGTTTGGTGGTCTTTTGGGGATCTTTTGGAAGGTTTTTGGTGGTTCTTTTGGGGTATTTTAAGCCTTTTGGTGTTTTTAATTTTTTGGGGTCTTTCGAGAGTGAAAGGGTCCTTTGCAAATGTTTTGAGGGGTATTTGGATTTTTTTAAGGGTTTTTAAAAGGTATTTAAGATTCTTTTTTCCTCTCTTTTGGGGGTATTTTGTGTGATTTTGAAAAGGAAAGACCGCCAAAGTCTTTTGGGAGCCTTGTGAGGGTTCTTTTTTGAGTGCTTTTAGGAGGTATATTAGTGGTCTATTGAGAGGTCTTCTGGTTGGTAGAGGGGTCTTTGGAAATCTTTTGAGGTTTTTTTTATATATATTTTTTAAAAAAAAGTATAATATATCCTTAATAATATTAAAAATGTGAAAATAACTCTGGTCTGTTTTTTTCGCGGCTAAACGGCTGCACCGATTTGGTTAATTTTTTTTAAATGTTCGTAATAGCCCAGGGACCTAGAAAATTCACGCTAAGATTCTATTCATATGGAATTTTAGCGTGCATATTAACTGTTAATCTTTTAATCATGCCAAAGAAGTATAAATTCTAACGCGAGTACATGTAATTTCCAGTGTAACTGTCAAAACGCCAAGTCTGCATTTTAAAATACAAGATCAATAAAGTAGAACATGTGAAAATGAAAATATCAATCAGAATTATATTTATTTAAAGTATTCAAAATTCTTATAAAACAACAATAAAGTAATACAATGATTGTAATAGAATAAGAATTTGGTTTTCATGAAGTTCATTGATCCGTATATATTTTATACATAAGAATATATTCCTGAAAACTCAACTGACAAAATAAGAGTTGTTCGACATTAAATGTAAATTTCATGTTTTTGTCAACCGATAACGGAGAAAAGATAATACGCCGATCACATGGAACGGTTTTTTTTAAAGCTAAGGCTTTTCATTTTGGAAAAGAATTTAATTTACATAGTATACAGTATTAATTCGCCTATATACACATGCGTCTGGGATGTATGAAATTTAAAAGATCAGACTTTTTTACATAATCTCTCGAGCAGAAGGTGAAAACGCCTCCCAATACGTGATGACCTAGAATATAAGGCACCAATGATAGAAAGGAATTGAATTTTTTTTTAAATTAATTTTAAAAAGCGTGGGAAATCTTTATAAATACTGTCTGGCAAAATAAACGTTGCTGCAGTTTTTTTTTATTCAATTCGAAAACACGAAAAACTGTATTACCTGTTGCTGATGAGCCATTTGATCTTCGATATATTTCAATATACTCGACTTAAAGTCGTTCACTTTGTTTATATCAAAACGCTCCATTTCCTTTTTTATTTCTGAAGATATGTCATCAAACTGCTTTTGGCATCTTTGCACCTTTCCCTCCCACTTTAAGATATATATATATATATATTTATATTCCCTTTAAAACAGGATAATATAATGCAGTTACCTCTTCGACTTCCTGTTGAGCTTGTTCCAATTTGTCATTACGATTCGCCAACTCTAACTTAGCTTTATTCTCTCGACGCTTTGTCAGTTGCAGTTGTGCGTATTGCCAGTTTTGAAACACCTTAAATAAATTTGATAATAAAAATAAATTCCTTTAAATAATATTTAGCTAAACTTACTTTAACACGCTCATGAAATACACATTTGATAGCACCAAACAAACCTAAATAATCTTTAACAAACTCCGCCAGTATAAAGAAATCAGAATTAGCCTGTTCAGAACGAAGAATCTCGACTTTTTCTTCCACATCGGCCAAATTGGAAAGTGCTCGTGACAATCCTGTGTGTTCTTCGCATGTACTAAGCATAGCAGCAGATTTTGCCACAAGGCCTGTAAGAGCTGCTAACTCCTTACGAGTAGTTACCAATGACTTCAACGAGCTGTGCAGCTTCTGTAGATTAGCGTCTAAGTTTTCTACCTCGGTGATTTTCTCATCAAACCACTAATTTTATAAATGGTTTGTTTTATACCCTCAAAATTCTCTTAAATACATTTCAAGAATTACTCACTGGATCATTTTCATCCATTTTGTATGTGATTTTGTTAACTGTTTCTCCAACTTTATTAAACAAACGCATCACTCCTGCACCGCTTAGTGTTGCTGTGTTCACCGAACGTGGTAGTTCCTGTATAATTGTTGTGTAAATTATAATTTTTGAAAAATAAATACTAAAATATAATACACAATGACACTTGAGACAATTTCTAATTTTTAAGTATGTGATTTTGACAAGTTTGCAATTATGAGGAATGGTGTCGCCGCACTAATTTAAATTTATATTATGCAAAATTTCGTTTATCTTGGTATTTGAATAATTAGTTAGTAACACCAAAAGTTAATACCATTACATACTTGATCGCTTTCTAAAAAATTAATAAAATCAATGTCGATGCGCAAAACGGGATGCATGGCAGTTCGGTTAAGAAAACGTTGCAAAGCAGCTCGACGTGTTTCAACCCATTCCAGGTTAAGTGCACTTCCTGGTTCCACTTGCTGTGGACTCATTTTTACTTTTGTGCTACCTAGAGTTAAAATTTTTATTATGAAAATATAAAATATAGTTCAGTTTCACATTACCTATAATATTCTTAGAAGGAGCTGGCGGAATTATTTTTCCAAGTCGCATGTATTTTCCTGCCAATAGGGAATGAATACCAAGAAAATCGCTAAATCTCCGCAGTGTAGAAAATTCATTCTTTTTAAATTTTGGTATATTTGTTTTCGTTGACACTCTAAGTAATATAATATATTAATTAAAAAATAAAATTAAAATATACTAGCGTTTATACTTGTAGGCCAGATATGAACTAATTCCATCACCAACTTTTTGTGGTTCTGAAACTGTGATTTCAATATAAAAGTCACCATTTTCAGTGGGAACATCTTCAAGATTTGTTGATGAAATTCGCCTCTTAAAAAAAATTAATAGGTAATTAAATAAACTAAAATAGGTGATAACCGGTTATTTTTTTGCATGCGTGTTAGTTTTAACCAAACCAAAAAAAATGACTAATTGTTTCAGTACACCACAGACTGTGCTGTGCGATGATTTTCTCTTGTGCTTTGTACAGCGTATGTAAAGATAATAGGTTGTATATTTTACTGATAACAAAAACAATTTGGAACCAGTATTAGTCTCAAACAAAGACCAGACACAAAAATGTTAGGAATGTCAACATCCCCGAACACCGCCCATAAAACATTTGCCATTTATTTCATGCGGTTATGGTTATCCTTATTTGAAAAAAGTACTTGTATTTATTTTAACTCAAAATTTAACATACATGAGTTTCGTCCGATGCTGAGCGAAACAAGTCATTTTCTTCATCTTCCTCTGGATCGACACATGTACCGTTATTTATATCAATATCATCGAAATTTTGCTGAACTTCCGTTTGTTGTTCTTCAGATTCAGACATTTTTTTGTTTTAAAAACTTACTGATTATTTATAAATTCGCAAAATTGTTTATAATCCTTCCTCAAAAAACCCAACAACGGCATTAAAGATTAAATCAGGAACCACTCACTCACTCACTGCGCTTTGCTTATTGTTGACAGATTCTTTAACGAAATGTCAAAAAATCGATAGCATAGAGCGATTATTTACCCCGATAGTGCAGTTCAATATAAGTATTTTCATATGCAGGGTTTTTTTTTTATGTCGGAGTAATCGGAGAAATAATTTAACTGTCAGAATTCTTAACATAACTCTGTTTTTTTCATTCTCCGAGAAACCTTATTCTCCGAAATGTTTTTTTACGCTCCGATAATTCTTGGATATGATCTTTTTACTCTGAAAAAATGGAGGTGTGTGCACAACGCGACTTTCTTTTACGGACGGGACCGGAATCTTTAGTAAACGTAAATTACATTTTTTTTAAATTTTTTTTAAAAATTTTTTTTTCAATTTTTTTTTACTGATCTGATATGTCAGATCAAAAAAATTATCGGATTTATCGGATAACTCAGAAATCGGATTTCTCGAATTTCTCCCGATTTCTCCAACATAAAATAACAAGGCCATACTTCAAGTTCTCTACTAGCATAAATATAAGGTTTGTTCCCATACTCAAATATATTTTTTACGAATTTTTATTCAAAAGAGTTTCCGTACTAGAAAAAATAGTAAAAGAGAGCGCAAATAGAGAGTAAGTTCATTTCCCCTCCATGCGTATTTTGCCACTTTTACTACAAAAATTTCTATGAGTAACATGTAAACATTCTGCCAAAAATGAATTTATTAATATTAATTTATGTGGCGTACGTTTCTTCTACACTCTCTTAAAGCTCTTTCTCTCTGATAGGTATAGTACGGGAACGGACCTATTTAATATTTACAATCAAAGGGTTTAACAAACTTCAAGTTATATTTTGTATTTACCGATATTATAGTTTATTACAATATACATACTTCCATACTCATAATATTTTTAATACGAAAGTAACTCTGTCTGTCTGTCTGGCAACTCAACAGTGAAACGTAATAGACTTTGCTTGTAGTATCAGGCCTAACAAACGGAAAAGGCACGCACAACTACCGACCCGATAGGCTTAACAAAAATAAGCTTCTAAAACTACAAAAATTGTAAAAATCAAAAAAATTAGAAAACTTGCATTTTTACTTTCTTATACATAGTAAAAGGAAGTATAGTAATCATGAAAATTTTTGAACTCAGGATTTTTGCAGATTTACCCATTACTTAGTCAGAAGAAGCGTAAATAAGAAAATCTCTGTCTGTCTGGCTGTATGTCTGTCTGTGTCCGCTCTACAGCCCAGACGGCTGAACTTATCGGGATGAAAATCCATATTTAAGCTTTTTACATAAATTGTGAGAGGCCAGATGAATCTGACAACCGAAAGTGACAGTTCACTTAAACAGTTTTTCGATTTTTTGCAAATAACTCAAAAAGTAAAGCACTTAGGATAAATCTGTTAAGAGCAAAAGAAATTTAAGAAAAAAACAATAAAAAAAAATAAGAAAATAAATTAAAAAATAAAAATTTGAAAAAAAAAAAAAATAATTTCCTGAAGATTCCAGCACTGCCGTGAAAGAAAGTCGTGTTGTGCACATACCTCAATTTTTAAAGGTTTTTTTTGCTTGTTATATGTCTCACGGCTAGCTTGACTTGTGGGGCTGTTAAGGGGGTCTTAATATGATTTTGAGAAGGGAAGAGTCTTAAGGGCA
The DNA here is from genome assembly GCA_947095585.1 of Nephrocerus scutellatus. Lineage (NCBI taxonomy): Eukaryota > Metazoa > Arthropoda > Insecta > Diptera > Pipunculidae > Nephrocerus > Nephrocerus scutellatus. The sequence goes on along the minus strand of OX352764.1, from coordinate 38,283,957 downwards.
TTTTAGGCGTGAGGGGGTCTTCGGGGCGTCTTGAGAGGGTTTTGTGGTGGTATTGAGGGGGTCTTAAGGTGAGCTTGAGAGGGTCTTGATAAAGGGCAATAACCTCGCCCGTAAAAAATTATTATTACGGAACCCAAAATCAGCCTCGGATACACTGATGAACGACGACGACCACGGCAACGAAAACGGCTAAACGATTTAAGAATTTTCTCATGGAACGTACGCTCACTGTACAGAGCTCAAGCTGCACAGCAGCTAGCCGATAACCTGTCCAAATATAATGCTGACTTAACAGCAATTCAGGAGATGCGGTGGACAGGAAATGGTGTACTACGAAAATCAGAATATGACATATATTACAGCTGTCACGCAAGGCATCATGTGCTCGGGGTGGGGTTTCTAGTCAGCAAAAGAATGAAACCCACCGTTATCGGGTTTAATGCAGTTAATGAACGGCTATGCACCCTTCGCGTGCGGGGCAAATTTAAAAACATAAGCCTCATAAACGTTCACGCACCTATAGAGGATTTCCCAGATGATAAAAATGAAGAATTCTTTGAAGGAGTCGAACGGGAACTCCATGCCTGCCCTCAGTATGATGTAAAAATCATACTGGGGTATATGAATGCTTAAATAGGTAGGGAGCCAGTATTCAGGCAGTACATTGGCACCCATAGCTTACACGAGAACACTAATGACAATGGACAACGAGTCATAGAGATGGCAGCAAGCAATAATTTGGTCGTTGCGAGTACAAGGTTTGCGCGTAAAAATATCCACAAAGCCACCTGGGTATCTCCTGATGGAGCCACTCGCAACCAGATAGACCACATGTTGATAGACCGCCGCCACAACCCGAACCTGATGACGGTACGAACGTACCGAGGTGCCAACGTCGACTCGGACCACTATCTTGTTGGTATGGTGCTCCGAGCGCGGATTGCATCATCACGGAAGACTGCATCCGCGAATCAGATTCGAGTCAACACGGCTGCCCTTCGCAATGAAGAAACCAGAAACAACTACGGTCAAGAGATAGGACTCGCCCTAAATGCAGGGAGAGTAAGTCCTGCGGCTGAGATGTCGGGCGTAGAAGAGAAATGGACACGCCTTAAAAAAACTGTCATTAGTACTGCTGACTCCATCGTAGGCAGTAGTCGTAGAGATCGTAAGAATGTTGCGTACCGAGCAATGCAACAATCTCATAGAACGCGGGCACGCGAAGACGGATATAAAGAGCTCAGAAGATATGAAAAAATAGTTCACCGGCGAAAGAAAGCAGCCTGAGAGAAGAATCTCGTCCGTGAACTGGAACAGTACAGAGAGCAAGGACCGCACAAGGCGCGGAAGTTCTACCAAAGGGTCCGCGGTATGACGCAATATACACCGCGTTGCACATACTGCAAGGACAAAGAGGGTAATCTGATCGCCGATCTTAAAGGCATCTTAGAGCGATGGGAAGAGCACTTTCATGAGTTGCTAAATGGCCAGCTAACTGAGGAATTGGAAGCTCCACAAATGACCGAAGATCATACAATGCTGCCGCCACCAAGCATAGTCGAAGTTAGCAGAGCGATTAATCGGCTCAAAAATAATAAGGCCCCGGGAGCAATTCATGAAATAATATTGCAAGTATGGGAAGAAGAAGTTATGCCAGAAGACTGGCGAAGAGGCATCCTGTGCCCCATACATAAGATGGGAGATATCACAAAATGCAGCAATTATCGTGGTATAACGTTGTTGAGAACCGCGTATAAGATTTTCTCCTCTATCCTTCAAGACAGGATAGCCCCATACGCTAAAGTCATCATTGGTCCATACCAGTGTGGCTTCATCCCAGGCAAATCAACAACTCATCAGATTTACACCCTAAGGCAGGTGATGGAAAAATGTCTGGAGTTTCAAAACTCACTACACAATCTTTTTATAGACTTTAAAGCCGCCTATGATAGCATAGCCAGAGTAGAACTTTATAAGGCCATGAGAGAATTCGGCATCCCAAATAAACTGACACGACTATGTAGGTTGACCATGACCAATGTTATAAGCCAAATATAAATATCCGGATCACTATCAAGTCCATTCAACATCTACAACGTGCTCCGACAGGGGGATGGACTGGCCTGCGTCCTCTTCAACCTGGCGTTGGAGAAAGTGATCCGAGACTCTGACGTAACGGCGAGAGGAACAATCCTCTATAAATCCATTCAGATACTGGCTTACGCAAACGATATTGACATCGTTGGTAGAAACCAAAGATCTGTACAGGAAGCTTTCATCCAGATAGAGCAGGCGGCACGAAATCTGGGGCTGCACATAAATGAGAGCAAAACAAAGTACATGGTGGCCACGTCTGCGAGTAGAAGATCCCACATTGGTCCCTCAATTCAGATAGTGGAGCGCGAATTTGAAGTAGTGCAATCCTTTAACTATCTCGGGTCAACTATAGCAGCCGATAACAGCATGGAACCAGAAATACGCGCACGGTTGCTTAAAGCCAACAAAGCCTACTATAGCCTGTCAAGACTCTCCAAATCCAGGAACTTAACCATAACACCCAAGCTGCTGATATATAAGACAATGGTCATGCCAGTACTCACATATGGATCCGAGACTTGGGTGCTTAGCAAAAAGCATTCTGACCTCTTAGCCGCGTTCGAGAGAAAAGTCTTACGGAGAATTGTTGGCCCCGTATGTGAGGAAGGACGATTCCGGAGACTCTATAATGATGAGATCTACGAGCGTTACCGCGATGTCGACATCGTGAAGAAAATTAAGCTCGGTAGACCGGTGGAGAGACTTTTTGCGGGAGGCCAGGACCGGACCCCGGTTGTAGAGCCAAATATGATGATGATGATAGTATGTTAAACAATTGCTATATTGCTTTCAACAAAATGAGTTATGTATTTTTTGTGGTTAACGGCTGATTAAAGCAACAGCAAAAACTAACCAAATTTTGGTAAATTTTTTGTTTCATGTGTTTGCCAACTTATCCATATATAATTTTTAAAAGTCGACTCTGGTGGTGAGAATTATAAATAAAAATTTGGTTAAATATTTCTTAACCAAATATTTTTTTTGGTTAACGCTAACCATTTTCTGGTGTATCCAATTCTATTAAAATTTGGTGCCCCTCGGGTCTTGGGTTCGGGGAGCTCACATACAAATATTTTACAAAAAGTACCCGATTTTCTTCAAATTTTATACACATGAGTATCTCCAATGGAAAAGACTTTTTTAAATTTGGAAGTGATCGGGCCCCGGGGTTGGGGGGCACTCATACAAATTTTATAAAAAGAAGTACCCGATTTTCTTCAAATTTTATATACATGTGTATCTCTAATGAAAAACACTTTTTGTAAAAATTTGGAAGTGATCGGGCCCTGCGGTCGGAGGGCACCCATACAAATATTATAAAAAAAAGTACCCCATTTTCTTCAAATTTTATACATATGTATACAAATTGTGTGATGGACATTTGCATCGCAAGCGAGGACCACACGGATATTCTTTCTCTCCGCTTCGAGAAAAAGCTTCTACAGGTTGTCGGGTGAAGTCTTCTTCACATGGTCCATGTACGCTGAAACCGGTCTGATTTTATTGTGGTTAACTTATAGTTTATCCAAGGGAGCAGGAGGTCCGTGGTTCGAATCCCAGAAACACCAAAAGAATTTTTAACGGTCCCATCTTTCGGGAATTTGCCGTTCGGATACGACATTAAATTGTAGGTCTCCCTTCAAGCATTTGTGTGAAAAATATACATGCACAACACAAATAGTCGCGAGAAGATAGGTCCTTGACCTCAATCAATGGTCTGACGTGCCAAAATATTATTATTATTATCCAAGGTTCCTAAATGAGAATAATATCTTCTGCCGATTCGGCGAGTCCGAGGACATGGAACGCCGAAGCATATCTAAGTAATTTGCAGAACAACTAACCTTATCCCATTGCCGGCTAAGACAGGTATGATATGCCGGCATCATCCGTCTCGAACCCCGTGGCCTCGATAATCGTGATAGCACGATCTCCCCTCGCGAGTCCGCCAGACAATACTCGTCAGACTCGATGGGAACAATGTCGTCCATAGTATCCACCTCCTCTGGTAGGGTCTGGCTTCCTACCATGGTTTGACTTTCTGCTGCCCTGTCGGCCTCACTTTTGTTAGACCTTGAGGGTTATTACCCATATCCGAACTTGATAACCCCTTTTGCGTTAGATAGTGAATCTAGTTACTCCCTACTAATCACTATTGACGTGAGTCCAAAGTTCCTCTTTGACAATATTCCAATTTTCGGTCGGAAGATTTAGATTGCTGGCATGAATTATTTGAAGGTCTTAATGCCTTGTTGGTCCTGGTGGAAGCCAGACACGTGTTCTTGGCCTGTATGGAACTTCCTCCATTCTAACCGGCGCGAGCTTTGCTCCTTTCCGCTTCTCACCTACCCCAGAAATTGCTTTTTTATAGAGATCTACTGATCTCTGGTCAGAACATGCAGTCAGTTTGACACGTCCTTGGTACCATCCGGAGTTTCTGTTGGTTAGAGGGGGAGGGGTCCTTGACTCTCTCTCAGTACTTTCAGAAAGACGCAGTTCAGTGTATTATACACTAACTTCCATCTCTCCGAGGTGATGCTGCCTTTATCAAGACTTCCGGCAATAAGTGCAAGCAGCACAGCGTGCTCTTTGAACAGCTTAGGTTTATTGTGTACCTTTAGAACCCCGATGTAGAATTCTGCACATTGGCCCAATTGCTGCCAACTAAGTCCACCTTATACAGAGACCTCTCCCTTTTAGGCACAAAGTCCCTCTCAGGGTTTTTGACGTTATCAGTAGTTCTCTTAACCCATGTTATGAATCTTTTTGTTGTTCGGTGAGCTACTCCTCAGGGGTTGCAATTAACATTTTTAATATCATGAACGTCGAGTTCTATACCGTACCGTGTTTCTAGTCTTTGGCGTTGGGGCTTGGTATCGTCGAACTTGGCTACGAACTTCGAGTTACTCGCCTCAGATAATTTCGGGTTCTGGAGAGCGCGTCTTGGGTTTCAGCTTTTGGTAGGCACCGATTTTTTAAATTTTCGGTTCATAATATATTCCACCAGTGTTTTAGAAAGGGTTGTCCGCCCGCGCAGAGATCTATATACGCAGGTAAGGCTGGTTACAACTGGAGGTGATCAGGTATCCAGGGCGCTCCGATCACGTCTTTGCTTTGTTAATGCGTACTACGCAACCTTTCTCTTTCTCTATATTTTCTCATAATTTGTAGATATCTGAAAAATAAGACGTTAAGACGAAAAAGCATTTAAAAAAACCACCCATAAAAATTTTCATATAAATTCTCTAATCGGAGACAAACATGTGTGGAAAGTTTGAATAAAATAGGGCTTTAGGAAGTGGATTAAAAATGTTGTACAAGAATATACCAGCCCGCCACAAACTTATTAAAACTTACACCATCTCCTTCTAAATGCATATCATAATAAAAGCCATTCTCAATTGGGGGGCCGTAACATAAATGTCCTCCATAAATCCTCTCCATAGCTTCACCCAAAACAAACTGTATCAAAAGACCGCTTGTGCCTCTGGGTCGTCAAATTTCAGCAGATGTAAAGAGTAATCGCCCTCAAGAACACGATCTAAATCCCACCATTTCACCATTAACTTTAGATATAATAACATTATCAGCCAATCCCTGGCTAATTCCTTTTGCGACATCGTAAGGGGTTGTCTTCCATGATGTAGCTTCAACTAGTTTTCCATCTGGCAAAGTTACTTTGATAGGTTCACTTGGTTTAGCAGCGATTTCATCTAAATACTCTGCCTTTCTCTTTCTCTACCATCGATTACAGAATTGTAATTTCTTAGTGTAGAATTATAAAATATGTATTAGACAACGAGCTAGGAGAGCATACGATAGGCACTTTTCAGCCAGTAATGTACGCTACTTTTCACACATTTGCTAAACTGCTCATGTGCAAAACTACTGTGGGAATGTGTGACATGTGTTAGACTGCAGTAAATTACGAAAGTCTTTTCTATGTTAAAACACTAGTGTGGATAATGCATACTTTCGAGGTTAGGTTATAGCGCAGGAAACTTTCTTCTAGGGTCGTGTGAAAAAAATTTAATACGAGAGAGGTCTAATGTAGATGAAACGAGACTTGAGTGAAAATTGCTAAATAGAACTAGATGTTGTTCTAACAGTAAAATGAAAGATATTTTCAAAACAAAATAAAACTAAATATTTTTAAATCAATTTTTTTATTAATTTTGTATGCGCAAATGTAGTGTGAAACAATTTATTTTTCGGTTATTGTTGCAATGTTCTTATGTACAGAATTCACAAACACAGAAGTTTTGTAAATTCTGTACAACTTCAAACAGAACTTTGTATATGTAGAAGTAGTAAAAGCTAAGAAAAGATTACGTATTCTTTACTTTATATTTCTATTTTAGCGATTTCTTAATTTAAAAATTATCTTCATTTGCAATAAATTCATCATGAACTTTTTTCAATTTAGTTATAAGATCAGTGATGGATACTTCGCCATGAACTTTATTGTCACGTGTACGTACGTTAACTGTACCAGACGAACGCTCCTTTTCGCCAACAACGAGAATATAGTTGAACTGCGATAATTGAGCGTTGCGGATTTTTTTGTTCATGGTATCACCGGCATCGAGATCAGCTTCCGCCATAAAGCCAGCATCATGCAATTTATTTCGCACAGTTTGGGCGTATTCATCAAAACTTGGTCCGACCGGTACAACCATCACTTGCCGTGGTGAAAGCCAGAATGGCCATTTTCCAGCAAAATTTTCTGTGAGAATGGCAATCATACGCTCTACAGAGCCAAGAATTGCGCGATGGATAATCACTGGACGCTTTTTTTCACCCGATTCGGATATATAATTTAGATTAAATCTATTTAATAGAAAAAAAAACATTATGACGTTTATGCGACAAATAATAATAACCCAATAATTGTTTACCTAATGGGCAGTTGAAAGTCCAATTGAATTGTTGCGCACTGATGTGCTCTCTTTAAAGCGTCCATTATTGTGATATCGATTTTTGGACCGTAAAAAGCTCCGTCACCTGGATTCTCCTTCCATGGCATACCGAACTCATCCAATGACTCAGATAGGGCTTTCTCAGCGGTATTCCACTGATCAATTTCACCCAAATACTTTTCAGGTCGTGTGGACAGTACCAAGTTAAAAGAAAATCCAAAAATTGTGTATACATGTCTTAAGAAATCCAAAGCGCATTTCATTTCGCTTTTAATTTGCTCAGGAGCGCAGAAAATATGCGCATCGTCTTGCTGAAAACGGCGTACCCGTGTGAGACCAGTTAGAGCTCCAGACAATTCATTTCTATGCAAAACACCAAAATCGGCCATGCGCAGAGGCAATTCCCTCCATGAGCGATTGCGAGTGTCAAAGATCAAACTAATAAAAATTTTAAATATGTTGAATGGATAAAGAATTTAAAGTTTTAAATGATTTACCAATGTCCAGGACAGTTCATGGGTTTAAGTGCAAATGTTTCCTTTTCGACATCAAATGAAAACATATTTTCAGAGTAATGCTGCCAATGGCCAGAAGTCTGCCAAAGTCTAGCATTATAAATATTCGGAGAGATAACTTCCTGAAAACCGCGCTTTCTGTATTCAGCTTTAATGAAATTCATTAAAGTATTATATATGTGGGTGCCCCTTGGTAGAAAGAAGCAGGAACCTGGAGAAAGTTCATGGAAAAAGAACAACTCCTGTTCTCTTCCTAATTTGCGATGATCACGTTTTGCTGCTTCCTCTTGAAGTTTTTCCCACTCTTTAAGTTGCTTCGGATCAGGAAAGGAAATTCCATACACCCGTTGAAGAGTTTCAGCATCGGCTTTACCTTCCCAATAAGTGGATGAATTTTTCGTAATTTTTAGTGCCTTAACTTTTCCAGTATGACGCACATGAGGGCCGCGGCACAGATCGATTAATGGTCCACATTTGTATACAGTTGTTTTTTCTGTCGTAACCTTCTCGTTAAGAATACGACGCTTGAACTCATTGTATTTAAACATTTCCAGCAAATCAGATTTCTTCATTTCCAAACGTTCAAAAGGTTGTTTCTCTTTTACAATTTGTTTGATTAAGCCTTCCACTACAGTATAATCATTTGTAGATATCTGAAAAATAAGACGTTAAGACGAAAAAGCATTTAAAAAAACCACCCATAAAAATTTTCATATAAATTCTCTAATCGGAGACACAAATGTGTGGAAAGTTTGAATAAAATAGGGCTTTAGGAAGTGGATTAAAAATGTTGTACAAGAATATACCAGCCCGCCACAAACAAACACACAGGCACGCGATGCTAATATATAGAGATTTTAATAAATTTTTTATTAAAACTTACACCATCTCCTTCTAAATGCATATCATAATAAAAGCCATTCTCAATTGGAGGGCCGTAACATAAATGTCCTCCATAAATCCTCTCCATAGCTTCACCCAAAATATGTGCAGAACTATGCCAAAAGACCGCTTGTGCCTCTGGGTCGTCAAATTTCAACAGATGTAAAGAGCAATCGCCCTCAAGAACACGATCTAAATCCCAAATTTCACCATTAACTTTAGATATAATAACATTATCAGCCAATCCCTGGCTAATTCCTTTTGCGACATCGTAAGGGGTTGTATTCCATGATGTAGCTTCAACTAGTTTTCCATCTGGCAAAGTTACTTTGATAGGTTCCTTTGGTTTAGAAGCGATTTCATCTAAATACTCTGCCTTGCATTTCTCCCACAATGCATTTCTTTCCTCTATGTATGATGGCCATGGATTTAGTTCCTTAACTGTTTTCATAATAAATAATATAGCGAATTTAAAAAGATAATTTCATTTCCAAGGAAAAAACTAAATTGTCAAAAATACATGCTATATGAAGTTACCTTTATTGCCAGCGTCAGCAGTCGGAGCATTCTTTTGCTTTTCCTTCTTCATTTTGTATGCCTATAAAAAAACCTTCAGCTAAACTTGATTTTGTTAAATTATGTTTATAATTTTATTAATATCACACAGAACGGCTTAAAGTTAAATAAAGTTTTACTTAAGACGTGCTCAAGGAAGTTTTTATAGACTATTGATTAATCATCAAACTGCAATGTTCTGAACTGAAATGTTATAAATTATCGAACTATAACATCATTTCTATAAAATATCAGAAAATCAGTACAATAACCGACCAATGTTGCAAGGCGCTTGTTGTGGGTGTTGACGTAGTGGCTGGCCCGTAGCTGATGTGGTTTTAGAACTAACTGAGCGGCTTTTGAAATCGTTTGCAGCACGTGCACAATATTAAACATAATATTTTTAACCACAATAAAATTAAAAAATGTATGAGGCAATAAACATATTCTATACGATCTTGCTTAAGGAAATCACATCGTATTTCGTATGCCCGAAATATATGTGCAATATTCTGCATGCAGCGAAATGTAGATATCGTGCAGCGAATTGCCTGTCAAATTCTCACGGGTTTCAGCTGGTATTAATTTGTATGCTCTAAGCATTCTCCACTTCTTTTAGACATTAATAATATGACTTCGATATGTTGTCGGAATCATACAATTTTTCATTCTAAAATATATTTCATGGCGGTCAGTAACCAGATTCCGGTTAAGGTTATGGGATAATATAGTATGGAATGGAGTTTTTATTTATATCAAATGTTTTTCTTTCGTACAAACTCTTTTAGCTGTTTTTTTGGCTGTCAAGTTGTTCGTTTCAAAAACAGTTGTTAGAGCAAAAACAGATCTGTATATTTTGAGAGATTTACCCCTCTTGATAGTAACCCAACAACAACACATGCAACAAAAAAACGTAAAAAGATTTTTGCTTTCGTGTTTGAATTCCCTTTTGAAAAAATCTGCGCTCGAGCGCGTATTTATGTTATTTTGCTGTCATTTTTGCTTTTATTTTACTTCGATTTTTTAATGAATCAAATGAATTTTCAATATTTAAAGTGAAAAATTTTATAAATATATATTATAAATACGTTTCATGAAATAATATATCAGTCACTTCATTCCACTTTTCTTTCGCTTGTCTATTCCCGTTGAGGCCTTTGAATCTGCAATAAAGTTATTAACATTTCCAATTTAAAAAAAAATATTTAGATAATAATGAAAATCAAAAACATAACTTACTGTCGACGCCCTTATTCTAAATTTTCTTCCAGAAATAAGTATTTATTTTTGATTTGCAGATACTTTCTTGCCAATTGCCAATGAAGTTGACTTCATTATATCCACTTTATTAAAAAAAAACCCATAAAAGTAATTTTTTTTATGTAAATTCTCTAATAAACAAAAGTATACTGAATTTCACTATAAATGCTGAAATATAAAACCAGATACGAAGCAGTGCAACCCAACGTAAAATTAGCTCTAAGGCAAATTTGCTTGTGGAATTTAAATAAAGCAACGTGAGATTTGATCTTGTGTGGTAATAATTTAAATATTTTTGTCGTGACAACGTTTCACTATAAAGCTTAAGGGGTACATGTTCAAAAAGTAAAATGTTCACTGAGATACTGTTGTGAGACACTGTTATGAGACACGTTAAGTCACACTGTTACGAGACACTTATATGAGACACTGCTATGGACCGTGTTAAATGTCTGCGTTTTCTTTATTTATATTATATACTATATATGTAAATAACTATATATATTATTTAGTTATTATTATATATTTATTTTTTCTTTTTATTGTAAGTGAAACTACTTTATCAATCGTGGGATATGTCGATTCGTATGAAATTCGCTATGTAGGACTAAGATGCGACTATAAGACTTGTTCCTATAGAAATTCTGGAATATGGCCAATAGGGTCTGAAATTTTAGGAACTAAACAATTTTTCAAGCGATTCGTATGAAATTCGGTATGTAGGACTAATATGCGACTATAAGACTTGTTCCTATGGAAATTCTGAGATATGGCCAATAGGGTCTGGAGTTTTGGGAACTACGGCATTTTGAGAAGTCCGTTCGTGTATCCCGGGCTCAAAATACGCGGCACCTTGAAAAATACTTTTTGGTGTTACTGGGATTCGAACCACGAACCTCCTGCTCACTAGCCATGCGAATTTCCACTGAGCCACGGCATTTTCGTAACATTACCCTCGCCTTAATTTTATTCTTCCCGGCCAAATTTGGCACTCCTTCTGACGTCGTACCTTGTCAATCTGCGGAAAACTTTTATTTTACATCTCGGGCTTTATTGAATCCGATATACTAGGATTAATGATGCTATTGATAATCTTTTACGGGCCTTCCTAGTTTCGCAGTAATTTAAGAGATTTTCCCTTAATTTCTGAACATTGATCATCCTCTGTCTTAGATCAGTCACGTTATTTCAATCGTAAACCGGTGGTAATCCAAATTTGATATCGCACGGTAGAAGGTTTCCGCCAAATTCATTGCTGGTAAATTTTTAGTCGTATTGCGTACAGCGCTGCGATATCCCATAATAAACAACGGTATACAGCAATCCCAATTGTCTTGGTTGCCATTAAATTTTTTTCGCAGATGTTCTTCCACCTTCCAGCGTTTTGTTAAACCTTTCAATCATACCATCTGAAAACTAGCGACTCAAAATTTCTCCCTTTATCGAAATCTAGTTCCAGTGGTACTCCAAATCGGCATATCCAGTTGCAACAAATGCCTGACCCACCGTGCTAGCTTTTTGGTTTGCTGTGGTATATGCTTCTGTGCATTTACTGAAGTAGTCAATGCACACGATTATAAAGCGATTACCGTTCCTTGTTTCTGTAAAAGGGCCATATATTATCATTGTTATCCGCTCAAACGGCGCTCCAATATTGTATTTGTGCATTTTTCTACTGGTTCTTGTATGCAGTTCTTTGCTTGCGGCACATATGTCACACATTCGGATCTAGCCTTCGACATCTCTCTGATATTAACCCAGTAGAAGCGACTTCTAACTTTGTCTAGTGTCTCGTTAATGTGTAGATATGTGTAGATCGTTTACTCGGCATTTCCATTGTATTTCGGTTGCTCGTGGCAAATCGAAATAAGGATCGTTTCCGTTAAATTGCGATATTTTGTGGTGGATGTTCCAGACGCTTTGCAAGCAGTTTCGTTGATAATTCTTGTTTATTCTTCCCCTCTTAAGAACGATTGTCTTCAATCATTTTGAAGTAAGGAATTTTGTTTGTGAGATTAAATATGGTTTTGGTTCTGGTACAATTTTGATGCTTGGTAGAATTTTCTTCTGGAGTCCGAATATATTATTATTGCCTTTGGTGAATGTGCATGCTGATACAGGTGTGAGTAGTATTGCAATACAACCAAAAATTCAGTTTGAAATTAGCTGGTGGTTTTCTTTACTGGACCGGAGTGACTGTATTACTTTAGTGTTTTTAATGTGGAGTTCGTTGACCATTTCTAATGGTAAGAGGTAGTGGTCTTTTTCAATAGGTGAAGGTTGTAGAATTGCAGGTAAGATCTGGTGAAAAGAAATTAATAGTTGATCGTTGATAGTAAGGTTAGTAGCATGGTATTTGATGAGGAAAGTGCCTGTTAAATTTTGTTGAGCTGCTTCGATTTTTAATGGTCCATTGAAGTCATTCAAAAGTGAAATTTCATCTATGAAGGGCAAGTGTTGGCTGTTCCTGAGTTTACAAGTAGCTTTAAGGCTTTTGAGTAAATTTTGTATATATTTAGAATTCATAAGATTAACAATAATTTTTGATATTACAAATTGATAAGCTTGCTATTTGGAAATGAATGAAAAAGTATGAAATATTTGTTAATTAAAGTTATAATTTGTGAATGAAAGACCTTGTGCTTACATTCCTATTATTCTATTACGTAGTCTAGAAAGCCTAAAAGATAAGATACAATGATCGCGTTGTGCGTGTTGTTGACACATTTATCGCAGTACACCGAATCCGTCGGACTTCGACTTCAAGTACTGGAAAATCCGAAAGTCGAACCTTCTTATGGGTTGGTTGTTTGGACTTCAATTTCTATTGGGCTAACGTTATTTTCTTGCCGCGGCGTGTGGATGAGTGGAACTGCTATTTTTTCAAATTGTGAAATGTCTGATGGGCGCTATATGCTGTATTGCTTTGGCTAATCCAGCTTGGCTTACAGCAACAATCGCATAAGCATAAAGCCGAAAATAAATCCAAAAAGTTTTTAGGATTTATAACTAAGGCCTTTTTTTAGTTATAGCACTCACCATAAGGCGGTGTTTTGTTTAACACACATATTATTTTTGGCTTTATGCTTATGCGATTGTTGTTGTAAGCCAAGCTGGATTAGCCAAAGGTTCGCCGCATATGTAAATCAAACCTTAACTCTGGTACTATTTGCAAATAAATCGTCAATCAAAAAACATGAGAGAGTAATTTTAATTCAACCTGCAAATAGAAAGAGCTATTAATTCGCAATCATTTTTACTTCATATTTTTTGGCACAATTACTTTTTAAAAACAAAAACAAAACAAAAGTATTCATATTCAGTACTAACAAAATCTACTACATTGTTCGCACAAATATCAAATAATAAGCTCTTGGTAGATTATTGATTTTCTAATATGTTAAACAAGAGAAAAAGGATTTCATTTTCATTGCAACGACGTTAAGTAAAAAGTGGAGAAAAAATCGTTTCCTCAAGAATTATTGGTATTTGCTTGAGAATTTTTAAGATTGCATTTTTGCTAACTTTTGCACGGTTATACACAAAAACAGATTTAAAATCGTATCTTACAGCCTATCTTCAAAGATATTGTCAAAGTCCCAACAACACTAGAAATTTAGTACAGTGGCTTCGGAAAACAGCATCAGTACGCAGAACAGTAAGGTTCATCCCAGTCCGGGGGCCGCCCGTAGTGTTTGGGCGCTACCCCTGACAGCATCGTGTAATATGGTGGCCGAGGAGGATAGTGCAGCGCACACGGACCAGGAAGTCGACCGTTCCCCAGCCCAGGAACAGCATGATACTAACTTATTAATCGAAGGAGTGGATGGCGCAATGGGCAATCTAGATGATATATTTGATGTGATAAAAAATGGCGAAGTTTGTGATGTCGAAAATCTTGTAGAAAAATTCGGAATGGAAGGTTTGTCAGCTAGAGATCGCCATGGTTATACGCCAGCCCATTGGGTGGCTCTCAACGGAAATGTCGAAATGATGCGTTACTTAATAGAGAGAACAGCGCCGATTGATTTACCATGCCTTGGTACACAGGGGCCACGACCAATTCATTGGGCATGTCGTAAAGGACATGCTGCCGTTGTTCAAGTCCTTTTACAGGCTGGTGTTGCAGTCAATGCTGCAGATTTTAAGGGATTGACTCCATTAATGACTGCTTGTATGTATGGCAGGACTGCTACGGCTGCATATCTGTTGGGAATGGGAGCTTTGAATCATTTAACGGATATTAATGGAGACACTGCCTTGCATTGGGCAGCATACAAAGGACACGCAGACCTTATGAGACTTCTCATGTACAGCGGTGTTGAATTGCAGAAAACGGACAATTTTGGTTCAACGCCATTGCATTTGGCTTGTTTATCCGGCAACATGACATGCGTTCGGCTTTTATGTGAAAAGAGTAATTTAGATTTGGAGCCACGTGATAAAAATGGAAAAACTCCAATAATGTTGGCGCAGGGTCATCGTCATCAGGATGTCGTTAAAGTACTTTACAACGAGGTTAAGAAAAAATCTCGTTGGATTCCATCGGCTTCAGACATTTGGGGATTACTCTTTGGCGGTGCTGGCGACTCGAAAGGGCCACTACTGCTTTTCTTATTTTCTGTCCTTCTCTGGGGTTATCCTATGTATATGATCAGGGTAACGTTGTCACCTATATAAATTGCAAAGGCAGCAGTTTCTATCCTTTGTTTCTTTTCTTTAAAGGTGATTCCAATAACTTGGAATATTTTGCGGCGTTCGCATTATTGCTTTATCTATTGGAATGCCGTCATGTGGATAAGTTGGGTGATCGCAAATCGCAGAGATCCTGGCTATATTCCGCTGAGTTCTGATGCCTATTATCGTGCTATTAAGCAAATTCCTTACTTCGACAAATGGAAAAAGAGAAACGTTATACTTACTCGCCTGTGTCATAGTTGTCGTTGTTTGCGGCCTTTGAGGGCAAAACATTGTCGGGTCTGCAATAGATGTGTTTCCTATTTTGATCATCACTGTCCTTTCATATATAACTGCGTGGGATTGCGTAATCGCATGTGGTTCTTCCTGTTTGTGCTTTCTGTAGCTGTTAACTGCTCGTTCACCATTTACTTTGCATGTTTTTGTGTAATGATAGAAGGATTTACCATGTTGTATGTACTGGGACTTTTGGAAGCAGTTGTTTTCTGTGGTCTAGGATGGATTTTAACTTGCACCTCAGTAAGTAACCGAAAGAAATATGTGAATTTTTATGATTACCGCATTTTTATAATTTTTACAAGATTCTTCATGCATGCATGAATTTGACCACAAATGAAATGTTTAACTATAAACGGTATCCTTATTTGAGGGATAAAAGAGGCCGTTATCAGAATCCATTTTCTAGAGGACCAATTCTCAATCTGTTGGAGTTCTTTGTCTGCCTGCCTGATCGTGCAGATGACAACGATTTGCTACTAGATGACATTTGATAAAACTTAAAGAGATTTTAGATTTTTTCTTTTCTCCAGCAACTTTTTTAAGCTTAAACTTGAAAAAACATTACACGCATCAGTACAAGATAAATAATAGATATTTTTAACTAAATGCAGATAAAGTTAATAAATTTATTAGTATCGTTTACTTTATAAATATTTACAGCATTTTTCACATTGCTTGGAAAATTTTAAGAAATAGAATATATAAAAAAAACTGTCTAAATGATAAATATGTGTTTTATCTTTTGTAATGAATTTGCTTTGGTTCGAATTCTTTCCCTCTTTAAGAATTTACATTAAAATGTGCTTCACTGTAGTCGTGTTTTTTGGTACTTGATCTGCAAGACATTAATTTTTAAATATCAAAAAATAAATACAGGAAAACAATTCAGCAAAGGTTTTGATACCTTAATATTACTCATCCGACGTTCCACTTATTACCTACATTGGTATAATAAAAAATTAGTTACACAATAGTGTCTAGTCAATAAAATTCTAACTCTCAAAGCAAAAATCATAACTTTCCGGATCGTCTGGTATTGGTGGTGGGTCTTTGCTAATGTCAACACCTTCTGTATCGAGAAGTCGAAGTTTGATTTCCATTGAAAGCAGAGTATCGAAATCTTCAGTTTTCTGTTTGCTGACCATTTCCTGTCCTAACAGTGCATTAATGCCATCGGTCCAATAATTGAATATAATCTCCTCAGGTGCAACAAAATCCAAAGTGGAGTGATCCATATTATCAAAAGTTATGGAGAAACCTAAATTAATTGCTGACTTCCGTGTCCTCATCTCTTTCATATGAGGGCACTCCTTGCCGACAAGCAGTTGTTTAATATCAATAACGAGTACTTTATTCGTGAGTTCCTCGAGAGTAGGAATTGTTTTCTCATCACAGTCGCCATAGTGAATCACTTTGTGATTCGGTGATAGACGAGCATACCAAAATTTATCTTTACTACGAGTTCCTCGTGCATATTTAGAAAAACGTGTACCCTCCACAAGAAACGACAGACGTTGCTGTTTAATGAGATCCATCACATCAGGACTTATTTTCTCTTTAAGCTTAACAATAGCCGAAGCCGTTGATTCACATTCCTCTTTTGACGTACGTTCCTGTTGACGTAAGTTTGTTATTGTCTGGTATGTTAGCAGACCGATTTTAGAACGGAAATCTTCAAGATTCTCTGGTCTTGATTTGAGTGTTCTTGTAATCTGTTCACGTACGACACTAAACACTTTTAGAAAGTCTTCGGCCGTTGCTCTCATATCCTTCCATGTGCGGTTCAGTGTTATAATACAAATGCAAAAAAACTCCTCGAAAGGATGATCATGTGTAAAAAACATGGGATGGAAATCAACAGATTGCTCTGATGGAGGCTCTCCTATTCGAAGGATATCACAGAGTAATTTCACCAACTCAATGGAGGTACGACCGAACGGACACTCGTGCTCATCAGCCCGACATGAATTCTCATGAACTACTTTTGTGTACTGTTGTGTATAATTTCGTGCAAAGTAAACCATGCAATCAAGAGCCAACACTCCTGGAGGTGTTTCAATGAAATCCTGTGCTGGATTTATATCACACTTAAACCCAAGCTTCTTGTAGTATTGAGAAAAGTTTACATTTCCTCCGCGCCTTAATTGATCGTCCCCAACTCCGGTTCCTCCAGAATAGTCGTCGAAAGCTATTCGCCTGAGTTCTTTGATTTTCTCGTGTGCATCTTGATCCTGAGCGTTCATCTTCATGCGCATACGATTCTCCAGAAGTCCAAGTGTTAACGTTTGAAGTACATACAGTTGATGGGTCATTTCAGTTCCCGAAACATTACTCAGTAAAACCGAACGAAATTGTTTTGCACTGAGTGTAAGAGCAATTTGCCTTTTGCGCGTGTCATCAGCCTTTGTAAAAAGCGCGTTAATTAAGGCAATTGCATTTTGCTGAATAACCATTGAGCTGGGCTCCTGCAGCAGTCTTAAAAGATCTGGCAGCGTAACATCTTTCTCTACTTGTAAATATTTTGAACTATTCTGCACAATATTCTCCAAGTTGGAGAGGGCGCTTTCAATGCACTCCTTTGGAAAATTTGAAAAATTACATACAATATAAATATTTCTTGTTACAAAAGAATTTTGTAAAATCTCCCACGATACTGTGCCATGTTCCATTAATTCTACAAAGCTTGATAGACTGTAAATAAGAACTTCATCCTCAGTTTGTGATGAATCTTCTATCATGGTAATAATTATTCCAAGACCATGCTCCTTTATAAACTCAAGTGCAAATGTTAAGTCCATACTCAGTGATGCTAGCTCTTTAAGACATTTGACCCTTTCGAACGTTGATCCCGAACGTAGTGTTTCTAGAGTGTCATTAGCAGTTTTTGAAGGCGAGTACTGCAAACGCAAAACTGAGCCGTTTTTGATTTCGTTCCGATTTTTTTCCGTAACATATTTATGATTATTTTGTTCAAAGAATTGAAGTGCATAGTTTTCCGGATCTGCTATGCCCCAATAGCTGCAGAGTTCCTGAATTTTTCCTGCAAAAATATATTTTTAATTTCAAGTATAAATATTAATGATAAAACTGCCAGCACAGGAATAAATATTCTCATTTTATGTGCCGTACCTCAAGGGGCGTTGTCTCCTTATCCATAAAAGAAGTGTTCAATTTTTTTTAATATATAGTTTACCTGTTAATGGTTGTCTCTGATCTAAGTTAATTAACTGAGCATGATGATTTGCTAATTCAACGGCAATTTTAACAATATGTGAATCTTTTACAGGCATTTTTTTGGGTATCATTTTGGTCCATAGAAGTAAGCGACCAGTGTTTCAAACAAAAAAAACTAGGTAATTAAATTCGAAAACACTTTTAAATGCAGTGACGCAGGCAGAGACAAGAAATAAGCCAGTAAATAAATAGAAAACCTACAGTTCAACAGCAAGTGCATACAAACTGTCAAAAAAATATATTATTCAGAATAGAGATGTGTCGTTCGTGATTGGTCCGTTCGTAGCTCGTGCTGAACAGAACAAAACCTATTCATTAATTCAACAAGAACTAATATATTCTATATTGCTTTCAACAAAAAAATAAAAATTACAACACAAACACACCAGAAATTGGTTTAGCGTTAACCAAAAAAAAATTTGTGGTTAAGAAATATTTAACCGAATTTTCATTTATAATTTTCACCACCAGAGTCGACTTTTAAATATTATATATGGATAAGTTGGCAAACACATGAAACAAAAAATTTACCAAAATTTGGTTAGTTTTTGCTGTTGCTTTAATCAGCCGTTAACCACAAAAAATACCTAACTCATTTTGTTGAAAGCAATATAGCAATAGTATTGTTACCCGGAATACACCGAGCAAATGTGGAACTACGAGAAAATATTCGGTGTGTACACTAGGAAAATTTATTCGCCCTTACTATGCCTTACTCAGATATTCATTTCAGAGTAAAAAAAAACAACCCATAAAAATTAAAATTTTTCATCTAAATTCTCTAATCGCAGAAATTGATATGGGAGCCCCTCGATCCTGGGCCATTTTTTTTTTATTGTAGGAGAAAATCATCGAAACAGACATTTGACATCAGATGTTAAAATTGAAAAAGCTCAGATCATTTTATTCTGAGCACTTAGAGCACGCTCATACTCTGAGCAAATAAGAAACACCAACATTTATCTTGAGAACTCTGACTGCTCTGAACTAATTTATGAAAACGCCAAATGACAGCATATTGTGAAAACTTGTTGTTCTATCTGTTAGTTGATATCGACAACAAAAAAAACGACATCAATAAAAATACAATTCAGTAAATAAAAATGTAAGTTGAAGTAAGCATAAAACATGTATGTCTCGTTTCATTTGCTGGGTTCATTTGTGCGTGAGTTAAGATTTCTCTCTCTCTCTCCACCACCAAAACCATGCAGCGCAGCCGACTGCGCAGCACACACCGCACACAGTCCATAAAGGGCGACGAATATCTGATGCCAGTATAGATATTTAAAAAATGTATAAGGGCCTTGCGGCCGAACATGTGTGTAAAATTTGAAAAAAATCGGGTAATTTTTTTAAAATTTTTGTTTGGGAGCCCCCCGCCCCGCAGCCCGAGGGGCCTCAAAATTTAATAGAAAGTGTTGTCTCCGGAAATACACATGTGTGCAAAATTTCAATAAAATCGGGCCATGGGAAGTGGGTTAACAATTTATCGCAAGAATCCACGACAGACGACCGACGACCGACGACCCACGGGCAAGTGAAGTTAATATAGAGAATTTAAAAATAGGAAACTGTGTATACATCACAACAAAAAACACAGAGTACAGGGGGAAAAACCCCGGTTGAATAAAAAAAAACCGAGTAAATATTTGACATACACTACTCGCTCGGGTTGTATAAAAAAACAGACACATATTGAACCAAAAGAGTGTGCTAGAGTACACCACATAAGTTATAAACGGAACAGCATTGAACCAAAATATGTCAATCTCATTCACATCACACCAACATTTAAAAATGACAAGCAGACAGTTTAGTTTAGTCGTTTAGTATTCAGTTCACTCAGTGGCTCTCGTGCTATAATTCTACTCTAAAGTAAATCTAAAGCTATAGTACAGCTCATTCGTATTGAACGGAACAGTATAATTTATTGTATTAGCCTGAACCAGAATGGTGTGCGGTGAAGTGCGGTGTTCTGACAGCTAGCTTAAAAACAACGTTAAATATTTGGCTGGAGAGTTCACTGCACCATACCGCGACAGGTTAGGCACATATTTCTAACATACTGCAGCAGCCCTATTCATTGTTATTCATTTGAAAGTAGCAAACTGAAAAATAGGTATCGAGAAACAAAATAAATAGTATTAGTTAGGGAAGATCTGCCTTTATACAATAAAGGAAATAAAAACTACAAAAACAATGAAAAAATAACAAGATATGGTGTGTAATAGCGGCTGAAATGAATATTTGATTTGTTTAAGCCTTTATATGACAAAAGAGAACTGCACACGAACACCCACCGCGGGGTTTGGTTGTACTATAGCCTATAACATTTCCTGCAATAATATACATTGAAAATTCCATTAAAATCTGTTGGCAAATTTGAGTTTCCATTAATAACCACACCAAATTTCATTTTTATTTATATGATAAGAGATAGATGTAAGTTTTTATAACAATACAGTGGGTGCCGTGGCTCTAGTTATAATTCCCGAAAAACACAAGATAAGTTTTACCATTGTGAGAGCACCCTGTCATGTAAAGCTTTTCTATTAGAGGGTGGCTACACGATCATGGGAATGAAAGTCATGTCCATCAAAATATGTGGGTTTTTATTGATTTGGAAAGGGAAAGCTTGATTCCACCGAGAATCCACCGAAAGGCAAGCATGAACGTTCTATACGGCAAAACCACATCAAATTGACGAACATACACACAAATGCTTCGTTATGTGTAGCCACAACGTTCATTGGAATGACTTTCATTGTAGCTTTCCTGTGAAGCCACGCTCTACATACGACATTGAATTGTAGGTCCCTTCCATTTTTGCGCATATATATAGGACCTGCACATCACGTATTAACGTATGATCCTATTCCTAATCATGGACAATAAAATGCTCTAAAGCGTGTTCGATTGGACTGAATTAACTACAAAAATAGCTGTGTCTGTAGTAAATAGTGAAGATACTGTTCGATTGGTTATGTCCTATATCCCCTTGTGGGTCCTGGGGCCTCTACTACGCCTATGCGCCATCGCGTGCGGTTCCTGGCAATGAAGTTCAGCTCTCTCCAACTCTTCCCAAATTGCCGTGACTCCTTCTCAACTGTTCTGCGCCATGTATTTCTCGGACGACCCATTCTTCATCACCATCCTGGGATAACGGGTTTCATTGCATTGCGTAGTTTGCTATGGAACTGTCGCCTTATCGGAGTGTATGACCAATCCACTGCCACTTCCGTCGTTGGATGGTTGTGCCAATTGGTTCCTGACCCGTTCTCTGGTTAAGATGTTCGTTAGAGATACGGTTAGGCCAGAAAACCCTTAAGATGTTCCGTAGGCACCTATTTACGAACGTTTGTAATCTTTTTGTGATAGTAGCGGTCACCTTCCAAGTGCTGCACCCATACAACAGCACAGATTCAACATTTGAGCGGAACAGTCGCAGCTTAGTGTTTAAGCTGATCGCATTGCTTCGCCATATCATGGACATCATTCCAAACACCGATTTTGCTTTGCAGTTTCGGTTGGCAATGTCCTGTTCGGTTCCACCTTCGGTCGAGACAATACTCCAGAGTTATTGCAAACTCTCTACTCTCTCTACCGGCTGTCCAGCAATGTTAAGTTTAGTTACTGATTTAGTGCTGAGTTTGATGAGTTTGGTTTTGGCAGTATTAATCTTTAAACCCACAACATTTGCCTCCCTTTCCACATTTGTTGTCACTTGTCCATAATCCTGTGTGAGAGTAAACAGACGTCGTCAGCGTAGTCCAGATGTTTGAGTTGAGATGTAAGAGTCCAACGAATTCCTCCATTTCCAGTAGATAAAGCTGCGCGAAGTACATCGCTAATCACCAACAAAAAAAGTATCGGCGATCGAATGCAACCTTGTCGTACCCCACTTAGGATCTCGAATTCCTCTGACAGCTTTCATAGGTTGCTTTAATAATAGCTATTAGTTTATCGGGTATACCTCTCCTGCGCAAGGCGAACCAGATAAACTGTTTGTTGACACTTTCAAACGCCTTCTCAAAATCGATGAACAGCAGGTGCAGTGGTGACCGGAATTCAACGCACTGTTCAATAATGATCCGCAGGGTGTTTATGTGGTCTACACTGGAGGATCCAGTGCGGAAACCTGCTTGTTCGGCATCGAGTGTAAATTCCAGATGTTCCTTAATTCGCTCAAGTACTACTTTGGCTATTACCTTTGCAACTGCAGGAAGAACGCAAATGCTTCTCCAGTTTTCGCACTCCATAAGACTATCTTTTTTAGGGAGCTTGACAATCATTCCCTTCTTCCACTCGTCGGGGAAACTTTCTGCCTCCCAAGCTCTCTCTACAAGGGGATATAAAAGCTCTGCTGATGTCGTTGGAGCTGCACGCAGAAGCTCTGCGGGTATACCGACTTGTTCTTCTTTAGTGTGTTGATTGCGGTAGCGATCTCGTCTTTACTGGGAGTTGAGGTGCGAATTCGGGAAATTGTTACTACCGGCAGCTCCGTTTGATTTGGGTGCATATCGTTAGCAAATACACGGTTAAGGACCGTAGAGAAATGCTCCTTCCATCGCTTGAGCTGATCCTCATCTGAAACGAGTACGGCACCATCTAGGCCTTTCACCAGATGTTGGCTAGAGCGGTGACCACCTGTCAGCTCTTTGGTGATTCTGTAAACGATTCTGCTATCGCACCTTCTCGCTTCTTCTGCTCTGCTTCTGAGGCCAGGTTGTTAATATAATTGCGTTTGTCACGTGTTACACTACGCTGCACTTCTCTCATTTTGCTTCGATACAGGGACTCTAGCTCGATCCTAGCTGCTTCTAGGATATCTACAATAAGAGCTTTAAGTAGCTTACGTTCTTGTTCGATTGAGCAACTGACTTAACTAAAGAGATATTTTGAGCGTGTAGTTTTTTCAGATTAGTTATTTGTTAACAAAACTGGAAAATTACATATAGAAACAAATCATCAATAGGTCAAATAAATAAAGAGTAACCAAATTAACTGAAGTGAAAAGTTGTACTTTTCAGTCCAATCGAACAATTCCATGATGTGCGAATCTGTAGCTAATAGATGATATTTTGTATTGCACCTTAGATACGCTGACAGTATTTTTGGGAATGGAATAGAGACCAACAAAGAAGAAGTATAAATTATTACAAAACAAAAATTGTTAGTATGAATTACATTATTTTTAACGAACGAAAATGAAAACAACGCGTATAACCGTCAAGAGACCCCCAAAAGACCCTCAAAAGCCACCAAAAGATACCTGAAAGACCACCAAAAGATCCTCAAAAGACCACCGCAAGATGCAAAAAAGAATATTCAAAAGATCGCCAAAAGACCATCAAAAGACTCTTCAAAAAACACCCCAAAATACCCGCAAAAGATCCTCAGAAGACTCCTAATAAGCCCACAGATGACCCTTAGAAGACCCCTAAGATACCACCAAAAGACCCACTAAAGACCCTCAAAAGATCCCCCAAAGACCCCCAAAACACACTCAAAGGACCCCTAAAGTACCCTTGAAAGATTCCCCAAAAGACACCCAAAAGGCCATACCGAATTTCATACAAATCGATGGAGAAATGGATTAGTTCCCAAAATTCCAGACCTTCATGATCATGTCACAGAATTTCCATAGGAACAGGTCTTATAGTCGCATCTTAGTGCTACATACCGAATTTCATACAAATCGGTTGAGAAGTGACTTAGTTCCCAAAATTCCAGACCCTAATGACCATATCCCCGAATTTCCATAGGAACAAATCTTATAGTCGCATATTTATCCTGCGTACCAAATTTCATACAAATCCGTTGGGAAGTGGCTTAATTCCCGAAATTCCATTCCCTAATAACCGTACACCAGAATTTCCATAGGAACAAGTCTTATAGTCGCATTGGAGTCCTACATACAGAAATTCATAGAAATCGCTTGAGAAATGGCTTAGATCCCGAAATTTCAGTCCGTAATGACCGTATCTCAGAACTTTCACAGGAATAAGTCTTATAGTCGCATCTTAGTCCTACATACAGAATTTCATGCCAATCGCTGGAGAAAGCTTTGTTCCCGAAATTCCAGACCATAATGATCATATTTCAGAGTTCCCATAGGAACAAGTCTTAGTCCTACATACCGAGTTTCATAGATATCGCTTGAGAAATAGCTTCGTTCCCGTTCCAGAATTTCCATAAGAACAAGTCTTATAGTCGCATGTTAGTCCTACATACCGAGTTTCATTGAAATCGCTTGAGAAATGACATAATTACAAGAATTCAAAAATGTAACACAAAATCGCAACACAAAATTATGTTTGATAAAGTAGTTTCACTTACCAAAAAAATTTAAACAATCTATATATATAAAAGTGAAACTTTGTATGCATGTATGTATGTATGCATGTATGTATGTATGTCCGGTATGGACTGCAAAACCCATCAACCGATCGCGTTCTAACTTAGCATATGGGTTTTCTACCATAATAGGCAATTAATAGGCATATTTTGAAAGTGGTCAGACTCCAAGGTCAAGGGGTCACCATACGATTTTTTTTATTGTTTTTACAAATTGCCTGCTTTATGAACCAATCGCGTTCAAACTTATTCTATATTTTTCTGGGCTGGTGAGGTGGTCAGTTGGTGGGTTGGTCAGTTAGTGCGAGTTTAGTGGTTGGGGGTGGTCTTTGAGTGGGTGGTCATCTGAGGTCAGAGATCCGTGGGCTGGGGGTCAGTTTGTGGTGGGTCAGTGGGCGGGGGGTCAGTGGGTGTACTGTCAGTGGGCGGGTGTTAACTTGGTGGGGGTCAGTGGGATGCGGCAGCCGGGAAACGCCGGAGACGGGTGGGTAATGAAGCCACGAGCAACGCCGGGCACTTCAGCTAGTATTTTATAAAAATAAAATGTTGTTTTAAAAATTTTATGCAAATTTTAAAAGAAGAAAAAAAAAGACAGTTTCGTGACGTAACAAAACCCATAATTATTGTCTTCTTATAATTGCACAAATAGTTCTCGAAACCATACGCACTGGTAAACTGTTTAAGTAAGTATTTTCGTGGTTTCGTTCTGAACGTTGTGCAAATGTAACACCAAACCAAAACCATGTTTAGTAAACGAGACCTTACACGTCGATTGAATCAAAATTTCAAACTGTACAGTTTGCAATTAAATCACCAAACTGAAACCACGAGAGTGAAATCCTAACTCTATCCCACGAATGAAAGAGACATAACAAACTTAAGACCAAAGGATTAACTTTAAACGCGTTATCTGGTTGGGTTAAACCTAGATAAGCACTCATGGAAAAAGGGTTGAGTTTAGTTTTCGTTGAACTTAGTCTGAACTCAAAACATATACCAGGGTTGAGTAGAAGTAAAATTCAAAGTGTCGATTTTAATTATATTGTAAGTTTTCGTCGGATTTTTTATAATGTCGAAATTTCAACCATGTTTTATTCTGATTAAATGGAAACGCGTTACGCCATTTTAAATTTGACGAAAATAAATCTCAACCCAACCCAAGTTAAATCAGGTTTGTGGAAATACAATATAATGGAATTAAGTGGGATTTACTATGCTGATGTCAACAACTCATTACATGCGAATCGTGTGTTGTGACCATAATGTGATTTTGGTTGGTTTCGTCAAATATTCGTTAACTTACGAGGGATTAAGCAAGGTGTGAAATACTACGTTTCAAAGACAGAAAAAAGTCAAGCTAGGTTTTCGTCGAGTTAATACATGACAGCGATAAACCATAGCGTTTCCAAGGTCAGTCAGCATCGAGCGCTCAACACGAGCACATTTTTAAAGATCCCGCACCAGATCGCTCAGGTACCTGCTACCGGCAGCGGAAAAAAACCATCTTACCAAAAAGCGAGCATTTCGCTACCTGCGACTTTTGAAAATATTTAGCTTCACTAATTACTTTTTAATTTCAGGCACATATTTAAAATTAATAGTCATTTAATTTCAGATCAAGTTTTTTCATTTTCCAGCCCTAAAAAATGGGTGAAAAACAGAAAAGGAAGGAAAAAGTCAACGAGGTCTTAATTAAGGAACAAATCACCAACCATGGTGGGGATTTCCTCTCGTCATTGTAAGAAAGGCTGGATGAAGTCAACCAGCTTTGCGAGGAATCAGCTACCTCTGAAGAGGAGAGCATGAGCGTATGCAATGAACCGGACACTGAAGTGCCCGAATCCAGCAGTGGTGGAGAGGATAACTCCAGCGACAGAGACAGTCGCAAAGCTTGGTCTTCTCCCGAAACCATGCCCGCAAATGCAAAAAAAGGAGGTTGTCTGGAAATTCCAGACCATCATCGCCACCAACATCATCTTCTCCTGCAGTGGCTGCTGTTGATAAAAAATGACTGTTGATAAAACAGCTATACCAAAAGAGTCCCAAAAGGTCTCAAATAAGAAGGCACCACCACCAGTCGCTCCATCAAGTCAAAAATCCCAAACTACGGGACCAACAGCAAAACCTTTTGCCATAACGCCAATAGTCTGCTTCAGACTAAACGTCGCTGAACTATCAAAGTTCACGAAGAGCGCCAACATTAGCTGCAGAATTCGCAACATCAACAGCAACAAATCAGTCGTTACGGCCATGAACAGAGATGGCCATCAGCTAATTCGGTCATGGTTTGGACATGTCGCAAGTAATTGCGGCATGAAATACAGATGCGTCTCTGGGACGGCGGTCCTTATCAGGAACACTATGGCAGGCGAAAAGGTCCAAATCAGTGGTCTACGTAGCATGGAAGCAACAGCTGTCAGCATTAATGTCAACGAAGTGGAGACCTTGCTGACGATATCGGTGTACAATCACTGCAACGCAACGAGGGAAGACATCCAACAGGATTTGCAAACTGTCTGCAACACCTCCTCTAGACACACATACTGTGTTGTTGGAGGTGATTTTAATGCTAGACATACTCGATGGCAGGACGAAATGTGCAATCACGTACCCTCGGACACCGTCAACTCTGGATTTCTTTCTAGCAACCACAAATTTCTTAAATATTTTCCCAGAATTAAGAAATTATTCCTGCTTGGCTTCGAGTGAGGCTGAACTAGCGAATTGTGCAAGTCACCCCAACACCTGAACTTCACATCAACTGAAAATAAACTGGAACCGGTTTAGATCAGAAGTTGAAGCTGAACTTCCTATTCCAGCGGCTTGCAGAAATCTGTAGAATACAGAAATTGATGATGCTATCAGAAATTTTGAGATTACAGTGAATTCAGCCATTGATCGGCAGAAAACAATTCGTACTAGCAGGGATCGTTTCCAACACTTGCCTGAGCATATACAGGCCATATATGCTCACAAGCAACGGCTTAGGAAACGCCTTCAGAGAATCTACAATAGGACACTTAAGACAGTCAACGACGAATACCTGTCTGTACTTTCGCAACTGCGTTGTACAGTTAACATGTGTCGTCAAGCTGTGCGGAGGTTTCAGGAAGATGAACTGACCAAACGGCTCCAGGACATCAAACCAGGCCCTGATGCTTTTAGGAAGCTGAACTCTCTGGTTGGAAAGCGTATTTCCATTCCAGAGATTATCACCATTGAAGATCGAACAGTATCCAGCGCTGCTGAAAAAGCGGAAGCCTTTGCCTGCCATTTTGAAAGGAGCTTTGCGGACCGACCACCAACGCATCTTCCAGATTTCTTGGAAGAGGTTGAAAGTCTTGTGGAAGACACCACTTCTCCAGGAAATACTATAGTGCAGTTCAGTGAAGAAAATCCCGCCAACGCACCCGTAGACGTCGATATGTTTACCGGAACAGCTGTTGTCAATGATTTGATTATGAGTGGAAACTCAAAAAAATCATCAAGCACAGATGGGATTTCTAACTTTTTGCTTAAAAAGTTACCGGGTATGGCAATTTTGATGTTAACCATCATTTTCAACAATTGCTTAAACAATGGCTACTTTCCGGACAACTGGAAGGTGGCCAAGGTAGTACCAGTACCCAAGAAAACTGACCGCTCCAGCGTAACTGGTTACCGTCCATTAGCTCTACTGTGTTATATCAGTAAAGTATTGGAATCATTGATCCGTAAAAAGATCAATACGTTTTGTACGGAAAGAAATCTTATTCCTTCCTTTCAGTACGGTTTCCGAGAGAAGCACTCTACGCTGCACCCTCTGCTGAAGCTTCACAGTGACGTCACTAAAGGACTGAACGTCAAAAGTAGTACAGTGGCCTGTTTGCTAGACATCGAAAAAACTTTCGATAGTGTCTGGATAAACGGGCTACTGTACAAGCTTATTAGTTTTGGTTTCCCCAATTATATTGTAAAAATAATTAAAAATTTTCTTTTTAACAGGGTCTTCTTTGTACAGGTGTACGACCGCCCATCGACAAGGAAAAGGATCAAAGCCGGAGTTCCTCAAGGTTCCAGACTTGGACCAGTCCTGTATAGCATCTTCACGTCGAGGAACACCTCAGAAATCTTTGGGACTACTACCTGAAGTGGGGACTAAAGATCAACGCCAATAAAACGGAACTCATCTGCTTCCGAGTACCAGCAACCGAAACAAGGATAAGAAAAATCGCAAGCCGGTGCAGAGCCTTTAAAATCACCAATAAACAATAAACACCAAGTCAGAGACTAAGTACCTGGGTATCAACTTTACTGAGAGGCTCAAGTTTAACTCTCACATCGACAAAACAATAAAAAAAGCGAACTACGCTCTTCATTTGGTGCACCCGCTACTTAAAAGACGAAACGGTCTGTCCAACAACACCAGGCTGCTTATCTACAAGCAACTCATTAGGCCAGTGATAACCTATGGCTACCCCATATGGTTCACCGTCTCACCAACAACGATGAAGAAGATCTCCCTATTTGAAAGGAAGGTACTAAGGATCTGTACAGGACTCTGTAGGGTGACAAACAGCTATAAGTTTGTGTCGGCTACAAAACTATACGAAGCAGCAGGTCTGTTGCCAATAACTGACCACTTGTTCCGAATGGCGAGGAAATTCGTCGACGCATTGGAAAGACATCCAAGTCCTGAGATGCAAGGACTGCGAATCGAGGAAATCGAGCCAAGTCACCGGTACATACACATAAGAGGATTCACTGATGCTAGATTCGATGACATCTTTAACAATCAAGACGTCTCCTTCTACGAGAAGGCGGGCAACCAATATTACAGAGGCTGAAGTTCGCCCTGTTTATACGCCGCTTAATATTTTTCATTCTTATTTTATTTTAAAATTATTGTTTAAAATTTAATTCCCTTAAAAATAAACATGTAGTAGATTAAGTAGTAAAAAATATTGTTTAAAAATAAACAATAACAAAAAAAAAGACAATGTAAAAACGTCGGGCCCCTATTGTTGAGCCGACACATATTAATATTAGTTATAAGTTTAGTTTTAAATCAAAATTGTATATTACTTTAATGTTTAATAAAAATATCTTAATCTAATCTAATCTAGCGTTTCCATGGACAGATTATATGATTCTTAGCAAAGGAAATGTCAGCTAAACCTAACTCAAACGCTCTAGTTTAATGGAGTTAATTTGGGTTTAATGAAAGTCAATTCCAGTGTTTCCCTTTTACAATATCAGTTAGTCAGTCAACTTTCCATTTTGGAAACGTAGTAAATGATGTAATGGTTGGGTGCGGACTTTTACAGCTGAGAGAAATTGTGTGAAATCGTTTGGGTTAAATTTGAATTTGAATAAATCAATTGGTATAATTTTTGAATTGAAGAATTTAAATTTATTTAATTATATTAACGTATTTTTTTTTATGAAACAAAAAATTCGTGGCTTGTTAAATTTAAATGACAATGACAGCGTTATCTATAGTTCATTATTGGTAACCAAAGGAATAAGAGAATTTAGCTATGGTTTTCGTTTGGTGTTAACATAAGAATAAACCCACTACTGTCCATTATAGTTGTGCCTTTAATTTTTGTTCGTGTGATTATTTTTACGCTGGTGTTAAAATACTAAAAATTAATTGCGCTAATTATGTTTTTGAATCAGAAAAATAACAGAAAAAAGATAAACAATCAATATCACAATCAATATTATGTTTTATATT
Organism: Nephrocerus scutellatus; assembly: GCA_947095585.1. Taxonomy (NCBI): domain Eukaryota; kingdom Metazoa; phylum Arthropoda; class Insecta; order Diptera; family Pipunculidae; genus Nephrocerus; species Nephrocerus scutellatus. Next base: position 38,253,442 of record OX352764.1, on the reverse strand, counting down.
TTCTTACGAGGCTATATCTTTTATTACTTGCTGAAAATCTTGGGTCGATATGTTTCGATAATTATTTTGACCGAAAATAATATGGAATAGTCAAAACTATATAATATTTTTATGGGAGCCATGGGCTCAATATTATTATTATTATATAATATTTTGTTCTCTTTATTTACGATTGGATAGTCATGATCTCCGCGGGCGAATAAATTAAAAGCGAATAAACAAGTTATTTGACGTCATACGTCATTTTTATTCTACTCAAATTAAAAATGAAATATGTCATTTCGCTTATTTTACCTTAAAAGGGCCGCTTACTCTACTTTACAATTATCAATAGCATTCCCGTATTGGGAAAATAAGTAAAAGAGAGCGGAAAATAGATTCATTTTGTCTCCATGCTAATTTTGCTAACTTTTACTCTAAAAATTTCTTTAAATGTAAATGTGATCACATTGTTGAAAACGAATTTGTTGACTACTAACTAATGCGTTCGATGGAATACTCTTAATTGAAAAAGTGGTAATTTTTTGGTATCAAGCGAACAAAATGTGCACTCATTCGTTTTGTATGTTTTTGAGTCGAAACAAATACATATAATAAAAATAACAAATGTTTTTTTATTGTTAGGGCGCATCTCATAATAAAAAACTAAATACTTTAAGACTTACAAGATTGTATGGATTTCTAACGGAACAAGTAAACATTTTTTTGTCAGAAACAAATGCATACAATCTTGAAAGTCTAAAGTATTAATTTTTTTTATTATGAGATTTGGGCATTTTCAGCCTTAACAAAAATGTGGTTTAATACTTCCCGGTACTTTTTTGGTGTTTGGTCTCTTTGAAAGTAATCTATGGCTGTTTTTTTATGTCGGAATAATCGGAGAGATAGTTTTACTCTCAAAAATCATATCTGTGTTTTTTTTTATTCTCCGCGAAATCTTTTTTCTGTTTTTTTTTTTTTTTTTTTGACTTTCCGAATATATGATCTTTTTGCTCTGACAGCTGTAGTTGCTTGTTTCTGTAAACATAGGATATGTCGACTACTATGTAGCATTTAGGTGAGCAATAAAACTTTTCTGTATACTAATAAAAACAACAGATAATTTTTTCTTTATCGGTTTTATTGGATTTCTCGGATTTCTCCAATAATAAAATATTGTCTAATTCATTTATATATTTTTTTTACAAAAAAAAGTTCAGGAACAGAGCTAATCGTTATGTTTCTTCAGAACCGTCATATCACTGTATATTACTTGTAGGGACCTAAATCAAAAAATTGATATTTTAACTGCTGAGTGCTGACAGCTACGAATACTAAAGCATTGACTTCTAAGTTCTCGTATTTTGTTTTATTGCTATGTAGAATATGAATATTTTTTTTATAAAATAAAAAGTTACATTTAAGTAAACCCGCAATGGAATCTTCGTCGATTGATTCACCTTTGAAAAATTTACTTAATAGCCCATTGTCAAAGCCAGGAACTTCCAACATTTCTACGCCCAGGGTAATTTCAGTTCATATGCTTAGGTGTAACTTGAAATTATATATAAATTTTAGATAAATCCCCACAGTACTATTGCCTCAACAGTAAATCCTGCAGCTCCTGTCGACATCAAGGATGAACTTCATGAGGTTAAACTTCAGTAAGAATAAACTAACACGAGTTAAATATTCAATTATTACTATTTGGAATTGTTTTAAGGAATGTGGTTGCAACGGTCTCTTTGGCATGTGAATTAAACCTTCAAGATATTAACTTCAGAACTAGAAACTCAGAGTACACACCCTCCAGATTCCATGGCGTTGTCATGCGTATGCGAGAGCCAAGATGTACAGCACTCATATTTCGTACTGGAAAAATAATTTGCACAGGTGCCAGGAATGAAGATCAAGCCAGCTTGGGAACACGTAAATTTGCTAGAATATTGCAAAAATTGGGATATCCCGTTAAATTCCTTGATTACAAATTACAAAACATTGTTGCAACTGTAGATTTGCGGTTTCCTATTCGGTTAGAAAATCTTAACCAAGTACATGGTCAATTCAGTTCATATGAACCGGAATTGTTTCCAGGTCTTATTTATAGAATGGTCAAACCTCGCATGGTTATGATAATATTTGTAAATGGAAAAATAGTTTTCACTGGGGCAAAGACAAGAAAAGATATAATGGAATGTTTAGAGGCAATTTATCCAATATTGCAAAGCTTCAGAAAGAACTGACGAGCGTTGAGAGAATGTGTATTTTGTACTTTACGTTGCTTTGTTTTTTATGTATTTTTTTACTGTAAAAAACCAACATTAAGATTTTTATTCAAATAAAAGGTAAAATTGTAGTTAAACAAAAAAACATTAAATTTTAAATCATAAAGGTTGCCAGAGAACACCTGTCCTTTATCGATTGAGAACCTTAATGATGTTATCTTGATCCCGAAATTTTATGTGGTCAATCTAGCAAATCTGGTTAACGCAGATACCGCAGGTACACGTTTTCCTTATTTATTATTTAAAGATAAATATAAAGTATACTTTATTATAAATATAATAATAGCTTTTAAAATAACTGAAGACGCTAAAGCTTGATTCATTGATAAAAAATTTTTTTTGACGCATTCCGTTCTCCCCATTTTGGTGTGCTGTAAGATTGAATTAAAATTGTTTTCACACGACCATAGATGAAAGTGACTGTTTCCTACACTTTAGTGTGTTAACATAGAAAATACCATTATTGACTACAGTCTTAACGAACACACATTCTCACAGTAGTTTTGCATTGCGCATGAAGTTTAGCAGAATATTGAATTTGGACGTGTGAAAAATAGCGTACATTACTCGCTGAAAATTTCCTATCGAATGCTCGTTAGATTGTCGCCTCGTGCTTCAAGCTTCTCGCAAGATGAAGTCCACTTTCCTAGCTAGTTATGTAATATACTATTAACATAAGCGAAGATCCATTTTATCTAATAGCGACAGGAGTTATACAGAGTTGGGCAGAAGTGGTGAAACACCCGGTTTTTGGCTTTATTATGAGTTGGACTAAAAATTTACCTTAATAAAAACTTTTTTATTATTTATAATCTATCTTACATGGTTTAGAGATCTCTCTCTCTCTCTCTTTCTCATATTCTGTATATTAACTTTGCGTGCCCGTGTGTTTGTTTGTTTACCGTGGAATCTTGCGATAAATTTTTAACCCACTTCCCAAAGTCCGATTTCATTGAAATTTTGCACACATGCATATCTCCGATGACAAGACTCTATTTGTGGCCCCTCGGGGTCAGGGGGCTCCAATACAAATATTTTACAAAATTTACCCGTTTTTCTTCAAATTTTATACACATGTGTATCTCTGATGGACAACACTTTTTGTACAAATTTTAGAGAACCAGGGCCACGGGGTCGTGGGTCCCCATACAAATTTTTTAATCGGGAAAATCGGGTTATTTTTTAAAAATTTTGTATGGACACCACTCGGCCCTGAGGGGCCCCAAATTTAAATAGAAAGTTTTGTCTCCGGAAATACACATGAGTGCAAAATTTCAATAAAATCGGGCTTTTGAAAGTGGGTTTAAAATTGATCGCAAGATTCCACGACAAAGAGACCGACCGACCGACAGACAGACGTGCCATGAACAAGCAAATCCAAAAATTGAATTTTTTTTGTAAATTCTGATCGGAGATTCGATTTTATGGTGAAATTACTCATTTGGTGGTGAAAACATAGCAGCCACAGCGCACGGTTGCACACGTGCACACAACGACGTATGAAGTACATACCACTAAAATGTACGCAGTGTGAGTGCGTAAACAGTTCTTCATATACTCGTACAAAACCCTATCTATAGAAAGCCCAACTGTTTTCTTGAAGCACAGATACTAACGAAATATTTATGTATTGGTGATTAAATTAAGAGCAAAAACAAGCAAAAACCATACGAAATTTTTCCATGTTTCGCTGCCACAAATTACGTTTCTCACTCTTTTCACTACGGCCAGTTAGCGCGTTTCATAAAATGCCTCTGCTTATCTCTACTACTCTGTATTCACATGTCACAAATCCATAAATATTTCGCGTTCTTTTACAGCATTAGTATGCATACAGTTGGCTTTTGTACTCGTAGTCGAAATATTGTACAAAACACAAATCAAGAATGCACTCACACATCTGAGTGTACAACACATTTCAATTGCTGCACCATTCAGTTTTGTATAAAAATATTTGTTCTACTTCCTCTTCATATCTCTATACTCTCTGCTGCAACGCACGCAAAAAAAAAACAACCCCAATCGTAAAGCAAGCAACGCTACCTACATCGCATCACTTATCAGCGCACACAGAACACAGTCATTATACATAGTATGATATGATCTGATGCCGCTAAATGGAAAATTTGTATGGGAGCCCCCCGATCCCGCAGCCCGATCTCTCTAAAATTTTTATAGAAGTATTGTCACCGGAAATATACATGTGTGCAAAATTTCGGCTTTGGGAAGTGGGTTAAAAATTGATCAGAAAATCTGACCAGCCAGCCACGAGCGCGCGAGGTTAATATAGAGCATTTAAAAACATTTATTATAAAAATAATAAATTATCAAAAAACACAATGACGAATCAGTAAATTTTGTTTTGTTGTACTCCCACAGCCGCTATATGGAAAATAAATTTTTGTATGTAAGCCCCCCGACCCCGCGGCCGAAACACTATAAAATAGAAAGTGTTGTGCTGGGATTCCTACATGTGTTCAGAGTTTACAAGATCTGACCAGCCAGCACGGGCACGCGAAGTTAATATAGAAAATTTAAAAAGTAATATATACTGAACAAAATCTACAGCTATCGAAATTCTTCATAAATTTTGGATTTACAACTGAGATCCTGTCCCTCCCTTCCGTAATTATCAAGATTAGAACTTCACTAGTTCTAAATAACAATTTTTATTGGAAAGATGACATATTGTTCCAGTTAATTTCAGTTGCTTGAATTAATTTTTACAAATATTCTGTAAAAATACTTATTTATTTTATTTAAAAATTCATACAAAAAAGGACGGAGTAATAATTTGTATTGCATTTGTTTTTAGACTTACTTTTACACATGTAATCCGTATGAGGTGCAGTTTAAAAATACATAGACAGTGTACAAACGAATATAAAAAACCACTATTTCAACTTCTTCAGTTTAAGGCAATTGGTCTCACAAAAAAATTTGAGACAAATACAAATGTTTTTTCATCAATTTATGGTACATACTCGTATAGGATGTATATGTATTTATACATCGTGTATCTATTATTAATTACATTAATGATGGTAAGTTTTAAAGCTTAAGGTATTTTAGTTTCTTTTCAATAATTAAATAACTGAAGTATTTATGTATCTTTGTTGAGCTTTGTACATGAGTCATTAAAATAAGTATTCATATATATTTATACATCTATTAACAACTAAAAAAATTGACCAAGTTTTGGACGGATTCAATTTTGACTTTGTTTTGTAAATCATTTATAAAGAATAAAAAAAAAAACTTGTTCGAGATTTTTGTGATAAACTTCCAACTTTTTTCTTACTATTTATCGATTGCCTATTTAGTTAGCAACAAATAACAAAAGATGCATACGACTTCTCAATAAGTAGATAAAAAAACTAAGGAAAAGTAAAGATATGGACATAGAAGTTTTCCAGCCGAGATTGTAAACAGAACAATAGGGACACTGCGAACTGCCGCAAACTTCGCAAATATTAAGTAGATATGTTGGTAAAGCATCAAAAATGGACTCGTTAAATCGTTCTACATAGAAAAGAGAATTTATCTCGTTAGTATTGTAAAATATGCATTAGATAATTTTTTTTTTACCGGGAGCATAGTAATCGTAGATTCGAATGGGTAAATATCGTGACATATTAGCAACTGGAAACCAACGTTCAACAGTGAAATTTACACATACATCCTCTTGATCAAGCTGTAAGAAGCGGAAATGGTTTTATTTTCAAATATTTGAGATGAGAATAAGAACAGATTTACTCACATAGTTAAAATAAAATACGATTTTTCGCTCCATGTATTTAGCGCGTTTAAGATTTCGTACACGATTGCTGAGAACATATGTGTCCAATTTTTGCTGCTGAATAAAGTAGCCAGTAGGAATAGTAACATCTAACACAGCCATTCCAGATCGTTCTGACTCGTTAACATTTATCCAACTGAAAAATTGTAATTAGTTATTTTTATCCGTTAATAATATAACAAAAATATCTTTACTTTGAACAGGCGACGTATGAAATATGCGACTGATTTCTGCCATGGAATATGGCGCGAGTATTCAAGCCGAAAGCAGGTACTGGGGGCTTTGTTTGGAACTTTTCTACGTCGACGTTATATTGGACATGCATTTGAAGTATGGCGTAACCGGCGCCTTTGGCCTGCACTTTAACTGTACCCCATGCATTGGGAATCTTTTAAAACGAGATGAGAAATATATAATTATTTATTTTGAAATTAATTTATATTTATATCTCCACCCTACATCTATGCTTTGGAGCTGTGCCAAATTGTTGTCGTCGATGTACAATGTTTTCGTCTGCCCTGGAAGCGAAGTTGCTTCGATCGAAATAGAAAGAGATGAAACTTCTCTGATGCGCGAATGGACGGTGTATTCGACTAAAGCCTTCAGAGCAGCACTTGTGTCCTAATTACCAAATGGAATTCTATTAAAAATTTTGTATAATGAGCGAAAACATTCCTATTTCACTAACCTGGGTAGACGCCCAACCTCCTTCATTTAAACGCTGAGCATTCAGCCATCTAACAATTGGGTCAACAATGAATTCTCTTCTGGACACGTATACCAAGAGAGCATATGCTGTCGTCTCGATGTTGAACGAATCGTATTCATATGGAAGCCTGGGCAATGAGAAATATTTCTGATTCTCCAATTTACTAGGCGGTTGGGGCAGCTCTACATTACCCCAGTACATGTACTCTCCAATCGTACGTGCGTGGCCACGCAAAATCGAGAAAACTTGTTCGGCCATAGCCGATTTACAAAGAAGAAGTGCGTACGCTGTAATAGCAACATCGTAGGGTTCCTTTGTGTCTTGCAAGAATTGCATATTTCGCTCTATCCAAGAAATTGCCCGTTGCTGTGAAAGAGCTACCCTCGCGCCCAGACTGCCAGAAAGATCTTTAACGGTTGCCAATGAAATGAGGACATGTGAGGTCAACGATATATTGCGGTTGCGAAGGGAATGGTCGGCAGAATTGGAACGATTCATTTTGCGATCAGGCAGCCAAGTTATTTCATAAAATGCGCCTTCTGGTGACTGATGTTGTAGAATCCAACGTACATTCTTTTCGATAATCTTCGGATCGATGAAGATAAAGTTTTCCCATTCGTAGAACGATGCTTCCTGGAATATGCGAACACAGTATGAAGTCAACCAAACTGAAGATGCAGAATTATTCCAATCGGAACGGAACAAAGAAAATGAACCATCTTCGCGCATAAAACTCAACTGCCTCTGATAGGCAATGTTCATATGCTGGAAAGCGTGTTTCTCGGTCGTCTTGTTGCGCTGATTGATGAGCCTCATATACATAATGGTGTAAAGATTCGCGGCAAAACTAAATGCGTTTTGTTCTGCTGATTCCATTGGCATGTGGAGAAGCGATGTTGCATTAACAGGCATTGTTGGGAAAATCGGCCCTACAACATCACCTACGACTGAAATTCTTGCACGGTTTGAACCATAAACAAAGTAACGTTCGACCTGATAAGGAATAATTGGTGTTTCTGTGATGTTAACGTGCATATATTGAAATACATATGCGCGATTGCTTAAATCAAGCAAAATCGATTGATGACGGTACTGTGGTAAACCATCTGATTCCACGTGTATGCGTCTTGTGATTTGATCAGTGCCAAGGAGAGTAGCAGCATGCAGAGTGACGTCAATATCGCCTAGACGAGTCGGAACTATAGGCACGTATACTACTGTTGTACCTTGTGCTTCCAGGTATATGAAAAACTGATGCTCACCAGAAGATGTTCTGGGATTGTATGAGCGAACAATTCCGTCTTCTTCAACGTGCACGAACTTATAATCATCAGAGCCGTGAAGCACTACTGTCGCCTCAATTGCAGTCTCCATGTAATTGAATACAGTTACACGAATTCCCACCTGTTCGCCTTGGCGACAAGCTGTTGGCATTTCGACGTTAATAAAGAACGGTTGAACACCAACATATTCAATAGCCTTTGAGATCATACCAAATCCCTTGGATGGGCTCACACTGAAAGCGGATACCATCCAATATGCCGGCCTGTCTGGCACTTCAATGTTAAAAATGTACCGGCCATGTGGTCCGATATTTACATCCTTCCACAACCAAACGTTCTCGTAATGTCGCTGAACTCTATTGAATCTATATTTGCGGTATTGCATTAGCTCTGTTTCATTTCGTTCATGGCAGCCAATCTCATCAGTTCCGTCCTCACAATCAAACAGCCCATCACATTTCTTTTCCACTCGGTAGCAACGGCCGGAGAGACACTCACCGTATCCTTGTGTGCGATTGCAATTATCTCCTCGACGCGGAACAATACCATCCGTAAAGACAATTAATCCAGAGTACTCAAATGTACGATTGGCATCGATACCAAATGATGAAGCGGGATAATAAACTAATTCATCAGGTGTTCCAGCATGAGAATGCCAAATGTGCTTGTATGTACCATTTGTCTGTTCGTCAAAGGTAGACATTTTAGTTATAATTTTTGCGTAAGTCAATTCATTTCCCGCTTGCATTGTATAAAAAGCACTATCAATACCAGATAAACCAACGTAAGACCCAGGTTCACCGAAAATCGCAACTTCTACTTTTTCACCGGTTCTGGCCTTTCGATTATTAATATAAATTGTGAAATTATTACGTGAAATTCCATTTACAGGAAATTTAAGTGAATCAGCAACAATTTGGCCTTGTTGTGTGATTTTCCACACAACAATTGTTGCCACAGGTGCCATTTCGGCGCTCAATACGACAGCTATAGTTCGGATGCCTTCGACAATTGTCTCTCGATCATTTACCAATATTACGCCCTTTGACATAATGAGATAACTAAAAGACTCCAGATAGAAGTTTGTTCGAATGTGAAATATTATATACTCTCCTACTCTTGGTGATTCCGTACTTGTAGAAACTTTAATGTGCTGGTTTCGTGGTGAAAAATGACTAATTAAAAGTAGATCAGTTTGCGCTCTTTCGCCTCTTGGGTGTATGAAGTTAGCTTGTAACCTCATTTGTTGTATACCATTGAGGAACTCTCTACTGGCGAGACGTTCATCCAAGTTCAGATCATTGCGCAAGTCAATTTTCAGCTCCCAAATCCCATTACGCTGAGTCATTATAAGCCTTTGCGTTGGGTAATCACGTCGCCCACCAGATTTACTTTCAACATATCCACTTAATTCCATGATGCCTTGCAAAAGTATATCCGGATGGATTGCTGAACCATCATGATACTCGACAGCCAAATATGTTGTGAATGGCATCGCTGGTTTGAAAATTTGTGGTGACTCACCAAGGAAAGCCACTCTAATAGAGGAATTGTAAATTCTTGCAATAGAATAACCAGAAATAATTTGATCGAAAAACTTTTCGCCAACAGTTGCCGTAATCAACACCTCCATACCAGCCAAATTGGGAGTCAACTGCTCCAATTCTTTCATTGGATATTTAAATTCATAGGTGCCATTAAAGTACCGCAAATATGGCAAAGTATTTTTATATGAGCCCGTCCACGGATCAAATGTTTGCTGGCCTTCGGGTTTCGGTACCCAAAAGGGCCACTCCTCATCAAATTGGTAACTGCGCTCAACAACGTACTGGTTGCGATATGGATTCTGATCGCCGTCCAAATGATTATATTGATACTGGCTTCGATCACGATAAACGTTATTCAACTCTGATGGCGAACGACCCAAACGAAATTTCTCATTCAATGCTTTATTATTGGAAGAACCAATTGGACGGAGGGTAGCTTTTATTGTAAGATTGCCAATAACTGGATGACCGCTAGTGAAATTAGCCATGACTTTACCGTATACATAAGGGTCGGTTGCGAAGAAGTATGCGGGCATTGTAACATTTACTTCGAATCGAGTCTGATAATATTCCTCGACTGTAAAATATCCTTCTTCGACCTGCCCCTGTGCAATTACCCGAATTGTCCATTTACCAAAAGTGGGTTGATCAGCTAATTTGTATTCCAAGCTTACACTACCTAGATTTGATTGACGTGATAACCATCGACGTAAAATGTGTTTATTCGGATCCACCATATAAACATCGACAGCACCGTCAAATCCCTTTAGCTCCGTTGTAATCGGAATCGTACGGAATCGAACAGTTTCTCCCTGCATATAAAGGGGTTTGTCAGTCTGCACAAATATAGTCATAGAACGCTGTGAAAAATCAAGATGGGTCTCGTTCAAAAAGGCAATTCCTCCAAAGACATTCTGATAATATCCTTCCACTCGTAATTTGTATTCACCTGTCACGCTTGTTGGTGGAATTTGCAATAAAAGGGTTTCTGGGACACCTTCTTTAACATCCTTGGAATCCCCACTAATTTGCACACCATCACAAGATATACTTGCGTGTACAGTGGTTGGATACGATGCTTGTAATATGGAAACTGCCACTTGATATATAAGGCCTGGCCGTACCATTCGAGACGAAACTATGAAGTACGTTGGTTCTTTGGAGAAAATATTCTCCATGAAACTGGATTTTACATTGTATGTTGTCTTTCCACGATTAAAACTTGGCTCATTACTATCGGAGAATTGCCGTTTAGGAAACCCGGTATCTGATCCTCCAAGATCATTGATGGTATCTGTCCGGTAGCGATTACGATCATTAGAAAATTGATCGCTGAACCGATTGCCATAATCCGGTTGGGAGCTGCTTGTCGGTGGAACCTGTTGTTGGCCATATATGTGCAACAAAAATGTGCTGAGCAAACAAATAAGTAGATATATAGTCGGAAAAAAGGTTCCCATTTTCATCTGCAAAAAAAAAACTATGAATTTTCCGTTATTAGATGTTCTCTCACTAGAGACTAGGTCATACTAAAGCGTAGTGAAAATAATTTAAGTACCTAAATATAGTATCGTAAAAAACACGGAAATAAACGTATTTTAAATAGAAATACTAGAACGCGAAAACAAAACAAACAAGTTGGGCTAAATTGTAACAGAACGCACACCGTTATAAAACGAATATAAAACGAAAACTAAAACTCTTGAGTTTTCTTATTTAAACAATTCAGAAACTTTCATATTGATTTAAACATCACAGCCTTGTCTAAAAAAAGATAATAGATTTTTTTAAATAACCCAAATAATTTAAACATTCAATAATAAATAAATTAACCCAATTTGGTCAACGCCCATATATATATTATATATCTTATAGCGTGTCTGTATTTCTTGTATTTCCAATTAAGCTTACCTTTCTTGAGACGTCAATATTATTTTTAAAGTTTAAATTTTGACCAAATCACTTCATTTTTAAATAAACAAAACAATTATTTTATTTTATAAGTAAATTAATTGATCTCTATTGCACAAATAAAGAAAACTTAAATAAGCAAACTAAAACGCTCAACGGCGACAGCGACAACGACGAACACAAGTATTGTCAACGAACGAACGAGAACGAATGATGATGAGGAATGAACAACGAAAACGATAAAACTCTACACTATCCTTACCACCAAGAACAAAATTTTTGACATTTTCATTTTAATTGGAATCCGAATAAGGAATTGTTGTTGTAATTCCTTATTCCTCGGCAATTAAATACAGCTTATGTATACGATTTAAATTTTTACCAGTGATCCTCAAAATTGGATTGGTAGATACTGATGTCGAGTTTTTTTTTGTTTTTGAAATCTGCCATCGATCGTATATTTTTTCTTGTGTTGTTGTTGCAGTTAGTGAAAAGAGGGGTAAATCTCCCAAAATATCAATATCTGTTTGAGGGGAAATCCAATCTACCGTAGATTGGGTTTTTGGAATAAACGAACAACTTGACAGCCAAAACATCAATCTACGTCATAATTAACTTCAAGTAACTTTTATTTTTTTTATGTTGATGAAAAGTTACCCATCCCATACAAAAAAAATACCCA